>CM061109.1:18840000-19587500 GCA_030770545.1 Macropodus opercularis
AGCCTCACTACGTCCCCTGGTGAGACGCTGGCACACACACAGTCAGTAAAGACTTTAATTTCTCTTGGCGTGTTCACTATTAATTCTGACATTTTGAACAAAACGTCAACGGAAAACGTGTAGAATACAGTTTTCTTCATAGCATATTTGACACTAAACTCATTTAGGAGCTTTTAAAACTTTGTGTCAAAGATGTTTGTGAGAGACACATTTCAACTTCACCCTTTGCTTCTTTTTTCTGTGGGTCTGATTCATAGGGCTGCTTCGGCCTAAAAATAACTGTGTGTGATGTTCTGATATAGCGCCGTGGGAACGGGACGCACTCGGAGGGACTTTGAAGCCTCGTCTGTTGTCGTGCTGTGGCAGCGACCGGTTGAGGCTTCGTGCTGTGGGAACTCTGCAGATGCAGCGCGTTGCTCAAGGGCAGTGAAGCAGATGCTGGTGGGACAGAAGAGAGAGGAGGGAGTTGTTCCCTCTCCTCGTCTTGTGTCTTCTCTGCTGGTCCCCATCTTTGTCGGCTCCTTCCTCGTCTTGTCCTCCATCATCCTGTGTCCTTTTCTTGCCTCTGTTTTCCTCCTTTCTTGTCTCCTCCTGTGTCCCCTCATCTCCTGTTCGGTTCTCCTTTCTTCTCTGCTTGTCTCCTTTCTTTTTCTTGCTCCCTCTCCACTAGGAGAGGCAACCGTAACGTCCATATTTGATTCCTTTTGGGGGTCAAAGGTCAGAGTTTGGAGGTTTACAGTAAATCAGTTTTAATGACACCAGACCAGGCAGGACCAGGTGCAGTGATAAATTACATTTGTGTAAAATGGAGGAGAGGTGAGGTAAGTAGATGGAGAGAAGGGGAGTCAGTGGAATAAGAATGGGAGGATAGGAAGTAAACAAGAGGAGGCAGAGACGATAAGGGAAAGAAAAGTGATGAGGAGAAGTAGGAGGACTGAAGGAAGGGAGCATGATTGCATGGTTTCAGTCTGACAGACAGGAGGATTGTGGCTGCAGCAGCAAAGTAATTACTGTTTACTTTAGACACACACAGGTTCTTACAGCCCATCGCTGCGACTCGCAGGCTGGGCTGTTTGACAGAGAGCAGAGTGTGACACACTGGTGTTTGTCAAGATCTGGTGCTGCGTTCAGGTTCAGTCTCTCTTTCAGTGTCAAATATCTGCAGCTGTGCCGCTGAGTTATTTTTACCTCCTGCTTCACGTGCGCTGCTTCATTCACACGTCAGGATCAAGCAGCGAAGCAGCGCCTGGAACACAGAGCAATAATCTTATGATACGCTTCGAAAAAGATGCTGGACAGTTGCTTTTGGTTGGGGGCTCTAGACGGGCGGCGTCTGCCTCAACCGGCTGTGGTGAGGAGGTAGAAGGACGAGCCAAGGGACAGCAATGAGCTAAACTACTGAACTGAGACACTTGAGTCGAATCTAAATCCTCCGCTTCTCTAATTCCTACTCAAACCTCCATCGTGGGAGCAACGTGATGAGAATCCTCCTGCCGCATCTGAAAGCAGCGCTTGGTTCGTCCAACGGTCGCCTGCGTGGAAACGGCGGATCGTTGTACGAGCGCAGCTGTGAGAGTTTTCACAAGGCTCCTTCAGTCCCCACAGTAACTAAACCACACACACACGGTCCTGCTGCCTAATGACAGACCTCGCTAACCACAGGGATCTAATTGTAGCACCGTTTCATGGTGTGTGCGTGTTTGTAACGGGTTTCTGTGTGGGTGTGTGACATTCTGCTCTCTAATCTTGTGTGTGTTGGCTCCGTGTGTCCCCTCACAGAGGGACCAGGGGGCCATGACAAAATGGCTGCCCAGGAATAGCACCCTGTGCCCTGAGCGATGCTCTGGGGTCACCTGGCTGGACACGGAAGCGAGGAGACGCCTTTATTTCTAGAAACGGCTGAGTTGAGTCGGTACTGGAATCTTCTGGGCTCTTCAGGGCTTTTATGTGGAGGAGCCGTTTGAAACCGTGTTACCTTTGTCTTCGGGTTGTCAACAGTTCACCGGCTGCTGTGCGTCTCTGCGTTCCAGCTTGAGCCGCTGTATGTTTTCATAACTTTGTGTGCGTGTGTGTCACCAAAGGATGGTTATTGCTGTCATTAATCACAGCAACACTCCCCACAGCAGTGTGTTGACTTGTTCTCAGCGTGGTTAGATAAACACACACACGCGTCTTAATCTCACTTATGCTTTCCCTGATATTTCTTTTTCCATGCTTCTTGTATTGTCTTGTTATAAATCATGTTCATGATATTGTAATGATTATTTTTAGCCTGAGGAACAGAACACTCTGACTCTTATCCTGCTGAAAACAGCTTGGTGGGAAGACAAACAGACTTTTTGACCCTGTTCACGTTAAGACATTCGTTTAAACTCTTGATGCTTCTCTGCTGGTTTCAGTGGGGACGTACAGGTGGTAGTGAATTTCACGTCGACCTTTTTGATTTGGTCGTTGGTTGCAGAAGAGAAAAGCTGCTGAAGGTCTTTGACGAAAGGTCAGAAGGTCACTAAACAAACAGTTCATGGTAATAAAACTAGTCAAGCAACTCAAACTGATCCATGCATCCATGTTGTATGAGGTGTCTAGATATGTGCGTGTTAAGCTCTGCCCTGTCTCTTCGTTCTGTCCCTGGCTTCTCCAAAGCGCTGATGAAAAGGTTTTTTGCTGCCTTCGTTGGAAGTCGCGTCATTCAGTCTGTTTGTTTGATTAGCCACAGCTGGACTGTTTCTTTTCAAATGTTCGCTTGCTCGTGTTCGGCCTTTCTGTGTATTTGTGTTTTAGGTTTTTATAGTTTGGACCAGATGGGAGCTGTCGCACACAGGCTTTTATTGTCTTGCATTTATAATCTCATCGGTCAAATACGTCTTCATCCAAGCGCAGAGAGGCTGCAGAAGGTTTCAAGAAGCAGTTTTCTGTTGTGGTCGATCGGTTTCAGGACTGTCCAGTCCCAGGGTGGCAGGCTGTCACGTCACCTCCTCCTGAGCTGAAGCGCCTCCTGCTGTTTACTCTACACACAGTCACACATTATATGTCTCACTGTGCAGTTCGGGCTTTTGACCACTAGGCGGAGCTTAGAGGCCTCACTGTGACTTAAAGTGTGTTTTTATGTTGCTCTTCTCTCCTCAGATGGATCAGCTGTCGGATGAGGAGGTGGAGGTCAGGGAGGGGGAGGAGGAGGAAGAGGAGGACAGCGATAAGGAGGACCAGGATCTGGATAAGATGTTTGGAGCCTGGCTGGGAGAGCTGGACAAGCTCACACAGGTAAACGCAAATAATTATTGTCTGGACCTGATTGTGCAGACGGCTGCTCTGACAGTACGAGAGTAAAGGGTTTATATTTTGCAAATGCAGTTTCTCTTCCTATTTGCCCGTCCAGAGTCTAGACGATGGTCGTCCAGAGCGAGCCCCTGAGCAGAAAGCTCCCCTCAGACAGGAGACCAACATGGCCAACTTCTCCTACAGGTTCTCCATCTACAACATCAACGGTGAGACTCGCGCAGACACGATGACGCTTTAATTCTCCTGCGATTTGATCGGTCTGTCTCACATTCCGAAGCTCTTGTCTGTGTGCAGAGGCGCTGAATCAGGGGGAGAACGTGGATCTGGATGCTCTCATGGCTGATCTCAGCTCCATCGAGCAGGAGCTCAGCACCATCAACACCAAACCCAACAGCAGCGTCGGCCTGGCTCGGCTGGGCCTCACCGACACCAAGGTTCAACCCGCTGCAAGTCTGAAGGGATGGAGTTGCGTTGGTGTTCGTGCTGCAACTGTATCCCTGCCTGTGTGTCGCCACGTGCAGGTCCGTCAGAAGCCTCCAGCCGGGCGCAGTAGCAGGCAGCAGCCAGCAGGGAGCGGCAGCAGCGGCGGTGGGAGCAGCAGCAACAGCGTGAGCGGAGGTGGGGGCAGCAGTGGGGCGAGCAGCAGCAGCAGCAGCGCCAGAGCTTCACCAGCGGGAACTATCAGAGCTCCCACCGGGCATCACGGGAGACCGGCTCTGGCTTCCAACTTCAGCCTGGATGACATCACAGCCCAGCTGGAGAAGGTGTGCACTGAAAATATGTACAACAATACATCATAGATGCTTGTTCCAATAAAGTTTTCATATTGTTCCGCTTTATTCTGTGACCTCTGACCTCTTTCCCTGTTTGACCCATCAGGCGTCTCTCAGTATGGATGAAACCGCCCGTCAGACCTCTTCCCACTCTCTCAGCTCTGCCTCCACCTGCGGTTCAGCCTCGATGCGACGGCCCGGACCCTCTCAGCGCCACCACCGCCGCACAGGCTCCGTTGGCACAGTCAGCGAGCAGGAGGTAAACGCGACCTGGGAGCTCAGTCGTGTTGTGAGCTACACGTCCTCCCTGCTCCGTCTCATTTGTCTCTTCTTTCTTTCTGCTGATCCAGGCGCGTTCTGTCGTCCACTCCTCGCGCTTCTCCGTCAACTCTGCGTCCGGGGTTTCGGTCAACTCGGCCTCCTCCATGGACTCGCTGGACAGCGTGCTTCGCTCCAGCGAGTCCGACAGCCAGCCGTGTTCAGCGGACGGAGCCAGGCCGAGCCCTCACAACACAGAGGTACCCGCCGTGCCCGGAGCTTTTCAGCTTAGCACAAAGATAATTCACATTAAACTGCTTCCTGCTTAGTCAGAAGATTTGGTAAGAGCCTTCAACCAGCGGAGGTGTCTTTTTAAACTTTCAGCACATCTTTGCTGTTGAGTTTTCACGGTAGCGGTGGTTTGTGTTGGTTGGCGCTTTTCCCTCACGCTGGCTCTGTGGCGTCTTTTATAATCAGAACCGCTCAGCTTTTCTATGCCACTGAAAACAAAAGCCTGCTCACTATCTCCCCTAAATCAGCCACGTAGTCAGATGTGATCACAGAAATCGAGGCTTGTTTGGGGCGTTCACGCCTCAATCCTCGTCTCAGTTCTGACCCTGGTGGATGCTGAGAGAGTTTAACCCAAGACCTCAAACCAGCCCAGAGAGCTGCAGTGCAAACACAAACCCCGTTCAGTCAACGGGAAACTGGGTGACTGCTCCAGTTCACAGCAAATCTGCAAGGCCAACAATGGACAGAACAAAATTAGAATAATGAGATAAGAGGCCAGCAGCTGAATTGACATCAGGAAAGAGGAAGCGTCGATGAAAGGAAGGGAGCGAAAGAGAAGAAGAGAGAGAGAGAGGGACAGGAAGAGAGGACGAGCTTTGGCCCAGAGCTGCTCCCACGAGTCCCGCTCAGTAGAAACTAGGGCTGCTTCACACACTCAGTCTCAAGTGTCAATTAGGGCCAGTAACAATAAAGTTTTAGGTCTCGTGGCCTGTTACAGGACCCAGTGGGCCTTTCCAAAGCCCAAACTAAAGCCTGTTCAGCTTGAATTAAAGTCAGGAGACGCAGATTTAGACCCAGTCAGACTCTGGACATTCAAGCTTCACTCCACAGTTCACGTTTTGGTGAACATCGTGCAAACAAACAGAGAGTCGTGCACACACACACACACACACAAATAGCAGCTCTGCCCGTGTCCTAGAAGGGCTCAGCACACACACACTTGAATGTGGTTAGTTAGTTCTTGGCAAATCTGACCGTAATCGTTGTGTGCGTTTGACCTAAATGTTATTTTTAATCTAAGGTTGCAACGAGAGAACTAATGCTTTCTATCAAATGGGTTCTAGAGACTGAATCACTAGGAGATTAGTGCAGATGAGAACCGATACCCGAAGATTTTTGGGCTTTAATCAAATTTTAACAGTTCATTCATCGCAACCCCAGGGGAGGTGGATATTCCACAAGAACCCAAACCCGAATGCGTCTCCAACCTCAGCCTGCAGGATTATATAAAGCTCACTGATCCACAGATTAGTGCCAGCGTCAGTCTGAGTTCACGTCGTCCATAAATATAAGCAGTATAGTTGGTTAGATAATTAATAAGTGTCTGGCATCCTACAGCCTAGTTACCAGGTTGACCTGGTGGGATGAAGCACACATTGTGTTGAATCCACCATCTCTGCTCCGTCATTGCTCGTCTTGTTAATTTGATGACTGGTCTTCCTCCACAGGTTTCCGCCCTTTATTTATTCAGTGATGCTGATGTTTCTCTGCTGCTGAGCTCTGCCTCACCACACAGCTTTCTGCTAAACTGCCACATCCAATCAGTCGAACCCCAGATTAACGCACCAGGACTGTGTCTGTGTCTGTCTCCTCCAAGCACTCGTATCTGGACAGGGAAACCTCTCTGATTCTGAGAAACATAGCAGGGAAGCCTACTCACCTGCTGACCAAGGTGACGCCTCACTCTCTTGTGCACGCTCCTCCTCTCCTCTTGCATGTCAGCGTCCTGTCTTCTGTTGAATGCCTGTCCTGACTTAGGATACTGCTTAAATTCAGTTCATTTATAAATACTGAGAATTAAATCAATCAATAATAGAAATGAGGAATGTTCTTCAGCTGAAGAACGTTTCGTTTTATGCCCGGTCATGGGAAAGAGGTTCACGTGGTCACGTTCTGGTCTAGAAGTGACTCTTTGTGAACATCGGCCTTTACTTGGTCACCTGTGTAGTTGTTTGGGCCTTTTTCCTGTGAAGCATGAAGGTTTGAGTCTTGGAAGGATGTGAGATGCACCTGAATGCATGTGTAATGCAGCGTACTGTGTGACGTACACGCATCATTGTTGTCATGTGCCAGTGGCTGTCGGACCTGGAGAGTCTGTCAGGGATGCCATCACACAGGCGTCGTAAAAGCAGGAGCTGCACGTCTCAGCATTATCAGGTTTAACAGGTGCCTGAGAATTCACCAGCCCGGCACCATTCAGGGACAAGCGAGCGAGCTGCTGACGCGTCCTGTGTGGTGGCACCGTGAGGCTGTGATGAAATGACAGAGTTTTATTGAGCGGGGAGCAGGTAAGTGAGACGGTCGACGCTTCCGTGTCTGCTTTCACCAGGTTAATTTTCCCACACAAGGATCCACATTGATCTCAAACCTACAGGTTACAGCTGCTCGGTGTGTCGTCTCTGCAGTGATCCGTCGGTGGGATCGTGTATTCGTTACTACTTTGACTCAATTCATTATTATTTTGTTCAGATCCTTGCGTCCAGGAGATTTTCGGCTGCGTTCACAGGGAGCAGCAGGGACCTGACAGGAACGGAGGCTTGTTGTATTTGGAGCTCAGCCAGCTGCAGTGATGACGCCGGTGCTGGCTGACGCCGATCGATGCCGATTACTGGACAAACCACTGAGCTAATTGCTGTTGTTTACTGGGATCAGGATGCTGATGGAACATGGGAGAAGGCGCAGAAGGCAGAAATCTTAAGGAATGTCCGTCATCGTCAGCGCTGGTGTAGGCTTCTTAATGGCTGAGGATAAAGTTTTGTTTATCTGTGTGGGGAAGTAATGAGGCTTTATTCTATTGGATCCACGATGTCATGATTTGATTGGATGACGAAGCAGATGAGGTGGTTTGATTGGATGTGGGAGGAATGTGCCAGATCCGCAGAGATAATCTCCTCTGGTGCAGAGACGGGAGATTCCCTGTAGCATCATTCTCTTTACATACACACACACGTGCACAATGACACGTTAATCTGCTTTACGCCCGTCATTTCATCAGCATGTTTCAGTCTGGAGCAAAAAGGAGCTTGTGGCGGCCAAATGGAGTTTAGGGTCAAGCAGATCCAAGTGGATCATAATGTGATGTAGTAGTGAAGTCTGTGAACATTCACCCATGGATGTGCCGGTATCAGCCTTGGTTTTCAGTGCCAGCTAAATGCCGGCTCTGAGCAGCCTGAGCCCAGTGGATCAAACTTAAGTGAAGGGCATCAGATTAATGTTTTAATTTTAAGATCAGTTTATCTCAGAGCAGCTGCCACCGGCTTCAAATCTAGCTTTTACTGCTGTGGATACAAACCAAGATTACTCGTCCGTTTTCCTTCCCGCACTCAGTCACACTCCCCGGTTCGTAGGATGAGGCGCTTTTTGTTGATTTCGTTTTAATTTGTGGTCCTAGATTAAAGGGAGGCGGCGCCGTGGGCAGATTACGAGCCACGGGACAGTCTACTTCCTGTTTGTGTGTGTGCCCGCCTGCAAATGGCTTGTTCTTTCTGTGTCAGTGTTACACAGAAACACACACCTCTGGCCCATTTCTGCTGCTTCCACATAAGTTGCATCGCTTCGCTCTGTGTGGAGCCTACGGAGGGACGCGATTCCTACGACTTCAAAGGCAGCTGGAGCTTTCCTGGGCAGAAGCTAATTTTAGTGGCTCTATAATGTAGGTCAGCTGAATATCTATGAGATGGAGAGAAAGTGTTTATGCTGCAAGCTGGAAATGACAGTGATCACAGTAGTGCAAACAAAGAACAGCTGCAGCCACAGCATCAGAATAAATTTACTGATTAAAAACCTGTGAAAACCCTGATTCTAAAAAGGAGGATGTTGTACTGAAATAGGACAAATGAGAAGTAGAGCAACCCAGAAATTAGGTGAATGAAAGATGATGGATCAGAACATGTTGCTTGTGAGACACAGATGGAGGACGTGTCGTAAATGAGCGGGAACAAGCAGAACGGCAGACGAGGTTTTCTTTGCTCATCTTTCACTGGAGGCCATGTAGTGATGGATTTGCATTAATAATATAACTTTAAAATGTCCCAAAATCAAGCTGGTGACGCTGGAGGTGATGGTGAAGACGCTCAGTGCTGAGGATGTTAACGGACTCCTGCTTCGTAGTGTAACCAGCACATGTGACGCTGTTAATGAGCTCACTGTCCAGTTCTCTGCTGCTGTGTGTGTGTGTGTGTGTGTGTGTGTGTGTGTGTGTGTGTGTACTAGTGGGGGGTGCCGATAAGGAGATTGGCCCCTAATCTCCTCTTCCTCATCCTCATCGCTTCATCCTGCCCTTTCGCTCGTTTGTGTTTGTGTGTGAACTGGGACGCAGACTAAAAAGGGACGACAGGCGAAGGCGCGAGGACAGAGCCGAGGAGAAAAACAAATCAGTGAGAGAAGTGAAACGACAAGAGGACGGAGCTGGACGGAGGCGAGCAGAGACTGGGGGGGCATGAGCGCTTCAGATAAAGAGCTCAGTGCCTCTGCATGGACGTTGGCACAGCGGCGACTCCCCTCCCCCACTCGCATCCGTCTCTGCGCCTCTCTCTCTTCCTTCCATTCCCTCCGTCTCGCCTCGGACGCGCAGGATGTGACGGGACACGGAAGCATCTTGGTGTCAGCGGAGGTCCTGCTCCGTCGGTGTGTAGGCAGATCAACCAGCAGCTCAGCCTGACAGACGCTTCTGCTCATTCTTGCTCTGGTCTGTGTCGACCACTTTCTGTTTCGGCTCTAATTTTTCTTGCAGATTGTACGTTTCAGTCTTTGCCTTGTTTGCTGGACTCGGGCCTGCTTTACGCTTTCAGCACCACCTTGTCACAGTTGCTGATCCTTTTGACATCTGTGCTCCCACATGAGACGTCGCTGAGGACAACAGACTGGACTTTTGCATCCATCTCGTGGTTGTGTAGTGTTTTGGCTGCAGTAGCAGAGACACTGGGAAGGCGTGTGTGTGTTTGGGGAAGGGGCGGGGGGGTAATTTGGATAATCCTTCTTTAGAGAGACCATAACTGTTCTCCAACATGTAGCGTCCGAGCACTAATCCAATCCTGTTCCGCTGCAGTCACATTAATACAGAGATGAGGATGATGATGAGGAGGAGGAGGGGAAGCAGGTCCTGCACTGACAGACACGTCTAAGGATTCTTTACACCTTTGGCCACCGCACCTCGTGTTTTTGGGACTGACCTTCAGCTTCTGTTTCGAGGGGAATAATCTCATCTTTGCTTTTCGCTCCCGCTGTTTTTACTATTAGCGAGATAAAAGTCCTGCTGGGAGAAGCCTAATTCAACAGGATTACTGGCGCGCGGCCAGCTGCAGAGACTGGGAACGCAGCGATAGTCTGTCCAAGCCGTGCTGATAAAAACAATCAGCTGTGTGTGTCCAGATTTTCATCTGATGCAAAGCAGACACGGAAGCGTTGGTTGTTCAAAAGACAAACATGAATTCCTGTTGGAAGAGTCAGGTGAGAGGATGGATGCTGTTGCTGGAGCGTGTCCATCTGCAGCTTTTAATATTTACTGTGGCCTCTGACGTGTGCGCAGGAGGAGCAGGCTGCTAAGATGAAGGCAGAAGGCATCCGGGTGGCCCTGGAGAAAATCAAGGAGGCCCAGGTGAAGAAGGTGAGTCTGCCCTCACACAAACACACGTATCTGTGTCCACCGCGTTTCTGGGTCAGGTCAGTGTGACTCCACATTGAAAGCTCTGGTCAATAACAGCTGGGGTCGGTGCGCACATGCACACAGCACTCATCATAATGACCAGCAAGTTAAATCCCACAGACTGGATTAACAACCTGGATTTACTGCACAGAGACTGAACCTGTCTGGATGCAGCCACCGCGGCTCCTGCAGGTGTATCCTCGTCACGTTTTAGTACAAAGACCATTTCACTGTAGACCAGACACACAAGCTAACGATTGAAATAGTGATGTCGCACAAGGTTCAGTGCTGTGTGTTCAGCCGGCGTCCAACCTTCTGCTTGTATGTAAAGATTCACAGTCTGTGATATTCAGGTTGTAAACGTCGTCTGCTTGTCTCGTCACAGCTGGTGATTCGTGTTCATTTGTCAGACGAGAGCTCAAAGACCATGATGGTGGACGAGAGACAGACTGTCAGACAGGTACCGTTTGTCCCCAGCTCTGCTACTGTGGCAGGGACGCAGCTCTGCCGTGTTGTACTGTCAGAGCCGAGCACTGCTGCTGCCTCAGCACCGTCAGCTGTGGGCGTGACCCACTTCACCTTTGTGTCTCCTCGTTCCCAGGTTCTGGACAGTTTGCTGGAGAAATCTCACTGTGGCTACAGCCCAGACTGGTCCCTGGTGGAAACCATCAGTGAGCTGCAGATGGGTGAGCCGTCACAGGGTCCTGTTAACCCGATGAGCCTCAACTGGTCGGACTAACATGTATCTTACTGTATATTTTCTGTAGTCATTTTAGTTTCAGACTCCTTAAATTGGGTTTTTTACAGTAGGACAGTAAATCCGATATTTTTACTTCCTGCACAGTTGATGAACTGATTGATTATTTGAGAAAAAACGAATCGACTCTGACAACAATTCAGTCAGCAAACAGCCGCCACCCGACTTATATAATTTCAGTCTAGTGGACGCACGTAGCCCAGATGTCTGGTGTGTGAAAGGGAAGAGCATCGTGTCGTGATGTTGTACCTGAACCACCCTCAGAAATACAAACGCCTCCCCATGGGAAGCACACGCTGCACCACAACCTTCAGCTCCACTCAGCACACAGTTCTTATGTAGGTCTGGTGCAGCGAGGCGTATGATCTAACCTACATCTTCAGGGCTTCTGTGAGCATCGTTATGAAACAGTGTGAGAGAGGAGGTGAAGTGAAGCTCGGCCGTGTTCGCTTTGGCTAAAACCAAACCTTTATTAACTCATGCAAATCTGCTCCACGTGCTTCAGGCCAGCTTTGACCCTCAGGACGATTTGAATTGACTCCTGGGTTAACGAAGGGAACCAGTGGTGTCTGTATCTGAGCCCTTTAGCAACACACCCACTTCACAGACACCGATTCAATCTCTGAGACTCAACTAAATATCTCCTTCACGCTGTGCAGAGCGGATCTTTGAGGATCATGAGAACCTGGTGGAGAACCTGCTGAACTGGACCAGGGACAGCCAGAACCGCCTGATGTTCACCGAACGCATCGAGAAATATGCTGTGTTCAAGAACCCCCAGGTGAGGAGGTCACGCGTTGACATACACACCAGCACTCGAGGTTACATGATGCTAACTGACGACGGTCTCCGCTGCAGAACTACCTGCTGGGCCGGAAGGAGCCGTGTGAGATGGCTGAGAGGAACAAAGAGGCTCTGTTAGAGGTCGGTTCTGCTCATCACGCATCTTCAGCACATGAGGCCAGTTTAGACGTACTTACAGCCACCGAATTTTAAAACACAGTTTAAAACAGACTGGTCCAGGTCAAACGGGAGTCCAGACATCACAGTTAGAAGAGCAGAACTGTCCCAGTCTGACCGGTCTCTGTGGTTGACGGCCTCTTTCTTCTTCTCTTCCGTGTCTGTGTGTCAGGAGTGTTTCGGCAGCAGCTCCGTGTCGGTCCCTGAGATGGAGGGAGTGTTGTGGCTGAAAGAGGACGGGAAGAAGTCGTGGAAGAAACGCTACTTCCTGCTGAGGGCGTCCGGCATCTACTACGTCCCCAAAGGCAAAGCCAAGGTGTGTTTGATACAGATAAATATTACCAAGTAAGAGTAAACAAACTGAATTAATGTGCATGTTACTGCATGAATTATGAAACCTATTCATGTGATATGTGCTGGAAACTAAGAGGACGCTGCATAATGAAAGCTAAACATTTTGAAGACAGGGTCAGTGTTTAACAGCAGCAGTCGTATTGTGTGTGTGTGTGTGTGTGTGTGTGTGTGTGTTCAGGCTTCCAGAGACCTGGTGTGTTTTCTCCAGTTGGACCATGTTAACGTCTACCACGGCCAGGACTACAAGAGCAAGTACAAGGCTCCCACGGACTACTGCATGGTGCTGAAGGTACGCTCGCATCAGAGCTGTGTGTAGCACCGGCGTCCTGCAGCGCCGCCACGTGGTGTAACACAGTCATGACACATACAACACAGCATGTGGGCCAACGTAGCCTTTAGACCAGGCGACGCCGCCGCACTGGGTCCTGGTTAACAGGCGTCAGCTGTTGATCCACATACATGAACGACACGGAGGACAGATGGCGTTGACCTATAGTGACCCGCGGTTCCGATGTTTAATGTTTTGTACACAGCATCCTCAGATCCAGAAGAAGTCACAGTACATCAAGTACCTGTGCTGTGATGACATCAGGACCCTCCAACAGTGGATCAACAGTATTCGCATTGCCAAGGTGAAAACCGGTGCTGCTCTTTGCTCAGTGTGAAACTATAAATACACAATGTTTTAACAGCAGTGGGTTTATTATTATGTCATGTTTTAGAGATGGGGGAACTCCCTGTACGCTAAACATGACCATGGCTCAGATCCACCTGCTGGCATTGAAGCGCTGTTTTACTTTGCTCACATCTGCCGCTAACCTGTTGGCCGTTCATGTGTTCATTCATCAGTATGGGAAGCAGCTCTACATCAATTTCCAGGAAGCGATGAGGAGGACGGAGGCAGCCTACGATTGGTCGTCTCTCTCTTCTTCCTCCATCAAATCTGGATCCAGCTCCTCCAGCCTTCCAGGTCTGTCTGCTGTAAAGCTGCAGTGATTACAACTAAATGTACATGTAGTCTGCTGGTCTCCGTGCGCTGGTAATGTCTGGCCATTGTCGGTGTCTGAGGTCAACTGCTAACTGTGCTCGTCCACCTACAGAGTCTCAGTCCAACCACTCCAGTCAGTCGGACAGCGGGGTGTCGGAGATGACGTCGTCAAGTCACACCCGCTCCCAGAGCGTCGTCAGCTCCATTTTCTCCGACGCCTGGAGGAGAGGAACCCAAGGAGAGGTGTGAACGCCCGCACAGTGTCGCATGACGTGCAGTCAGTGTCCTTTTTATTTGTGGACTACATTTCCCATTATCCCCTTCTGCTTCCCTGCCAGCGGTCAAAGGTGAAGGGACGTATCCCAGTTCCTCTTTGTGCTGGAGGAGGAGGGAGTGGAGGTTAGACAGGAAGTGCTGTTACAGGCATGGAAACAGTTTGGCTGCAGCCAGCTCACATCAGACAGGTCACACAACTATCCACAGCCCAACATCATTAGGTCTTCAGATATACGCACAAAACAAAAGCATGAAGGAGCAAGTCATGGAAAACCCAGCTGCAGACGCACTAGTAGAACCTGGACCTCGGACCGGAGGCAGCGAGCGTCAGCAGCATCGACGCGGAGCAACACGCAGGACTACACATTCACGCTCAGCTTCGTTTCTGCAGGATGCACATTTCACATATTTTGACATTACCAACCTGACGCTGTAGCCTCACTGTGTCACTGTCGTGGCTGCAGCTGAACCGTGTACTTGATCTAACACGGAACGTGGTGTGGCGCATGTCCTAACCGACAAAGAGTAGCAGGAATTTGTATCTCAGGTGTTTAGCCACAAATGTTTGAATCCATGTTACAGTTTGGAGCCAGAGAATGTGATGGTTGGTTTGGACCTTTTTGTGGTCTTACATTGTAAAGTCATTCAGTGTCTGGAGTTGTGTGTTCGGCTTTGGTTTCTTTGAATTGTTGCATCGTGGGATGTTTGGTTTACAGTTAAAAACGACTTATGTACGTCTGACCCTGTTTTTTTCTCCTCTTCTCCCTCCAGATGATGAGGATCGACCCAATCAGTAGGCCTATCCCTGTCCAGATACCGAGCCTCTCCCCCCAGCCCATCCCTCCCTCTCAGACCCCACCCGCCCGGAGCAGTTACACCGACGGCCTTTCCCCGTCTGACGACTCTTCTCCGTCGCCGCCTTCCCCACCCCCACCTCCACCGCCGCCACCTGTCGAGAGCGTGGCCCATCAGCCAACACCTACCTCGTCGTACATCAAATACAGCACCCTGGCTCGCCTGCAGAGCCAGAACCAGTGCAGGACGCAGGCAGCAGGAGCGGCCCCACCCACTGCTCCAGCCCAGTCTACCAAACCCAACTACAACACCCTCCCAGCTGCTTACAGCACGTCCCCTCCTTTACCACCGTCCCCTCCTCCTCCTCCTCCGCCAGCGGTGCCAGCTCCGGGCTCAGCCATGGCTGCGCTGAAATTTGGTCCCCCGAGCCCCACTTCTCTCCCGCCGCCACCTCCAATGGAAGAGGAGGTGCAACAGCCCTCCTGTCTCCCGCCTCCTCCACCAGAGGACCTGGAGTCGAATGGGTTACCACCTCCTCCTCCCCCAGATCCCATCACAAACCCCTGTCCTCAACTCTCCAACACTGGGCTCCAGCAGTTTCTGGCTCAGAAGTTTCCCAACATGGTGTATGACTTCAACCCAGCGGCTTCTGATGATAAATCTCCTCCTCCACCTCCCCTGCAAGCAGAGCTTTCGCCCCCGTCCTCCCTGCAAGCTCTCCGGCCTCTGTCTCCCAATGCGCCTCCTCCCGCACCTCCTAAAACCTTTACCGGTGGCTTTCCACCTCAAACTGCTCCCAAGCCCTCAGGTCCCTCTTCCCTACCCATTGCCCTGTCACCGGTTTCGCCTACGCCACCACACAGTGGCCCCGGCCCAGTCAGAAAGCAGCAAAGTTTCTCTACTGGACATTCCCCAAATCAGCCACCTCCCACTCTTCCAAAGCAGCACAGCCTGTCCTCCAAAAACCTTGCCCTCTCTCCTTCTTCATCCTCCTCAGCTGTCTCCATTGCGGCTGCTACCTCCTCTTTGGTCAAGCAGATTGTCAATCAGTTCCCTGGAAACGCTGCCCCTTGCTCTCTGCCTGCCTCCAGCTCCATGGAAGCATCGAAGCTCAGTGCTCCCCAGTCCCCCCCAGCGGTCAAGGCCAAACCAAAGTGGCAGCCAGGAGGCACTGTGGCTCCGCAGTCTCCAGAGTTCCCTCCACCTCCTCCTGACAATTCCCTTGGGGATTTCCCTCCTCCGCCATCCTCCTCCTCCTCCAAGTCAGGTTCCCCCATAAAGAAGTCACCCTCCACGTCATCCACAGGATCCACCAAACGGGGACCTCCCCCAACCCCACAGAGAGCCTCCTCCATCCGGTCCGGTTCAGGCGAGGCCCAGGATGAGAGGCCAAAGAAGGTGGAGAGCCTGGTGAATAAATTTGGCCAGGCTCCTCAGACGGGCACCTCATCCAGCTCCTCGTCAGCGACCGGGTCTCCTTCTAAAGATTCCTCTGCACTTCCGGCTCCGCTCCCTAAGCCGGGGAAGCTGAACTTGGCGAACCTCCCGTTGGCACTTCAGGGGCTGCAAACAGGTCAGCATTACCAGCCTGACTTCCCGTCTCCTCCTCCCCCGCCTCCTCCATCTCAGCCTCCTCATTTGGACTCGTCTCCTGACTACTTCCCACCGCCCCCCAGTGACTCTGAGCTTTTCCCTCCGCCTCCTCACCCATCAGAGTTCCATCACCCGCCAAAGGTTGCTGTGGTGAACCCCCAGCCTCAGATGCAGCAACATCAACAGTCGGTAACAGCCTCATCGTCATCAACGTCCTCATCATCGTGGAAACAAGGATCGTTGAAGAAAGGGACGGCTCCTCCTCCTTCACTGAACCGAAGGACCAGCAACACAACCCAGTATGACAGCGCAGCAACGATGCCCCTGTCGCCACCGCCTATGTCTCAGACGCCACCGCCTTCCCTGTCTTCTTACTCTTCATCTTCCTCGTCTCCTGTCCCCCCGACCTCCCCAAAATCAGCGGGGCCAGGGTCCCTGGCTCTGAAGCCTCACTTCCTGGAAGACCTCAACCGCACACTCAAGAGGAAGTCGGTGTCTCGCCACGGCTCACTTACTTCTTCCCACCTGATCCCCTCCTCTAAGATGGAGCCCATGGGCACCATGGACGACATGGCTCTCCTCCCACCACCGCCTCCGGAGCTCCTGCAGCAGCAGCAGCAGGGCGTCCGGGGACACTCCCAGACTTTGTCTCGCCACCACGCACACTCCCACTCCACCAAACATGCCAACATCTCAGGCTATGCAACGCTGCGGAGAGGCCCGCCCCCCGCTCCGCCCAAACGGGACCAAAGCACCAAACTGACCAGTGAGTGGTAGGGAGCGAGGAAACTGGGTGGAGCCTGAAGAACTGTACTGACTGTTTAGGGCTCGCTCTTCTGGCAGAGGAGAAATAATCAGTGTCTGTCTCGACTTGTCTGTCTTGGCTCATTCTCAACCACCCACCCTTGGATTTCCCAGCAAGCACCAAGCCGCGTTTCCTACTCAGACTTAGATTATGATTGTTCCTATTACGCTCATTATTACTATCCTTACTGTACCAATACATGCTTAATCCAATGACATGAGTAAAAATATATATATATGTGTATATATATCTGTATACAAGCAAGGCAGAAAAATCACCTATCGAGCTTTTTTCACGACGTGTGCAGCTTTGCGTTGAAATCTACGAAAGACGAGGCTCGAGCGACAACGGAGACACTTGGTGATAACTGGTACTGCACGGAGCCGTGGGAGTCAAGTTCCTGATGAAGACGAGGAGGGAAGGATGCGAGAGCGGGCCGCTCCGCAGGGGGAGCGTTGCCGTTACTTCAGACGTTCTCTGTGTGTTTTTATATAAGATTATTTAATACTGGAAAAATGTTATTCTAATTATTTTAAGTTTTTAAGAAGTGTCGGAAGAGAATGAGTTTGACTGAACTTGGGTCTGTATTCTGTTACCAAACTTTGCTTTTATTTAGAGCTTCATGGCTGATTGCTTGGTGATGTCTGTGGGGTCCGTGTAATTTAACAGCAAATCCTTTCTGCTAGTTCGAGAACCGGCCTTCGCGCTTGTGTTCACTCCACCAAACAGACGTTCACTCGAAAACGTTCACTCGAAACCAAACAGATCTGCCTGGACGTTCAGTCAGACCTTAATCATCCTGACCACACACGTGACCTCAACAAGGCTCGAGCGTGAAATTTGTGTCCTCACCACACAAACTGAGGAGGCTTTCTAAATGTCCAGCCGCAGCCAGTAGCACGTCTGGGGGTTTTCTGGACCATCCTATAAATAGCAGAACCTCCTGTAGTCTGAGCAGGAGCCTTCAGCAGCATCACACAAACCTCTAGTTGGCTAATCCATCACTAAGCAAATCAGATGTGCAGCAAACCAAGCAGCTTGTAAGAAAAAAAAGCTCTTTAGTTCAGTAGCCGGTAAATGATTTAACTGGTTAATGGCTAGTTATTAGTTATTTAAGGAAGTGTGTCCACTTAGTGAAGGGATGAGACGTCTGCAGGTTGGCCGGGGAACAAGTGCCTGAAGAAATCCAGTCCTGGAACTGCTCATAGCAGCCGTGAACGTGGGTCACAGCCTGTCGTCAGGCCCTGAGTTCTGACTGGACGTCGCCTCAGCGATTAGAACAGCTGCAACCGTTGAGCCCAGTTGGAACCAGGTCCGTGTGCAGAGGCTTCAGGCGATAACGGCTCTAAATCAACTTGAGGCTCATTTAGAGCTTCCATCCATTAACTTGCATCAAGTTTTGTAGTTAAGACATTTTCAGGTTGGATTTGGGGAATTTATTGTCATAAATCTAAAGCACTAGAGAGTCGGACTAAAACCTTCAGACCTGGTGCCACAAAGCAGCAGCATTAATGGATCTGATTCAAATAGTTGGTTCCTAAGCCAGTGTGATTCTGACGCGACAATAGAACATGTCCGTGTGAATATTTAGCCTGCGTCGGATCAGCTGGAGGACGTCTCTTAAATACTTTGACAGTTTGAATCCTTTCTGTGCAGTGGAGCCTCCGTTTCCCTTTTTACTTTAATGATCTAGAATAAAATGATCTGCATGACACCTCACCGTCAGTGCAACGGCTCAGATGCCACCAGTGTAATATTACTGCGCAAGTGTTGATTTTTAATGTGCAATAATTAGTTTTTGAAGTTCTCTGGTTTCATTTCAGTGTATAATTATGGTTACAAGATGCTTTTTAACCTGTTTTTACATCCAATCTGTCTGTTTTGTGATGTTGTTAGAAGAGAGAAGTCATAGCAGAAGTACTTCCAACGCCCACTGCCTCGCAGGAGAACCTAGGTCTACATCATGCTGTGTTTACGTGACAGTGTCTTGAAACGGTGTCTGCTCAGAGACGCCCAGCAGATCACGGGGCTGTTATGGCGTCAACCCGCTGTCGCATTTCAAATAAAGGAGCAAATGAGTGAAACCTGAAGTGCTGAGTTGTTACAGGACAGGGGTCTGATCTGAGCCATCAGAAAAATGAACGTTACAAAGAGTTTACCTGAACCGTGCATCGTCAAAGCCGAGGTTAACATTTACCAACAGTACGTCTAAGGATAAACCAGGATCAATGCAGTGGTAGAAGATTTTAATTGACTGGATCATGGACATGAATCCTGTGAAAGCTTTTCGGTTCCAACATGAACCGTGCAAAGTTTCAATTCATTCAGTGTGACTGAGTGTAATATTAAATCAATACGTCATGTTTTCAGAATAGTGCAAAGAATCAAATAGAGAAAACCAGCGCCAGTCTGAGCTGCTGGGGTCACAAGCGTCTGGCTCCAGGGCCCTTCGGCGGTGCTGCTGGAGGAGAGACGGGCTGGATGGAGTGTGCTCAGTGTCTGAGGTGGTCCTGGCGGATCCATGGAACAGAAACAGAGAAAGGGACTCATATCTGCTCCAGACGCTCACTGGCCACTTTATGGGGGACACTAACACAGTAATGCAGCAGCTCTGTCACTAACGCGATTTTACAATAATTCTTCTTGATTTTATTCTTGAAGCTGTCATAAAGCTGATGAAAAATCATTAAATGAATCTGTGTTTAGTAAAAGGTGGCCTAGCGCCCTCCTGTGGCCAAAGAAACTCCTGGCATCACATAAGAGAAGAAATGAAACCTTCTCTCGTCTGCTGTTCGTGTGTTTGCGGTTACCAGCACGTTGATCCACTGGGATTCACTGTAGATGTACAGAGCTCTCCTGTCCGTCCGCAGCACCATCACATTCTCCCCTCGCAGCCTCCTCATCTGTTTATCTCCGTCTGCAACGAACACCTGGAGGAAATTGAAGCAGTTTCACGACACGAATGCTCTAAATTCCTGAAAAGTGAAAGCGTATTGTCTCTGTTGATGCGACTGATGCAGGTGAGAATGTGCAGTTAAGGACTGACCGTCTGGATCTGCTCCAACCGCTGTGCTGGGCTCTGAGCCTGGGACCAGTTGCCTTTGGCTGGAGGTCCTCGGTTTCCTGTGTCTCCCACCAGGCCCGGCAGGATGAACACTGCGGCGGAGTATCACAAATCAGCGGATCAGTACCACAGCTCCCATGGCTGCCCTGGTTTTCTGCAGCTCGACCCGTCATTCGTGCCTCAGTCCTTGCTGTCACAAACCTTGTCCAGGAAGCCCAGGGTCCCCGGTCAGACCAGCCAGTCCTGCTGGTCCCTGATGACCCGACCTTCCTGGTGGCCCAAGAGCTCCCCTCAACCCCTGCAGACAGACACTTCGTTTGCTGGAGGCATCATCTCGTTGTCATATACAGACCAGGCAACACTATGATCATGATCACTAATGTCGTGTTGGTCCCTGCTTGCTGCCAGAACAGCCCTGACCCATCGAGGCGTGGACTCCACTAGAACCCTGAAGCTGTGCTGAGCAACCGTACGGGTCAGCCCTCTCTGTGTCGGGTTCCTCCCTTAGATGCTGACGTCTAGTCGTGATCCAGTCGTAAACTCATTTAACTGAGAAAACTCCACAAATAGGAGCCGTGAGGAAGGACGATCAGTGCTGTCGTGACCGGTGATGTCATAGCGTTGGCAGATGGCCGAGTGTTCGTACCGTGCTTCCTCTGCCTCCAGGCTCTCCTCTGGACCCCTGCTCTCCCCGCTGCCCCGCATCGCCCCTCTGCCCGGCGTCGCCCTGGAGCCGCGTGGCACAGAACAGCTGCATCACAGCTTCACTCACATTGCCAATGTTATGGTCTGTATTTTAACTGAACGGGCTTCTACCTTCTCTCCTGGCGCTCCGCTAACACCACGGTCACCCTGCAGACACACACACACACTAATGAACGTCCAGCCACCGCAAAAGGAAATCAAAGTGTTGTCTCCTCACCTTCTCCCCACGGACTCCTCTGCCTCCTTCTGCACCTTTATCACCCTATGAGAAGGAAGCAGGACAGTTGAATTTAAACGTGTTCTTTAGTGAATAAAAGCATTTAAACCAGAACAGCAGAGGTTGAGCTCACAGCGACAGTCACTCACCCTGAATCCCTTACGGCCCTTAGTGCCCTGCAGCGACAAACACACGCGTCCTTGAGCGAAACAGGCTGTTTGTATTATTGCTGTGTTGTCTATTCAGTCGGTTGGTCAGAGACGTTACCTTAATCATCCCAGGAGTTCCTATGTCTCCGTACAGGCCCCTCCAGCCTCTGTCCCCCTTCTCTCCCTGTGGAATAGAAAACAGAGGAGCATGTTGACATGAAGACGAGTATAAACCCCGTAGGTCCGTGTTTAAGGGCGTGTCGGCCTATCTGGGACCTTTTGCCCGGCCCGGCCCAGGCTTCCTTGAGTTCCCATTTCTCCTTCTGGACCCTTCACACCAGGTTGGCCCTGAAATGCACGCAGCAATTTTCTTAGGCAGTAATTTACAGTTGCACACGCAGCAAAACGGCTTTAAAGGCTTTTAGTGAGAGTGGTTGGACGCACCTCTGGGCCCCTGGGTCCTCTGCAGCCCTGAGGGAACATCCATTACATGAAACAGTTAATCATCAACTGCTTTATTGTTGCTCTACATTACATGAGCACGCGTTTGAATTCATTAGAGGTCCGTCATACAGCACCTTCTCGCCCTTCAGTCCAGTGATGTGCCCCGTTATGTCAACCTGGGGAGTAAACGGAGCTCAGATCAGAATAAGAATTAATGTGGTGTCTGTGCGTGTGTGTGTGATAGAGAGTCTTCACCGTCAACTCAGCTTTCCGCTTGATTGGAGGAAACAGAGGAGGAGGAAGAGGAGGAGGAACGAACGGTTCACACCACCTGCTCCCTCTGCTGGATGGAAATCCTGCCAACAGACGGCCCATTTACTAAGTGACGCGTGTGAGAACAAACACGGGTGTGATGGGTGCCGTGTCTTACTGGCTGTGATGGAGGGAGCGACGGGTTGGACGCTGCTGAGCAAGGCAGCGCATCCCAGAAGCAGCTGAGTCAGCATCTCCTCTCTTCCTGTAATGACTGCATGTCAAACAGCTGATTGTCTAATGATGCTCCTCACTTACAACCAAGTGTTGGTGATAGTGTCGTATGTCAGCAGCAGGTACATGTGTAGTACAGGTTAGCAGCTATATTGTATATATATTAAGTCCTTTAGCGTTAGCAGGGTAAGCTTTCGGTCAGAGAATGTGGCTGCACAGCATCAACATAGGAAAATCCCAGCCTACAGATTCAGATCAGTCACACTGGTTCCACGTTTCAAAATCAGGAACGTACTGACAGACGACTCAAACATTAGACAGAAGCTGATTTACTTTGAGAATTAACTTTCAATCAGTTAAATATATTTTACAAGCTATGCAAGTGAAGGATTTTCTAAAATACCTGTAAAACACCTTAAAGTTTCTCAAGTCGTTAACCCACTCAAAAAGATGACGCAGCATCCTGGCTTCTCTCGCAACCACTTGTGTTGTAGGAAAATCAGACCGAGTCAAAAAGATGGTGTGTTCACGCTTCTTACCTCACTGTTCCCTGGTCACAGCGGCTGTGGTGAAGCTCTCGCCCTGCAGCTGAGATGTCTGTCGGAGCTGCTGCTTCCTGGTCATCGTCCAGCTGAGCCTCAGTCCAATCTGCTAAGCTTGCATGCTGAGTCCGAGTTATCTCAACAAACTGTAAGAATGCAACGCAGCCTCTGGCAGCGTCCTGCAGGGATCATCACGTAATGACTTCCACACGGAGCCAAAGGGGAGGCTGCTTATCAGGCCGAGCTGTACAGTAGAGGAGTAGGAGGAACATCCCATCAATTTGTGTTGTTTCTTTCAGCCTAGCTCCACAGTTACATCAGGTCAAAGGTCGCATCTCAAACAGCAGCAAATAGCTAGAAAATCATGTTTACTGCACATTTCTTGCATCAAATCATAATCACCTGTTGAAATGCTGAGCTCCACCTGAAGTGCAACAGTTAGTAGAGCGGTTGATTTGTTTTCTAACTGAACCAAAGCCGCACGTTGTTAAACGAACCGAAGACTATTCACAGGAAATAGTTGGATACAAGATACACTGTTGCCACAAAAAAGCTATTCATACTATTCCAAGTACTGTAAATGCTGTGTTGGGCGCAGCGGGACTGAATTTGCAGATCATTATGAATTTGAATATGTTGTTACTTAAAATTTCTTTAACGCAATTATTACATAGAAAAAGCTAAATCTGAGGGATGGAATTGGCTCAAACTCAACTCAGCTTTAAGCTGCTCCAAACAAGGACAGTGCATAGATGAAATCTAAACATCTCTAGAAGCAGAATTTTCTTTCCTCTCTCTAGATTAGATGCTGAATAAATTATACAGAACAGCTGAAAATGTAAAAGCAACCAGTTTGTTGTTTTATTGACTTATTTAAAACAAGAAATAAAGACGTGAAGTGCAGACGGTTTACAATCGTCTACTGTAAATTTCAATACAATAAAAACAGACAGAAAATGTTCACAATCTGAGAAATTCTACAAATGTACAGAGCACTGATGGGCTGCAGTGTTAACGGCCTAGAGCAGACTCGAAGGGGAAGGATGCAACACGAGCCAATGTTATGTACAAAGTTTCAGGTGGAGTCATGTTCCTTATGTGCAGCCTGTCGCCGTAAAATTGGTTCGTTATTGCAACGTTTAGAAAACAAAAGCAGGAAAAGGCCAAAAGTACAAGTGTTAAAAACTGTTTCCTTTGAGTGTTTCAAATCCATCGGCTTAGTGAAAGTAATGTCGCTAGCATGGAAAGAACACAAACACGACAAAAGACGACAAACGTCCCCATTAAAAACCATAAAATCCGTCCGATACGCGCGTGGTGATGGAGCGGTCCTGTGAGCCGGCAGAGCTCTCTTCAGGGTTCATCTGTCTGGCAGAGACGCGTCTGCAGCTCCATCACCACACACCTCATCATTCCTCCCAGGTGATCGTACATCCGACCGAGCTGCTGCGGCGTGTAGCGGCCGAGCCGCTCAGGGGTCATCCTGCCCGTCAGGACCTCCACCTCCGACAGCAGCTCTCCTTGGGCTCGGTCTGCAGATGTTTCAGGCATCTGCTGCACGTCTGCAGGAACTGGCTCGTCCAGCAGCTCGGTCGCTGCAGGTGAAGAGATGCTGCCGTTAATGAACTTAACTGAGAAAGGTTCTGTCTCATACCAACAGACAGTTTCTACACACCCAGTGTCTCTGCTGGCATCTTGTCTTCATCCTGGTTCTGAGGAGGACTGGTCTCCTCCGCTTCAGAGGTCAGCATCTCAGTTTCATCAAAACTCTTCAACTCATCACTACCTCGTCCTTTTCGCTGCAAGATCAGATGTGAAATGCAACCTACATTAAACTATTCAGTTATTAATCGCTTGTGACTGTCTGAACCTTCAGTGCCTACGTACTTGCTGCTCATAGCTTTTCAGCGCTTTCTTGACATTGGAGAGTTTTGGGGAGCGAATCGGCAGAGTCTTGACTTCACTGGGCGTTAGCGCGCTAAGGTCACCAACGGTCTTAATGTTTCTGGCTCGAACAAGCTGCCCAAAGCCACGAGACCTGTGTTCAGAGTAAACAGAGACGAACAAGGCATGTTTTCACATCGCTATAACAAGAACGACGGCTTTAATCCCCAGCACCGTGCTGCTGCTGGACTCACCACATGTTGGAGGAAATCTGAGGCAGCACGGCTTCTACAGGCGTAGAGCAGCCGACCAGCGCAGGGTAGATGCAGTCTCTGGAGACGGGTCGAGGCTCTTTGCTCATTTCGGAAATCTGGAGAGAGACATCAGTCACAAACGAAAACACAAGCTGCCTTGACCGATATTTAAACAGGGTGAGTAAACCTGGATGATGAGGTTTTAGATCACATGAATTCTACTGTCTGCATGTTAAATGATAATCTAGCATCACTTCAGCTTGTTGAAGGTATTTAAACTCAAAACACGTTTAAATAAACTGGTGTCTACCAAGCATTTCTTGGAGCTCTTGTAGCCTGGACTGTGCAGATTTCGTGGACTCAGGATCATCAGGCCCTTCGTAGGAGTAGTGACGTACTAGAATGAATCAGATCAGAGATCATTTGCCGAAGGTGTAGGTGTGAAGCTCAACTAAGGCAGCTGACAACCGAAGCTGCGGTCGCACCTTAGGCTGTGGTAAAGCGCCAACTCTGGATCTTCTCGGTGAGCTGGTTCTTACAGCAGGGCTACGACGATCAATGTCATCTGCCGTTTCCTGTTGCTGGATGGGATCTGCAAACGACACGCGTCGGGACTGTAACGAAAGATGACGAGATTTAAATACTCATCCATGTTACAAAAATGCATGGCACAGATACACAGAACACTCCCTCACCTTGACTAGAGGGGAGGGACTCTCCTCCTCTAGCATCCTCTTCTGGCCCTTCTTGAGGATACTGGTAGATGGGGAGGCTGACGGAGACCAGGTTCCTCTTGTCCTGCTGCTGACAGGGCTTTGTCCAACATCTGGTCCCATGACTGCATCCAGATCCTTCTGTTTCATTGGAGAGTCCTGAAAATCCTCTGTGTGTGCAGATTCTGCAGATACTGAAGCCAAAAGTGTGATTATGCTGCTCTCCACGCCGTCCGTCTTCACTTCCTCTTGGTCTTGATCCTCCAAAGGCTGGGGTTCATCGTCCGTATCCTCCTGAAGAGCCGTGGATGGTTTCTCTGCACATCGGTCTGAGGCCGACGGTTGACGATCCTCTGAAAAAGCCTCTATGACACTCAGAGACTCTGGCTGGTCTTGTACCACGTCGTCCACTTGGATAACTGCAGGTTCCTGTTGGTCAGGTTCCTCTTTTTGATTTCCCTCCGCTTCCATTTGCTCCCCAGTTTTAGAGCAGTCCTCAGATCTCTCCTCTGCAGTCTCTGAGATCTGTAGTTTCTCGGAGGCCACAGCTTCACAGGGCAACTTGTTCTGAATCGGTTCATTGCTGATCCCAGCCGACTCATGCAGGTCCTCACCGTCTTCGCTCTCTACTGAGGAGATGTCATCCGTGTCCTTTTGCCTTTGCTCCTCTGCATGTTCCTTCCTGTCATGCATTTCCATTTTCTCTGGAGCAACAACAGCATCAGTCTCTTTATCCATTGGAGATTCCTCGCTACCTTGCTGCTCGGCGTTGCCTGCAGCAGCCGGACCCTGGCGGTCCTGGCCTTTCTGTGAACCATCCAAATCAGCATTTGCAGTTTCTAAGCTTTGAGTCTCTTCCTTTTGAGAATCGTTGGCCTCATCGACATTACTTTTGTCTTTAGGTTCAACGGTAAGAGGACTCTGAAGAGATGCGCGGGTTTTTCTTCCTCTCCTCGTGGGGACACTCTCTGAGGAGTCAGACTCTGAGGTATCCACGTTGGCTACTAGTGACCTCCGTCTCGAGTATCTGCCCCTGCCGAGGGAAGACTCGGAACCTGCAGCATCCTGAGACTGAGAACTTTCTGTGCTTGGGCTCCGTTTTGACAGCTCTTCTCCTACTTTGCCGCTTCTAGTCCTACCTCCCACTCTGGTCTCCGTCTGAGAATTAGAATCCTTCCCGTCTCCAGACTCCGTCTCAGATGATGCCTTACTTCTTCTGGATCTACGCAGAGACTGGCCATCTGAAGGTGAAGCTGTGACCTGAGAGTCCTCTTGACTGAGGCTCTCCATTACTTGTGTCTTTGGTTTGTCTTTGACCAGCTCCTCATTGACCGACTCAGATGGTGTGTTTGTTCTGTCTTGGGACTCTTGTTTAGTTGGAGAAGAAGTGACCAACTGAGCATCCCTACTTTCTGTTTTTACTTTTTGTGGAGAAGTCATCAAAATTTGAGTCTGTTCAACCTCTTGGGATGTTCTGAGAGGGGACGTAGTGATGATTTGAGAGTCTATTAGCTCATTATCTGTTTCAATCTGTTCTATAAGCTCAACCTCTTGGGATTTTTCAACAGACTGAGGGGAAGTGTTTGTCTGGGAGCCTTTCTTTAACACCTTATCCTTTTCAACCTCCGGTGTGGAGGTTTGGCTGGACTCTCCTTTCTCAGGCAAAACCTTTTTCTTCAGTGTGACCTCTTCCTTGAGCTCTGCTGACGTTTTGCTCTGTCTACCGCGCCTTCCCTGTGACTGGCTTTCATAATCCGACTGAGAGTCTGACAGCAGGTCCGTTTGGCTGGACTCTCGGGTGCTTCTCCTTTTGGCCTGGGGTTTGTTAGGGAAACTCTCTGGGCTCTTATGCAGTCTGATCTTCTTGAGTGCTCTGCTTTCAGAGGGGCTTTTGCTGGACTCGCCCTTGTCTCTCTGAGCTCTTGATCGTAACCTCTCCCTGCCACTGTCCTCCTCAGCAGCCAGTTTACTTCGTGTGTTTGGTCTGCTTTGAACTGGAGAATCGTTCTTTTGCTCGGATCCAGAGCGTCTTCGCTTGCAATTTGTGTACTTTTCTTCTCGTTCCTCAGGCTTCTCTCCAGGCAGCAGTGGTCTGACTCTGTGGCGTCCAGACCGTCTAGGTTCACTCTGTGTGGATTGAGAATCATCCAAAGCAGAGTCAGATTCTTCCTCTTGGCTTGATGGTTTCATTTCTTCTGCCTCTTCTGTACTTTCCTTGCTCTCCACCTCAGTCTGAGTGTCTGGGATAACATCATCGTCCTCTGTGGTGTCACAATGCAGGCGCTCAAACAGCCTAACTGGCTCACTTTTCATCCCACAGTCTTTTGGCCTTCGAGGCGACTCGGTCGCATCAGTCACAAGATGCTGCGAGCTGATTATTACTTTAGGACTAGACTGACAATCCTGAGAGTGAGCAGATGTCTGCGAGGACGGCGTCTTGCTGGTCTCCGAGCGTTCTTGGCTAGTGGACGTCTTTGCGAGGGGACCCGTGAATGTGGATGCACTGCTGGGACTGGCAGGCTTTCCCTCAGCATACTTCTCCAGAGTGATAAAGGACTGACGACGGCTGTTGGGTTTCTGAGGAGTCCCAGAGACCAAATCTGAAGACATGTTAGGACTGGTGCGCTCTTGAGAGTCTTTCTTTACCAGACATTCTGCTTTTTCACGCTTAGTCTCCACCTCCATGGAAACATCTGTTGACCGTGGGACCATCTCTTCCTGATGAGGGTCAACCAGAATGCTCTCAGCTGGTTTGGGGCTAGCATAATCTTGTGTGTCTTTTGTTAGAACATCAGGGTTTTCATTTTCCGTAACTTGCTGAGGTACCTGGGCGAGAACAAAAATTCAAGCTAAAACGCAGATTCTTGTGAATTCCACTGAACTGTCACTTGTTTCAAATTGCAAACTGGAATGTGACAAAACCTTCTTTACTTGTCTGGACTGGAAACTGCTCCAGGTGCCGTCCAGTACTTGTGCCCTCTTCAAATCAGACACAAACCATGCAAAACTACAAACCCAGCCCTGGTTTGGTGTGTGTGTGTGTTGTTACCTTCCCAGAAGCATCTTCAGTAACCTTGTCAGCTTGTTCAGTTGGCACCTTGTCGCTGCGGGGAAATTATTACCATTATTAAGTCTTTCTTTAAAGGTTTATCTGGATCATTATGGTCGACTCTAGAACTTACACGGAGTCCTCCTGGCTCTGAGTGTACTGGCTGAAAACCGTGGTATCCAGAGATGCATCGAGGTTGTTGTACATGGCAGGAATATCCACCCTGTCCAAAGAGCAGGATGAGCTTCACACAACCGTTAAATGTGTTATGTTGTGATGAGCAAAGAGACGAAAGCACAAATCAACCTTTTAGTTCTTTTGACTTCCTTCTGGTGCTCTGTCAAAACTCTCTGCTTCATCTCCGGAGGAATGAAGACAAAGTCGATAGAGGCCTCTTCCTCTAAAACCTCTCTGCGGGGAGGTTTTGGGGAACCAAAGTCCAGCTTGGTCTATGAAGGAAAATAATCGACCCACAGTGGGTTGAATTATTTAAATTCTGATGTTGTCAAAGGTAGATGTTGGTGCCTCCCAGCTCCACTTACAGAAACTGGCTTGGAGGCCTTTGTGGCGCTCCGGTCATTCGGCTCTGCGGCTTTTCCCAGCAGCGAGTCCCTCTTCCCCACAGATGACACAGGCATCCCACTGAGCTTGGTCTCCATCTGAGAACTCTCACTCTGAAGAAACGGAAAAGATCAGCCACAAAAACATTTACAACAAAGAACGTCCTGTAAAAGCAAGTTGCCCGTGGCCACTCACGGAATATTGTCCACTGAGCTCGTCAGAAACGGCGACGGCCTCAAAGCCAGGAAGAATGATGGGGGTCTTCTGCTTCACTTGGCTCAATATTGGCCTGTATCAACAAAACGACAACATCGTTTAAGGGGCTATAGTATCAATCATTACTGTGGGAGGAAAAAACGACCAGATGAACCCAACGACATGCTTAAATTATGGTTTTACCTGAGCTCATCAGGATAAGTGAGGCTGACCGAGTTTGCGAAGGTGGCGTTCCAGAACTGCGTGACTGAGGCGCGGACGAGTTTACTCTTGTGGGGGAACAACACACAGAGCAAAGGAGAAAGCAGAGCCAGGAGGTCGTCGTTATAGGCCAGAGCACAGCGGCTCTGCAGGCAGCTGAGGATCTCGCTGAGAAGCTTCTCCAACTGCAGGGACAGAAGGAAAATCAAACAAAACAAACAAGCACACGGACAACAAATGCTACGGTCCTTCGACACAGTGACCAGTGGTTAGTAATGAACAGTCAACACTAGGAAAACTCACGCACCTTTGTCAGAAGCTGTGAGGGGATCTTGGGCGGATCAGCACCCGCGTGTTTGTAGAACAGTGTGAGAGGCTGGATCAGAGCAGTCAGCACCTCCTGAACAGCGTTGGCAAGGATGAGGTTGGTGAAGAGAGTAGACAGGACTGAGGCCAGAGCAGCTCCAGTGGCCAAACAATCAGGAGCCTCCAGATAAACCTCTAAACATTGGACCAGCAGGGCCTGGAATGTGAATAGGTTCCCTAGAGCTCGGTTCCGTTTTTTCATCCAGTTCACAGGCGTGTGTGGAGCTGGGAGAGGCGAGGGTCAAAGAGTCAATCGACTGTTCCGTTTACATGCAAGAACCAAGAATAGTTTTACATTCTTACACTTGAGCTTTTGCTGAAACTGAGGCGTGTACGGTGAGAAGTCCACACACTCGATCATGACTTGGAGGATGCTGGCAACAGCGTTTAACGTTGAAGGGACCTGGGGGGCGGTGGGAGTCTGTCAACATGAGTTTTCTGTCCACATTTGCATGATGCTGCTCAAGGTGCAATACAAATAAACCAATTAAATTTAACCGGTTCACCTTCACGGCCTCCGTGTCTATTGAAGCCGCCATCTTTGCACAGAACTCCTCACAGCAGATGTTCTCCTCAGCTGTGGCCACCAGCGCTGAGCAACGGGCAAACACTTTGTACAGCTTGGACCACGAGACCAGCATTGACTTCTGGGACGCCTAAACAAAATACAGCGATCAAGACCAGGCTGTCATAGCAACACTGGATTTTAGCAGGGAAAATGAGATCAGCACCACCAGACCTGCTGTAGTTGGACGCCATGTAGGAGATGTGTAACAGGGAACAACAAGGCAGAGTGAACTGCACTGAAGTTGTGCTCCAGAGCATCACCTTGGTTTACTTCATTAGACTGTTTAAAAGAAAAAAAAAAAAGCGAGAGATTGGGAAATTAATTTATTCATCCCACAGTTATAACCTGAATATTGCAACATATGTTGGTTTACTGAAACAAGCACAAAGTGACCTGCATAAATCTAATGAATCCATTTCCCTGCATATGTTTAAGTTCAGCCACACTGAGACAAGACAATGTGTTGTCTTACTAAAGAAGGATATTATTAAAAATGATAGGCCTAGTGACAAATTCAACCCCAGGCTCCAAACGTTCTCCCTCCTCCTACAATTCATTCTTAAACCCCTTGAATGAAAAGGTGTCCACTGCTTTCTCCCGACCTGTGTGATGGTGTCTGTCAGCGAGCTGACCATCACGCTCCACATCCTCCACAGCTGCTCCTTGTTCTGGAGAGACCCGGCGCTGGTTTTGATGGCACCGAGCACCGCCTCCGCAAACGCCAGAGGGGAAGTGGGGCCCGACAAGCCACAGCCGACCAGTGTTTGAAGGCACTGAAAAAACCTGCAGATAGAAAGAAATGAACAGCAGTCAAACCCTGAGAGGAGCAGGTTCAGGGTGTGATCACAAAATGAACACACGGTAGAGAAGGACCAACCTCTCGTCTTCAGTGTAGGCTGGGAGCAGACTGCTCTTGTAAAGCAGGAGGATGAGAAACAGAGCTGGTGTTCCCTGGATGAAAAACAATGATTTTCATTTACAACGTTCTACAAATGTGAGAGGAACCGTTGCCGAAGTCACACTCACGTTTAGCACATCCATCTTGCCCACTTGGTAGGAGGCAGAGCTGAGAACTCTCTGAGGTATACATTTGACTGTGGCCTCAAAGAGAGTCTGGGGGGAAAAAAAACACAAGCTAAATATAAGCCATTTTGCACATCACAACTTGAACATGATAACCATAAGAAGGGATTAGAAAAGCATAAATCAAATCAAATCTTGGTCTTACCAGGACTCTGGCTGCAGGCAGAGCTTCTGAGGTGACGATGCTCTGCAGAGCCTGAAGCATCAGCGTGAGGACTTCACAGCCCTGACGATCCTTCTTGCTGCCTACTGACAGAAGCACAACATAAACTCTCCAGAAGAATGTCTCTCTCACACACACACAAAGCAGCCAAAAAAAACACGTATCTGGTTCTAGAGACGGGCATCATCATTGGGGAAAGACCCCTCAGCGTTTATTATCGTCACAGCAATCGAGACCGCGAGGGTCCGACCGCTCTGACTTAAACTGATGAAGTGACAGTGGGTCAGGCGGGAGACGAGGACGAGGTCTCGCTGGTCCTCCTCCTAAACAACAGTAGCCAGACCCAACAGCAGTGCTCTATGTGGTGCTGGAAGGCTGGACTCACAACTTCAAGCGTCCACCCCTCTGAGCAGCAGCCACAACATTAGAAACTTAAAAACACATTAAACAAGGAATCCCTGATGTACCTCTGTCTGATTGAGCAGTAAAAACTTTATTATTTCTTACCAGACTCTATAGTTAGGTTGACAAACCGGGCGAGACTCGACCACGTGACAGCCAAAAGGGAATCTGTGGAGCAGCAGAAGACGTCGCTCGGTGACTAATGTGTTTATCAGATCTTTGAGTTAGAGGACAGAACTACTCTGGTGCCGTTTAAAAAGATGAGTGATCAACTGCACTGAGCAGTGAAAGTCTCTCCTCACCGAGTTAGATGTAGTTCAGAAAACGTTAGACTCATATTTCAAGAAAATCTGATGTTTACCTGGAGCATCTTTGCCGATGTTTGTGAAACCATCTCTGATGCTGGAGGTGAGCACAGCAGCATGTTTAGTGAAGGACGAGGCACCAGAGAGTAGAGGGTGTTTCAAAGGCTCTGGAAAGACAAAGTCAAACATTAGTCTGGTTTACGGGGAGGTGTGAATAAAACTGAGATGCATTCAGTCATGTCCAGTGGAGGTTGGCGCAGACTCTCACCAAGACTCAGGATGAGTTTGTTCTTCGTTGCGACGGCAACAGCCTCAGGTCCTAGAAAATAGTGAAGCAACATCTCCAGGCCCAGCAGTTGGATGCAGGGGAATGTGGACGGCACCTGGATGCTGGAGTTCAGACTCATCCGAGACGTGTTGGCTGGGCTGCTGAAACCTGGTGCGCCTGAAACAAAACACACATACAAACTTCAGCCTCTACCAAAGTCATTGGTGCCTGGTCTAATGTCTGATAAGCACAATGTGACGGGAGTAAATGTACCAGTTTTGGGTGTGCCAGGTGCAGCAGCACCATTTTGAGAAGGAGTTCTTGAAGGAGTGCCCGGGACAAAAGGGCAGTTGGATCCAATGGTGCACTGGAGCAGAGGTACAGAAACCTGGAGAAACGCAAAAGGATGCCCAGTTAAACCTCTGGAGAGAAGAGTCCACAAAAAGCTCTTTGCCTTCTTTAGAATAATTAAACCGCGTTGAAATGTGCCCTAAGGGTCTGTTTCCTGTTATTGCCGGCAGGTGAATGAAATGTAGCATATTTGAGAGAGAGCGAGCAAGACAGGAAGAAACCAAGAAACGTCTAACCTGATCAAAGTTGGGTGACAAGTTGGGCCCAAGTTGGACAACCAGGTACCACCAGACTTCCACCTTGGTGAGCATCAGGGCTTCTGTCCGGACGTGGATGGAGGTGAGTGGCTGCATCAGGAGCTTCATACGTTTGGCACTGGACAGAATGTCTTCAAAAAAAAAGGAAAAAGATTTTAATTTCAATTAACCAGATCAGAGAGAGTTCTTGTCTGAGTTTGGATACGACTGAGGACGCTCACCTGGATTGAGAGCAAAGTTATCGATGAGGCTCTTCCACGCTATGAAGGCGATCTTCTTGATGGTGGGAGAGGAGCTGCGGAAACCGAGTTCCTCCAGATGCAGCAGGGAGTTGATGAAGGGGCCTCCTCTGTGCAGCAGCTGCACATGAAACATTTTACGGTACGATGTGAGCAGTCAGTGTAGAAGCAGCTCCTCAAGTTAAGGCATCTTTGAGCAGAACACAGATCGTCACGTTGCCAAGTGTGTGACCGAACATGTCCTTACCTTCCCGAGCAGTTTCACAAATAATGGCCAGAGTTTCAGGACATTCGTTTCATTCTTGGACATGAAAAGCTTTTGCAGCTCTGGGATCAGTTTCTGCAAGAAGAGAACAGGAAAACTAAGAATTGGTTCATGGGGTAGTTTACACCTATGCCTGATGTGTGAACATCAGGGTGGAATGTTTCCTTTGGCGCACCGTTCGTTTTCAGTGCATGCGTCTTACAGGCACTCACCGAAGACATAATAGGTTCGATGATAGCAGCCACCTCCGTCTGTTTCTTAAGGAGCAGGGGCATTCCCATCTCCATTGCCGCTGCAGCTCGTAGACGCACTTTGGAGGCAGAGTGGATGACCAGCGGGATGACGAGCTTCGCCCACCGTACTGCTTCCTCACCCATCTGAGCAGGCACCTGCTCCAGCAGCCTTCAGAGAGAGGAGGACAATCAGCCGTAAACAATATGCTAAGATGATCGTGTTTAAAGCTGACAGACGCTGACACATCCATCATTTACCTGATGACAACATTCAAGGCCTCGTGTTCCATCACCACAGACTGGATGTCCTCTCTGCTCCACACGCTTTCCAGAGCTCCCAGTATAGACGACACCTGAGGGGAAGGAGCAGCAAGGATCAGAACAACATTATGAGACTTGACTCAACTTCAGTCAGTAAAATCTCAGAATAGTCACTTTTTTTGCGACCACGTCTGGAGTGAAGCTCTGTTTGGAGATGACCCATAATGCTCTGGTGCATGTGTTCTTATCTGTTGATTTGACCACCAGTGAGCAAAGTGCTGACAGTGTTTCTGCGACAAAGGTTTCTGGACGGCAGAATGGAAATGCATCACAATTGGCACTTGAATCACAGTTTAACGTAAAACAAAGTGAACACTGCTGTAGAAGACATGTACCAGGCACAGTGGAAACGACGTGAGAATGGTACACGCAGAAGCCCAACGTTTGGAGGGCAGCTTGGCTCAGCTCTGCATTTGTACTGGTCACGTGAGTCTGGACACATAAGACAGAAGAGTTATTGTCACCTAAAGGAGATTTTTAGAATTCTGTTTAAGCATTTTGCAGAATGACTCACCAAGATGGCTTCACCCAAACGAGAAAAGTGCTTTTCAACTGCAGGGAGAAACTGTCGTCCTTCCTCTCCACTGAGCCGGCTGCAAAGCGAAAGGAGGCAAAGTGAGTTTTTCCTTTATATATTAGCTACAGCGGGTAAACACCAGTAGGTGGCTGCAGACCAGAGTGAGGGACTTACTTGGCGATGGTGAGGTAGGCGTCCGTCTGCTCGGTCTGTCCGGTGGTGCTGTCCTCCAGAGACTCTAGCAGAGGGAGGAAGCCGGAGGTGCTCGGAGGCCCCGCCGTCGCCATCATTATTGCTCACCTCCACAGAGTCTAAGGACAATCGGAGGAGGCGGGAAGTGAAAAAGAAGCTGCACCAGGTTAAAGACTGTTTTATCAAAGGTGAACTGGAGGCAAATTAAAATGCAGCCCTGCTAATGATAAACTGTGCTAAACCCTCCACTTTATCCAGACCTGGGAACATGAAACAAAAGAATAACAAATCAGCAGTGAAGTATGGAGCAGTACAGACACAATGCCTTTAAATTTAACACGCGCTTTGTGTGTGTGTGACTTCTGTCACAGAAAACGCTGATTGATTTGCAGCTGACGGTTTGTTTTGTTGTCCTGGAAGATGCGCTTATTAAAACCTACCCTGTGAAATCATTTAAATTCCTGGATGACACCAGGCTGATCTGTAGGGTCAGCGTTGAGCTGGTGAAGGTACAAACACAAGATGATGCATTCACTGAATAACAGGATATGAGCTTTCACTAGTTGCTCGTGGTTTGAATCTGCAAGTAACTAAAGCGTAAAGCATCCGCCTGCGACCCGTAATGGAGTCGAACTCAACGGAAGACCAGTCACTCATAGCTGCTCAGCTGACACAGATGTTACTGCAGACTGCGCGGCTGCTCCCAGAGGCCGTGAGCCCCACTTAGCCACGCAGAGGAACCAAAACAAGACCGGGCCCAGCTCAAATCCCGCTGACGACCTCATTACGAACCGTCCCCTCATCACAGGCTCAGACGGAGAGGTCGGGGGACGCATCTTTAGACGCAGAGCCCCGGGGAGCGGGCAGCGGTTAGCATCTGGACTAGCTTGGAGAAGTTAGCAGCGTTAGCAGGCTGCGCGCCTCCAGCTAGCAAAGTTCCTCGGACACGCCGGTGGGTTGGGCTGCACCGCCTGTCGCCCTGCTCACCTGCCTGCAGCAGCCGGGTCACCTGGTCTCTGATCGCACAAAGCTAACGGGTCAGTATGTACAGGTCCCAGAAAACCCGCCGAACCGAGAGCTCACCTCGGAACCAGTGCGACAGGCGCAGAAACACCACGGACGCCGACACGCACACTGTCTGCCCGCCTCGCCTCCCGAACCTGGACCGTGAGCGCGTTGTTTCAGCTTTCGAGGTTCGGAACTTTGTCTGCTGCGCTGACTCTCGTGCTGCTGCCCCGCGAAATCGCTGGCGCCAAACCACCACGCCGACGTACAAAATTACCTTTGACCCCTGACGTCGCATCCAGAACCGCCTCCTTCACCTTATAAGGAAAACACCCCGTTAAAGCGCTTCGTGGTTCCGTTGGTTTCACTTTGCTGCATCCATTGGTTTGCAACCTCCCGCACACTTCTCTTCAGTCAACAGTCCTTTTGCATTCTTAGTGAACATTATGGATGATTTATGCAGAGCCAACATACTGTTATTTGCAGAATAATAGTTTATTATTTTCAGGAACTATTACTATTAATAACATGATGCAAACTATTCTCAATATTAATAATATTATATTATAATATTCTGATACTTTATGATCTTATTCTAGTTCCTGAAGTATAAACATATTTGCTGGATCTTTTAAGTATATGTTTGCTTTATTAACCACTGGCCACATGAAAGTACTGTACACAGAGGACAGATAAGTAGGAAAACTTTAATCAGCCTGTGTGAGGTACTGAATAGCGTAAATACAGCGGCTATGCAGCATCAGAGCATGGAACCCGCGGCCACAGACGCGTTGAGGGCTGTGTACTGTAGCCGGAAGCCTCCGGCTGTAACGGAGGCGTCAGAAAGGAACTTCAGCGTCATCACGTTTCCTGGACAACAAAAACATTTCATCACTGTGAGAAACAGTTTCCCCTTAAAATCATCCAACGTAGAGATTTTATACGCGGCCGTGTCACCTGTGCTGATGATGTCATCTGGCAAATAATCGCCACAGAACCTGTAAACACACACGACAATGGATTCGTGCGTTGTTGTGTTTTCATGCTCAGCTCACACGTGTCAGCGTGTATTTGCACCCTCACCTCCCAGCAAAGCCGGAGACGTCGTCGTAGCTGTCGTACACCTCCAGGAAATCTGCCAGACAAGCCGTGTCGTCCTCCACATCGAACTCCAGGAAGTGGAGGTGGATCCTTTGGCCCAGACGGACCCGGATGTGCCAGTAGCAGATCTGCTCGTCCTGGTACTCTGCAGGGAAGCCAGGAGACTGAATCATCTTCTGCTGGTCTGTCAGAACGCCGCCACACTCCTTCGCTGTGAGACACGAACACAACACAAAGCTTTCAGTGCCGGTTGTGCGTCCAACATCACTTCTCTGGCTGCTGTTGGCTTGTTCTTGTTCTGAGCCGCTCTGGACCTGGCGTGTATGTTCAGTTTCTTTAAGCAGCTGTTCATGGAAAACATTTGGGTCTGTTGGTCTGTTGCGTGTGAGCTCTGAATTCAGTGGGGCACAAAGAACATCCTTGTGGTGAGGAAAGCAAATCCAACACACATGTTGACGCTGGTGACAATGGCATCAGATTCGCATGTCTTCCAGACGCCCTGGAGGCAAATCACATCAAACGTGTTGCATGGAGCACAGTGAAGAGGCCTGTCGCGCTTAAAAAGCTTTTAGGAGGTTTTTTGGCTTGTAACAATCTATGTGATGAGCTGAGCCTGTCATGCAGCTGTCACCCACTCGCTCTTCTGGGTCAGACTGAGATAACTCACAGGGCGGAACCCGACAGAGGCGTTGGGTCAGGATGTGTCCCGTTCAGCGATGGTGATGACAGTGAGTGAGTAAGTCAGCGCAGCCTCGGACTGGATGACTCTGGGTCTCCCCTCCTATTACTCACCAGTCGCACCATGTGTCATCAATTAGCCAAAGCCTGTGACACCGCTTGAGGTCGGGTCACCGTGTCTGTTCTGAACCCGGCCATGTACTAAGTGTGTACTCACAGTTGGGGTTGTAGCAGTACACGTCCCACTTCTCACTCTTGTTCAGCCTGTACCCGTAGTCGATGATTCCCACCTTCCCAAACCCGCAGTTGGCGCCAGCTTTGACGATGGGGTAACCGACGCGGCCTTTGTCAAACCATCCAGCTGCGCACACGTGGAAACCTGAACAAGAGCAGGAGCCAAACACACATAAAGACGCCGAACAGGCAGATACAAGCAGCGGCACCGGGAACATCCACGGAAAACACTTCACGTATTTAGCTTCCCAGGGGCTGGAGTCAGCAGATAAAACCGGGACCTCCTGAGTAGGCGCCGTGCTGAGCTACGCTGCCTCAGTCTTCCTCACCACATCATAATGTAAACACCACGACGTGTTGTTTAATGGAAACGTTACACTGTGAACCTCAGACCTATTTGACGAGCGGCCTCCAGCTGTTCGTACGTGGCCAGCGCCCCTCCCTCGTACTTGCAGACGGCCTTGGCCTCTTTGTACGTCAGCTGGTATCTCCCCTTGCGTGATTCCCGGTGGTAAACTCCAGCCGCTTGTTCTGTCACAGAGAGAGAAACCAGGGAAAGAGCCTGAAACGCATGTAAAGGATCCGACTGGAGCGTTAGAGGTCAGAGGGTGGAGGTGAAATCCAGACCAGGCCACGAGAAGCTACCAGGTGATATTTTTCTCTCACTCCACCAACTCTTTGGTCACTTGTCCTGGCTCCTGTGGGGAGTCCTCAGCTGATCCTGCTTTGGCTTTTACACACGCATGACTGCAAAGCCAGGCAGGACACTCACAGAGCTTCGATCAGAACCGTCTACTGAGACACATGAGGCTTTAAGAGTCACGGCTGTGTCTCCTGTCTGACTCCTGCTACTCCACTGGTCCTCACCACAAACAAGGTTCACAGCCTCCAACCAGCTAATAAATAATAAATGCGAAGCTGCAATGATGACGTACAGCCCATGGAAACAGTTTTAGGACTTTATAAATATAACAAAGACTAGTTGTAGCAGTTGAATCGCTGCTGCTGGTGCAGTGAACTAAAACTGATTCCACCGGCGGTGAAAACTTCCCGAGTGGCTCCGGCGTAACCGACTTCGTCGCAGGGCGACGTGCTTTTACTCACCCAGCCATATTGAATTGTGGAAGATGCCGTTTCTGAAGCCCCAGGCCTGCGCCTCTTTCAGCAGGAAGCCGACCGTCCAGAGAAAAGCGAAGACGCGCATCCTGTCGGCGCCGGTGCGCGGCTGCCGCGTCCAGATGTTCCTTCCAGGAGTCGCGTCCGCTGCTTATATGCGCGCTCCCGACTGCTGCTGCCTCCCAGCAGAGGTGGGGAGGGACCGAGTGTTTACCCAACACAGGACCAACTGCTGACTCGACCTGCTGGGTTCGGTTTGAGAAAGACGCAGCTAAACATCAGAACAACCGTGAAGCTGAAAACATTTTAAGAGTATATTTAATTAAGGGGAGAATCAACTGAAAGACAATAAACAGACTGACTGTTTCTGCCTTTAACAGATCTCTGCTTCAGTTTGTTTTTGCTCTGCTTTGGTCTCCGTCAGTAATCGTCTGGGTGTCTGTTTAGCTGCCTGCTGTCAAACGTGGTTAATTAAAGTTGTGGGACTAAGGGGCCTGTGAAACCGGGGATGGGAATCCAGCTGCAGTCTTGTGACGTAGAACTTACCTGTGGTTCTCCGTGACTCGAACGTTCTGCTCCATGTTTTTAGCTATTAGTCCTGCAGATTCCTCTCAACACAGTTGCTCAAAAGCTCAGGACGTGAGGGAAACACTGATAAGACCAAGACCACATGTGAAGTTTTCCCAGATGTTGTGTCAGCAGCAGTTTCAGTCCAGGAGGACACAAGGGCTGAATAAAGTGAGAAAACATGGACAGAATCATTTCACAACGCTGAACACTGATCCCAGAACCCGTTTTTCTTAGGGTCTGTATTTTATTCTGGAGCTCGAGTGTAAAAACGCGTTATGATGGTTCTTTATGCAGCAGCTCTTGCGGCCTCATCAGACTGAGACCAGCCTACATTTACTTCAAGCTCTGGGCCAAGGTGTAAGCGCACGGAAAGCTAAATATGATCCAGGTCACATTAACATAAAAACAAACAAATGTTGTTCAACAAAAATGAACCAATATAAAAATGAAACCAGAAATGAATGTGCAGGGATTTATTTAACCATTTATTTACTGGGTATCTCAAAGCTCAGTTGTTGCGTCTTCCATTCATATACTTTAAATTCTGAGGAGAGAGCAGCTGCTGCTCGGCAAAAGGATCCTGAATAGGTTCCAGATCTGGGGGAAATGGTCGGTGCGTCTCCCCTTTGAACCCACACACGGAAAGTCTGTCCAGTCCAGTAATAGTCACACTGTACATTACAACTGCATCAGCAGAAGCGTCATCATCGTTTCCATGTGTCCCACAGCTCCACAAGGACAAACTACGCAGCGGTGCGTCTGCAGGATAATGAAGTAACAGCGTTTGTGGTTGTTTGTACTAACGACGTCATGTCTCACAGGAGGGAAGTGAATCAAAAACACGTTGAATGTCCACAGTAATAGAAGAAATGATGGAATGACAGGAACCAGACCACGACAAGATTCATTCCTGAATTTAATCAGCAGGTTTAACTCACTCCCTGCGATGGAAACCACGTTTCCCCTGGATATCCTCAACACACTGACATAAAGCGTAAGATTAAAACACGTTAGTCTCTAGTGCACACACCCTTACAGGACTCTAGAGAAGAGGAGGACAAACTCTTCCACAGACTGGGCGGCCAACTGCCTCGACCGGTAGGAGAGGAAAGAACCACAGGCAGCGAAAGCTACAGTATATCAAAGCGTGTCTTTGTTACACCCTGTTAGTTTTATTTGCTCAGCAGCACTAGGAGACTCTGGAGTCTCCCTGAGTGACGGTGACGGGGAAACTACAACATGTGGTCGAGATTTACTGGCCTGAAATGACGCAACATCCTCACGTGTTCAACACGTTTCTGGAGCTGTTCTTCACTGTGGTGGCCTGTGACGCACACACAGACAACACTATGTTGTACCCACTCGTAAGCATAAAACACTAAACGGTGAACGTTTAACTTTCACCAAAATGTGCATTAGACTATAGGTCATGTCATGTGAGTATGTGATTGATAATTATGTACAGTTCTGTGCAAAAGTTTTAGGCCGGTGGGTAAAAACGCTGTAAACAAAGAAAGCTTTCAGAAAAATAATGATTGTTCATTTTTGTCAATTTACAAAATGCAAAGTGAGCGAACGAAATCTAAATCAAATCAATATTTGGTGTCACTACGTTCTGTGTTTGAAGCATTTTTTCACACCTGCCTAAAACCTTTGCACAGGACTGTACATGAAATGCAAACTTGTGATGGTTCCTTACTCGTAGACTCCACAGTTGAAAGAGGAAAACGAAAGACAAAGATAAACTTGAGTAAAAGCAGAAACAAGCATTAACGTGCACGAGGTGTGAAAATAAGCCTCCTGTTCATTCAGCCTGACCCGCGGCCGTGTCTCATGTTTGTACTGGTGCTGGAATCTGCAAATGACTGGGGTGTAATGAGCAGAACGCAGACAAATATCGAGAATGTTTGCGGCCACTAGGTGGCAGCAGACGGTTGGACACGGCTGAAGGACGCATGCCGAGGACTCGGAGCCTGAAGTTTTAGTCTCTGCAGCTTTAGTGAGGCCCAGCACGGGAGTTTAGTTTGGCATGAGGCTGACTGTGCAGGTTCTCACAGACTCGTCTCTTTCTTTCGTCTTTGTGCACGGATCCATAAACAGTCGCCACAAACCTACTGTATGTTTATACCGCAGGGCAGTGGAGGAGGAAAAGAGAAGAAAGTAACAGAAACATCTGCTAAACAATGTCATCTGTGCAAAGTAAAGCACAATTGAATATTGTGTCTGCTTGTATTTCTCACATCAGAGCCAACTTGTGCAGGCAGAGGTCAGAGGTCAAAGGTCAAAGCGCTGCTCCTTCCTGACAGCGCGGTTGTCAAACGCTTCACGGAGCTTTTCGTGATGAGCATGGCCTGAATGTGTCGGCGCCGTGTGAGTGGGCGTGAGGTCATCGCACATGCGGGCCGTGCTCACGGAAGCGTGCGGGTGCCAACAGACACACACTGAAGAGCCAGTGAAAAACATTTCCATCACAAAAGGAGGCTCCGCCTGCACAGAAAGCACCGATGCAGCTTCTTTGTCCCGTCCCAGTGAGGAGTCAAACAGTCAGCAGCGCTTCCTGCAGAATTAACACTTCATTAGCAGCGTCTGTGCCATAAACGGAGCTGATAATCTGATCGACGCCATCAGCTGAGGAATGTGCGTTTTACATGCTTCTGCGTTTCATCTCTACCAAATCCTGGCTCTGGTCCTGGATCAGGCTAAGTGCTTCAGTACGTTCCCCATACTGTTGGGCAGGTAGTGGACCTGAGGTCACTGACACCTGCTGCAGAGCAGTGAAGGCCTAGATGGCTGAAGTCCACAGCATCTGCGGATACAGTGGATGTGCTGTCGTCTCGCTTTTCATAGTCAAACATGTCTGAAGGAGAAGTTACTGCTCGGGTCAGTCAGCAAATGCACTTCCACTGTTTGTGAGCTTGAGGCGAGCGCTGAGTGCGTCATTTTCTATTCCTCTAAGTAGCAGCGCTGTCGTGTCGGAGAACGGAAAGAAGGAAACGAGGCAAAAATGCAAACGATGCAACACAATGTGTGTTGAGTGAATAGAGGTGGTGCATTCAGGGACTCACTCTGGATCCCTGAAGGATTTAAGCTTGTAAATGGTAAAAGAACTACATGCAGGTGTATGCTGGTCATCACCAAACGTGTGGAACTAGGTTGTCATAGTTCAACTGTATTATCAGGTTCACCAGCTTTGACATCGAACCACAGGTAACATTAAAATTCATTTGTCCCTTCGTTTGTTTTACTTTTATTCACCTGCTTTATTTGTGTTTCATTCCGTAGTTTTAACTGTACGTTATCGACGCCGTGGTTTTTCAAGTAAACGTTAACATTTTAAATGCGTAGAAATTAGTTTAGTTAAAGCCCAAAATATCCTGGTGTGTTCAGATGAAAACCCAGCCCATGTAATATTCATCAGGATATTTCCATCTGGACCAAAGTGGTGGATCAGGTTCACGTCGCTGGCAGGACAGGCCCAAAACACAGATGAAATTAAAATCAGTGGCGATGCAGAGAATCTTCAGTAAGAAACACTTAACGTCTGTGAAATCGATTTCCCATCGAGCCCCAATCTGTTTATTGGGTCAGTCCAACAACAGCTAATTGGGACATTGATTCTGTTAATGAGGGTGAGGCCCCAGGTCTCTACACAGATAATTAATCTCGATCAGTAATCAGTAAAACCAAAGGTCACGATTCTCTCCCGTCTGTCGACTCTCTTCATGCACTGGACTGAGCCAGATTTAAGCACAGACACCACACGGGGCTGGCAGAAGCCTCACGTACACGACGAGAGGGAGGAAACCAGGGTGCAGAGATTCATGAGCTCGCCTCAAGCAACAAAGGAACAAGTCCTGACTTTGTCCTCAGGCAAACAGAAAGCGTCTCCTATCTGTATCTGCAGTAATAAAGTTTGCCTTAGGTTTTACAGGTGTACCTAATAAAGTGGCCAATGACGGCCTGATTATAATCTGATATACAATCAGATGTGAGCTTTCGAAGACAAAGCCACGTGTTGATTTGAAGAGAGTGGGTTTCAGCTTCGTCCTCATCGTATCTGGGTGGAGTCTGGAGACATGAGGGGACACATGGGAAACATCAGACTCGGTCGGTGGACGCTTTGAAGTGTGCAGATACACGGAGGAAGCGGAGATGTGCGATATGCAAGACCAGGCCTCAGCTTTAGGCCACGCCCCTAAACGTGTCACAGACGACAACAGAGGCGCCGACGTTTCACATACACATTTATTGCTGTTGCTGTGTGAGCATCGTTACATCAGCCCAGTGAGCGAGTCGTCTGGGCGACTGTCCCTCCACGTGAGAAGCGTTCAGCCGTGTGTGAGCACAAGGTGACTGTGAGGTTGTGAACTGAGCCGAGTCCAAGCTGGAGACGCGCTTTTCCCACTAGTATTTACATTCACTCTTCACCACTCACCGACGCTGAGTGTCCTAAAGAAAAGGCCACGGAGCAACGGGTCAGTGGGTCACAGCGTCTCAGGGGTGTGTCCAAGCTGGACGTGCTCTACTCTGCAGCCTCTTCATATGGATGTGAAACAAGGAAAAGCTACAAATCATGTTATTCAAGAAGCGCAACCCAAAGAACCTGCGTTTTCCTTAGAACAAAAATGATTAAAGCGATAAAAACTGATTCAACAGATGCTGATAAATTTTCTATAGACTAATTCATTCAACCTCTAGAATCTCTCTCTGGGACCAAGGTTGGTTTGCTACAACACCAACATCAGAGAAGATCTGAAAGCCAGTACGATAAAACCCAAGGAAACCGTGGCTGAGCTCTCTGCTGTGAGATCCACGAAGCCATTCCCTCAAAAGGCACAGCGTGAGCACTAGAGCCAGTTCATGGGGATGTGGAGGATGGAAACACTTAACAACACTTTTAAACCAATTAGCATGTGGAGGCAGACCAGCGTCACAATGACACACTCACTCATATTCAAATGCAACAAAGCCCAAACACTGACAAGACTTTTATAATTCATGTGCAAAACGAAGGTAAGACGATTATTGTTTAGTAAAAGTTAGAAGTACCCAAAAATCCACCTGCAGAAAAAAATGTGCTTTTCATTCATCGGAACTGATGATGTGGAGTGAAATTCATCTTCAATTCATACCACAAAAGGATTTTAATGTTCATAGAAATATACAACGATAAGCCCATGCTCCGCCCGGATGTTGGTTTAATGTGACTAGCGTTATGGTTGTTAGGAGCTTATCTTGTCTAACTGCAGAGAAACTCTCTTAGCTCTACTCTCTCTCTCTTTGCTGCTCCTGCACCGACGGCCACAGCTGTCAGCGAAACACACGCATGAAGAAAAATAAGCCACGTCACTCCACTGGGATGAGCTCGACTCCTCCCCCGACACGCTCTAGTTTGTAGTGCGCATCGTGCAGAGGGAAGAGCGTGTGCAGTCCACCTCTGCCCGTCCTCCAGGAATCTGCTTGTTGGACCGGTCCTGCCGCGCCCTGTGCTCAGGGATCAGTGGAGCCCTCCGTTGTAGGACTTCCCATACATGGCGCAGTCTGTCTCTATGAAATGTGTGGTGACGGGCTGCTTGTACAGAGGGTTGGAGGCCTGGTGATGTGCGAGAGACACGAACAGACGTCATTTGAGCACAGGTCAAGGTAAACTAGGAGAAAGCTGGGACGAGAGAACGCTCACCATCTCGTATCGGGCACGCGAGCGCGCGCTCTGGAAGCGTGAGAACTCCCGCCTGTCGTGGATGGTGATGACCAGCTTCCAGGTGGCGAGCAGCACAACGCCCACCAGCAGGATGCTGCCAACCACTGCCAGCAGCACCGTCAGGGCGTCAGGCCCGCCGCCGCACTCTGACAGGCAGACAGACGCGTTTAGACCGACGGCTCCACATCTCTCTGAACTTCAAACTCAACGGGCACACAAAGAAGGGAGGTGCCTTCAAGATGCTTTGTCTGATCCAGGATCAGCGAGTACAACCTCATCACAACCAAAGAAATGATGAAATGTCTGCTGGTAGCGTGAGTCACATTCTGACCTAACGGTTTAGGAAACACGTCATTTGTTGTTGTTTCCAGGACTGACCTGGCTCTTTCAGAGCTGTGAGGACGGACTGGCCGCTTGCGTGCTCAAAGTATGTGAACTTCATGACGCAGTCGTTGTCGGTCTTGTAAAGACACAGCACAGCCCCAGGGTCATCCGTGTCTGGAGGGAAGAGAGAAGAAGCTTCAATTGCTCCAATCAGCATTAATTATTACGACGAGGTAAAAGCAAATAAAACCCAAAAACGTGGTTTGATTATTTCTACTTCTGAAGGTAGCAGCAAGTTCTCTTTACTTTTTTAACATTTGGCTTCACATTCACAGTGAAACAGCAGAGAGAGAAATGGCCAAAACACAGAAGAGGAATCTCACACTGTGGGGAAAAACACTTATTGAATGTTTGTCACATAGCCCAGATTTCTTTGCTGTGAGTTTAGAAAAGAAAAAGAAAGAAGAGTCCTGATATTTGGGGATGCCCCTGTTTTCTGTCAATCTTGTTCAGCCATAAGCTCGAGTCCACGCTGCCTTCCCTGATGATGCAGCCATCCACCCCCCCATCAGCCCCTCCTCCTTTATTTCATGCACAAAGTATCTGGAATGTACATGTGGAGTCCATTAGGCCAGCGAAATGGCTCAACTAGACTGGAATGCTGTGAAACATGTCGGATGCGGGGCTGTGCCGTGAGCGGTGCCAGCGTGGTCCTGCACTAGTCTGGACAACTCTGTGTAAAGCCCTGCAGCATCAGTTGTATCAACAGGTATTAACATCTCCTGAGTGGTTCCCAACAGGCCGAGGTGTGAGATTACGCCAGATCGAATTCGAGAGGGAGCCGGTTAAAACGTGTGGAATCTCCTCACAGAGAAGGTGGAACAGGACAGGTCTGCGTAGGATTAATGGCCTGAACGAAGCGAAGGTGTCTGAGGAGACGCGATGAGCAGGAGGCCACGGCCGAGCGGTGCTCAGTGTCTTTAGTGCCAGAGGTTTAAATGAGAGATTATCGCATCGTCTGTGCTGAATGCATCATATTAGCCCACATTACTGGACCCGTTGAGCTTCAGTCAGACAGGGTGGACTGTGAGGTGCATCACACATGTGAATACTTTTCTCAGCCAGCAGCTGGTGTGTGTGTACGTGTGTTAACTCACAGAGGGTTTCCACAGTGATGACTTTATCCTTACACAGACGCTGGCAGGTCTGGTTGTCTGCGAGTCGCCCCACGTTGAAAAGCCGGCACTCGATGCACTCCCTGCGTAAAAACACGTCATTGGCTACTTTGTTTTATCTGAATGCATGTGTGCGCATGGAACCACAACATAAATCCGACCAGAACCCATGAAGCTGACCTAACTGAATACGGAGCCATCAGACATGAGAACAGGACTTTCTCTAATCTGCTCCAGAGTCAAACATCCAGTTTTTGGAAACCAGAGCCATGTGTGCTGGCAGAAACCCAGCTGACTCAGCAGTTACTCTGGCCTGACAGAGTGTCATTTATTTATTCAAACACACACCTCACGGGCCTGGCTGAGAGACGCAGGTTGAAACTCAAGGCCGTGTCTTCTCTTGGGGTCACACATGGTATGTGAGCTATGCTCCTACTCCTCACTGTCTGACCCTCCCCCTGGTTTCCTGCTTGTTATCAGTGCATTGGTTTATCTTCCTCCTACATATAAACACGACGTTAACACATCCGACATCTGCGCCGGTTGCTGGACGTACCTTTTGGTGCCACAGGCATCGGGGCAGGTGGGGCATTTTTCACAGGTGTCTCCGAAGGCCCCCGGCTCCGTACACTGACAGCGGCCACACACACACTGGCCTCGGCCGCTGCACATCTGGCCGTCGTCCGAAACACAGGACGATGTCTCCGTGGAGCAGTTACAGTTGTCTCCGATGTAAGCGGCGTGGCACTTACACTCCCCACAGTGACACTCGCCGTGACCTGAGCGAGAGGAGAGACATTACAGTTAATAACAAGTAGAAGGCTACTGCACGTCATCATTTTATAGTGAACACGAGGTGGTGCTGGAGACGGATGAAGCTGGAACAACTGGAGCTTTACAGCACTGAGCAAACCGTCACCTTCTGTTCCACACGCACTAAATCCAACAGGAAGTAAGTCTACGAGGCGTAAGCTGCTGTAGTTCGAGTGCTCTGCCGCCAACCACAGGCGAGGACAGCAGCTGCAACCAGGGAAGCATCTTGACAAGCGCATTTCACACTAGTTGTTCCAAGACCCTGCACAAAGGTGACGTTCATTAGGATAACGGATAAAGGCGGACAGCCTGCAGGAACTCACAGCATCCAACGTGTTACACACACGAGAAGTTCAAATAAACAGCGAGGACAGAGTTATGATCTAATGGAGGGCAGAAACCGAGCAGGAATTAGGTCACCGCCGAGTGAAATCACTGCTGTCTGACTGGGAGTGGCTGCTCCTACAGTCCCACACGCTCACAAACAGTCAGGGACGGAATCTCATTCTGCTGCCACTTGACCTTCGACACAGTGGGAAAGAAAAGCAGAGCCAGTGATTACAGATCCTTCCAGAGGTCACACAGACACGTCTACATTCTGCCTAATCCAGCCCAACCAAGCGCTCGGGCTTGTGCAACACAGTCTGGAGTAACAGACATGAGAGATACTTTCCAGTTGTGTTTCATTTCCTACTTATTTACAGCACTGAGCCTGTGCTAAGGTGCAAGTGTTTGCACAAGTAAATGTCTTAGATGAAGTGTTGACGGAGTATAGTAATATGAAAGTGAGTTGAAACAGCTGATGAAACAGCTGATGCACACAGTGGACGAGAAGACGCTGATGGACAGTTTGATATTTTCCACCATGGAGCTGATTCTGCTTGGATTTCTTTCACGGGAACCTCTGGCTCGTGGCACCGCTAGCGATGAACCGTGGAAGCCTGCTTGTGCTTCTTGTTGAACTAGAAGACGCCGAATGCGTTTTGATCCTTCAGGTCCTCTGTCGCCCGCAAAGTTTCCATGACGTTACCCTCCACGCTCAGCCTGGACAGATTTGTGGCGGGACTTCTTTTTTTACTGCAGCCAGCTTGTTTCTCTTCCTTAAGTAATACACATCATGTTTTCATAGAGAGTTGATTCATCCCACTTCATGTATTTCTACAGTTGAATGTGACAGGAAAGGAGAACAGAGAAGTGGAGACGCCGTCAAATGAGGCTTTATCTCTGCAGCAATTTAAACACGGGACTGTAACAAAGCATGAAAATGGAAATGACAGCCTGTAAATTCATGGGCACATTTTCTGCCGGGAGACGTCCTGGACTATAGCATCACATTAAACAGGATTAAGTAAATATTTGGAGATAATATGAGGAAATGAGCCATGGGGCTATTTTTAGGGGATTCGTTGAACTGCTTTCACGCGAAACAGACCAGACAGAAGAGCTCAGGCCTTGAAACCAAGAGCTGAACTTTTCATAAAAGGATTTAAAACTAGATCTGACATCTGGAAGCAACAGTCTGTGGTGAATATATATAAAGACTTCCTGCAGACAGACTTTACGAAGATGAGCTCCAGCAATTACACAAATCTGGAAGAACTAAGAAACTTGTATCACCATCCGTAAAGTCATACTGAACTTTGTACCTTCATTAGGAATCTTTCAGAGGGACTGGCTGAAGGACGCGGCCTCCTCCAGCTCTTTCCCAGCGTTCAAGCAAACAATCACTTCCTGCAGTGGTGGTCAAAGAGCTGCTGTGTTCCAGAGGTCGTGGAGGACTTTGTGTGCGTGGAAGGAAAACATGGCCTCTACCCTCCTGCATCTCCAGATGCAGACTCGACTGTGGGCTTATTTTCTGCTCTCAGCTGAGCTCGAGGAAAAGCTTCAGTGAATTGTTCAAATACTTGTGGTGCATCACATAAAGACTCTGAGCCTTCGTGGTGCAGGGCTTTCTACAGGCTGTCTGTCCTATTAGACATTTGTGTGCCTCACATGGAAACGTGTTGAGGGACACAGACAGACCTTCCCCTGGGTGAGCAGTGGTTTTACCTCGGCTCTCTGCTCTGGAAGCCGACCAAGTGTCTATGGGACGGTAGAGTCAAGAAGCTTTATGGAGGCGAAAGTTCTCTGGATGTTTTCCTTGGATCTTTTGTGACTGGATGATGTGTCTCTGTGCATTTGGATTCATTTCAGAAGCTCGGACATTAAAAGTGGTGTCGTAAGAAACTGAGGCTCAACAATTCAATTTATTTGCTCTAACGAGTCAGTAACACGGCTCCAGCTCGTAATCTGTTTATTAGTTAATCGTGAGGGATGTCAAATAATTTTTCACAGCACTGTACACAACTTAAACAGCGTCTCGGTTACAACGACCACATGTGGCGCAGCTTCTTTTGTGCCACTAAATTAAAAATAACAAACAAGTCTAATGACAGAGCAGTTATTAATTGGGATTACAGGCGTTAGGCCAGACAGTGCGCAGCGCCTGCATCACTCTGGGAAGAAATGCAGAATACGACCACGTGACTGGAAATGAAAGCTCTGACAGCAGAACAATATCACCAAAAACCGCTCGACTTAATTACACAGAGGGCTGTGGGGTAAGATGACGGTTTGGTCACGACTGGGAGTGTTTTTCTTTTTAGTGTGGCTAAAAACCACACAGAGAAAAAAAAACATCAAACTGAAGTAAACTATTGTGCTTTGAATTTAAACTGGGTTCATGGATGCAACGTGCTGAAATAAAAAACGTAGACTCTTATTTTCTTAAAAGCAAGCTTCCAGTATCTGTGTATACATGTTCACACACACAACCTCGTGTGTAACTGAGGGGATGGGACTGGTGGAGACATTCCTGCCCATTTGTGGTCAGCTGTCATCTCAGTCTCCCAAACATTTAAAGTGCACATCAGCACAGCTCTCCCAGCCAAACGCAGTGATGGAAAGAGAAGCGATGCCTTCAAGACAGTAAGAGCAACCTCAAAAACAAGCGACAGAGAGCCTCTCACTAAGCCTCGTGAAACTTCTGAAGCCACGGCGGCTTCTGCGAACCAGGAGGCAGCCAGCAAACAGCTGAGGAGGCACCTAATGAGAGAATTAAAATCAGTTCGACTGAAAACGTGTCTCCTTTATGGAAATGTAGCTTAGACACGGCTAATAATCCTCCTTCAGAGCTAAAGGATCCGACGCAGACAGAGCTTCAGTCGAAGGAAACTGAGCAAACTCGAACAACGAGGGGAGGACTAATAAATGTCATCACATGTGAGGAACTAAATGCGTTTTCAGGATACAGCCACATGCAGACAGCAGGTTACTGGAGTTCTGTTACGTCTTCCCTGGGTCTAACGTGCTGTGTGCTTTCCTTTTCTTACCATTTGAAGAGGAACTGCCAGTAACTCAAGGTTTTAGTCTTCATGCAAAGCTAAACTAACCACTGGCCTCACAACAAATCCTGATGTGGACATTTAAATCTTCGTATAACAGCCAACAATCCTGCTTCAAAACAGCAATCTACGTCTCCGACAGTCCCCAACGTTGCATTTAACAGCTGTGAGCTTTCCTTCGGCTGGGCTGTGGATAATATCACCTGTTGAACAGACAACATTCATTACCAGCAAAGAAAAAACTGTGTTTACTTCTAGGTTGGATGCCTGAACATCCACTGACATTAGTCACAGTAAGCAGAAGACAAAGGCCCATAAAAGAATCAGCAGGCGAACCTGGAGACAATGATTATGTCTGTGAGCCAGCAGCTGGGTGTCAAACAGCTGAGCAGGCGATAATACTCCATTCAGACTAAACTGGATCACTTGGTCCTGGGATATTATAAAGTGTAACATCAAGGTGCTTGGAGCTGGTCAAGGCTTCGCCCATAGTGTTGTGTTCTTTATCTGGCGGCAGCATTTGGAGACTCGCGTACAGGAGACGACTATTGTTTCCAGCCTTTCAACCCTCCAGCTGCTGCTTCTCTCGCCTCTTTAGCTGCCAGTGGCTCCATTCTCAGCTGTTCCACAACCTTTCTATCCGTTTGGTGTCTGTAGGTTTCAGAGCTCGAGTGATGGAGAGACTGGACCAAGGCACTAAACTGATACTAAAACCTTCCTTTAAACTAAACAGCCTATAGAGACAATAATCAACAGCTTCACTGCAACAACATTCGCTGAAGCTTCCTGAAATACAGAAGCTTTATTTATTTTCCCATCAGTTACACACAGTCTTGTTGACAGTGTGCGTCTCACGTTGCGCATGCAGCTGCAGTTCTGTTCCATCCCACGGAAACAATTATAGTCAGCTGTTTAGCCCCGAGGATCTAAAGCCCGGGTTCGACTAGTAGCCTCTCAGGGCTCCTAACGCTGAGGCTGAGCCGGGTTACAAGGTTACAGCTGCTGATCCCTCAGAATGAAAGCCAAACACTTTCCTCTCCATTGTGCACATACATCTACATTGGGTAACTAGGATTAGTGAGTTTTGTTGTCAAGTCAAGGACAGAGAGCAGAAGAGATGTAAGCCTTCCAGTGGTTTGTTTTACCTCCAAGGAGGTCGACTGAGCATCAGATCTGCAGTCATCGTACCTACGACTCGTCTGCCTCAGTTCTGTCCTACTCATCTGATTTGGTAGCGATACTACGCGGAGCGGCTGTAAACCAAACGTTAACTAAAACCAGCTTCACTAATTGCTGCATGTTCGAGTGAGGACAAATAAAATGCTTATGTGAACCACAGCCACTGATTTCAACACATTTCACAGACATGCACCACGGCTCGACAAAACTATTCACGCAGTATTTTCAGCAACACGAGTAAATGGACTAAAGAGAGAAACGTAAACTAATGCTCCCATTTGCCTCATGGAGGCAAACACACACAGAGAACGTAGCTGTGGGACAGGTTCATTTATGGGGTAAAACTGGGTTTGTGAGAGGCTGGAAAGTGGAAGTGTGCTATTTCTGGAGACTGCTGAGATCATTATTTAGCACCAGTCACGTCAGGAGGACTAGGAAGTCAAGACTCACTCAAGCCTGATTAAAAACAGACAGGAGCATCTCAGCAACACGGAACGCTAAGGCTCGACACGATAACAGGAACCTGGTGGGGATTTATCAGGCGATACACTCGGTCCTGAGCTAGCGACTCGACCCGGCTCAGAGTTCTACTAGAGAGACGTGGACACAAACAAGCACAACAAGTGAATCATCACACAGACACGTATGAGTCTGATCGTTCCCAACTACAATAAACAAATCCTGCCCGTGTCCGAGAAGCACAAACGTGCCAGCTTTCAGCTGCTCCTCAGAGAGTCTGGCCTCCACAAACACATAAACGCAAAGACAGATGTCTGCACAGATACAGAGTAACATTCAGGGACACAGTCCAACAGGTCATCTGACCCCAGAAACAGAACGTCCCCGTTCAGGCTTCAGAGCTCCTCTAAAACTAGACTAGAAGCAGCACACACACGTCCAAAACTACCAAACACAGTCAACACACAGACACGACTCATCTCACTATGGGGCAGATACACGGTCCCACCAAGAAGCAAGCAACAGACCGGTTCAGACGTTCACTGTTCCTTTATTGACAGATGTCCCACATTAGCACAGTCAGTGGTTTAGGATGCTGCAGATTCTCCAACACACCATACTTTGTCAACACTAATCTGATCTCAGCGTGAAGCGTGATCCGCGTCTTCTTGGCGTCGCACACTACAACGTAAACATCGCTAACGCCGACAAACACTAAAGGCTCGGTGGCTTCTACTGCTGCAGAATAATGAAAACCAGCAGCAACATATGTCAGCACTTCTAAACAACAACAAGTCAGAGGAAAACGGTTTATTGTGTCACGTTACAGAGTAAGTGAAAATAAACAAGTTACTATACAATGCTTTCATTTTTGGCTGGTTTGTCTTGACGTAATGCGGCCAGTTACTAAAATTAATTCGTCAGCATTTCTGGTTTTAATAAAAGCATCTCACACCAGCTCATGACACCAGAACCACTGCTGCTACAGCAGGTCTGTCAGTGCGACGCTGCAGCCTCTAGCGCTTCCACCTGTGCAGCGACGCCTCCATGGGAAAACTTTCAGACCAGGACTGATTTAACAGGAGCTGGACAAGCTGATTTCCTCTTCACTAAGACCTGCTGCGCCTTTGCTATTTATCAGTCTGAGCTCCAGACTTTCCCAGACGGGGCAGCTCTCCGTGGAGGACGAACAATCCAGTGGAGCACAAAGCATTTACAAGGTATTTCTGCTGGCTAAGCAGCTTGACGCAGACCTTAACAGTGTTTCCTGTGGGTTTTTAGAATGAAGCTGAATTTTACAGCATGCCTTGAACAGCTCACAATAATTAAGAGATTCAGAGCAGCGAGGGAGGTGCAGTTTGGTGTCATTAGGGCCTCATTACACCTCCACGCTGCGAGAGGAGGAGAAGAGATGAGCGAGGCAGAGGTAGTGGAGTGTTAAGCTTTAATGACGGCCTACGGAGGACCGGTACAAACAAACAGCTATTCTGCTTCTGTGCATTCAGCGCCCGGCCTCGCCGCTGACTAAACGAAACTCTTCTGTTTCTACTGGCGATAGATAAATAGAGGCAGGCATTGTGCTTGGGGCCTGCGCCAAAGCTGGCCCCGCTGCCACAAAGCGCTCTCTGTGGTTTCGCAGGAACAGTCGTTGCTTGGGGACGAGCCGCTGGGCTCTCCTCCAGATAGGAGGTCTCGCACCAGAAAGCGGAGTCTTGGACCCGATGTTCTGGGAACACAACAGCTTTGGCCTCCGTGGTACAGCTGAGCAGCTACACGGAGACAAACCTGCCCTCTCACACTAACCCTTTGCATCAGGCTGAATGGTGATGCACAGCTCTATTTTTGCATTTGGTTTTTATTTCTGGGCTTATATTCCAGGAAACAAAGTGCAAACAAAAGGCAGACACCGAACAAAACAAGCTGAACTACAACTTGTGCAGCTGCTCCTCCTCGAGTCAGCAGACACCATTAGACCTGCTGCTGTTGTAGAGTCGGGACAGGACCAAACCACCAAGACACACCCAGAACAGGTATGGAACATGACTCAACACGATGAATGGACAGAATATTTAATTACAACCCGCCACAGGCCACACATCTCAAAGGCTCCCAGCGTGTTTGATGTTAGCTTGTGTTCTCATTATGTTCAGTAGTGGCCCAACAGATGTACGGAATGAAATACGACTCGGTTTTAAACACGCAGACCAGCTCTGCCTCGGCGGAGCCACAAAGCAGCCATCTGTGGAATACAGTCCTACCTGAGCACAAGACGCCTTTGTGTCGCGCGCAGGAGAAGTCATCGCACTCGCAGTAGGTGCCGTAGATCTTGCCGAACTCGGACTCGAAGCAGAGACACTGGTTGCAGCTGCACTCTCCTCGCCCGCTGCAGACCTGCTTGCCCTCGGCCTCTCGACAGGCGCTGAGGTACATGGTGCTGGGCTCTCCCTCCTGGCACTCGCAGCGGGCTCCCAGGTAGCCCGGCTCACAGTGGCAGGTGCCACAGTTATACGTACCTGCAAAGGCAAATGGGATCGTATTCACCTGAAAACGCGCCTAAAGCCCATTTCGCAGTGTGCTGCACTACCTATAGAGCTGCAGATGCTGCTGTTGATTTGTGTTGTTCGGCTGCAGCCGCAGTCGCACTGATAGTCCACGGCCACCTCCAGGCGGTCTTTGAACCCCACCGGCCTGATGGTGAAGCTCTGGTCGGTGCCACGGGGAGGACAACTCCTCGCCTCCACACTCACGTTGAAGGAAACCTTGATAAGAATACACAGATGCTCAGCAGCTGCCAGGTTCGGATGAACTACACATGACCCTGTTTACACCGGCGGCTTTTTCACCCACAGATAAGTTTACAGTGAGAAGCTGCCTGCTCTGAAAGTGGGACATGACACAGGACCTCCACCCATCTGATTGCTCTGAGGACGGAAGTCTTGACAGAAACAGAAACCCGACCCAGTTTTTCTGCTTCTACATGATTCTGGCCTTCTGGTATTTTCAAGCAATTATCGCAAACGCTCTCTGTCTCATTCAGGGCGAAGGCTCGACTTCAGCTGAAATAAAGTAAACAACCATTCAACTGGATGCTGAGATGAAAACCACACAGTGAATGCTTATGGTTTTTAGCGGAGAATCCCAGCGCTGGGCATCAAAGCGAAGGAAGCTGCTCCAGGACACAGGAAGAGCCAAAACGTCACATGTCAAACTGTAGCTTCTCCACTTCAAAGATCATCAAGTCCACGTGGGAAACAATTTAATTTAATGTAAACATGAGTCTCGAGGAGGCCAATTAATCCAACGACGTGGTTTGTCAGAGCAACTACGTTAACTATGAAGTCGGAGGGACAGACCAACGTTCTGCTCTGGCCTGCACGACATTAAATCACTAAATACGCTACGTGGTCGTTCAGCAACGAGACGTCCAAACAATTTACGGACTGAAAAATACGACTAATTCTGTTCCAAAACTTTTACAAAGAGCTGCTTTGTTGTAGACTGAAGAATGGAAAGTTGTGGAAAAGTCTTTTTGGATGATCAGCTTCTTATGACTGAAATTCAATTTAACTGACGTGAAACACCCAGAGAAGGTCAGCGCGAGAAAACCAATTCAAATGCTTCAGGTCTGTTTGGACTAAAGTTGTTGCAAAGGCCAAGGACTTGTTTCATTCATATGCATGAGCCTATTGAGCAGCGCTGCGGCGCTCTGCGAGCGCTAGCATCTCTCTTCTGCCCAGTCCATTTCACAGGCCTCCTCCTGCTTACTTTTTGTGTGAGGTCATTGAAATGCAGCACGGGCTCGATGGTGTGAATGACACCCAGGCCGCAGACTGGGCTGTGCCACTAAAGACTGGGAAGCTTGGCATCCAGCCTTCTGAGCCGCTACCCTCCGTCTCCTTTCAGTGCTGAGGATAAAAGACGTCACGACCCCAGGGCCCCCCTTCATTCCCTGGGCTTATTCTTCATCCCTCGCCCTCGGCTCCTCCACCAACTATTCCCATCCCAAGCCTCTCACAGGAAAACGAAGCGGCAGAAAGAAGTGTGGGAGAGGGACAAGATTTTCACTGTGTAACAGTATCGATAAGAAAAGGGTCCTGTAGAAACATCGCGTCTGTAGCTAAACGTTTGCATGTAGAGGCGAGTCCACAGCGACACCTCCTTCCTCACAGCCTGTCAGACCAGTTACTGGACCTGGAATTCACATGCACACGGTCCATCCTGTAAAGCTGTGGAAAAACCAGCCCACGAACACAGGAAATGGGAGAAGCAACCTTTAGATTTAATTTGATTTAATTTGTAGTAATACAAGCATTTCTCTGTTGCAGTTTGGATATGAAACTGTCCAAACGCTTTCCTCTCCCAAATCATGTCCACACGCCCTCAGTTTAGCTACAAATGCTGCCCTGAATATGCCACAAAAGCCACGTGGTCCCTGGCTGAGGAATCCAGGGACTTTTCTTCCTCTTTTCAATTAATAAATAGGACTTCAAAGGCATTTTGTGTTACAGTGAAGAGGAGCAGAAGGCATAAAACATTTAGGATGTGAAGCGAGCGGAGGAGCGGGACTCACCGTGTCTCCTATCTTCAGGTCGGCACACTTCCTGAGGCCCGGCAGCGGGTTCTCATCCTGGCAGGTGGCCGTGAAGGACAGGCTGATGTCCTCCGGGTGGTCCCAAACCGTCAGCTCCACTTTAGAGCGAATGTTCTGGGGAGAACACAACATAAACGTCTGCCTGCTCACAGAACCTCCAGCTGCTTCTGTTCACAAATGAGCTTTTCTAGTTCTAACTGAACTACAGCCTCATTAATAAGCCACCTCCCACAGAGACATTCATATTAAAACTTTGCAGCCTGTGCCTCACATTAAGTAAGTGAGTGAGTGAGAAAGCGCTAAACATGGGGAACGGATTTGCTCGGTTACGCACATTTTTTATAGTCGCTCTTACCACAACCACAGGCTGCGTGTGGACGCAGGTTGGAAGCGTGTGTGAAACGCTATAGCTGCATCTGGCTCCGTGCAACATGTGCAGACCGTGACCCAACCGTGTTAACATCAGCGACCTCATTCATTGCACACTCACACTTCTGTGATCCAGCAGCTTTGTGCCACTTTCAAACTTGATAAGTCACCTCGTAGCCTAACTGACAAGCCCAAAGCTGTGGAAGCTATGCGGCAGCTGGAATGTTAATAAGGCCGTGAGTCAAAGCGCTGCACTCACACCCACACACGGAGCGAGTCTGTGCTGGATGCACATTGGTGCCGCCCTGGGCCAAAACAAGACGCGGCTGCTCCAGACCGAGACGAGGACAACGATGCGGGAAGCGTCAGGGCCCTACGTTCAAGCTGCAGACTCAAAAGAAAGGCTTGAAAAACAGGCGTTGAGTTCAGGGGTTAGAGGGGACACACACATTACAGTTGTGCCTGGTGATTGAGCTCATTTACCAAACCAAAGAAGTGAACCAGGAGCCTGAGCCTCAGCCTCTGCTCTGACCAGGACACCAAACATTACAGCCAGCTGGGTCTCAACTTCCACACTGGCTTCATATCCCCCAGTGTGGATTCATGAGTCATCCAGAGAAAAGTGGATGGAACCGTTTGGCGAGAACAGCCTTGCAAACTTTAAACCTATTTACATTTCTGACTAAGAAACGCTTCAAACTCGGGCTCAGTCGCTGTCGCCTTGCTCCCCCTCTGCTCCTCTGTGTTGCTACTCATCCTTCTGACAACAGGCTGCGAGTCCCACTAGACTAGTCTACTCACATTGTAGGCCGTGATAATCAGTTGAATGACGTTCTTAGAGTCCTGGTCCAGGATTTCTACTGTAGTTCCAGGTATGAGGGCAGTGAAATTCTTTGAGAATGGAAAAAAGAGACAGCATTCATTTATTAAATTCAGGGCACAGGCACAGAAAACAGGCGATATTCACACTGAAGTACCTTATAAATAACATACAGCTGTTTCGTCACAGCAAAGATAAGGAAGATGTTGTTTTCTGCCAGTTTCTCTCCCAGAAGAGCCAGAGAAGGATAATCCTGCAGAGAGAGAGAGAGGTTGTTGACACGTACTCTCCACTGGATTTAGATGGTTCTGGGACTTTCAGACGTCGTATGAACTTGTGTTCCAGCCTACAGAGAACCAAGACAGACCCTGAAGCTGCAAGCGTTCACCCCTTCGGCCTGCACCTCGTCCCCGTTGAAGCAAAGCGACCCTTAGCAGTTCTCTGGTCGCTCTGGGGTTTCTGACGCGAGTTTGAAATGTAAGGTGACCTAGAAACACGACACTGACTGGACCGGCTGAGAGACAGAGCGTCTGAGCTTTAACAGTCTGGTTGGTGTCCGAGTCCTAACAGGACGCGTTTGTAAGAGCAGACCTGAGCTACTGTACCAAACCACGTGTTTACATTCATCAGTCCTTTCTGCGCGTGTTGGTCTAACCCTGTGCAATTACACCCACAGGCTGGTAATACGAACAAGCACGTGTTCTTACTCAACTCATTTATAAAATCACTTCTCTCGAGCAAAGGAAGGAACCAGGCTCAGCATCTTTCACACGCTGCTCCCACACGGTGGAAACATCCATCCATGCGTTTCTACAGAAAGGCTTCACTGGGTGATTATGCATCATATTCCACGTTCATTACAGGATTTAAAGACAGAGAGTGAAACATCTGCTACAAGATCTGAGACAGTTTTGCACCACACTCAATGTCTCTTTCTGCAACTAAGCCTGCCCTCAGCTTAAAGACAAACAGAATCAGCTCGTCTGAGTCCAAGTGGATGTTTTTGCCAAATTTGGAGAAATTACCTTAAAGCATTCCAGACAAATTGCGTTAAAAGAATAGGACAAATGGATGGACACCGTGGAAGCGCAGTGACGGCTGCTGCTAGCGCGGCCAGTTAATAAATCCTCCCCTCTTTCCTCCTGTGGCTGCTGTGTTGGGTGAACCATCCTCCTCAGAGACTAAAATCAACCATCACATGTTTTAGACGTACGTGGTTATTGATGTGAGGGTTGTTCCTCTAAAACAAGAACATGTTTGTTCTGCATTCATTACTTATTGTTTATTTAGTCTGTTTTCCTGTTGTAATTAGTCGGACGGTAAAGGTGGGGACAGCTGGTGGTGGAGCTCTTGATCACTGCTGTGTCATCTGAACTCGCTGGCGTCTGCCTGCTTCTTTATGACACGCAGACAGAAAGTCTGTTGCTCTCACCATCGTCGTGGAGGCACTGTACTCGTTTTGGTCGTTGAGGTGACACTGCCCGTCGTGGGGGTGGACGAGGCCTCCCAGCCGTCCGTCCAGAGCCAGGTGAGGCACGTCATCTGTGGCAAACACCAGCAGGTGGTAGGCCTCCTTCCTCCAGCCGATTCGCTCCTGTTCAGAGGGAAACACAAGAGACGCTGTTGTACCCTCCTTCCTATTCTAATTGCATGCGAGTTGCCATTTTTACAAACCCTAACAACAACAAAGCATTAGTGACTTTTCATCACAGGATTATCGTGTTGCTACGGATACAAGCGCCAACACAAAACAGCGAGAGTAGCAACGACCAGAGTTTTCTGCAGCGGGTCCAGACCTGGCTGTTATCGATTGAACTGTTTGACAACGGGCTAAAGAAACACAAAACTTCGACCACTGAGCACAAAGGGCGTTTGTAGTTTATGATTTGAGTTCGCTTCACAGTAAGAAAGCAGATGCTACCAAAGGTCTGTTTAAAAAGCGACCACAGCAACTGTGACGTGAAAAAGACTGATCTCCAGGCACGACTCAGGCCGACGACTATTCCCTGATACTTAGGCAAAACAGGAAAATATCTTTGTTTAACTCATGGACATGGAACGTTATCAAAGTTACCTTCAGAAAATTAAACTCATGTCCAGCTGATTTTCTAAGAAGACTTCACAAGTGCTTTTCTATGAACACGACTATTCTTAAAACGAAGCAGCTTGGTTTCGGTTTTATCTGCAATTAACCAAACACTTCACTATTTTGTATACAATGCAAATATTTATAGCTTTACCATCAGAACTAAGCAGGACTAAGTGAAACTAGATCAATCAGAGCTTGGGACAGACCCAGCACAGCCTCATAATGATTGAGGGTTTGAAATAGAGCAGCTCGAGTAAATTACAAGGCAGGAGCCAGTTGGAGGGAGTCATTCTCTTCCTGTAGAAGACAATTACACTGGATGAGGAAGCTGGGATATAACTGGGCCTGTGAATGACTCGTCCTCTTGTTTAACCAGCTGCACCCGACTGCGCTTCCTGTCCATCCCCCCGGTGCTTTTAATTAACAAGCAAATAGGCCACATCACCGCTGAGCTTTCTCTGACTTCACAGCAGGTTTATCCTCTGCTAAATGCAGCCAAGCGACTCCATTCAGAGGCAGCATGACTGAAATAGTGAATGATGTAAACTGTACTTGGGCACTTGTCACCTTACAAACAGCAGCCTGCAGGATGGCGTCGAAGCCGCCCTCCGGCGCGTCTCGGTTACGAGACACCATCTGCTTCTGCACCTCCTCGTTGAAACGGTCCACTTTGTCCGTGAGCGAGAGGATGTGGCGGAAACCAAAGGTGGGGACACAGTTGGGGAAAAGTTTGTACCTACGCAGGGTGACAGACAGATAGAGACAACACAGCAATCAAACGCTTGTTTGTGTGGTTAAAGGATCACTTTAGGATTTATCCGATTTAGATGTACGCTGTCTAAATTCTACCCCTTCAGTATCTCTGGCTTAGCGTTGTATGACACACACACCCAGACCGACAGCCAAGGCCATAACCCAGATGGGAAGTGATGCGTGGCAGAGTTTGTGCAGTCTAACCTCCGGGGGAAACATCGTGGGCCACAGCTTTTTGCCCACTATTTATTCTGCTTCCTTTCAGTTCGCCCACGTCAGCATCCCAAATAAACGCAGTGACATCAGTGACACAACCCGTTTTCAACAACAGACCGTTAGTCACTCAGTTTTATCTACACAAGACTCCTGTGCAAAAAATTAAATGAGTTTACTGGGACACAGATCAATGAAAAAGCCATCAGGCCACGGGACCCACTACTCACCCATTACACGGATTCTCTTGATACTTGGGTTCTGTGTAAGAGAAGGGAGACATGTTTTTATCCACAAAGGAACCAAAACCCAGCCTGAAGTTGCTAGTGAGCTTCCCCATCTCCTGGGCCAGCTTGGTGCCCAGGTTGCGGATAGTGTCCAGATCGTCTTTCATGGACAGAGAGAGGTCCATTAGGTAGTAGAGATCCACAGGGTAGTCCTCCACCTGCCGCACCTGCAGGCCAAACCACGTCTGGTCCCCTGGGTTAGCGGTGACAAACATTCACGTGACCGTACTCCATTATTTATTTAAATGTTATTGTTACTTGTTGTAAAACGTCAACAGAACATTTACCTGGTCGCAGGCTGAGGGAGACTTTCTGAGGCATAATCTGGACCACGTCAAACTGGGTGGACCCAGATCCTTTGGAACTCAGGGGCTTGTTCTGCAGGACAGAGATGCTGCTGGAGGGGTATTCAACGAAGCGCGCGTCGCAGCCCCTTTTCTGCAGGTTATGACTAAAATCGCAGCGAGACGTCCTCCCCCTTCCAAAGTCCTGAGAGGACAGACAGCCATCATTACTGCAGACGTTCCGAGACCCAGAGATGAACAAACCACGACGCAGCAGACATACCTCTTGTGCACACCAGGCACAGCTGGGGTGGATCAGCAGGCATTCCTCACAGGACGTAGCGCTGCCACTCATACACACGTTAAGACCTGAGGACAGATGGAAAAGATGCCAAATCAACACCGAGGCATCGGCAGAGGATAAAGCAGAAAAGGAAGCAGGTCCCTGTGCTGAGCTGCTCCAGGTGAAGCTCTGTGGAAAAACCTGACCTGCAGCAGCAGCGCGTTAACCTGGTTCCTACCAACAATGACTGCGTGTTACACATAAAGCCACAGTATGAAGCACACGGGCCGAGCGTCACAGCTGCCCTGGAGGTGCGTTACATCCAAACAGTCCCTTTCTCTCGGTTTGCCGTGTGGTGCGTCCCACCTCTGGCCGTGTGGAGAAGCGTCTCCAGAAGCGCGCAGCACAGCGCCGCCCGCCACAGCCACGTCCCCCGGCTCCACATGGCCGCTCCGCGTCTATCGGCGCCCAGTCGACCTCCAGATCTGTTCTCTGCCAGAGAGCGGACGCGGCTTTGTCCCCCTCCCGCTGCTCATACTAAAGGATCCGCGCAGAGGCCGCTTCCCGTGGCTTCAGGACAGTCCGCGCCGTCCAGTTGAGCTGCTTTAAGTCTGGTCGGATGAGTTCGAGTCCTCTGCAACCGTCCACGTCTCGACTGCTTGTAAACGACCCCAAAACTCCTCCATCGACTTCACGAACTCATGTGGGTCCACTGTGCGCAAACACGCCACAAAAGAACTCGACGCAAAGAGCCGGACGCAAACCCAACAGCGCTGGTCTCGGGCAGACGGGTCCTACTCGCTGGGTTTGTCAGGTTCGCGTCCTGCTGGAATCTCCGCCCACGACCAAGCCGAGATTACGTTAACCCGCTCGCTGCTGGGCTCCGCGTTATAATCCGCGCACGCTTGGCCCGAAGCGCGTCCGGCACCTAGTGGCGACTCCAGGACACGAAGGCCATTTACCGTCACTGGCCGCCGGCTGCAACATCAAGACGTACCTCACTGCACAAATCCCCAAAGGCGCCTGGTCCACTTTCCCTTCTAGACAAACAAAGCTCGTGGAGCAAACCGCGTTTTATAGTAAGCAAACGTTTCTGTGAACACTTTTTATTGAAACCAAGCTCCTGCACAGCCGATGTATGCAACCTTTAACACAACCAGAGAGCATGGTATTCATTTGATGCCCTACATCTGTAACGTGGAAAGAACACGGAGCACTGAACAGCCTTTCCTGAGACAAAACATTTGTCAAACTACTTCAACAAAGAAGATGCAACAAAATCAATGTTAACACAACATTTCACGGATTAAGGACGGATCCTTGATGACTTGGTGCATGGCCCTCAGTTCCGTCAGGCCTCCCATGATGTCCTGCCTCCAGGTCCAGGATGTGGCTGAATCAACTACAGACAAGAAAAGATTTACTGAAGGACAGGAATCAACTCCACCATAAAGAAAAACATGCAACTGTTTCCGGGATTGTGGCAGAATAGCATTTGGAATCCGGATACCTGGCGCATTTATAAGACAGTCTGCTAAAATAAAAAATAATCCTTGTCAGCATGTAGGCGCTGCTGTATGAATGTGAACTATGGCCAGAGAGCAGCTTCACAGGCTCAGCTCTTATTATTAGCATGAATAAATAATATTTTACATCTTGGTTCTGATGAAATCTACATTTTAAACGTTGCCTTTGGGACGGTAACATGAAAAACACATTCTGTAAACTTTGAGTGTTTCTGGTAGATAAACTAAGGTTCATTATCTGTTCAGGTCAGATGAACTAAACCTTTGGCCTTTGTTGAGGTGCGGCGGCCTCATCGGTCACCAAAGCCTCCACGGGTCCACTGAGCATTGAAACCACAGCAAGTGAGAAAAACACTTTGAGCCATTTTGACATTATTCTTGGCGTCGTTCAAATAAGCAGCTTCCAGACACTTAAAGCTAAATTACCGCCGACCATTTCACGTAACGTGTTAATGTCAAAACGCCGTCATAGAGAATGCTTGTGAAAATACCTGCTCCCAGGCAGAAGAGTGGGATCTAAAGCAGAGCCACAGTCTTTCTCCCACAGGTGACAGCACTCTGCCAAAGACAAGCTGCTGAAGCCTGTGCTGCCCTCTGCTGGCTACGTCGACGCAGTACAACTATTTACGCTCATGAGTCAGTGGCAGAGGAATGCACGAACTCACCTCGGCCCCACTGTGAGGTAATGTGGACGTATACTGTGCAGCGCTCCGAGTCTCCTCGTTAGCTGATCCTGCACTTACAACGAATCCATCGCTGAGAACGTCATCTGAAACTAGCTGCACCATCCCCATGTGCAGCTGTGGTGCTTTACCCGCGGCTGCAGGTCCTGGCTTCAGGTCTTCTTTAGCGTCGTACCAAGTGTCACCAGTAGTCGGCTCTTTGCTTGCAGCTGTTGTCCACCCAAAGCAGAGACATGTCAACTACCAATCAGGTCAGATAAGGTAAACAGTTGGAGAGATTTGTGCTGACCTGTCTGAGTTTCTACCAGCGTCTGTGCATCACAGAAAGCTCCACTGGCCCGAGGAACCAGACCGACGGCTGTCCTTGCTCTGTTCTGCTGGGTGACCTGTTTGGCTTTTCTCTACAATGAGCCAAACAAGAGTCTTTAATGCTACTGGCCTCAGTCAGCAGCAATTAAACGGTTTAAATGTGTTCAGGTGTGGACTCATACCTGGCAGTCGTTTGGAAACTCATTTTCATGACTTGATGCGCGGCTCCTTAGATTAGACAAAGACATTAGACCGTCTACACGCCGACAACGTAAAATCACATCAGACACTAACTTACTGAGACATATGCCTTCCTTCGATGCTGGCGATGATCTAAACAGTAACAACAGAGGATTAGAACATTTCGACTTATTTATTAAAACAATCAGATATTCAGTTTATTCAAAGTCTTGCCTGTGCAGGGATGTAAGTTGCAGATGTTATCTTGCTACAGTCAACTGACAGAGGCCTTAGTTGCTCTAGAGGAACTCTTGTCAGGATCCTTCCCCTTAGCTCCTTATAGTCAGATTCCAGCTTGTTCAAAACAGTTTGGATGTTGGCGGGAGGGTCTGTCGGCCTGCACACAGAAGGCAACAACCAAAGTCAATTCTAGCTGAACTAACTGAAGACGATCGACTGTCAAAGCGCAGCCGACTGACCAACGTTGATTCACGTCACCGCTCCAAGCGTTGCCCTGGTCTCCTCCAGCCGCGGAGCAGCAGAGACTCCAGCAGTGCTGTCTGCACATGGTGTACTGCAGGGCCAGGAGAGACAGCTCGGCCTGTTGCGCACGCTGGACACAGTCACACCTTTTCTTCAGTTTCTCTTGAGCTTTGAGTTTGAAAAACTCCTGAAATTTTGCAAAGAAATGATTTAGATTTTTTCCTGGACAGTTGTGTATGAAATCTCTTTGGTCACTTTTCTCACCACAGCCACATAGTCCAGATCGGCCATGCAGACTTCAGTGTTGATATGCTTGTGTGCTGCTACTGGATCGTCGGTCTGGGTAAAAGCTGACACACACTGTGCCGACTCGGTGCCAACCATGACATCACAGGTGGAAAGACGCGGCACCGGAAAAGGGCCGTTTTCCTCAGAGCACCTTTTGGTGAGAGACTGATCAGAGTCTATGAGCTCACTGCTGGGTGACAGTGCTTCGCCATTTGGGGTAACTGGACGGGAGTAAGCCTGATCTAAGCCGACCCTAGCTCCATTTTCATCTTTATTTATGGGGTCCTCGTTGTTACGCGTCGTACAATCTCGACCCTTTTTCTTCGTGCCATTTTCTGGAACTAGAGGACAGTTAAATGGTAGAAGCTGAGATGACTGAATATGGCTCCAGTTGGACTCTGTACCATCCATCTGGAGACAGTCAGAGCTGTAGATCTCAGGGGGATTGTTTTGAATTGTTGACCACTCTGACCTGTAACAGGACACATGGAGCTTCTCTGAACACACACAAACTGAGACAAAATACAGAGTAAGTAAAGTATGAAACCGCTGACCTACATCATCCACTACTTTAAATGAAAGCAACTTATCGACCCCACACGATAAGAAGATACTGTGTAATAAGAGACACACTCACTGTAATGGACCAACATCAGCAAAGGTGAAGTTAGCCGTCTGATCTTGTGTCACTAAATTCCAGCGCTCATTATTCCTGTTCTGTCTGCATCTCTCCAGCGTCGCGTCCAGACAGACGCTTGCCATGGTTCCTGGATCCTTGCACACAAACATACTGCTGCTCAACATTTCTCGCCTGGGGCAGCCGTGAATCTTTATCCACCTCAACAGCAGTTTTAGTACAAAACCAATAGTAGACATTTTAGATACAACTGAATTCTCCCTCACATTATTGCTGTAGATGTTCAACACTTGATTTGCAGGGGGCGTTCCTGAAAGATGCAGTAAGTAAAATGAATAAGCACAACAGATCTAGCAAGTTGAACTTTTCTGGTATTAAAATTAAGTAGTAATGCAACAACTGTCCTGCTAAACTTTCACTAGATTATTACGGACTCATATGGAAGCTGGGTAATGACTTGGACCTTGTTTAATTTTGAAACATTATACCAAATCTCGGTTTGAGACACTGATGATGCAATGTGTGTGATTTTCACCTTTTCATCTATAACAAACCATTAGCTTGGCAGCGTATACATCAATCAGTATAATGCCTTTAAATATTTCCTAATTTTATAGTAAAGACTTCAGAGTTTTAGTAATTAAATTGCAACATGAGTGTATGAGACTTGAGCATCACCACAGCTGTTCAGGCTCAGTCCTGCAGGTGTAGGTCTGAGAGAGAAGAACATTGTTTTAAAGACAGATAATGATGAAATGACCGACTGACGTTTGAGTCACTGTGTTGTTTACGTACCTTGGTGACTGAACCCTTTTACCTGCATTGGTTGTAAAGGAACATGATGAGACTTCATTCACACAGCTGCACATCTGTAGAAAACTAATGACACCTTGTCAGACTTACACTTGACATAAACGTGATGGGGGGACAGTTCTAAGGTAGGATGTCTTTGTAGAAAGCGGTGAAGTCCTCCTTCAGCTAAGACAAAAAAGACACATGTGAAATGTCCCCTTTTGTTGGTTTTATCAGTCTTTTGTCTCCTTCCGTCACTTAGTCCGTTTCTGATTAATTATGTGGGTTTTTATTACAGCTGATATTACCTTCCCTGTCCACGTGCTACAAACCAAGTCAGACACCAGCAGGTGTGAGAGCTAACGTCCGCACCTTGGATGATCATCCTGTCTTCTGCAGGCAAACCAAGGTACCAGCCCAGCAACCTGGGGTCGGTTAGTTCAAGATGAGGCTGAGAATCCACCAGTTCAAACAAACACCTGTAAGACGGTCAAAAACAGCTCCTGCTCCTCAAGTCGCTGTCGGTCATCCAAGCGTGGTTACATGGATAGAACTGGCTGCATACCTGTCCAGAAAGAACCTCCTGCTCTGCTCTGCGGACACAAACCAGACGAACGGCAATGAGCGTCCTGCAGCAGCCACCGTGCGCCGAAGACCGTCTGTCCCCTCACTTACCTGGGTTTGGAGTCTGCCTGTTGTAACACAAGGGCGTCGCCTGCGGCGGAACCAAGACCTGCAACGAAGGCCCGGGGTCGTAGAAGGGAGCGAAGGGGAAGCCGTACATTGTCTGAAACCACAAAACCACAAAGCGGGAGTTGAGCACAGCCCCGGAAATGAATTGAGGCAGCAGGTGTGGTGTTAGCCACGAGCCGACGGGCAGCGCTAGCTTGAAAGCAGCTAGACAACACAAGCTACACAAAGGCGACAGCACCAGCGTAAAGACAACTGTGACCGCTTGTTTCTGAAGCAGAGGTCGGTTGAACCAGGTGGACGCAAGCCGGATTAGCAACAACGCTAACGAAGCTAATTGGCTTCTAGCGTCTCCACCTGATCTGTCCACTCAAATACCAACGAAGAAGAAAAGCAGCCGCGAAAAACAAAATAATTTAATTTAATTTAGAGTATTTATACTAAATGTGGGTCGTGGAGTTGTTTCACTCTACGTTGAACCCTTTTCATTCTAAACTCAAATCAAAAGTACAACAAGCTCCACTAATAAAACTCAAACCCTGAGTAAAGGTGCTTACTTCTCATCTGTGGCTTGTTCGGTATATTAAGTCCTGGTTGGGAGGTTTGCCTGGTTCCGGTCTCCGGCGTTGGTCTATTGAAGGATCCTGCTGTTGTGGTTCTGCCGGTTCTTCACCGTTATGTAACAGTTGTGAACCCACAGAACTCAGAGTCTGTTTGCATAGCTGCCACCGGCCGGTTCTTCTCAAGGCCTGGTCTCAGTGACGGCCGGTTCTTCTCAAGGCCTGGTCTCAGTGACGGCCGGTTCTTCTCAAGGCCTGGTCTCAGTGACGGCCGGTTCTTCTCAAGGCCTGGTCTCACTGACGGCCGGTTCTAATCAAGGCCTGGTCTCAGTGACGGCCGGTTCTCCTCAAGGCCTGGTCTCAGTGACGGCCGGTTCTTCTCAAGTCCTGGTCTCACTGACGGCCGGTTCTAATCAAGGCCTGGTCTCACTGACGGCCGGTTCTTCTCAAGTCCTGGTCTCACTGACGGCCGGTTCTCCTCAAGGCCTGGTCTCACTGACGGCCGGTTCTTCTCAAGTCCTGGTCTCACTGACGGCCGGTTCTAATCAAGGCCTGGTCTCACTGACGGCCGGTTCTCCTCAAGGCCTGGTCTCACTGACGGCCGGTTCTTCTCAAGTCCTGGTCTCACTGACGGCCGGTTCTCCTCAAGTCCTGGTCTCACTGACGGCCGGTTCTTCTCAAGTCCTGGTCTCACTGACGGCCGGTTCTCCTCAAGTCCTGGTCTCACTGACGGCCGGTTCTCCTCAAGGCCTGGTCTCAGTGACGGCCGGTTCTTCTCAAGTCCTGGTCTCACTGACGGCCGGTTCTAATCAAGGCCTGGTCTCACTGACGGCCGGTTCTTCTCAAGTCCTGGTCTCACTGACGGCCGGTTCTCCTCAAGGCCTGGTCTCACTGACGGCCGGTTCTTCTCAAGGCCTGGTCTCAGTGACGGCCGGTTCTTCTCAAGTCCTGGTCTCACTGACGGCCGGTTCTAATCAAGGCCTGGTCTCACTGACGGCCGGTTCTCCTCAAGGCCTGGTCTCACTGACGGCCGGTTCTTCTCAAGTCCTGGTCTCACTGACGGCCGGTTCTCCTCAAGTCCTGGTCTCACTGACGGCCGGTTCTTCTCAAGTCCTGGTCTCACTGACGGCCGGTTCTCCTCAAGTCCTGGTCTCACTGACGGCCGGTTCTTCTCAAGGCCTGGTCTCACTGACGGCCGGTTCTAATCAAGGCCTGGTCTCAGTGACGGCCGGTTCTTCTCAAGTCCTGGTCTCACTGACGGCCGGTTCTTCCCAAGTCCTGGTCTCACTGACGGCCGGTTCTTCTCAAGGCCTGGTCTCACTGACGGCCGGTTCTAATCAAGGCCTGGTCTCAGTGACGGCCGGTTCTTCTCAAGTCCTGGTCTCAGTGACGGCCGGTTCTAATCAAGGCCTGGTCTCACTGACGGCCGGTTCTTCTCAAGGCCTGGTCTCACTGACGGCCGGTTCTAATCAAGTCCTGGTCTCACTGACGGCCGGTTCTAATCAAGTCCTGGTCTCACTGACGGCCGGTTCTAATCAAGGCCTGGTCTCAGTGACGGCCGGTTCTAATCAAGGCCTGGTCTCACTGACGGCCGGTTCTAATCAAGGCCTGGTCTCACTGACGGCCGGTTCTAATCAAGGCCTGGTCTCACTGACGGCCGGTTCTAATCAAGTCCTGGTCTCACTGACGGCCGGTTCTAATCAAGTCCTGGTCTCACTGACGGCCGGTTCTAATCAAGGCCTGGTCTCAGTGACGGCCGGTTCTAATCAAGGCCTGGTCTCACTGACGGCCGGTTCTAATCAAGGCCTGGTCTCACTGACGGCCGGTTCTTCTCAAGGCCTGGTCTCACTGACGGCCGGTTCTAATCAAGGCCTGGTCTCAGTGACGGCCGGTTCTTCTCAAGTCCTGGTCTCAGTGACGGCCGGTTCTAATCAAGGCCTGGTCTCACTGACGGCCGGTTCTTCTCAAGGCCTGGTCTCACTGACGGCCGGTTCTAATCAAGTCCTGGTCTCACTGACGGCCGGTTCTAATCAAGTCCTGGTCTCACTGACGGCCGGTTCTAATCAAGGCCTGGTCTCAGTGACGGCCGGTTCTAATCAAGGCCTGGTCTCACTGACGGCCGGTTCTAATCAAGGCCTGGTCTCACTGACGGCCGGTTCTAATCAAGGCCTGGTCTCAGTGACGGCCGGTTCTAATCAAGGCCTGGTCTCACTGACGGCCGGTTCTAATCAAGGCCTGGTCTCACTGACGGCCGGTTCTAATCAAGGCCTGGTCTCAGTCTTGCTCCGTGGCAGCGAACAGCAGCTTCAGTGCTTAACTCCCACACTACACCCACTCACATAAAAATAACTGGGCTGGGAAAAGACTGAGCTGCACCAGGTCCATGTTGTTTACAGCTGCACAAATGAAAACAGGGCAAACACGTGGTGGCTTGTGTTTGACAATGCAAATCAAAATGTACCTGCTCAAAGAGAAACATCTGCTTCACACAGGCCTGCGAGGCTGGAGGACCTGCCACAGCCTCGTGTAATGGCTCATAACTAATGCTCATAGTTATATATGTTCATAAAGCCACTGGTTCTATGCTGCCAGTAAACCATCATGATGATCCACTAGAGGGCAGCCACTGTCAACACGAAGAACATTCCTCTCATCTCAGATAAGAAGTGACGTGTGTGAGTGTGTGTGTGTGTGTGTGTGAGAGAGAGAGAGAGAAATCAGTTATGCAACAGAGTTTTAGGAACAGGCTTTCACCATGGTAATTAGCTTTGTGCTGGCCCATTGGCAGCAGCGTGACCCATATTCCTCAGCAGTCGTAGGCAGAGACTTCTGTCACAGACTTCAGCCGACGGAGTTGTCGATGTGAGAGTCTGCTACTGACTCAAAGGTGAAGCCACGTCGTCCCTGAGCTGCTTCGTCTTGTTTATGGATCCTTGGAAGCAGCTAATGGTCGCGTTTGAAGGCCCGTGTTTTTGTATGAGAGAGCTCTAGTAGTTCATGTTTAGGTGTGTTCAAATTTATGTCTCCGTGTGTCTTTTGCTCATATCTTGGTGATGCGTTGAGCGTTTCCAAGGTGACAGGACTTTTCCAAAGCCTCGCTGGCTCCTGTTAAATGGATCAGGATCATTATAATCCTGTGGATAGCAGGTTTCTGGCAGGGGGAGGAAAGGTATCAGAGCCAGAGAGGAAGGACAGAGGTGGTCATTTTTGGCTGACATCCCTGTCCAGCAGTTGTAAGGCTGACGTTTGATGTCAGTGAAATATACAGCGATTGTTATTAATGTAAAGTCATTTTCTTTGTGCCAAGGTGTGTTTGTGATGCATCTCAGTGTGACAGGAGGACTGTGGGTGTGTTGTGGAGAATTCACAGCTCAGGTGTGAAGATTCACGTGTTCACTTGGAGAAGAATCCACCGTGTCCAGGAGCTGACGGGCAGAGGAGAGGAGAATGGTTTTATAAGTGAAGTAGCACCGCTTTACACAGAAGTCAATCTAAATGTGCCGCCACCCGTACGCCTCCATCAAAACGATTTCAATCAAAGAGAAACGCACAAAGAGCAGCTGGGAGGAGGGTTTATCAAAAAAACATCTGTTATGAGTGCTGGCAGCAACTATACTCACACAATATCAGGGCAGGGCACCTCCCATGAGCACACTAAAAGGCCTTTCATAGCATTCAAAGGCACTCTGCTCTCTCAATCAATGCTGTGTTACTGGAGACACACTCTGCGGCTTCAATAAGGCTCTGACTCAACGCCAGGCTGAGTGCTGCCGGCCATCGCAACGACGCCGTGTCTAAGGCTGCGCAGGCTGATTTCTTGATACCACGAAGCTCTGGACCGTATTTCAGTTCAAGTCAGATTTAACGAGACAGCGATAATTCAAATGAGACTGTAAAAACTCCACGTGCCCCCAGGGAAGTTTGTCAGATGTTGGGAAATCTGTTAATAGTTGTGAAACTAGCAGAGCGACACTGAGTCACAGTAAAACTAATGTTAGGACTTCATAATTGCCTGTATTGCAACTTTTCAACCTACGAGATGCTTTTCACTGCCTACATGCGCAGCAGCCTCAGCACTCAGCCCACATTTCGCCTGGCTGGTTGGAGTCTTGCTTTCTTGGCTCAGAACTCTTCATTTTTGATGAAGATGCTTTTGATCATGTATGCAGACCCGACCCGTCCGGTTTCTGTAGAGCTCCGTGCACTGCTCCACCTCAGACCTTCAGTCCGACGATGATTTCCTGCTGAGAAAGCTCCTCCTTGTGTGGAATAATAATTTGACTTCTGACACTTTTTACTTTTTGAACGTCTCAGTGATGTTTTGCTGAAACTTGAGACTAAGCTTTTTTAGGCAAACATATAAAGATCAGATCTTTTGTGCAGAGGCGTAATCAGGGCAGCTTCATGCGTTTTATTATTATGTAGAACTTTGTCTTTTTCAAGCTAAGCTCTCAGAGGAGGTGCTGCCCCTGCGCTCACCCAGGTGTGACTTCACTTTGTAGACTGCACTTTCACCTTACAGGCATTGTAGAGGGGAGCATTGTGTTAGTTATTTTAATATTTATGAGACAAGGTTCTCAGTCAAATCTACTACTCGGATCTCATGAATAATTCAACAAACTCAAACATGCACAGAACAACATCAGAAATGTCTTCTTGTCCAAAATATTTCATGTTCACCATAAGTTTCATAGTGTCAGGCTGAAATAGTGACATCTATGAGAATATAGAAGCGGAAACTGAGACGTAGACACTCAAAGACCTTTTGGTTGAAAGAGGCTAATCATTGATCCAAGACTGTATCAGGAGTCAGGAGAAGCCTGTGACTCACACGCCAGGTCAAGCAGAGTGACTGCTGGTCAGCTGACTGACAGCAGACGGGAGCGGGGAGAGAGAATGATGCAACACATCAGCGCTGAAGCATAGAGGACTGTTTATTGTACCCAGTACAGATTATCATAAACTCAGCCGTGTAAGAAACACATTGTGAGGGGACTGAAGCCTGTACAAGTGCAGACAATCCCTGTGTGAGGGATGGATCCCATGATCCGAGTGTGTTTGCTGTGGCCTTTGCAGGAACCTCGGCCTCACGCAAACGCACGTACTTCTAAAAGGCATGTTAACATCGTCTCAGCCAGTCTCCCACCTAATCCAGAGGCCTCTTAAAGAAACAGTCTGCAGTAGAAGCATCATGAGGGTAGAGTCTTTGTACAGGTACGCCTAGAACAGCCAGAACTATACAGCTTAGACAAAGTCAAAACAAATGCAGCCTTATAGCAAAAATAGATACTTTACAGTATATAAGTTTTGTCCTTGCCCCCTTTCAGAAACAGATAATGAACACACGCACACGAAAAATGCAGAGAAATCACAAATATCTTCTTTGACCACAGACCGTCGAGCGATATGTGAGCGGACACACGGCTTCGACGGATTACACCATGCAAAGAGAAGCAGAGGTCTTCAGTTGACAGCTTGTGATTGGCAGAGAGGTGTCCGAACAGAAGGCGTCCAAGTTTTGTTGTTGTTATTTTTTTTTTGCATGCAACGACTTGATGCTTCTGCGATACTGGTGCATCGGAGAAAGGAGCACACTGCCAAGGAAACGTCAAGCCCCCGCACAGAAATACAAAAAATGACATTAAAAAAGAAGCAATATGACCGTTTATCATACACAATAACATCTTAGGCTCGTGGGAAAATATTCAGTTGTGTAACGTGTCCCTTTTGAAATGGAGGCGTTGGAGAGCTAAGCATCTTCAAAACGAGGTGAAAGGTGCACGGTCAGGCTTCTACCCCAGGACATCGCTCTATAGGGAAGCAGATACAATCGCTTACATGGTCAGAACGTTTAAAGAACATTTACACGAGAGCAGCCCAACCAAATAGCCTGAAATACAGCAACAGCAAGACCAGGCGTACGAAAACAATATTGATGTAGTTCTATCTACAGAACACAAACGGATTTGCGGGTTCTGAATATGTCGTGCGTTTTGTTTCTGGTCAATCCGTCTGCGAATTAAAGCCCTTTTTACGGATCTTGTAGCTCAGATGTGGCGACGTGAAAATGTGGGGACCCAAAAAAGGCAACTATAGAATAGTTCTGCATTTAAAAGATTTGCTGTTTTTAATGTTGTTACTCTGATGGCGATTTGATTGTTTCTAAGAAAAGGAGATTGTCACAAAAACCGGTAACAACAGTTTCGTACAAAGGGAGGGTCTGTCAGTTCTTTCAAAGTCGGCGGGGGCTGTGGCCTCCCTTCGTTTGGTCTCCATAGCAACAGAAGCCCCTTGGCTTGCGTTGGGAAGCTTGTCAGGTGGGCAAAAGCTACTGAGTCCAGTCTCTCCCTCTGGCTTCACAACCCTCTCTGTCTTTGATATGATGGAGCAGTAGAGGAACCGTTGCAGGTTTACCCTCTTATTCTTTCTTAGCTGGGGAGCTTACAAAGGTTTTCCAGAGGGCAGGAGAGGGAACCCTGAAGGGTTTCCTTCTACGCGGCCCAGCGGTTCCAGCTCTGGAATTTGAGAGTGGGCGTCGAGAGACTTTGGGAGTGTTCGTGTATGTCGGTGTGTTGTGCGCCAGGACGTTGCTGCTCATTAGTAGCCGTAACCGTCTGGGAAGGGCAGGCCTGCCACACACTGCTCGCCGCCGTCGAGCAGGTAAGGGGCCGCTTCATCATAGTGGGTGAGGGGCACCGTGTCGTCGTCCAGCCCGGGCAGACTGTCCGGGTCGGCTTTCAGGTTGGGCCTCTGGTTGTCGGGGAAGGCCATGGAGAAGAGAGCCTCGGGGTCGCATACAAACTTGTACACGTACCTCTCACCTGCCACCTGAGACACAAAGCAAAGGACATCCTGGTTACTGTATCTGATCCACACATGTGTACGTCGAGTTTGATCTGGATTAACACACATGCTGTAAATCGCCACCGACTCTATTTTGTCCCCCGTGAACACGTGGGTGCTGCGGAGAAGAAAAGGGTGAACGTGCCTTTACCTTCTGCATGATGCCCTTCTCATAGTAGTAACGCAGCGAGCGGCTCAGCTTGTCGTAGTTCATGGCCGGTCTGTTCTTCTGGATGCCCCAGCGACGAGCCACCTGCGAGAAACCGACGCGACGCACAAATTAGAAACCAGCCTTGTAAATATCAAAAGCACCACATCCAGCCCAGTGAGAACCAACCTCCTCGGGCTCGATGAGCTTGAACTCCATGCCGCGACCAGTCCACGCGATGAAGTGGCCATTGGCCGGGTCGTCCAGTAGAGTGACCAGGAACTGCCAGAGCTGCAGGGAGCCGCGGCGCTGGTAGGGAGGTCCGTCCCGATACACAGAGGGCTCCTGTTTCACTTTGCCTGTGAGCAGAAGAGGAGAGCACAAAGGGAGGCGAAGAGGCAGACGGGGAAAGAGAGAAGAGAAGAAGAAGTGTCAGTTAGCACTGCAGTGCAGCACGGCCACACTGTGGTGAGACATTCCTGCCAGATGGAGACTGTGAAGTGGACTTGCTGTTCATCAAGCACCACAACAGTCAAAGCATTCTACTTCCACTGTATGCGACAACCATCCTGTACTTCTGCATTAACCTTGCTTTGTTCCAGTCTTACCTTCTAATCTTTCAGGGACCACACAGGTATCATCAAAGTACAGCTGAGGATCTCTGTCGAAGGAGAAGCCTGAAATAAAAAAAAACAAAACATCATGAATCAGTTGAAAGTGTTAAAGTGCCCAGAGTGTGGGAAACAGGATCTGGTGGCCACTCGGAGGCCAGCGGCCACGTTCCGCCCAGAGTTCAGAACTGCATGCAAAGCAGCGCGGACGGGCAGCTTCCCAAGAGCGGAGGCTACTATTGTGCTAAGCGTCCGACCTCCTGCCAGATGCAGATGGAAGAAATGCTCGGTTTCATTTCAGGGCAGCTGACCGCTATTGTCTTTATCCAGCTAGCGCCCGTCCTCAGCTTTCTGCTCCATAAGGCACAGGGCCAGTCAGGGTAGCTTTAACTCGTGAATAAATAGAAACGCTATTAGGATAGCATGAACTCACCTTCGTGGCTATTTTGGTAGAAGTTCCCCGCTCTCCCAAAAGTTGACTGACAGTTAGGCACTTCTGTAAACAAAGAACATGGGAGTGTGTACATTTAGAAAGGAAACGTCAGAAGCGGCCAGATGTAGAAAAGATCAGATACCGTGTGTTCAGTTTATCAGTGGCCGGGCCAAACGCACACATACGCCTCAGACTGTCCTAAAGCCCAGAACACTGCTCAGCACATAACATCCCATGTATGTCCGCCAAGCCTTTAAATGGGATTAGTACCATGGCTGCTGTATTAAATCTCAATGACAATCAGTCATCAGTCAGACGCCAGTCCTCCCCCTGAAGGGTCAAGTCTTCCATTTACAGCCTCGCGACAGTTTGCCACAACCCGCCCCGCCCATCACTCCGCTTCCCGTCTACTGATAAGGCAATCAGAGATTACTCGTGAGCGTTTTCTTAGGACTGTCTCCTGTTCTCACTCGGGACAAAGTCTGCAGGAAGTGATCCATACTGTCACGCTTCCCATGCGCACAGGGAAACAGAAACCGACCAAATTAGAGACTCTCATTTGTTAAAAGATCACGGTGTATGAGCCCAATCTGAGGCTTTATGTTTACATAAATGCTTCTGGCACCATCTGCAGCCCACCCAGCAACACGGTTATAATATGCTCCGTGCCAAACATGCACGTCTTCTGTCCATCTAGGGATGCGACGCCCCTGTGACGTAGGTATTTAAAGGCCATAAGAAGCTAAGAGGATTTGTCATTACATCACTGCTGGGCCAGCTGGTCACACACCAGGAGGAAAAGGACCGAGTAGATGCAAGCGAATGGACGATAAAGGCTGAAAAATAAAAGCTGCAAAGTTTGAGGAGAACGGGCCGTTAATACAGCAGAGCGGAGACAACAGCTGGACGTGTGGGCGTAAGGATCAAACAATGCACTGACGACGGCTCTGCCTCGTTTCATTTATGCCACGTTGCATAAATGGCATCTCTGCTGTGACTGTTTGACGAGAGGAGACTGGCATCACGTGGTTCTATAAAAACTAAGGCGAGAATTTCTAGGCTCTTATAATCAACTTGCTGAGCTCTAGGTCAGTAAGTCCTCCCTGGGCATTTGCCTGGATCTATTCTAGGTAAGCTCAGCGAGGTTCTTTGCACCTGGCTGGATGACCCATTTACTTTGTGCCCTTGGAGGCTTCATGAGCTAAAAAGACCAACTTTTATGTTACTGCTGTGACTCTGGAGGAATGATGTAAATTATGCTTGGAGACTGTGTGTACGGTTACATGTTGAAACTCACATGCCTTTGCTAGCGCCCAGAGCAAACATGGCTCACTCCCCACCCCGTGCTTGCTCCACTTACACGCAGTCCTGTCCTTGCTAAGCAGTCGGACACGATATATGCAGAAAGCGAAGGACAACCTCGCTGTAAATCGAGCTACTCACCGGAATCGAAGCAGAAGTCTCGCGGTTCCTGCTTGATGGCCATCGGGTGGAAAGCAGGCTGGCGCTGGGGGCATGTGGGGGGACCTGGAGGGCCCATGGTGGGGACGCCCTGCTCAGAGTATCGTGGGTCGATGAGCTCTTGCTTGAAACCCTGCGGAGGCACAGCCACCAAGGGCTCTGACATCTGCCGATGGTACGGTGGCCGCCCGTCACGACCGTTGCTGCCGCTGGGAGGCTGGGGCAAGAACTGGGTACGACTCTCCGACGGGGGGAAAGGTAGACATGGCTCTGACATCTGCCTCTGGAACCTAAAGGCACACAGGAACAACATGATTATGCCTCAGACACTAATCGTGGTACAAAACAAAATGAAAGAAGGTGAAGTCTGAGAGCTCACCTGTGCTCAGGTGTGAAGTTGTTGGCATCCTGGCTGATGGGTGCACAGGGCACAGCAAATGGCGGACTGTGGCCCGGGGGTGCTTGCTGGTTGGGAGGGCATGCGCTTGCCGTCACAGGCTGCTGTAAGTGCACCGGGCGCGGCCCTATGTTCGGATTGGCGCCGCTGCGGTGAGGCGGAGGAGGGGTCTGCTCACTCAGGGGGTGCGCTCCCGCTGTGCTGGTGGGGCCGCAAGGAGAGACCGGCGTTGAGGGGGGAGTTAATGGCTTGAACCCAGGAGTGGGCTTCCTGTCGCAGGCACTGTGGAGGAAAGAGGAGATCGTCACTGTGCTCTCTCGTGGCCGGTGCCGTGCAGTGTTCCCGGCACATACCTGTAGCTGTAAAGGCACTTCTCTCCGTAGGGCATGGGACTCCTGTCCTGGCGACAGGGAGACAGCTCTTTAGAGGGAGTCAGCTCTCGCTTGATCTTGGCTGGCGGCGGGCCATGAAACATCACTAGATTGGACGAGGCGGAGAGGAACAGCATTAGATAAACTCCAGATATCACCTAATTGAAGCCATAAACAGAAGTGCAGTAGTTATCGTAACCACATTTGGAATGATGGATAAATGGATGCATGGCCAGTGTCTGTATATTCCCCTGACTGACAGAGCCACTTTACAGATATTTATCATCTGCCTAATAACAGGCAGCTCTGTGCTCTGACAACAACCATCTTTCCATCGCTGCTAGGTAGCATAGCATAACCGCACTACGCACACAAAAGCCATCAAACTTCTCGTCTTATTCCCATTAGGCCGTCTCTGCACCAATACCCATGAATCAGTGTGGCTGTAATCTAATGGCGGTGAATGATTTTCTTCTCCCGCGCTGTAACCATTAGACACTAGCTGCAGCTCTCTGCATATCGGCTGCAGTTTCCGGGGCGCCACATAATAGCCAGGCAGAAACTGGATCTGTGTGCACAGAGGAGCGGGAGCCAAATAAATCACCCAGGGTGCTGATGGACCCAAGCAGGGCTAACAATGGGCACGTGAGCTCCCCTGTGCGCACCGTGAAACCTAATGACTCAAATGAGTGTCCTCACACAGAAAGAGAAGTAAATAACGAGGACACAAAGCATCTTGTCTGACTCTGGAGTGGAACCGACACCCACTCCCTCTGTTTTAAGCTTGTCCTGGAAAATCTGGTTTGATGAAGAGGCAACTGTCAAACCGCATCTCACACAGGCAGCTCAGATGAGGTCCTGATAAAAATATGTGCATGTCAGAGCATCAGCCATAATAACATGTCACTGCACTGCAGGATAGTGGTCAGTTTACAGCTCCATGTGCCACATTAACCAGGATTTAAATGGCAGCTCTGACAAAAACAGGCAGCAACCACACCCCGTCTCCACCTCCCACGCATCAGACGAAAACATAAACTCAGAAAGACGAGGGGAGGGGGGAGGTCATAAAATGCTCCACTGGGTATAATTCAAACACATCCCTCGCCTGCAGGCTAAAGGCAACGTGTGGACACAAACTGGAGACTGCACGGAGCGTGCTGGTGAATTCTGGGGAGCTGGACTGAAACACGCAGCTCTGAAGCTGCTCTATCCACTGGAATCTAGCCCACTTTGGCAGCAGGGCCCGAGTGCGGGAAAGTGTGAAATCAGATTAGGAGCTTGGCTCATGTGATGCCCCATGCCAATCGGCTGATTAAACTCAAAATGGCGGAGAGGGAGGGAGCTGCGAGGATGAAGATTTGTGTTCGCCTTCAGCGGGATGAAGAAATACACAGAGGGGCTGTCTGGACTTCTGCCTCGGAGCAGCAACGAGCTCAAAGCCAAAAAGCAGAACGTGCAATTCTTTGAGCAGTAAAAATGTCTGAATGGGGTTGATTTACAGTCTGTTTGGCCACTGCTGTCTGGAATCAGGCAGGAACCAGGCTGAGATAAAGCAGCACAATCACGGCGAGGTTTGACTGATAACACACAGCAGCTACACACGCTGAGATATCAGGTACTCACAGTTATCGGACTGGAAATCTGGGACAAACTGTTCGTCATCGGGCACCTGGGCTGTGAAGACACAGGAAAACATCACAGATCTATATTAACAGATACGGTAAAACAAGGGAAAACTGCTCGACGTCGGTTTGTTGATTTAAAACTAAATCTAACCCAGCGGAAACACACTGAAGACAGATTGGCCTCTGCAGTGTTTCATGCATAGAACTTTAGTCTTTTCTGCAGGGGCAAAACTGTTTTCTTTTAAAGTACGGAAAAAAAGTAAAGTAAAGTAAAGTAAAACTCACCTTCTGCGATCCAGATCTCTTGCAGCTGACTGAGGTCTTGGAAAAGTTCTGGGGGGATTCAAGCAGATATTGAGCAAAGGTCCCCACTTACTTCAGCTGCAACTTTAATTCTGGGTGTTCACCTCGGCAGGTTTACCTTCTGTGTCCTGGGCGAGTTCTGTGTCCACGAATTTCCTTTTCCTGTCGTTCAGAGGCCTGCTGTGAGACGGCTCCTCCACGCGCGACTTGTGCTGCTGGGGGGATAAATAACACGAAGAAGAAATGTCACCATCAGCAGAAGACAACCCAGAACTGAGGTCGTCCCCGGGTTGTGGTGAAACGCCTGCTGACGTTGCCGTGTGTCCACTTACGCTGGGTGGGACCATAAATGGGACTTGCTGGTCGTAGAATTCGCCCATGTTATCTGGGTGATGGGGGGGGGGCTTCGATTGCTTGGGGGGAGGGGGAGGTGTTTAAAAGCGACAGATCGCTCTTCAGATGCCTGGAAGAGGAAACAGCAGGGGTCAAAACAAAAAGTCACACAAGGTTGAATATTTCCTGCTACGTTACGGTGACGGGACCTGGTCCCCTGCATCCAGGCCACCACCTCCTGCAGCCGCAGCACCATGTAAACAGAACCCATGTAATACAGTTATATAAGCCGCAGCCACTACTTTACGCAGTAATCAGCTTGGAGATGAGAGTAAGGCTCGGAAAGAAGAGTCCCAGTCGCCAGCACCCGTATGTGACCCGCTCCACAAGACAAACCCCGCTTAACGAGATAGAGGCTCGGTCATGGAGCTGATTAGTGTCTCGGGCCTATTGTGGGGTGTTACAGTTGGCAGAGCTGCTTCCTCCCTGCGCACAGCGCCGCAAGTTGGGAACACGGGCCCTTCACAAGCAGCAATAACACACCGCTAAGCCACAAGCGGCGCTCTCCATTCTCACATCTCCCTCAGCAGAGCGATATGACTCACTGCTCCTTCTCCTGTTAATGGATGACGAATAAAGCATAGCTGCAGGGCAATAATCACAGGCGCCGCGCAGACACCTCTCATGACTTCAGAACACGCTGCAAGTGTCTCACCCTGGAGTATATGCGTTTATCAACCACATCAATCAAACGAGGGAGGTCAACACTAACCATTTCATGGCTTTTACTACTCGCACACTGCAGAAAAAACTAAGGTTAAGCGTCAGCTTAATGTGATTTTGAAGAATTCAAAAAGTGACTTATTACTATTACAACATAACTACAGTAACTTATTGATGCATGACGCTATGTCTCAGAATAATTTAAAACCAAAATGACCAGTTGACCACATCAGGGCATCAGTTGATTTCTCACGCGGCTCTGAGTCGCAGTATTAAAAAGTAAAGGCTCAAACGTCCTGCTGTAGAATTTAGAACAACTTTATTTTCAAGTAAACTTTTGCGGGGGGGGGCACCGACCCCCCTCCGTTACTCCTCCCCCGCCCTTCCCCCACCCACCCCTCCCTTGTTTTTCTCAATGAAGTGAAACTCGATCCGTGTGGAAACAAGAGGGAGAAAAAAATGCCCCGTCCATTCATAAAAAATCCCAAACAGTCGCCCGAGCGCTGATGAGCCGAGTCAACATCCACACGACGCATGGCGCGTTTCATGCGCTTAGGGAGCTTATAGAAAATGGTTGCCAAAGTAAATATCTTTAAATAAGATGGCGTTGCGCTGGTTTGTTTAAAAACAAAATAATTATTTCTATGCGGCTGCTTAAAATCAGCTTCTCGCCTAAACTATTAACGCAGCTCACCTTGCTTGTGCCTGTAAACGTCCTCAGTGTCGAAAGGAAGCAGCTAAAATATCCCAAAATGAGAAGCAGCTTGTCGCCAGTGGTGGATCCGCCGCGCGCCGACAAACCGAAGCGACTCCTTCCACTCGCAAAACTTGACTGAAGCTCTTCGCTAAGGTCCCGGTCGGTTTTCCCCTGGGCTCGAGCCGCACGCGGAGACGCGCGCCGATTGGTGGGTCGAGTCTGCCCGTTTAGCAGGCAGCCAATAGGACGTCGGGAGGTTGGGAATAATTCAGAAGCCTCGCTTGGGCCAATCAGAACGCAGCAGGGGCCTATTTTTATGAATGGCTGGATTTCATTCACTTTTTTTCAACCATCAATGCCAAGACGTGTTTGTTAAAGGGCCAGATGCGGTGGAAACGGACCCAAGACGCCGCCGCCGCCGCCGCTTTCTCACAGCTCGACAACAGAAGTCTCCCTTTTCGTTCGTTTTAATTAGTTTCAGGAGCCCGTTGATTCGTTTATTTGAAGACAGCACCGCGCTGGCTGCTGATCAGCCCAGTCAGCCCTGCGGACGCCAGGCCCTTTGGAACACCGCCGATCAGATTACAGTAAAATGTGATATCACCGAGAGCTTTAATGTTACCCGAGGATGTCAGTATCTTTGGTGGCCAACTTTGAAACCTGGATCACTTTGTCCTGTTTTGAAATTGAAGCGTGCTTTCACAATTTCAAACCCTTCATGCAGCGTTTTCTTTAATCTCGCACATTGTAAGAGGTCACAGCACCGAACACTAAGTAAACACTGGGTGGTGTCTGACCCGCCTGCTTTAGAGGATGCTCCGTTTCCAACACAGCTTTAGTTACACTTACATCTACGAGCTCTTTCTATCTCACCTTCTGTTCTTTCTATTCTGTTCTTCATTTACTGAGTCATTAGATACTTTTCAATTGAACAAATATCTTTTAAAATAAAATGCTTTGCTCTCAATTAAACTTCCTGAAATTGTATTTAATTACAGTTGAAATTATAGTTAATGTCTTAATGAGCGGGTTGACAAGTTTTAATCAGTGACATTTCACATGTAAAATATTCCATAACTGGATTTTTAAGAAGCAGTGTGACAATTTATTAGATAAAAGCTTTGACTTAATTAGCATTTTAATTTATCTTTATCGCTGATTTAAACAGGTTTTTACTGTCTTTATGTTTAAGCAAGAAAATAAGATGCAACCATTCGTGTGCGTTTGCTCATAAACATGTGAATGTGTTGTAGGAACGGCTGTTGAAACCCAAAGGCTAAAGATCATAAATAAATAACCTTTGTCATTATCACCTCAGTCGCCAAATTAGGAAACCTGGATATAAACCCTGTGTCACTGAACATGTCACATAGAGTTTTAAATAAATTCCAGCAGCTGGTATGAAAACTATAATCCTGGTACAATCCCTGCAGAAACAAAGCAGAGATTATGAGTGAGCTGCAGATGTAATAATAAGAGGAGGCAAACAAACAAAGCTGCCGTAGAGGATACAGGGGGAGCTTTGTGGTCATCCCAGAGGTCAAAGGTCAAAGGCAAACAGCTTGTCTTTCAGGATATTCTAGCTCTGAGATATGTGGAGGTGAGAGACTTTAAAAATAGCCTCTGTCAGCTTCAGCTGTACGCGCGTGTGGAGCATTAAATAACAGAGGACACAGATTATTTCAAAGCCTGCAGGTCCACAGCGTAGCTCTTCGCTGATGCGGATGTGGTGGGTGGTCACTTGGAGGCGTGTGGAGAGTGAACACATTGTGAAGCTGTTCTTACTGTTTCCTTAAATAAATGTGCCATATGCAAAGGGTGACATGCTGCTTGTGTAGATACCTCTCTCTCTCTCTCTCTCGCTCTCTCTCTGGACAGTACGAGAGTGAATGAAAGTGGGCGTTGAGAAGGCGCAGTGAGATTTAAAGCTCATCATTTCCTGTCCCCTCGAAGACTCCAACTCCAGGTTAGAGTGACAGCGAAGGGCCAGGTCGGCTGCAGTGTCGGCTAATCCTGATGCGAAGAGTCTTTTCACCAGCCAAGTGAGGAGGCTGCGATGAAAACAGGGGCAGAGCTACAGCATCAAATGCTATGACCAGTACAAATATTGGCCTCAAAATGTACGTCCAAAATAAAGGTCTGCCTTGTTGCCATTTAACAGTAAAATGTGTTTATTATTATTATGACATCATTCTTCCCACTGCGACCAGTTAAGTCACCATCACCACCCAATAAACTCAACAATGACGTGCATGTGTTAATGTATAATAACAGTAGTAGAACATAATGCAGAGGTCACACAAGTTTAAATATTCCACCAACATGAGTTTCAAAGTTCGCAAGACACTAAGTTGCACTAAGTCCATTAAGCCCCAGTTATAACAGTGGTGGACTTTGCCCGTTCTGCTCATCAGATTTCATGGCCTGTGTCCCTCCCTGGGATCCGCACACAGACCTTCATGTGTGAAACTGCAGCAGTTCCTCTTTAAAAGCTGGGGTTCAAAGATCAGCGATGACTTGACTGAAAGCTCCAGAACAGCTAATGATCGACCACATGGCTTGAGCCTCAGAGTTCAGGCAGCATGGACGCAAGGTCAACGTCAGCGGCTGATGAGAATCGTGCAGCTTCCCTACACGCTCCTGAACAGCCGCTTGAGATGGGCTTGTTCGGTTTAACGCTGCTGTTTTATTCACACCGCCCGGCGTGTGAGGTTTTATTCTCCTTCTTCGTGCTGGTGGCGTCGCAGCCAGTGAACCTGACCTTTAATGTCACCCCAGACAAAATTACAGCCCAGATGGGTGAGAGCGTTTGCTGAGGTCCAGTGCAGCTCGCAAACGTCTGTCAAAACGCACGTTTGAAAAAGAGTTAAACTGGGAGAGTGGAGCCTCAGGCCGCAGGATGCTCTCTCACTGAGGGACAAGATGTGACTCGCCTACTATTAATAGCACTTTGGGAGATAATTCCTGCCTTGTTATCTTAGCAGCTGCACTCAAGACGCTTAGCCAACGGCAGACTCTTCTGAGGCTCTGAGTTGTGCAACCGTGCTCGCTCTTGTCTCACTCATTCTTCATTCAGTGTCTCCTTCTTCTTCTCTGTTGTCTGTCTCGCTCTTCCTTTCTGCGGCCAGTCCTGCGAAGAGCTACGAGCCAACAGCTCAGAGGGAGAAGGGCCTGAGCTTGTGATGTTTGTTTGCTTTGAGGTGACACTTAAAAGCAAACTGAACATGCAGCGTTTGTGAAAACTGTTCGTTGTGTAAAGGCTTTGTTTCTAACGTTTCGCAGCCTGAGACCTCCACACCGTCGCTACACTATATCACAAAAAGAGGTGGAAATATTTTCGCGACGGTCGTAATGTGCTCGCTTGCTGATTCAGCCTGAATGAGCCCAGGTTGGTGTGTTTAACCTAACAAGGACACCTCTGTCCTTCCCTGAGCGGACATGTGACCGCTCGGCGTTCCTCCTTTGACTTTTACACTTGGCTGTGATTAGCAGCACCGGCAGACTGTGAGAAAACCAGTCCCTGGGCACAGACGGCTAAAAGAAACCCCATGAGAATCCACCCACGAGTAGGAGAAAGTTGCTTTAAATGTAAAAACTGATCACATCACAAAGAAGGTTTATACCTTCAAGCTGGTGCCTTAGTTCTGACTTGACATGTAAACACGATTTAGCCCAACAGTGACAAAACAACAGACCTTATTTTACTTTGTCAGTCTCTGTGGGATGGACCGGTTCAGATAATGAATTGGTTTCCATTAATGTGAAGCAGATGTAGCAGCAGACAGAAGTTAAAAACACACACTAAGCGTGAAACGTTTAATGTTACGTCTCCTGTTTAATGGCTACAGATATTATCTTGCAACTGAAAGACACAATAGTCTGGTTGGTTCATATACATCATACATGTTTCAGTGATGGTGGGACGATGCGATTAAAGGGAAAAAGGAACCAAATGCATATTTAACCGTTTCTGGTTATTTGGTGCTTAGTTCAAAATGCGGCTCACACTCAGTGGGGGTGACACTCCGAGAGTCAGACACAGACACAGGCTGGACGCATTGATTCCTCACCCGCGTTCGTCCAATCAGGTCCTGGGCAGCAAAGGGGACACTCTGCCCTTGACCCTCTATGAGCCCAGAGCCGCCCTCCACCCGACCCCGAGGGGCAGCGGAGGGTCATACAGCTGATGAGCCGTCCTCCAGCTTTTTACCCTGCTCCTCGTGTGGTCAACGCAGCACTGGAACCCGTCTTCGTGGGTCAGCGATGGGTTTTGAACAACATGACGGACACATGATGTTATATGACGATGTCCAGAGGTGCATTTTGTTTCATTTTACTGAATTTCACTCACAAAATCTCTAAAGAGCAGCAAAACAGAACAAAAGACAAAATAAAAGGCTAGTGACGAAGAACACTTTTGTTTTGTGAAAATACCAATAAAATCAACGGCTGTAACTAAATGAAGTATTGCTTTGTACAGTCAGGTCCTCTTGGCACATGTTCTGCTAAAGACGGTGGGCAGCATCGCCCTCAGTCACAGCGTATATGTACCATGTACTTGAGTTCAGAGTCTGGTAGAATCTCTGCTTCTTCATATATGCAGTTAAAATGTATGTGTCCTCTTTTACACGTTTGATCTGTTTTCAGAAATTTCGGCCTTTTTACATGTGCTGTGGATGCGCAGGCAGATGAGTCACTGAGTGCATCTGCGCTCGGTTGCCAGGTATTGATAAAATTATCTGTAATTTATTTGTCTAAACTCTGTCAGCTGTTCACGGTCAAGGGTTAAAGAGCTGATTAAAACGTCCTTTGGTACATTTCAGGCCAATAATCCTGCTTTGTCTGCAGTCTGTCCACTTTGAGTGAGTTTATTCATTAAGGCTGATTAGTCAAAGCACTGGACGCATTGGAAACGTCCTCAGACTCTGGGGGGGCGTTTGTGCCCTTTCACAACACAGCGACTCTTCCCGCTCTGGGCTTCAACGTGCAACGAAAAGCACGACAAATAAATATATGGAATAAATGCAAAGAATGAAGTTTGAATGCGCGTTTGTTCTCTCCCCACTTTGTTTCAGCAGGCATGCGGTGACGTACGTTAGATAAAATGTCATAAACAAATATATACATTGGAAACACACCTGTCTAAAACCGTTCTCTCATTAATGTAAGGTTACTGTAAACATGCACTCCTTGACCGCTGAGGCCTGTCAGCACCCAGGCTCCATTTGGACCATTACAGGTTTGTGTCTGTGTCGTATGTACGCTGTGCTAGTGGAGTTCGATGCTTTCACAGTGGTGTGTATGGGAATGGATGGATGTGACTACAGCTGAGCTGATCTCCATCCCCGACGTTGATTCTGTTTGGAGAATCACTGGCTCTGTGTGTTTTCATGGGGCCTGGGTGCACGATTAACTCAGGGTAGTTTTAAAGGGACCCCGGGTACGAAGGCGGTGAGGCCTGACCCCAGTGGAGCTCGGTTTGTGCCGTCGGAGCCTCTCGCCAGTGGCTCTCCCCCCTGCACCACCGAAATCATTCAGTCGGCTGCAAGGCGGCTTTCTGCAGACGTCCAAAAGCAGAATTTCACAAAATAATCTCCACTCCAGGTCCACGCAGCAGACAAGCCTTTACTGGCTTCCTCCTGGTGCTTGTCTTCATCCAGCTCTGCTTTCCTGAACACTGAGATTGACAGATTGATGCATTTATTCATCAACCAGCTGAAAAGTGCCTTCGGAGAGCGACTGCAGAGGCTCGGCACGATGAAGAACACGGACCTGCTCCGCTCAGCTACGCACATTATGAACAGTGGTATAGTAGAACTCGAGTGTGTGTATGTGAGAAACACCTATTGTCCTGTAATATACACACACTGCAGAATATCATTTGCTCTATTGGTGGGATACATTCTTCATATCTTCTTTATTTGACGTGGTTAACCTGATTATGAATGCATTACAGCCACCCATGCAGCGGGGCCCGGCTCTGGGGTTCGCATTCTGACAGCACACTTGACATTGTGAGTCGATGTCTGACACGGTAATTAGGCGTCGGGTTTCACTGGAGGAGAGACGGACCCTCCCTGAAATAGGTGGATAAATTTAGTTCTCCTGTCGATGCTGTTACACCCTTGAGGGGATTTGTTTCAACCCTTGACCCATGAGACGCGTCCTGCGGCGGCTCATGAGCAGGAGCTGATGGCTGGATATGGACCGTAGTGTTTGAGTGCACTCACCACAGAGGATACATTAGTTTCTTCAGAAAGGGAAACGATGTCATCTCTAATACGCTGATTAGTTTACACAGTGATAACAGGACGGGCACCTTCTCTGCCTGGAGAGTCTGTAAGTTTAGTATAAGGATGCCTTTTGTAGGTCAGTGATGCTGAGGGTCTAGTATCTCTGTATGTTTCCACCCTTTCCAGGCCACTGTTACATCCACTCCCATCAACCCGCAGACAAAATAAGTCAATAATGGATGAGGCCTTCCTGCTCTCAGCCGTACCGTGATGTCAGTCGGTGGGGAGGCTCGGCAGGGGCCCTCTTACACGAAGCCGCTCCTTCATTATTCATACAGGTGTTACTGTGTTTACTCAGCAGCCATGATTACTGCCACGCTCACGTCAGCCTTTCTCCTTCTCACTGTACAAGCTTGCTTAAATTGCCTTTTGTTCTCTGTTTCTGGGCAGTTCTGTACTGGTGTGTGGCTGAGCTCCTGGGCAGGTCGGGTCTGGGACGGTAGCTGGGACCTGGAGGGTTGACAAAGCTAGTTACTGACGGTGACACAGGAACAGGTCGGTCTTTTCATGGTTGCAGGTTTTCTTCAGAATGTCTGTCGGCTTCCGTCTCTCTCCAACTCCAACTGGGAGTAGTGCAGTAGTCCATGTAGTAGTCCATGTGCACGCACACACGCTGCAGGCGTGAGTGCGTGCACATGGACCGTCGGCGCGTCCTAGTCACGACTTCGGTTGCGTTTCTTGAAGAACAAGAAGGGGGTCTTCTGAGGCGGGCCCAGCAACATGGGGACCTGGTTCTTGTGTGTGATCCTGACCTGTAGGCGTCAAACACAAGGCTGTGATAAAGGTATAAGGTTCTACAGAGCTGCAGGTTGACAGTCATCACTTTTCACAGCACTGTTACAAAACCGCTCACTGCAACCATACAAATAACCCACATAACACAACAAAAGCCTCCAATCTTCCACCCCCACCAAGGTTGCCAGCAAGAAACGGCTGAAAAGGATGAACAGACGATTGAGGTGTATGATGACCTCTAGTGCGTGATGCCATGGCTGAGCTGGAGGGAAATTACGCAAGATGTTACAGAGGTTGAGGAAGAGGCTCCGGAGACGAGAGAAGATCCTCAGCCTCGTAAATGAATTCACAATGAAACTCATCACAGTCTCACCGTGCAGGGAGGCTGCATCCACGGCTCACCGTCGATCTGCATGGGCAGCCGTCGGGATGTCCTGCAAAGACAGAGCAGAGGGATGAGCAGCATAAATGGGCCGAACGTGGAGAGAGAGAGCAGGACAGGATGGGTTTGGAGGTTGTGAAGGTCGGATCAGACACACCTCCGAAGAACCAAAGGCCCTGTTCACGCTGTCCCAGGACAGGGTCGAACACTGAACCCTTTGTTCCCAGGAGAGCCATTCCCAGACAGACCCCCGCTCTTTAAACTCACAAACCCACTGGGTGCACACACACACACACACACACAGTTGGTCTAAGGCTTTCATGCATGCCGAGGCTAGAGAAACACAGTGTGGGAGAATGGCTGTGATGAATGATCTCAAAACTCCGTTCTAGGAAAAGGGATCAGGATGGTGAGAGAACAAAGTGCTACAGTGACAGCAAGAGCCATATAAACGTGAAACAAACACAGTCTGATCCTCTCTACTGCCCCAGTCCTTTAGACATAAATGGATCAAGTGGGGATGGTGGGGAAGCAGACGAAGGCGGCGTCCAACCTGATGGTGACGTTGGCGCACTGAGCCAGTCTGCGTCCTGCACTCTTCAGTCCGGTGTAGATCTGACCCATCTCTATCGCCCCTTCCAGGCCGACCACCTCCAGCAGCTGGTCACTGAAGTCTGGATCAGATGGAGGAACGTGAATTATTAGAGCTGCTTCGTCTCCGACATCGGATCAACTCAAATGCTTCTCGGTGGACGTTTGAACAGAAAGGAAAACTCCCTGCCTGCAGGTTATATTATATAACAGAACAACAAGCAGATTTCACATGTTTGTACATGTATGAAAATGCTCAAGCAGAAAAAATTAAATCTAGGAAAAATTGGTTGGATTTGGTTTGTCGCTTGGTAGAGGCACAAAAGTCTGAGCATCAAAAGAAGCAACGTGATGCCACGAGGAGACGATAACGATCCTCAAATTAGTACATGACACAAACAACAGCAGGTTTTTCTCCTCAAGTGTGGACACGTAGACCAAACATAAACTCTGCTTCAGCCACGGGTCAAGGACTCTGCACGCAAACCAGTCTGAGAGAAGCCGGTCGCTGAAACTTCACATTAAATACAGTTCAATGAGAGAGAAGGTTGCTTTAGTCACTGGAGGCTTTGAGCGAGATTAAGCGATGAAACACAAAGCAGACGAGACATTTTACACCTTTTCACAGCTTGTGACTCGTTTTCATTTGTGTTCCTGCTGTTTGTGGTTTGAAATGCGTGAAGCCAAAGAGTCAATATTTACATATCTACAGACCAGATCCTAAAGGTCGGCCATGAGGTCGCTGGACGCACACTTACAGCAACCTTCAGCTCGCACTGTAAGTTGGAAAGGATGTGACGAAGGTTAGACACACGAAGGTTACGCAGACCAGTGAGAAATGTTGCGTCTTCACAGCCTGTGTGATAATTTGTGAGGCGCGAGCACAATGAAATCTCAGACCCGCTGGTAGAAATGTGCTGGTGACAAAGCCATGGACACAAATCACCAGGAACCGGACGGGACGGTCAGAGCAGGCACAAACCCAGCATTTGAAGCTTTAGTATTAGTGGACAGTGGGCCTGTCACTCCCCACTGCCTGTAGCGGATCGTGCAGCTTTGTTTGGCGTCCGGAGAGACGGAAAACGTCATCACACACATCTTCAAATGCCAAAAACAGAGAGTGCTGCTTTTGAAAGTTCACACGCATTAAATCTGCGTCTCTCCAAACGACGGATGCTTTCTGATGATTACACATTCCTGCTGTTAATGCAAGACTGAAAAAGCAAGAAGGGTGTGAAGCTACTGCATTTAAAGGTCTCGCTTCAGTGCGGCGAGTAGAAGCAGGTGTCTGCGAGGCACCTGGAGAACCTCGGCCATCCAGGCCAGACAAGCCACGACCGGCAGCTCTGCGTGTTGTGACTGGAGCCGCAGCCTGCAGCTCCGTCTGCCTGTTACAGTGTAAACAACGTTAATAATTTCCCAACGTCACCAGAGCTTGTGTGGAGCTGAAAACAGGAAACGGGGCTTTTGCTTCCCCACTGAGAGAAAACATGTTTTGGGAACGTCTAACTGAGCAGGAGTCGTGAATGTTCCTGTTCAGGAGAATAAAAAGACGCCCAGAGAGCATTCATCCTTGTTTTTCTTACCTTGTGCTTGTTCCTTTAACAAGCTGCTACTGCCCTAGAAACGCTGCCAGTTGAACTTTAAAGTGTGAACAGAGCCGCTCTCTTCTCGCTGCAGCTGGCCACGTTTCCACGTGTGCTATTTGCAAAGTGCTGCCGTTTGCGTGCCGAGGTTTGTCTGGGAATAACTGCTGCTGCTGAGTCACTGGCACTTTTTAATATTTAAGATGACAATTTAAAAGAAAATGTCAGAGCAGACATTTAAGAATCCCTCACAGGCTTCAGCCCAGTGAGGCCCCTGACAGAACCAAAGGAAACAGCTTATGGGTCATTATGTGAGAACGGTTCCGTGCTGCCGCTTCATCATCATCGTCTGATGACTTGTTTCACCAAATGCATCCTTACACACAGTCACTGGCCACTGGACAATATTTTATTAGAAGGGGGATCACAGGCCACACGTAGCAGCAGCAGCAGCAGCAGCAGCAGCAGCAGCAGCAGCCCAGCGTATCTTCACACTTGATGCATACAGACGCACGTTCTTTTCATTACAGCCAGAACCAAGCTGACCGTCGCTGGATGCCGAGTAAACACAGATGCAGGGTAAAGCTGTGGGTGAAGCTCAGCCGACTCGCTACGTTCCCAGCAGGTCATTAGTCGTGACCCGGCCCAGCGATTAACGCATAAGTAGCACAGAATCCACCACCAGCTACTAACTGGTTTTATCAGAGCGCGTTGGAAATCAGCCTGAAGCTGGCCGATAAAAGCACAGTGATCTGAGGATGTAGCTCAATCCCGACTGACTGGTTTCAGCCTATCAGAAGCTGTTCGTTGCTCTGTACAGTTTGGTATGTCACATAAACTGGGCCCATCCAGGTGTCTACGGTATTCAGGACACGGCGTCAGTGTCCCACATGGCAGCTTCCATCCCGGTCACAAGCGACGGCTCCTCTTTAGACTGAATCCTGCTGCACAGGCTCAGACGCACATTCACCATAAGCATCTGTCTCTGCAGAGCTTTCCAGGAAATAATTATAATAGGATTTGGCATCCATTAAGAAAAAAACGGCACAGTTGGAGGCTCAGGGAGCAGGACGAGGGGGTAAGGGACACAGTGGATGATGGTGAAGCGTGAAGACGTAAAAGCCGTAACGTGAAGAGAAACAACATTTCCACAGTGACTCTATTTTAAGATTGTAAAACAGCCCTATTCGTACATTCTTTCCGGTTATAGCGCTACACATATACAGTGAGTTCCCCTCCCTACACCTCTATTTCCTCCAAATACCAAAAATGGGCATGACGTCCTGCCCGCGTCCCAGCGTGAGAGCCTGATGGCAGAGTAGCCTACTGCGCTGGTTCTCACCTCATCAGATCTCTGCGCTCATGCCTCTCAGGCAACCAGCGCTGTTCCTTCCCAGCGAGGTAGAGCTAAGAATAGAACAGAACAGCCTCTTACATAACGCAGCCGCGGTGCATTCTGGGACGGGATGGCACCGCTCTGCCAAGCAGCGGGCAGTGAGAATCGTTACTGCTGTGCTGCACTATTTTCCCTCAAAGTCACAGAGAATTCAAGCGTCACTTTGAACACCGCCGTGTTTTAAATAGAAACAAAGACAGTACTTATATCTACAACTCACATAGTTCAGCGATCATATATTTTTATTCTTCTGTCAATTCTGAGAAGGCTAAGGGAATAAAAGCTGCTGCCCGAAACCCTGAGATTCTAGTTTCACGTGCTGTTTATTTGACCTGAGACAGAGCAGGCGCTACGCTGAGTTTGTACTGGCAGGACTCAGACATTTACCTGCTGCGTTCACACAGCTGGACGTTACTCTAAGAAGTTAATGTCAGTCATCATCGGTGAACAGCTTTAGCTTGGTAACGATGTTCACTGAGCTGGATCAGTTCCATGTCAGTTTCCAGTTTCATGTCACAGCAGAATAAGGTTTGAATATTTAGTCCAGCTGCCACAAGTGACAGAATGCCAGGATGGCTTCAGACTAATATGATGACAAAACGGTTCTGCCTGAGGAACCTGACGACGGGGAGCAATTACAACGATGGAACGAGAACATTTCATCAGCCACTTTACCAAGACATCCTGTACTATCTGCTTGGATTCCTCCATCGGCCTCCAACGATCAGCTGACAGCATCAATCGTTGCAACATCACAACCAGCCTCATGCTTCATCTTTTCCTTTTTAAGTCTTAAATTCAGCGATGATTTATTTATAACAACCCTCATTTAGTAACTGAAATATTAATTATAAATCCCAGCGGCTGCAGCTTTTATTGTGCAGCAGCTCGAGGTGTCAGGTTATAATTACGAGCAGGCGTATGTGTGCATCCTCCCTCGCTGACCGGGCCGTTGTCGTAGGGTGGTCAGAGTGGTGGCAGATGGTCCAGAGGAACTGCAGCTCATGTCGCCACGCCCAGCAGAGGTAAAGGTACAAGGGAGCGCACTTGGCCGCTTGACAGAGAACACTGTGTTACTATGAGACGCCACGAAAACACGCCGCTGACTCGCGTACGCGCCCAGATGGCCTTTTTCTTTTTAGTCCAAAAGCAAATGATCAGTCATGGGAAGAAACACGTTAGTGTCATCGTTTTCCATTCCCATGCTTCTTAAACGTCACTTACAGAGCTGCCACTCATTAACTTTGAGTAAATGTATCACTTTAAAGGCAAACTGCTCTCCCACCATCCACTGAGAGCAGCAGCTCCGTATAGGAGCTATTTCCAGCCGCACGGGCCAGTGGGGGTGTATCAAAATAATTATAGCCTGCCGCTTCTGTTGTGTGAGAAGAAAACAATATGCACACTCTGGATGCGATGAGCCTGAAATAGCTGCCTTCGTGGGGTGTCACTGCTGTTAAGGAGGGAGGGCAGGGGCTGCTGGGCCTTGTGAGGCAGGAGGTGGGTGAGGGGAGGGTTAAGAGCTTGAAGGTGTGATGTGTGGATGAGGAGAGCGTCAGACAAGCAAATGAGTCATGAAAGGGAGACAGAACATGGCTGGAATAACAGCCTCTGCTATTTTAGGTATGTTCTGTTTGAAGCTCATGTGAAAATCAGTTTAGTGGATTAACTAATTACTCACCAGCAGAATTAAGTTGAAGTGGAATGAATAAACGATGCAACCACACACAAGGCTTCAACAACAGGGCTCAGTTGAAGTGTGCTCTGCTTAGCTGTAATGTAGGTGCTGTCAAACTTTCAGCTTTCAGAAGAAGAGACGCTTGTCTCGTTAGTTCAAGGCCTCACTGCACTGACTCCTGAATTTGTGTTTGTCCTCCAATTTGAATGTAACACTTCTTGCGTTTTCCCAGGTTGGAGTCCTGGTAGTGAACCACGCCACATCGTTTATTCACGCGCCCTTTCCAGATATTTCACTGCAGGAAGTTAAGGAAATCTGATCCGGAGGACAGAGGAAATAAACAAGGGAGGGGCGAGGCGATGTAGAGATAGAGGCTGAGGACGGGCCCGGCGATGAGGTGGGCAGACACCGTTCCTACGTGAGTCCTGTTCCTGTCGGCAGCTCCAGCTCTGCCTGTGACTTCCTCTGCTTTGTCACCGTTATCTGTCTTCATCCAGCTGACAGCGCTGCACTTTTGGCCCCGCTACACTCTAACTCTGGCTACGCTTCGTTAAATACAAATACTCCAATAATTCAAGCGATTTTAGACAGTGTTCGCAGCCTAACTTTTAAATTAGACATCAACACCACACGCCATCACAGCCTAACACTAACCCTGAGCAGCCCAGCGGCAGCCTGTGGTGACTGGATGCCAACAGGAGAGAATTTCTCTGGGAAGTGTGAACCGAGGCAAACGCGAGACGGAAACGTCATCACGAGCAAAAAGAATGCGCACGTATCGCAGCGAACAAGAACAAGAACAAGACGCACACTCACCACCAGAAACCAGAAAAACAGACGTTTAGTTGTTTGTATCAGGTAATAGTTGCTATGTTTAAATTGTAAATTCAGTGACATAATTATACATTTTTACAGACAGTCTCTGTGTTTGTCTGAGCCAACGTTTATGCAGAACAAAAGCCAGAGCACGAAGCCAGTGAGTCACAGGACTGAAGTTTCATCACTGAGGTCAGAAGTGCCCGGGGCTCCTTTCACTATCTCTGGGTAACCCTGACTGATTGCATTATCTGCAGCAAAAGGATTTAAATGCTTCAGTTTACTGCGCAGAGAAAGCAGCTGCCACAAACAATTATTTGTATGATAAACATGCGCACAGACAGCGGCGCACCAGCAAACACACACACACACACACACGCGCGCACACACACACACACACACGCACACGCACACGCCACACAAAGCTTCTAAATGCTACCTAGCACAGTTTCTCCAGAAACTAGAGCACTGGACTCTGAGTACTGGGTCCAAACAGCATTAGCGGAGAAGCTAATCTAATGAGGGTTAAATCCTGAGGGACAACTCTGGAGAACAGAGATTCCATCACACACACGGACATGCACATCATGAATGAGGAATATTTACCACTAAGTCTGGGAGCGAGCTGGACACCACAGGCGGCAGAAAGGGCAGATTGTACGTGTGAAGTGTAAAATTCCACAACAAACTTCAAATTTTCTGTCCAAGCTGAGTCAACTGCCTGTAAACGCATTATTTACTGCAGGACAGAGCAGCAGGATTAAATGACACCACACTGACTTTTCTTTTCTTTGTAATGGGATGAAGCAAATCCCTTCAACTCAGGACAGCTCGTTGGGTTTCTCTGCTTTAAGCGGCTGCGCTGGGATTACGTCTTGGATTTGGGTCAAGAGTTAAGAACAAGCAGAAGATTCGAGGAATGGAGTCAGCGACTCAATCGCCAGGATCTCAGCGCGTCTCAGTCTGCTGGGGAGCTCAGTGCAACATGCAGAGGTGTTCAGTGTGGTTTGAACATCTGCTAATGTGGACTGATGGGTTCAGTGGAGCCAGAAGGGCAGGACTGACCGTTTACACAGGATGCGCCTTGACAGATGAAATTACAAATTAGGAAATGTACTGACTTCACAGATGCATGAGTTGATCTGTTCAGTAGAGACTCAGCTGTGTTGCTCTGTATTTATAACTGACCCCAAGGCAGCATGTGTGCAAAGAGGTCCAGCCCATCAGACACATCATCGGAGTCATCTGTGTTTCTTCTTGGGCTACGTGTCCTCTGCTTTACTTCTCCTCCAGTTTGTGTTTCAGTAAAGCCTTGATATCTCCATGGAAACAAGGCTTAGCTCAGTGAAAGCGACTGGGGTTGAATATCTTGGTGAGAGCGTACGCTGGGTCATCGTCACTCCTCCTGGAGACCAGTCACATCATACAACACGCTCGCAGGCAGCTGATTTGCTTTGTGGGTTTCATTTCTGGATAGATATCCTGCATCCAACTCTACATTGATCGACGTAGAGCAACTTCAAAGAAGCTGGCTACTAAAAAACGGAAGCTCGCTTCTTTGAAGTCCCAGCCTGTGCTGACTGTCTTGATGCTTCACATCCAGAATGTTGGGGATCTCACACACTATAAAAAGTCCAACTTATATGAAGCAAAGCCGTGAAGGGTAAAGGAAACGTTTAACCCATATTTTTAGACTGTGCCAATAAATCCCTCTTCATTAAAACTAAAGGAGTCCTGATAACTTTTAATGTGTGTAAATAACGCTTAATTAACACTGTAACGTACAAGTTTAATTTGTATAATCATCTTAAAATCACGCATGTGTTTGACTAAATGTCAAGTGGACTCTTTACTTATCTAATCAAATCAAGTTAATTAGAAACACTGTTGTCTTATTTGCATACAGTTCCCAGCATGAAGTGCATCATGATGAAATTCTCCAGAAATCCCATTAAAACATACTCCTCAATTTTTCACAATCAGGCGGAAACGTGCGAAGACAAAATAACTGGTACAAACGCACGAAGCAAAAAGCACAAGCTGAACAGAATCTCTGATGAGAAGTGTTGCTGTAGCACAGAACTCGTCCTGATTGCACCGACGCGTGGAAACCGAAATCCGTCCATGTGACTGAAACATATCTGAACACGTGCTTTTAAGCCACACTTTCATTTTGTAGAGTCCAGGGAAACGACGCACAGCTCAAAAATCATTGTGTTGGAAATGAATGCATTCAAATACCTGTTTCACAGCGTTTGGCTCTTAAAACGGGAGACACTGTAGTTTCCCAGTATGAGGCTGAACTGCTGCTTAAATTTAGAAACTGTCAAGTTGTTTCCTCTGTGTCGTCACTTCACAGGTGAGTGCGCAGCGAGATGTCTAAAAATCAAGTGCTCATTAAAAGAGCGTGTGATTGTGACTGGAAGGAAAGGAGCGTTATTTTTCCAATTATGCGTAATGACAAATGAGTTGTTCCCCAAGACAAATGAACAGCGTGTTTACGTGATTGCTGCTAATGTGATTCGGTGCATCAAAGACAAAAGACGCTTTACAGCAGCGGCACTCAGCTCGTCGTTCGAGGCAGAAAGGAGAACGCGCCCCACACGGTGCGTTTAAGTGCTGTCCGTGCAGCCTAACGCCTTGGCCTTGCTCAGCAGGGGCCTGTTGCCACCCACATGGTACCTTTCCAGCGCTGAGGGCCTCCTGTGTGGGCCCCTCACCTCTCCGCTGGGAGGGTGGGTTGTTCCATCTGATTAATGTGTTACTCTAACTTACTGCCCTCAGCGACAGAACGTGCAGTTTTAACGCACTCATAGCTTTTCTCACGCAGACCAGACGTTCTCCTCGCGTCGGCGCGTCGTCACTCGTCTCCATTAACTCACCTTGCATGCAGAACTTGAGCTCCTTGGCGTCGGTGACGGTGCTGGCCGGCATCCTGTCGGGAACCTTCTTGCTCATGCGGTTGTAGTTCCTCCTCTTCTTCGTCTCGCCCCACAGGTTGGAGCCGCCGTGCATGCTGGGAATGTTGAGCACAGCGATGCCCTCTAATGAGGTGTTGCTGAGGTCCAAGATGATCCCATCACACTGAGAATAGAGACAGAAATGAAATGAATACATGAAAGACAAGGAGGTGGTGAGATTACGGAGAAACATCTGATTATATCGGACCAAAATCTACAGATGAAGCTGCCAGATTAGCAACATTACGTAACATTATGTAATGCAGATACACGACTGGCCGCTGTGGCACTAAGTCTTCTGGAAGCAGTGGTGCTGTTCTCAGTGTACTTTCATTGCCAGAGCCTGGACTCAGCTGTGTAGGAAGACGGCGCTTCGGCCCATCTCACCAGGCCTCGACAGACGAGCCAACTACAGGGATGAGTGGATGGTTTGCTCATTTAGAGGAAGTGACACAAGAAATACACGTTACGCTGCTGTAGGTTGGGACTGAAAGAGCCGCGGCAGTGGATGAGCTGCTGTATGAACAAACTGGGTCCATCTGCCCACGTAGCTTGAACCGAGGCCAAGTGAGCAGCGAGGCAGCAGAACAGGCAGCAATAAAACAGCAAGTTGCCCCGATGTCTTCAGTATATATTCAACCTCACGAACACATAAATAAACAAGCGCTTCTCTGTGATTTACACCCAACTTGTGTAGATTCAACTGAATATTCAGACGCATCAGAGAAAGTCAACAACATGTTGTTGTGACTCAGCACACGTGGCTCATGAGTCACAGCAGCCACCAAAGGCTGGACGACGCAGGGAAACCGTCGCATCGTGAGGTGAGATAAAATATGCACCGGGCTCAGTGGAGCCACAGGACGATGCCTGGACTGTAAAGGTGCAAAGTGGATCTACACTCGTAATGATTACGAGCCTTTCAGTCAAAGTTAAACTTTAATTATGATGTAATTATTAAAAGGTATAAGCGGCTGCTAGTTAACGTTAACATGTCAGGGAGCAGTAGCAGGTGGTCAGTGTCGTCCTTCAGTATTAAACAAAGGCTTGAACCAAACCATGAAAAACTGTCAAAGTACATGTTGTACAGAGAGAAACAATTGTGTGGCAAAAAGACACAATCTGATACAAATCATTGCTAAGTTCAACTGGCGGAATTTGTCATGGTTCTTAGAATTTCTAGGAGTCATCCTCATTTGTCTCTTGTCAAACATGTAACCACGGTAACGGCACACAACAAAGATGGCTGCAGGCTCGAGATAAATAGCGTTAACCTTCAGCTACGAAGGACGTCAGCTCGTAGTAAGAAGCTCATTGACAAAATACACCTAAGGTCACAGTGATGAGGGCGCCAGCTGTCGCCGCCTCCCGGTCGGCCTGAGTCTACGTCCTGTGGCTCCTCCAGGCCGTGCTCCCCACACAGATGCTCCTCAGGTTCGTGTCAGACATGATGACGTTACGTGGAAATCGCACGTCTTCGAGCAGTGACGTCAGCGTCTTCCATGTGAGATATGTTTGGCAACTGGCTGCAGACTTGAAAAGAATTAGTCTGGGTTCGATTCAAATGTTCATCTAATAAAGCATCATCTTTGAGATTTCATCAGGACATCGATGTCTCCTTTAGAGGAAGGGTCTGTAACGGTGACACGTACAGCAGATCGCATTTCAGACCGAGACTGGTTTGAATTAAATATACGGCAGCAACTTGAGCAAATGTGAAACTGGTCTCAGTTCATTATAAATCTGCTGCAGATTCCCGTCCGTGTGAAGACAAACAAACGAAAAGTGACCCGTCTGCTGGTGAGGCAGGACTTTCCTGAGTCTCTCTCTTTGCTCGCTGTTTCCTAGAGGTGTGGAGGACGCAGGGTCTGAGCCCGGTGGGTTGGCGCGCTGCCTGTTTGCATTCGGATGCTGAGAAGGTGCATCTCTGCATCTCTGATGCGTTTCCTTGGAGTCCTGCTGTGCTTTAAGCACCCAGGTGACACATTATGCGGCGGCTTATGACAGAACGAGGCAATCAGTGACTTTACGGAGCATTAATCTGATGATGTGCTATGAATAGCCTGCCTCATTAATACGGCAAATCTACTTTGTTGTAAATTCCTCAACTCTTCTTAAAAAGACACCAGAGAACAGCAGCACTTGGAAATGACAGTCAGTGAGCGTTTAGTGTACGCGAGGTGTTTTTCGTGCTGATCATAATACATCCTGAGCATTTCAAGACGGGATGTGTTTTCTGTCACCACTTATCCATTCTGCTTCGTTGACAATCGCTGCGATAAGACTGTGACTCACCTCCACTTCTATGCATTCGTTAAGTTTCTTGCAGGTGGCAGATATGGTCTCAGTGGTGCCAAACTCAAAGTACCACAGCTTGTTCTTCATTCTGAGGAGGGAGAGGGGGGGAAGCAGAGGACAGACATGTGTGTGACTGAAACGTGAAATGTTCCCATCAGTGCAGCGCTGCGAGCCTGCGGCGTGATTTGTTTCGGGTGCAGTGGACACATATTGAATCTGTCCGGTGCCTTGAGTCATCTCATGAACGTGACAGCTCACGACAGCTAGCGGCCAGCGGAGCACAGGGGTCAAACCTCCACCGACGCGCCCGAAGCCTCAAAGTGGGGACGGCGGCGGCGGCGGGAAGCTGAAGCGTGGAGCGTTAGCTCTCTGTTGATGTCTGTTCCCTCATCAAAGCAGCGCACGCGTTTTGGCCTCGCTGCCCTCATGCCAAGAGTTGAAACATCAACACTGCCTGTGGAGGGGACACTGGGTGAAACGTAGCTGGTGGAGCCTATACGATCAGCGTAAATATTATTGTGATTCACAACATTCAAAGCAACCCACAGGTCTGACTGAGCCACGGTTCATTTCTGCCCTGCAGACGTGTTTGTCAGAGGTGACCTGATGGATGCCTCTGTTTATGTCCTGATGGCTTTTGTTGCAGTTCTGCGACTTTACGGCGGCTGAACGACACAGTTTACAGTCAAGGTGAAATATCTGCCTCAGCAATCTGTAAACATCAACTGCAAAGTGATGGAACAGTGACGGTGTGTGCAGGGTCACTGGCTGCAGAGGCGTTTGTTACAACGACGGCGAAGAGCCGCTCACACTCGAACGCACAGTCGGTTTGTTTCTGTAAGCTGGGACCTTGGGCCGTGTATGTAGTATTAAAAGCCCCTGATAAGACGCCTGACGTCTTATCAGGGGCTTTTCGTCAGTTGGCTTCGCCGCCAACGCACCTGTCACCAGGTGAGCAGACATTTTGTTTTTTGAAGATCTTGAAAGATTTTGAAATCCCCAAATTATTGGTCACAAAACAAAACAAAGGCTACTTTTACATTCTAAACATATCTGAGGACATATGACCTGTGTGGTCCTGCATCTAATTCAGACTGTTGTGACTGACAGAAATAAAGCTGCTCAGGAAAAGGCCTGTAACGTCGGTGTTGGGCTTCTGTTAGCACTGATCTGTCACTGGACTCATTCTTCAGGAGGCTCCAGCGACGATCTTCGGTTTGCTGATGTGCTGTTGTATTACAACCCGTGAAGCCAGACCTGTCCGGACCTGCTGGGCTGCTGACGCCACGCAGCACCTGTCTACACATCTGAGCCCGAGGTCTCGTCGACAATCACAAATAGCAGGAGATGAACTCGGTGACCTTTTGTCAACGCACGTCTCTTGTGAATTTTACAACAAGGCTCATTGCACACCTGACTACCAGCATCACTACGCTGTCGCCTGGCATTACCCGAGAAAAGACACAAATTTCACGATACGACGGCGGGTTCACTGGCATGTGGACATGCTGCTGACACTGACAACAGAGCTATTGACACAACATCTCTGTGTAATGTGGGCGTTCATGTTGTTGCCACCACGGCGCTGAGAGAAACAAGAGGACACAGAACATTTAAAGAGAGCATGACCTGAAGAAAAGGTTTCAGTCATGCAGAAACTCCACAGCCAGCGTTAAATCTCTGGCAGACGTTTATTTGACTTTGAACGCGTACGAGGTCTCCAGCTGCTGCATTTGTTCACGTTCTCCTCCCTAATTGTCTTTCCGTCCCGTGTTCTGCGTCTCTCACCTTAATACCTCCCCAGAAACCTCTGCTGCTGTCAAATCAGGGGATTATGAACATGTTTGAGATCACAATTAGGAGCGGTTGCAGTTCTCAACGAGGCGAGCTGCCTAACCTCATTAAGCTGCTTCCACTTGAGACAGCACATGAAAAAAAAACGCAATTAACTTGTGTTTTTTCCCCATCGCTTATGAACGCTGGGAGACAAACTACTTCCATAAGCCTTTCCTCCAATAGTCCCAAGTCTCTGCACCACAGCGGGTGTAAAAATAGAACAACAGTGATCTAAGTAATGATCTAAAGGGGCAGCGTTTTCTAATTATGACACGTTTTGTCCCATTTTTAGTCTCCAGTTGAGCTTCTAAGGCTGGTTCTGCTCAACTCTGGGACTTAGACTAGAGGGGAGCTGGTAATGGGCTTAATGTAACTCACACTTAAATGCTATTAACGTAGGAAATCTCTTCCTACCTGCAATGATGCAAAGGGAATTCAAAGATCCATCCCACAGACAATAAGGAGAAGAACCATGTTGCTGTGAAAACACTCAGGGCTCCTGAACTCTGTCGCCGTATACGTGCCCCTAACCTTGCTACCCCTCCCAGCAGATAAGCATCTCCTTTAATCCCCAGAAGAGGCAGTGACCTCTCGACCCCGCCACCTCGTTTCAGGCCCCCTCCTCCTGCATCCTCAAAGCTGTTGGGAAATCGGGAGGACACAAGGTGGCCGGAAAGTTGGGTGAATTTACGCATGAATGCACTGATCTCACAAAGAATCAAGACAACAGGTATCACGTCCGTCTTTGGCTGCTGCCGTCGTGTCGGTTTGTCCAACTAAATGACTACAGTCTTCTTCTATTGGCATAAAATTGCAGCCACTCACTTGATTTGGCTTTGTGCAGATTTGGAGATTTGCAGCTGATCTCAACTGTCCAGGTTTGGACATGAGGTCTGAGCTGATTGGATGTTGTACGATCAGGTTAAAGGAGAAACACTTAATAATTATTCTATTAACAAGCTCAAGGTTCTTTGTAAAGAATTGTGTGAACTTCAAGCACATTCAATTAATTTCACTGTCATAAAATGATGTGGCAGAGCATTTCAAAATGTTTTGTCCCTGTAGCAATGACACATTTTGAATTCAAACCCTCTGATTCATGTCTGTGAGTGGCCGTTTACTCATTATTGTCCGTTTTATTCATTATTCGTTCAATAACAAAAACACTGATCAAGGTAACGGCTCCATCTGCCCTTTCAGTGTTTTCAACTCATTCCCCTCTAATCACAGTCCATTTGAAATCAGTTCACGTCCAGAAACATTTGTGTTCGTTCTGCTATGGTATCGCGCACACACACTCCTTTCCAGGGAAAATGTCGCTGTGTTCAGGATCTGTGTTTTTGCTTTTCTGGGAGCAGTGATACTGGTTTGTTGGGACTAAATAAGAGAATAGGGGCAGGGAACAGTCACAGTCACCAGCTGTAAAGAAAACTGTTATAGTTGATCAGGAGAAGACCTGACGGCAGACAAACACCGGCTGCTGGGACAGAAGAGGAGAATGTGCTGACATCTGATCTCCGTTAGTTCAGTCAGGTGATAAGATTCTGTGACCTCGTCTTTAGGCCCAACAAAGCAGCCTAATACAAGACACAGTGGAGACGAATGAATAGGGATCAGGCGTCAAAACGTGATTTATCTACAAATAAATAAACCATCCTTACTATTACTGTAAATACGGGCAACTGGGAGATAATTCTACTAATTACTAATTTCACAGAAATGGAAAAATCTTTAACCAAGGTCGTGTTTGTGTGTGTGCATCATAAAGCATGAATCACACACAGTTGTTTGTATGTACACAGGTGTGTGTTTATGATAATAGGCAAACGTCAGTAGAGGACATTTTACTGTTATAGTCACGATGACGCTCTTGACTGCGTTTCAAATGAGCGTGAGCATAAACATCCATTGGAGATAAGAGACTTCGCCTTAAGATGTTTTCGATTAAAGATCTTTAATCTAACTCTTTCTTGCTTCGTATGTGTCAAAGCTTCTTGTCTCTGTAGGTGATAAACTAGAGTCTAATGCTGCTGTGGAGAAGGACGCGGCGCGTTTCCGGCAGAGCCCCCCACGTGTAAACAAAGTCTCCCATGTGGGTGAATGAGAGGGGCTGCGCTTTTTCACACGAGTGTTTAAACCCAGCTCATCCTCGCTGAAACTCCCCCGCATGCATGAAAGACTCACAATCACGCACACCCGCACACAGAAAGGCCACATTGTCCCCAGTGTGACAAGTCATTAGCACTTCAGCTTTGGGCTCCTGAAGGTCTGTCTACTGTGACCATTAGGAGCTAGTTGAGCTCCACCGGCGGAGGTGTCAGGAGTCACACATTTCCTCTGTCCCAACAGGCCCAGCATGGGAGCGTGACATGGGGCGTATGCGCTACGAGAGCGGGGGAGGCTGCGTGGGACAGTGTGAGAGACAGACATGTACGTGGGATTGTGAGTGGCAGGGAGGACAATGACGAGCTGAGCTAAGTGCTACATGTGGCCACGGGCCTCTCTCACAGGGTCAAAGGTCATTTATCAAGCGTTCACCCGTCGGGACACAAAACTGCTCCATCTCCACGCGGACTCGTTTCAGTTGAAACGGCAGTAACGACGGACGCCAAAACATCAGTCAGGCTACAATAAAACAGTTGCAGCTGTCAATCAGCCGCCTGAAGCTGCAGAGGAACAATAACCCCCAGTGTTGGCTTACTGTAAATAGTGCACATTGGACTGTTGGCTGTGTGAGGGTGAGTGTCAATACGAGACTGTTTTGTGAACAGTCGGAGCTTACAGTTGGATCAAAGCCACGACTTGCTCACACGGAGACGAAGGATTGAAAAACTGCAGCTTGAATTGTCAAAATATGCCGAAAATAAAATGGGAAAAGAGGAGAATGGAGCAAACAGCCCCCAGAGCTCAGACGTACTGGATCTTCTGAGGCCTGAGTGGCCCTTTGGTTACGTCGGGTCGAGGCTGCGCTGCTGTTTGTTGGTTGCTCTGCATCTGAATGAGTCGTCGAGGCAAAGTGTGGCCACGGTGTGAAAGCGCCGCATCAAAGGGCAGCGTATCCCCTGCAACCTGTGCTTTCGTGGATGGTCCTGCTTTGGGGCTGAGGATGGTTAATGTCGGTATGTTGAGCAAAGGCAGGTCAGGCGCTTGGTTTTTACTGCTGCCAACTAATTTCATAATGACTGAAAGCAGCAGTTGTCGGTAATTCTCTAGAGCACTAAGCACATTCATTGCTCCTGAAGGCATAAGTCATAAGTGTTTCATGCAAGACTAACTCCAGGCAAACTAAGGCTCACAATGTATTTGGTACAAACACTCCTGGTCGCTAAAGGATGGAGCTCGACCCCTGAAGGCTACGCTAGTGCCACCATGGGGCCGACACCTTCAGAAAATTGATTGCAGTGACATTTGGCTGTAGACATGAGGTTACACAACTGAAACTGCGGTTGCCTCTTCTAACCACTGAGCCACATGATGCAGGATGAATGTTCTCATCAGACGTGGATGTTAATACGCTGAAATGTTAAACATTCTACCCAGAACCAGCGCGTTGTGAACATTATATGACTCATTTAAAGCGGAATCAGTCAGAGAAGAGAAGCCTTCACCGGAGGATCTCTCTGGCAGGAGGGCGTCAAGGCCTCCGGCATGAAGACGGATGCACAGTTTGGACGTGAAGCTACAAAAGCACGAAAGGCTCCAGAGGAGAGAAGCTGTTGATTTTTATCTCAGGTCACAACTGAAACATTTCAGTTTGTATTTACTGTGAAGGTGCGGATCAAGGGCAGAGATAGTTCTTTCATCGGCCTCTGCATCACTGCTGACCTCTCTCGCTCTCGGCAGCAGCTTCCAGTGTTATGTAACAGGTAATTAGGTGGCTGTGGACTGTGCCATCTGAAGATACCTTCTCTGCTTTTAGGATGGCGTGAACCTCCATTTACGTCATAGCTGTCACCGCCCGCCTACGCTCAGCTCCGGCATTATAACATAACCGCTTCCACACAACCCAATGCTCATTTGACTGATTGGTGGAGAGCGTGACCTTTAAGCCTGATGGTTCAAGCACAGTTAACCTTCATCTGCGCTTCATTTTGTTTTCGTAGTATGTTACTCTCCACAAAAGCAGCTGTGCGCTCATCTGGGTTCAGGACAACAGGGTTCACAGTGTTCGCCTTAACTCTGGGGTATTCACTCAAACATAGCACAGTTTGTGTGAGATGACCCCGTGATTGACGTGACGTCTTACGAGCCTACATAGAGCGGCAACAATAGCCGTGAAGAAGAACAAGCTGAACGACCTTCTACAGGCCAGGACCATGGCCAGAAATCTAAAGGCCTGGCTGTAATTTCCCTTTCCAGTACCTTTAGAAGGAACCCTGGTTAATTTAATGTCCCTCCCACGGTGACACGCTGGCTGCGAGGCAAACCGCGTGCTGCCGATATATTGATCCCATTAAGTAAGCACCTCCTGTCCCATTATTGATTGATGACGGCTGCAGTTTCCAGATTAAAGTGCAAGGTCAGTGGACGGTTATGAGGTTGCTTGTTAGCTAATGGTGTGACGACAAACGAAGAAGGGAAGGCTACACATGGCACAGTGCAGCCCATCAACAGCTCCCACTCACTGACCTGCTGTTGAACTTCTCAGGGTGCTTTTCCCGCATCAGGTGAAAGCGGTGAGCGATGGAGGCGTCCTGTAGGAGACAGAGGGGAATTATCAAAACGTGACAACGACACCAACGGGTGATAGAGCTTCAGTAAAGTTCTGTCCCCAGTCTTACAGTAAGCAGCTTGGCAGCAGAAACAGGCCCTGGATGCATGTCTGCTCAGTGGAGGAAACAAACGTGAGGGTTGCTCTCAAAGCCAATTCATGCTGCCCACATCCACGTGGCTGCCAGAGCTCGCAGCACATGAACATCTGCCCCTGGTTAAAAGGTTCTGCTCCGTTCAATATATGCAATGACGACGGTGACACATACGTACACTGTCACATACATTCTAGCAGTATATGAACATAATCTGATGCAGGAGAGGTCAGAAGTTGACCGGACCCTGCCCTGCTCTCCCCATGTATTTAACCTTTGACCTCTGGGGCAGAGGTGAATGTAAACCTGATCAGTCACATGGGGAGCCTCCGTATGACCTCACTTACACACACACAGAGGGCCGTGTCACAACAGCATTATCAATGATCCACATCTCAAACCGAGCAGGCATTTAATTACACGTTCCTCTCGCCATCATTTCATTTTTCACACAAATGTAGGACGATGTAATTACAGAGGTCACAACCTCCAAAGCTGCTCCCATGTCCCTAAACTCGAAGGTCGACAAAGGTGGTGAAAAGTCCTAAAATGTTTATAGGTCCTTCCAGTGACGTCAAGGCTCCAGTGTAACTTAAATGGTTTATATCAAGCAACACAGCAAAGCTCTGGACACTTGAGCTTTAACTGAATGTGATGCCTTGATCTGACCCCGGGCTGAGCTTCACCAGAGCTGCTTCTGTTCCATCAGACCCGAGGACATGATCTGATAAACGAGGCCCTGCACATGTACGTAGGACAGGGAGGTTCGGAGATTAAATGGACTGTACGTCCAGAACGAAATGCAATTCCTACATGAGCTGGAGACGGCTCCAGAGCATGTTGGACCGAAAGTGTGGCAGTATGATGACGTCTGACAGGCCCATCCACTTAAACCTGCTGTGAAATGACAGAGATGAGACATGTGGCACAACCCAACCTCAAGAGTCTACTTTGCCATCGTTTTCTCATGAAGGTGGTTGTGCAGCTGCAATTTCAGATACAGGATGGGTCTGAGGATCAAGCAGGACCTTTCAGTCAAACAGTCCATTTGATTTCTTCTCACAACTCAGTAACAGTCCTTTGTTTTCTTGTCTTTCCGACTTGGCTGAAGTATTCACATCATTCGTGAACTTGTGGCTATGTGACGTGTTTAAATGTCAGGCAGGCTGATGTTACAGACCTGGCCCAACGGTCGCTGCTAAGCTGTCAGGAGGATATAACAGGCAAATGAGCGAGCTGCTGTTTAAGAGCAAACGAGTGTCGTTGGACGGGTCCGTTACCGCTTGATGCTAAATGCGTCCTGTTCAGACAGCAGCAGCTCACCCTTATCCAGCGAGTTGGGCTAAGAAAAGAGACGCACATTACGACAAAGTGCTGCGTTCTGCAACTCTGACAGGCGAACGGATGCGTCGTGACAGGCTGGCTCCCTGCAGCCTGCGCAGGTGTTTGAGCTCTCTGCAAAGAGGACGGTGGTGACGAGACAGGTAGACGGGTGCAATTACACGCGTCCTCGCCTGTCAACCTCAAATCCAGTCCACTAGCACGTCTGGCCTCCTGAACAACTGGACAGCGATATGCCGAGATCTCATGGCATCAGCAAGTTTCGGGTCTTAAAATAGAGACGCATCTGCTGCTTTCCCCGGCTCTCAGTTTGATCCTGGCACCTGGGGAGCGTGGAGACGAGAGGCCGGTTTCACCCGTAGAGGTGGAGCTGGTGAGAATGTGTTCTTCTGGTTCTCGTGGCAAGGTTACTCATCACAACAACGCGCGGAAAACATGGGACAATGCAGCGGGGGCGAGTTGTTTACAATCCGCCTGAGGAGCGTCTGCCATGTGTTTTTACTGCGCTGGGTACATTGTGGGTGAGTTTCCAGCACAGCGTGTGGACCAGGGCCAGCGGATGACACAACGCCAAGCCTTCCAAAACATGACGGGCCGTTTCATGTCGCTAAATCTGCTCTCAGGTGGCGGCTGCGGGCCGTCGCTGACCAGCTCCGCTTTTCTGCAAAACATGGCAGTAACAGTATGTGACATTTGCATTTGCCTAAAGTCGCCTCTGTCATGAAGGTTGTGTTGATCTTGCCGTATGAAGTTTAGCGGGGGCAGGAGGAGGTGTTACAGGGAGGTGAAAAGAGAGAGACACACAAAAACGACAAACGCTCTGGCCTGTTGTTTCTCTGGCCTCTGGTTAAATGCTTTTTAGTTTGGGTACAACATCAACTTTCGTGTGTAGATGCAACCCTGCTCACGGCGCGACTCCCAGCAACTGAATTAACATCACAACTACACTAATATAACTTTTTAATGACATATAGGAAAGACTGTAAATCGTAAAAAACATGACCTTTGTCTAATACTAAACCCGAACACGTCTGGACTCGGCTGTTTCTGAATATTAGACGCCAGCATCATCGCTTAGCATCTCACTTCTCGTTGAATTAATAAATCTGCTCCCTCAACATGAATGAGTAAGAGAAAACAAAATGGGATCTGAGTATTTAAACTGGAAACCCAATACCTTTGTGAACACTAAGTTTCTACTTTACTGATCCTGACAGAGGAGACGCAGCGGCCTGGTGTGAAATAGCTCATACATCCTCCTGTCTGACCATGTGTGTGTTTTTAGGCGTACTCCTCCCGTCTTTAAGACCAGCCAGGTGTCACTCAGCACGGTCATTCATTACCGAGGTAACCTGGTCTGAACCTGGCAGACGCCGACTTCCTGTCACTGATACTTCCCCTGACCTTCAGTCTGTGCCAGAGATACTCCATCGCACGCACGCACGCTGTGTTGCTTGTTTTCTGACATCTCAGTACATTTAAACTCCCATAAAGTGTGACACGCTGGCAGCTCTATCATGGATTCACTTTAAAACTTTAAATAAAGAACGGATGGTCTGAAAGAGCTAAACTGTGTCTGGGCACCGTCGCAGAGATTTGAGCTGTAGATTTCATTTTAATGTTACTTGTTACTCCTGGACATTCATTTTTTCAGCTTTGCAGGGATGTAGCTCCTTCTCAGTGACTCAGGTGCCGCTCAGCAGCCACAAGACAGTACAGTTTACTCTGCAAAAGCAAAGTCAGGGCCTGCAGTACGCGTTAGGAATCAGCTATTAATACTGGGAATCATCTACGCGCTTCCGCCTGTGCACAGATTCACAGGGACTCGCTGCGCAGGGATCAGCTTCCTCGCTGCAACATGAGGTGGCATCTTTAATGGCTGCTGACATGGTGCGATTTCCTTCTCTCAGATTCCTCTCACAGGATTCTTTCCAGGCTGCAGGTCAAGTGAAGGCGCTTCGGCAGCAGCACTGACCTGTATGTGCGCGCTGCTGGTGAATCTGCTGTAACCACACTGAAACGTGGCTCTCTAGAGTTCAACATTTTGGAGTTGGAGCCACGTGAAGCTAAAACCGGAGGCTTCTCACACGCTGTTGATATTGCCAGCCCCTTGAATCTACTAAACCCTGGTGCACTTCTCATCTACTTGTGAGCATGTGAATCGATGGAAGGAGAACGCACACAACATACCTTCTGACTTACAGCCCGGCTGAGCCAACCACATGCTCCACACCATGTCATCCACAATTAAGTCAGCGAGATAAAGGACAGATGACTGTGGAAGCTTTCAGATTCGGCCTTGCCAGCCTCCCGTCTCCATAGCAACCAAGGCCTAAGCAGCCAAGGTCTGTGACGGGATGGCAGGAAACGCTAGCCCTGTATGGTTAGTAAACCAGATTTGAGGGTTACTAATGGCTACATCATTGGCGTGAGTCACAGATCGCTTTGCTCAGGTGTCGTGTGCACCGTGATACTGAGCCATCTGTCTCTACGGCTCCTGGAGGCACCTCAATCTGTTGCTTTGTTTAATGGCCGAGCCACATTGGAGTGTGGTCAGAACACACAGAAACAACAGTTTTACACAGATTAACATTTATGATAAAGGTTAAATCTGGCCTCGCTCGTGATTTCCTTATATCGTTTCATCAGCTCCAGTGAGTTGATGAGTTGGGAACTTACACGAGTCATTTCATGCGTCTGCCGCGTGAACAGTAAACACAGTATCTATGCGAATGTTGCTGCTGAACTCACAACTTTAAAGGAGGCAGCTCATGAAGAAGTCGGGTTTCAGCCAGCTACAGAAAACGAAAGTGGTAACTACTGACTACTATGCAAATATCATTATTAAATCAAAGCAGACGGATGTATTTGCTGTTTACACTGACGCATAAACACACATTATGCAGAGATCGGTGGTTGTGTAACACCACCGCGATCCTGCCAAAACCCGCCCTCAAACTACCTATGCCCATATGCCATCCTCACGTCTCTTCTGCTTATGCGCACTCGTACGAGTGTATTCAATATCTGATGAAGCTGATGGCAATTCCCTTCATCATGTATATAGACAGATATAGAATCAACATAAATCAAGTTTACTGCCTGAAGGAAAAGGAAGGAAAGAGCAGTAGGTGGCTCAGACTTGAGCTCCTGCGGTGATGACTCAGCTCAGTTTGGCAGCAAACACCAGGTTTCTAATGGAAAACAACTTTACTACATTCAAATGTACTGTACACTGTACTACTCGCCAGGTGTGACGGTGTCTGTGTCCTGTGCTGAGCAGCTCTGCGTGACAAGAAATAGGGCGCAAGTTATTAATAGGAAGCCTGCAGTGACGCAAGCTGTGGCAGTAGAATACATTTAAATAAATATGGAGAGTTGGTGGCTTAACGGTTCCACAGCACTGGGCTGCTGCTCTACGGCTGGCAGCTCCGTGGACGCCTCCACTTCTGCCATACGGACGTAAACAAACGGAACCACGACACATCGCCGGCTCGAAGGGGACAGAAACGTACAGTTTGCATTCAGCGAAGCCAAAGCTGTGCAATGACAACTTCATGAAGACCTTGTTTGTCGCCTCTGTCCCTGAGCCTTTACATTAGAATCTCATCAGGACAAGATAATAAGGTTGCTAAGCAACTGGAACCTGGCAACATGTTTCCTTCCTCCAATTAAAACAAGAAGCCAGCCCGAGAGGGAGCAGGAACTCACTGATGAAGCTGCTAATTGCTTAGGTCCTCATAGACATCTAGACATCTTTGTCATCATGTTGTTATTGTAACAACTACACCTCAATCACACAATTAGGATTAGATTAGAATCAGGATTCTTCTACCCAGTACTGTGCAGGCTCCATTAGTGTTGCAAGTGTCAAACTTCTGGGGGGAAATGACCCTTAAATGGCTGTTTGCATGTAATGTTATTCAGTAAAGAGGTTTTCTTACCACACCAATAGAGAAGTAATTGTTGACGATGCTGTAGGGGACAGGATCTCCCTTCTCCTCCTTGTCATCAGGGACGATGTCTATGTTCCAGCGGTCCAGCACCACCTCTGTGCTGTGCTCGATGTCCCGGAGAAACTTCAGCAAACTCCCACCTTCATAACCTGCCGAGTAGACAGAGGAGAGTACGGGGGTAAGAAGGGGTGTAACCGAAGTAATACGCGGGAGGCTACAGCTTTCAACATTTCATTCTGACAACGCGTTTAATGGAGAGGCCCAACTCCAACCAACAATGTCTCATCCAAGTTCCTAAATCGTTTCTAAGCAATAACAATTCATCATGAGAGCTAAAGAATGCTTGGTGACCTTTGACCTATAGTTCACGTGCAAAACACAGATTACATTACAACCACTCATTTGCTACAACAGCTATAAAATATAAAACCCACTGCTTCTGACTGGGCTGCCATCGCATGGATCGCATGGAGACCCTTCCCCAGACGTGACGCGGTTTTTAATTAAGACATTGTTAGAAGCTGATGACTCTCATCCACCATCTCTGTTTAAAGGCCCATTGACAAAGAAAGCAATGTTTTCCTAAAAGCCTGTTTGGTCATTTACTCACGTATGACTTTTCGCTGAGACTAATGTTTTCCCCCTGGGATTCCTAATGAAGATGAACACCCACAGACAGCCGCCTGCCGTTTAAATTACAAAACCTCCGTTGTGTCTGTTTTATTATATCTGTAATAAGTAAGCAAAGCTGCTCGTCTCATCGTGAACTGACCATTTTTACTGTAAACAGATTGACTCTGCTGGCGGATATATGAAACCAGTGACTCAGCAAATGGCAGCAAAAACCGTTGATTCTCATCGAATCTTTGTGCAGCGACTTCGATATAGTTTTATGCTGCTCACAGAGAGAGGACTGGTTTCCACGACGCGGGCCACGAATGTGAGCCGAGCGTTTCACCAGGCTGCACACTGCTCACGCAGCTTCAATCAGAAGGCGCAGGAACAGTAAATGATGTGGATTCAACCCATGCTGCAGGGAACATGACTAACTGACCGTGTGATCCAACAGCCTGATGTTTGGGCTGGATGGAGTAAGCCGGGGATCAGGCGTCAAAACCCGACTGGTTGGCCGGGTCATCAGAACACCGCCCGCCTTCCTCTCGGTTGGATCGGCCTCGCTCCCGCTGTTTTCCAAGGTAAATATTTATCAGGCTAAACGGCAGCAGCTCTGACTTCAGTGTTTATTTCTGGGAAACCGATCTATTCACCAAACTGCCCCTAAAGTCCCCAGGAGTTCACAGCTTATTGACAAATCATCATTCATAAGCCTGGTTAAGTGCTCCTCCGGTCCTCCAACAGCAACAAGCAGGCAGTCGCAACCAGCCGCTCTAATTACTGGACTAAATCAATGGTTGGCAGAGGATTCACAGCAAAAGTGCTTTGCATATTAACAGTTTTTAATTTGACAAGCGATAGCTCCCACTGTCCTCTGCCCGTCTCTCTTTCCCCACATGTGCTCCACCTCTTTTCTGCTCAGATTCTGTTCTGCCTCCACTGGACCAAACCAAACTCTTCATCATGTCACACTTTCTTCCTTTCTTCCAAATTTAAATATCCAGCCCCGATTCAACATCTGTTTAGCCCCTTAACGTTGTTGCCCATGACGCTGTCAGGTGTCCCCAGTTTCACTGTTGTGGTTCTTTCTTACTGCTCTCATAGCATCATTTAAGCTGCAGCAGTTTTAACAGAAAAGACTCCAAGCTGCACCTGTACATCACCTGCTCCACAGCAAACAGCAGGCAGACACAGTTGGAGACTAACAGGTCAACACAGTGGCTCAATTAGCAGCTAAAGAGCCGGATAGTTCCCTCAGGAGTTGGGAAATACCGAATCTAAAGCAAAACAGCTAAAAGAAAGACGGCACGGCCTCAGATGTCTCACAGGGACACAAACATCACGGCTGGATGTGTAAACAGTCACGGTTGTGTGTCCACTGGCCTCAAACGGACCAGTGGCTCTAAAATCACTAAGCACAGGAAAGTTTGAGCTTACGGCCAAGATAAAATAAAGCTCAAGTCCACTTATGCGACTGACCCCCGTCCGTGCAAAAGACTGGATTTAGTGCGTGACTCACCTCCTCCCCAGCGTAAGCAGCGCGCCAGGTCGTTCCCTGTGCCCAGAGGGAGGATGGCCACCGGAGGGTGCCGGGCAAAGCTGGCCTTGTCTGCGAGACAAACAGCTCAATCTCAGATTCTCAGGTAGAAACAGCTTGAGTGTAGTGGGGAAAATTCTTCTTTTACTAAAATGTGGGTCATTTGTTTGGCTTTGCAGTTGTTTCTATACTTTCATTTAAAACTCTCTTTGTTGTGGTTGTGCACATAGGATCCTGCCAAGACTGATGTACCTATACAGTCCAGGATCCAGCCCACCGTCCCGTCACCTCCACAAGCAAGCACCCGGAAGTCAGGGACATCATGGAAGAAGTTGAGCCTAAGGCGACAGAGTGGCACAGACGTTTTCATCATTCTCAAATCATAATAAACACGTTTTCTAGACTGTAATGGCCTGAACCGAGAGACAGGCAGAGAGCTGAATCAATGTGCCGCCTCCAGCTGCGTTCACTCCTCTGCTTTGCCTGAAAACCATCGCCACAGAGCTTGTGCCCTTCAAAGGGACCTTTAATGCGGCAGGACAAAGGTGTCGACAGAAGCTTTCATCTCTCTCCGTCATGAGGCAGCTGCAGACAGGACACCGGCCCCTTTCACACAGACCACCTGGTCCTGCACAGTGAAAGCCGACTGGCCCAGCAAAGACACGTCTGTGACAATATACTGAGGCTTACAGGGTTCTAGTCCTTTTTCCCCTCTGCGCTCTTCCCAGTTGGCCGTGAGGCAGCCCTCCCTATTGGTGATGCAGTGAAACTACATCTGTATGGCATCCAGCTGAAGCCCTTCTGTGTCAGCATAAATGTTTAATTAAGCCTCCTAATCCTGACTGTCTGTGCTATGTTTTACGCACGGCAGCTTATGAAGAGCAGCCGAATGGAGGTGTACGTTAATGGAAGGGCTGAAACGGTACAGCAGGCTAATTGCTTCCCCTAAACAAATGACTGAGCGTCAGCTGCCTCTCACCTCAGAGCCTGCGGAGCCTGTTGCTAGGGAGCCCATGGTAACAGACTGAGAGCAGGTTAACCCTCGACGTGGCATCGGAGCATCTTTTAGCGCCGTGTGTTTATATTCACTTACTGTGGAGCCTCTCACCTCCTCTTACAGAACAAGCACATCCAGTATTACATCACCCTGTTAAACATACAACAAGACCTCTACACTCAATAACAACACACACACTCTTTGTCATTCATGTGCATGTGCAGTTTTTTTCATTGGGCTCTGAAGATATTGAGAATAAGCCAGTGATGACATGGGTGCTGCCTGGGGAAGCCAGCGTGGATCATTTGATGGATTTAACTTGGAGCTGAGTGATGTTTTTTCAGAGGCCGGTATCACCTCAGAGTCGCTGCGTGTATCAGCGGCAGCGTTCTCCCCTAAGACTCAAGTGCGTCATTGGGTCGCTTTGTCTACAACTGGCTCTCGGGGGCAGCAGCTCGGCTTGTCGTGACTGAGAGAACGAGAGAGCAGAAGACGTAGCGAGGACAGAGATTCACGCACATGGAAGCGAGAGGACGGTGGAGGGAAGCACTTCACCTCCGAGGTAAAGCATTTACACCTCTTGTGCTGCTGCGTTGGGCCTTTTTCTTCCATTAACGGACAGAAGGCTCAACAGCGTCACGTCAGAGTGCAAGCTGTGCTCGGCTCTTATGTGTGCGCAAGTAAGCGAGCGTAGAGGTCAAATGTCCAGCACGCCAGTAATGCAGTGTTCCCTTTCCGCTTCACTGAGCTCCGCAGCAGGTTAGTCTGACATGAAGGAAATGGGTGGTTTGACAGCACAGCTCCTTGACTGAACAATAACCAACTGTATTTCCACTTTATATGCAAGATGCTCCTCTTATTCTGAGGCACAAACTCCGCTTAATATCGGGCCTTTGTTTGAGGAGAGAGGCTGAGATTTGGGAGCAAATTTCTCATCCCCAGAGAATAAATTCCAGGCGACACCTCTCTCTAGCAGCTAAGACCTACACTGACGAATGCAGCCACTCACCCGACCACTGGCCCCCCCTGGTCCAAAGTGTACACCTGCCTGGGGTTCAGAAGGTACCTGAACTTCCTCAGGACCCTAAAAGAGATGGCAACAATAATGCACATGTGACGAGCATGAACCTGTGGAGCACTTCAATCTAATTATATCATTGACATTGTACGGGAAGATGCACGATGGGTGTAAACGACTGAATTCTGTCAAATCAGTTTAATGATGCAAGTTCCAACAGTGTCTGATAATCACTGAGCTGCTCTGCACACAGACACAAATAGCGATGCACTAGTTTCCTGTTCAGAAAATGCTGTTTGTTCTTGTTATGTCTATTATTAGACAATAATTTCCTTTCTAATGGTAATAAAGAGTGCGTTGCTATGGTAATGTGTCAGGCTGAGGTAGAGCAACAGGGCCTGATTGGTCTGTGCTCGGAGCAGAGCAACAACAAAGACGTGTATTTACAGCCCTTCATCTACGGCCTAGGACGCGTGGACACTGTCCGCCCTCTATGAGAGACACTGGTCTAAGGTGGGCTGTGATTTTCTGTTAGTGGCCGCAGGGACATAAGATGTAATAAAGAAATTGATTTGCTGATCCTCCACCAGGTTCCTCCAGAGAAAATGAAAAAATCAGTGAAGGAATGTTTCGTCTGGAGCATTTCACTGTACAGAGAACAATTTAACCCACAATGAAAATGGAAAACAGACAATTAAATGAGAACTGAGTTGTCATACAGCAACTATTATTGTATTTCTACGAATAGTATAAAAGTAATTAACTGTTAAGAAGAATCCACACGAGACTTTTAAAGAAATTTGTATAATTCAAAAAAAAACATTAAAAAAGAAATAAAGGAATTAAGAAATAAATGATTGTACTTCTATTATTTGTAACTAATTATTGTATATACTCTTGTGCGATGTCAACATTTTTCTGGTTTAGCACTTTTCCTTTCTGAAACAGAACAGCTCTCTGGAAATGACCTTTTCTAGTTATTTAATTAGATTGTTCATTAAAGTCTGTTGTGATGTTACACACATAGACCTGTTTAATTCATCTTAATCTGTTTGTTATTGTACGTTCTGTGGAGCCGCAGGGTGACGGTAACTTACCGCTCGCCCTGCCTCCCTCCACTCTTGGGATTGACGAGGACCAGGAGCGGGTGAGTCCCTGGAAGCGGACTGATCTGGGGAGGTGGGAGGAAACACAGGCTCAGACACGTCTGCCACTTTGCTTGGTCACGTCAACAACCTGCTGCTGGATGTCGGACCTGCAGCGCTTGTCCGTCTCCAGGGGAGAACTTGAAGGTCTGATTGTTGTCGATAGGACTGGTGCTGGGCGGCGAATCCCCCTCGCCACGCTTCACCACCGAATGGCGATCCTGTCGAAAAAGGAAGAATGTATAAGAACCTACAGGTCATCAGGTCACGGAAGTAGTGTTCAGTCAAACACATGGCGTTGAATGTAAAACCATCCACCTGTTAACCTGCACGCTCTTAAAAATCAAAACCTCCCAATGCGACGCAGTATGTGTCTTATGAAGCCTAAAGGCTGCGTATGTCCCTGTGCTTAGAATTCAACTTGCTGACGTATTTGCGAAGGCACGAGAAGGAGCAGGGACAGCAGCACCCAGCTATTCATCCATCCTTTCCCTTTCATCTTAGTTTCCAAGGTGAGACGCAGCAGGCTCTATAGCTCTAACTCCACACTCCACACGGAGCTTCACAGGAGTCATTGAACTGAGTGTAAAATGGAAAAAGCCGTACTTACCAAACACAGTGTTAATTAATTAATGCATGTATACGTATACGATAATTGTCAGGAACACCGAGACGTGCGTTCGAATTGAGTAAATAGCATCATTTTCTTATTTTGAAGGGATTGTTTATAGTCAGATCATATAATATATTGGATGGACTGGATGCTTCACTATATTGCTGCACCTAAACCGCAGAGGAGAGGCCTTCTCACCAGCACAACGGGACAGATGTAGGAGGGCAGCAGAGTGTGGTCCCTCAGCGCTCCTCCGTCACACTCTGGCTTCACATTGGATGCACACTTGTTATGGAGCTGCAGAGCAGAGGAGAGGCAGAAACAGAAGAACTGTGGGCGTCATCCATCTGTGAGGCTGAGAGCAGCACAGTACCAGGATGAAACCCTAGAAGTGCTGAGGTCGCTTGAGGATAAACGGTTGAACGGTCAAAAGCATATTGATTTGATCTTCTGTGTCTGTGCTGGACGTGCGAGAAGCTGACAAAACTGCAAGAGCTTGTGAATTTGAGTGATTGGACAGAAGCGTTTGAGGGAACCGCAAATCAGCGGTGACATCTAGTGGAGAGCAAAGGCAGCACGACCTGGTAACGTGTGTTTCAGTTTCAGACACGGTTTCATCAGCATCAATTTATTAGGTCACTCAGCAAAAGGTTATTCAGTCAATAGAAGCAAGTGCCAACCTCTTCTTGGTTCTTACTTAGTGCAGGTCTGTTCTATCACAGCGTTCTGGTTTAGCAGGGTACCTAATAAACTGACCAGTGACTGAGTGAGTTCCTAGAGGCAGAAGCACTTTGCAATGACTGGACTTAGTTTAAGTATAAGAACCAACAACTGCCTTTATTTACAAGCTCAAAACCAAAGAAGGTTAAAATGCTCATTGAGCTAATTTGCTATTATTGAATTATAATTATTGATGATTTACAGCATTATGGTTATCACAGCAATGCTGCAGCTGGTAGCAATGGAGCTAATTGTTTTTACTTCAAAACACCATTTGCATGAGCACATGATTCTAATTTCATGACTGTAATTAGAATTACACTGATGATTAGCTTGTGAATTTTAATAAAGTCATTAGATGGTGGTTTTTGTTTCTAATCTGAGCTGAGAGTCATTTTAGCAGAGTTTCAGCATTTGCCACTAAAGTGTGGACGTACTCAGATGAAGCGTGAAAGCGTAACCAGCGCTCACTCACGTTGATCTGACACCAGACACAGTGCAGGCCCGTTAGTCCCTGGTAACACTTGATGCTTCGGTGGCAGCGGTCGCACTTGGTGGGAGAGTTTCCCTCCATCCACACGTGCTGCATTGCCTGCAGAGCCAGAGGAAACGGTCTAGTGCCTGGTGAAGTATGGGTGAGCATCACTTAAAACGCAAAATTACTCTTATGTGTGTGTTTTACATTTACAGCACCTACACAACACAAAGCAAACTGTAACTGAGGCCTGATGGAGTTAGAACGTGATCAGCTAAATCAAAGAGGGACGTTGACCAGATGAGAAACGCTGCGTGACCCCGCGCGGCCTCCCATGGTGCTCGCTGTCCACGAGTCAGTTCCCAGCGAGGCTCTTAACGGCTGCGCAGCGTTTGCACTTACGTCGGTGTGTCTGCGTGACTTGGCGTAGGTGCTGATGCAGGCGGCGATGTCTTTGGACACACAGCGCTCGTGCACCGTGTACTTGCATACTGGTGGGGAACAACAAGACAACGGTTCACGCTTGCATTCAGTTTGCAGGGAGTTAAATAAACACTGGGTTAAGGCGAGAACCTGCTTTCAGCGGTGACAACAGCACTGAGAGCTGCTCCCAGGCTGAAGTCAATCAATAGTGACATTACACATAATGGCACCGTTAATGTTTGTTTAACGACGACTGGGAGGACGTTTAATTGAAAAACAGCCCTGACTCGAAGGCACTCGGGCAAAACAAGCAACATGAATTTCAAAGGAAAAACAGTTAGAGGTGAATGAGGAGACAAAGAGATGAAGACAACAACGGAGAGAACGACCCAAGGGGATGGAGACTCACTGGAGCAGCAGAGGCCCTGCTTGCGAACCCCGAGCAGCATGGTGTGGCAGTAGTTACAGTAGGCCGGCTTGTTGAAGTGCTTCAGACGCCACACGTGCTGCCCGTCCTCCTGGACGTTCTAGGAAGACACAACAAAGAAACCACTTTTGAACCTACTCCATCCACTTAATAGCGCTGAGCACCAGCTGTTCACGGCGACATAGTGCAGACTCTGACAGTGTTCGTACCGTGTCCATGCCCAGCAGGACCAGTAAAGGGATGGTGGTGAGGCCTCCTCTGATCCACTCCTCCAGCGTGACTGTCCCATCTCGGTCATAGTCGATCTCTTCCATCATCTCCTTCAATATCTGCAGTGACAGAGAGATTGTGCAGATTGTTCATCTACACATCACTAGCATAACAATCCTTACAGACAGTTAGAGTTTATATTCTGTGTTCTACTGTGCTTCTTAATGTTTGAAGTGTGTGAGTGTATTTGGTAGAGTCAGTCAGTTGCTTGCTCACCGGCCTCAGTTCTGTCGAGTCCCACTCCAGATACTCTGCCACGTGCACCATCTGAGTGATGATTCTATCTAGCTCCTGCAAAAACAAAGACAGATTCAAGTCAGGTCAGGAACATTAAGACCTATATGTCATAGCTATGACGGCTAATATTAAGCTGAAACTCACCGAACTGTCCAGCAGCCCGTTCCCGTCTGTGTCGTACAGCCGGAACATGACTGGAGGGAAACGACAGAGCAGAGATGCCGTGATGACACAGGGTTAAAGAAGTGGAGCGGTCAGCTGAGATTAGTCTCGTCAGCGTGTGCCAATAAAGCCTTGGACACTAAAGAAGTCAACTGGGCACAGCGAGGCTTAACCGTGTCACCGAGCTGCTCTGTGTGTGTTTATTTAGGCCCCGGGGAGGCAGCCAGAGACGGAGGCAGCAGCCTCAGCACAAACACACGAACAACAGCTGCTCCCACTCAGTGACCCTCTGAGAGGAGCAGGACCCTCCACCCACGCCCTGTCACTCACACTCTAGCTTGTCCTCCGGCGTCCCCCTCTCCAGCAGCGAGAGGTAGCAGACGATGTCCTTGAGAAAGACCACCTGGGGCGACGGCAGGGGGGAGGCCTTCTGTGGCGACGGGCTCCTCCGCAGCGACAAATGCTTCTCGCAGCGACTCCTCTCTGTTGACGAACAGGAAATTAACGTAACGACGAGAGCGGAGGCAGCGTTAAAGTAGACACGTTTGTGTGGCGGGTGAAGAGAACGCTGATCCCAGAACAGCAGGTACAGACAAAGCAGAGCAGTGGAGACCAGTTAGACAAAATGCTTTTTATAGGGCAGACAGGACAGTAGGGAGAGAGGAGACACGTTAATCTGATGCAGTTACGCAACTCAAGTACTAAAAGACAGGAGAAACTGGAAAAGATTTCTTAACGTGGCTCAATTGTCAGGTTCACGTCTCTCTTTCTGACAGAATGCGCTGAGGAGCAAACCCAAGGCCTCACCTGGTGACAGTTTCGGAGACACCGACGACTTGGCCGAGGCAGCGTTGGGCGTCAGGGCGTTGCTGCAGCCGCCTTCTGAGTTCCTGACCTTGGTGCAGGGTGATCGGTGGGGCCCTGCGGGTGTGTGGGCTCCGGTTCCCGACCGCTGCGAGGAGGAGCGAGATGAACACGGGGAGGTGGTGGCTCCAGAGCCGGCCGCGCTCCTCACGCTGGAGTGTTCCGGAGTGGGTCGCCCCATGGCAGACAGGATGCTCTTCCCGTTCATGCCTGCTGGCGCGAGCACAAAGAAATAAGGAAAACGCAGAGCGGGTGAGTTTTAGAAATGGTGGCAGATGCACATTACCAAGAAACATTACACTAACAGTCCAAATACAAAGGACGTGGGACGCACAGAGGGAGAGGAAGCAGATACGAGTACAACACTGCTTAAAAACCTCACACAGCTGCCATCCACAAAGCATCAAGTCACTGTCATCCACGGATCCACAGGCAAAACACAGTCCCATGAGCTCACAGCCACACCACAACAACAGCAACCACCGAGGGAGCGGGACTCTCCCATTACGACGACACCACCCTGACGTTACGAGCCAGTCGGCCGCGCTGGTACCTGTAATGGGGGCACAGGCCACTTCGGTCTGAATAGAGATGCCTGCGTCAATGGAGCAGGCGTCTGCGGTCAGTCATTGTTTTGAGGAAGGAAAAGAAAGAGCAGCAGATGCAGCAAGAAGAAGTCAGTAAAGAAAGAGTTTAAAGACATCTGAGAAGAACAGAGAGTTTCATAAGGTGAGACAGATGCTGGCGGCTTTAATCAGTGCAGTCATCAGCAACAGTGTCTTACTCCGGATCACCAGAAGGTGGCAGTGCAGGCTAAACCCACTGAAGCAGCAGCAGTCTCCCCATCAGTCCTGATAAACCACGTGACAGGTTTCTACGTACAATAAGCGTCTGTTCCTGGACCTGATGGCTCGTTTGTGTGACGTACAGCAGGATCCTTCATCAAGTGTAGACCATTGGGTTTGCATGCGACTAACTTAAATAACTGTAACTTTGGACGTGCAGCCTTCATTCTTGTCATCTGCTGAAGGGTACGTTAAACAGACCAAGCTCCTCTGTTGCGATCACAACCCCTCACACCTACAAACACAAACTCTGCTGCTTCTGCATCTGTGTGATTATTTACATGGCACGGACGGACACACTTGCCTCTTCACACTTGTTGCCTCTTACTTTTACAAACATGATACCACAGAAATAGATTTGTGATTCAACAGGCCATCTGTCTGCTCAGCTGCTCTGCGGTAAAGAGCAGACAGGCAGAGCCCGGTGCCAGGGCCCACGCAGCAACTCACCATGAAGGACGGAGGCAGGAACTGTTTACATACTGCACAGAGCACAGTGCAAGAGGCCTACACCGACCCTCGCATGTGCTTCAGCTCTGGTCAGCGCCAAGTCTGCCAGTGTCGATTTTGAATGAGATTCAAAGAAGCACATGTGGGTCCAGGACATTTCCTGGCTGTGAGCTCTCCTCTGAGGTTTTAAACCTCAAAAAACAACAGGTAGACAGGTCAAACGAGGCCGGTGGGTGATTCTAGCAGCGTTTGGATAACGCAGATCACTCATTATGCTTTTCATCCAACTGTGGCAAAGAAAGCGCACAAGAAATTTAAGCATGTGCATTTGTTCTGTTGCAGTAAAATAATAATTCTTTTAACATTTAAATCGGATAAATCAGCTAATTGTGTGTGACATCATTCTAACCCCGAAACGATGCTAAATACCAGCTAATGTTTGGGAAAAAACATCTTATTTTTAAGACGGAAGATTCAGCTGTCAGTGACTAAGAATGGATGAAGCTTCTAAAAACTAATGTGCCGCGTTACGACCGTCATCAAAAGCAAGCAGCGTACCCAGCAAGCTGGTTCCGGCTCGGGACTGGTCTGGAGAACAGCCTCCGGTCTTGCTCTTAAAGGAGGTGAACAGATGCTGACACAGCTCTTCGGGAATGTCGTTCTCCAGGTAAGTGGCCATGAAGAGCTGGAAGCCCTCGTAGTCAATGGGCTGTGTGGAAAAGAAAAGGGCAAAGACATGAAAACAGGTACCGGGTGCCAGAGAAGTTTACACCGACAACACGACGACGGCCGTCTCGATTCAGGTTGATCTGCACTGAAATGAAAGTCAACAGCGTGAATGAAAACGTGGGTTGAAGCTGCCACAAAAACAAACACGACACATTTTATGGTTACAGGTTAAAGTCTGTAACTGCAGAACTTTATCTCACACTGGGATTAAAAGAAAACTTAATCACAAGAAAATTGTATTAACATAAGTGAGCCCCCACACATGACCCCATGAACTCTGGCCCCTTTCCTTCTGGCAGGGACACAGTCCATCTGCAGCAGAAGGTCGCGTCATGTTAGCGGACGGAATGCGCATGCAGTCTGCCGACAGACACCACACAGCATGCAGAGCCCGCCGGGCTGAGGCTTACTTGGCTGAGAACGTCTTGCTTCTGTATAACAGAGAGGAAAGGGAGAAGAAAGGCCCGAGGAAGGAAGGAGGGAAGAGCGAGGGAGGAGTGGGTAGAAGAAGAACAGGAGTTAGAAACTTTTTGTGAAGGCTCATCACCAACGAAGACGAGGTTGGCTCCTCTGGCTCCTACTGCGCCGCACTCAATCACTCAGCCCTATAAAAAGCGTGATGGCAGAGTCCAGCGCATAATTGAGCTGAGATTAAATGTCGCGAATCACATAAGTGATGCTGCGTGACGCATACATGCCGAACTTCAGGTGCCTGTTTCCTCAGTTTTCAAAACCAATGGAACGACTTGGTGACAGGTCAGAAACCTACACAGCTGCTAACGTCTGGTGAATGGAGACGTGTAGAAAACTACAGCAACCAATAAGATCGTACGTGATAAACGCACGTTAGCTTATCTTTATCTTCAATGTGTGATTTCTACATATTTCATGTCTCTGCGATCCAACCTTGAATCGCGTCTGTGATTTGATTTGACCCCTGTGACCAATTAGTGGTTTTAAGATTTAAGGTGCTCGTCGTCGCTTCTCTGGCAAATTGACTCTGACCAGTAAAATCAGGTGTTTTATGTGCTATTATCAATTATGCAACAAAAACTGCAGTGCTAAATGACACGTCATGTCTGATGGATATGGAGCCTTTCTGCTGAGAAGCGAAATCCTGTGGGTGTAATTTACAGCCTTCCTCTCCCAGTCAGACATCCATCACTGGAAATGATGGTGCTGCGGTTGTTTTATTTGCTAATCTGTTCAATGGAGGACACCCAACACCGCTGACAGCTGGAAGTGTCAATCATTTCCTGTTTTCTGCCCTCATTCATCCTTCTGGCGACGTAGATGCACATTGGCTAAAGTCTACTAAATAAAAGCACAGAGTGGGAGGAAAGATCGGAGTTGCCCCATTTCACCAGCTGCTTGACTAGATTCCTTTACAACTGGCACACAGATGGATGAGTCATTACACGGACACGTACACACTCTCGCGCGCACACTGACAAATGGCCGAAGCTGGACCGCGGCGACATCGCGGCGCCAGGTGACAGCGCGGCCCCACATGAGCATTAGGTCTGGTTCCTGTGGCGCCGACCGTCCGGCTGGGCCGTTCGTCATGTCATCGCAAACGCTGAGGAGAGGCTTGGCGATAATGAAGAGAGGAGGAAGAGAACATGGCACAGAGGCGCTGATAGGTCGACGGAGGACATCACATCAAATCAGAAATGAGAGCAGTTTCCAATCCGACCCCTACTGAGGCCCAAAGCAGGAGCCTGCAGGCAGCGGCTGCTACCTGGCAATTGTTTTGTATTTAAAACATTTTAATCCCTGACACACTGCACTGAATCAAACCAGTCTAGTGGGTGGTTTCATTCACGGAACCTGAGCAGGCGAACCAACGTTCACCTCAAAGAAGTTGAACATGTAACAGGCGGAATGAGACGTGAAAGCCTGAGCCACGCTCTGCAGCCTCTACGGTCTGATCTGCTGACGCCAGAGGCCTTGTCTCCACCACAAATGGTGGAATGACTAAGCATTTGAATGATTGTAATTACACTGTGTTGCTCCATGTGTTCACGTGCGAGACATTATCATCAGAACAGACGGCGAAGGCACAACACACCTGCTCTGGGTTGTATTTGGACATGACTCCATCACCGTGAAACTCCTCCAGCACATCCTTCAGCTTCTTTGTGGAGTCTGAGGACAGAAAAGGAAGCTTGGTTATAAAACTTACAGCTTTCATACACCTGACTCACTGTTCTTTCCTGCTGTGTGCACTCGAGCTTGTGTCACCATTTGAACAGAGCGATTTCTCAGAACTGAATAAAACGCTGCATCCTGGACAAAGCCCCTCGATTCCCATCAGTCCAGCTGACAGCATGAGTCACCCTCATCAGGTCAACACACATGCGCTGGAAACCATTTCATTACTTTTATTGCTCAGCAGCTTTGCAGCCTGTAACAGTTTCCTATGTCTGAATCCACAATCGAGGAGGGAGGCAAAAATAAAAACACAAACTCAGGTAATGAGGAAAACGCGAATAGAGAACATCAGGTGTCCGAGAAAATGGTTAGTGATGTCAGATCATCAGATAAACTCAAGACTAAAGCAAACTCAGTCAAGATTAACATGAAAAGAGATCAAAATAATAAAGTTGGAAAGTCTGTCACAACTTTCTGTGAAAAAAATCCAATACATTTGGTTTAAAATACACAAATGAAAACATCCACCTTAATTAACATAAAAAGGAAAATGTTGAATAAGTTCAGACTTAAACGGTGAAAGTTCTCGATTCGATTCAGTCGAGCTTAATGAAGACAAACAGCAAATCCTTGAAGTTGTTGGTAAGGTTTATTATGTTTCCTGTTGCTCTCATTGATTCGACGCATTAATTCAACGTCTCGGTCTCCCAGAGCCCGACCCGGACTTTTATTATCACCCCGACCAACACGCGAGACGCGGACGTGTTTAAACAATGAGTGAATTAACCCATGATCGTCTCGTCTTAATGGCACTAACCCTTCAGGCCAACGCCGCTGCTCCCTGTGCTCTTATCTCTAGAGACAAACGTGGCCAGCGTCCTTCATTAGGACCTTGATTGATCGGCTGGTGATACACAAGCCTCCTGTCTCTCTGCTTGTCACCATCAGTATAAATGAGACCTTCCCAGCCTGCAGGGGCCTCCCCGGTGTGGACATTAGTCACATTTTCATTATCGCCCTTCGCTAGTGCCACGAGGCTAATGTACAAAAAACAAGAGAAACTATGCCAGACCCCGATAAAGGCGCAGGCTTAGCCTAGTTTCCTGATCTTTATCTGCTAAACCTCGCGTCGACTACTAAACAAGAACACGTCAGGTATTTTACCAGTTTGTGTTTCTGGTTGTATCACATTTCGTGACCAGTGCAAACGGTCGGATGCATTTTCGGTTGTGTTTAGTGCGTTTCCTGCCTACAGCATCACGTCACTAGACTCTGACTCACACAGATCACATTCATTACTGTCTCAACATGGCCTTCTGAGAACCTAAAGTCAAGAGCATCGCTGTCTTTACCACTAGATGTTCAAACGAGCGCTGCCTCCTCAGTGGAGTTAGGAGTGACCCCAACCACCTGCAGCCGCCCGAAGCCCGAACATCCACAAAACACGAAGGATAAAACAGCTGTGAGACAACATGTCCTGTTAGTTATTACTGTTGTAATTAAGGCTGCAAAGTAAAATTACAGTAAAGATCCAGGTCAGGAATCATTTCCACATCAGACAGTCTGTCTTCTCTCAGTCTTCCAGTCAAGCTGTCATAAGAACTTGTTGTGGTAAAAGAATGATTTATGCAACACAGAGAGTGAGAGCGTTAAGGCCAGTTCATCAGCCACGTCCAGCCAGATGCTCTTTTGACTGGCAAATGTGGTTCTAGTGAGGGAGGGAAGAGACGACCACACGGCTCATCCTGCAGGATAATGATTCAGAAAGAAGCACAGCATGGAAAACTCACGTGAGAAACCTCCCTGCATCATCTTTTATTTTATTTTACAGAAATGAACGCAGTGCTATACATTTCAGGGAGCATAAAATAAGGAAATAATTTACATACAGATAAACTCAGAAATCAGAAGCCGAGTAATTCAATCTGTAAACCCTATTTTCTTTTAGCTATAAACAAAACCACGAGTGAAGTACACTTATGTGTGTATAAATACACATTTAATGACTTTCTGACTTGTATCTGTCAGTTTGATATTTTGTCCTGTCAAAATGAAAGCAAACTAAAAAAACCACAAACTTAACATGTTTACGAGTTTAGGGTTCGTTTCATGAAGCTCGTTTTGCACCATGAACACCACGTTTTGGTTGTGCACCTCACACACAGACGTACAAACGCATCAGCCACATCACACTGAGCAGCGCAGACACGTGGGTACTTACACTCGCTGTACTGCTGCAGCTGGCTGAACTCAGCTGGGCTCAGACAAACCCAGCTCCCGTCCCCCATCATGCCTGGAGCCAGAGGTGGGCTCTGTTTCGGGGAAATGTACGGTCCACAAGCTGATGATTATCCTCGGGTCAGGTTGTGTATAAAGACGGAGACAAAGAGATCTGGGGATGTCATCGCCGCCTCTTTATAACGGCACCTTGCGAGCACACAGGAGGTGGGAAGTGGTGATAATTGAGGTCATGCGAGTGGTGATGAAATCAGCAGCGTTAAGCCAACGGGGCTGGAGCGTTCCAATACAAAAACAAAAAGTGGCCTTAACCAGGTGTACGTCCAATAAGATGACACCTTACGACTCGCAGCTCTGCAGCCGGGAAACCGTCTCTGACCTGCAGAGACACAGAGAGAAGAGGAAGGGAAACAGCAAAACGCATTAGAGCGATTATTAATGTAAACCAACATATCAACGATTCAGAGCAAGGAAAAGTTGTAAAAGAGGGAGATTCTACCCCGAGCGTCACGCAAGAGGTCAGAATAACTAACGCTTGGACGAATAGCAGCTGCTCAAACACGCGTGTTTAGAGTGAATGTCCTTGAAATGAATAATTAATTATAATAAGACAACAATCAATCAGATCCAATGATGCATTTTCCCTGAATGCCCATGAACAATAACTGTGCAGTGGTGAGACCGAAGGGGAAAAAGCGCGTTTTGTGTTTGCAGCAGGTCATTGTCTTATTTGCTTTTAATGTTCAACTCTTTTGTCTTTTGTCACCATCGACCGGGCTTTAAAGCTGAAGCCGTCTTTAACTTCATTCTTCAATGCCTCGTCTCGCGTCCCCTCTACCGCTCTGAACGCCGTCTGCGGATCGTGCTGATGGGCTGCACACGCTAGGTGACTCAAAGGGGACTAAAGGACAGTAGAAATCTATATGTATAGACAGTGAGACCGAGAGAAGCACGTGCAGATCCCACGCACAGGTACAGGGCCTCCCCCCTGAGCAGAGGGAATCTGTTTTGCTCACGAGGTTGCCCGGCAACTATGACGTCACCAGAGAGCTCACCACGACAGGAAGGAGGCACAGAGAGACGATCACGGACGCTATGAAAAGATGCAATTATGTGATCTGTGCAAGCACATTTGTCTCAGCGACGTCTTTTTATGTAACCGAAACAATGAGATATCGTCGAAGCGCAGCCTGGGGAATGTAGAGGATTCAGTCCAGGGTGTGAATGTTTTGTGTGGCTCACTGTCATGCGGCAGCAAGTGTGACCAAGTTGGTAAAGGACGACTCAATGACAGACAACGTTGCTCTGTTACTGCAAATTCACACCAGTTTACTACTAAGGGAAATAGCAGGTGGGCGAACATGGGAGGAAGTTAAGGGTCAGGAGAGGAGATCCTTGAAGAAGGCCCAGACGTAGCGCGAACTAAACGGTATCTGTCAAGCATCTACTCACACCTAGATTAGAAAACTCAAGTGACTGTGGTTTGATGTTTCACATTTTTCTCAAAACGCAGCTAAAAATGCAGTTCAGGCACCACACTCACAGATGAGCTCTCACTAGTTCGGCACTACGCTACGTGACTTTTAAGCACATCAAATCCAACAGATGTGGGGCTGGAGTGAACATAATGTGTTCTGAAGGTGTGAATAACCCCGTTTCCCTGCTGCTCCTCTCCAACACCAACATGCTCCATGAGTCACTGAAGCACAGAGGCAGCGGATTCAGAGCAGGCTTCACACAACAGGCTGCCCTGCTGGTCTCAGGCTCCTTTCACTCTGTTAATACACAGCGAAAAACAATAAAACAGCTGGATGGGAAAGGCAAAGTGTGACAAAGCGCTAAAGAGCCTATAAATTGGAACAAATCCACTGAATGGATAAAAACATCCGATCTGTCTGGAGCCGCCGGTTGCTTTTCTGGTGAGGACGTCTCCACGTCCAGACGTCCTGTGACTGAGCTTCAGGAAGACGCAGACAGATCGATTCATTGTGATTCAATTCACCTCTCCGCTCAGGCCTGCGCTGCTGCGTCTGCACACTCGCCTCTAAATGTTGTTCCAAGACAGAAAGCGTGTGGAGCGAGCCGCTCTGCCAAATTAGGACAGTAGGGATGATTACTTCCTCTTCTCTGCACTCCTATCGCAGTGCAGGGTCTGCTGTGATGTTATTATGAGAGGATGACGCTGAGTCCAGACGAGTCGCTCCTCAGAGCGCCACACAGGATGCTCGTAACGGACATCCCCCTGTTGAGGAGGATGCTGGGGGCTAAGCAGCCTCTCTACAGGAAGAGAGCGTAGAAGACGAGGCTCTTACCACACACGGCTGCAGGAAGCCGTGGGACTGTGCACCATACGATTAAATGGATACCGACCGCAGCTTTTCTGTGTCAAACATCAGTCATTTACAGCACCACGATAATCTCCATCCAAGCACTTGCTAAATATAGACGCCACTGCTATAACTGGGTCGGAAGCTTACTGAACAACTCTATTTCCAAAATTCAAGCCCCAGTCGACGCCTGAGTTGTGCAGCAAAAAACACAAAAAATAATTGTTTCGTTAAAAGAAGCTCAAAGTCGGTGGAGCTGATCCAGAAGAAAATAATATTTTGAAACCTCACACCAGCTGTGAAACTAAGCTACCTGCACATTTTACATCAGAAAAGGCCTCAAGTCTCTATTCAGGCCTGCAAAACCAATCTCATATGTAAAAACTCACACCAGTTACAGACTGTGCTACCATTTCACAGATCAGCACGAGATAAGCAGAGACAAAGGTGACGAAACGAAGACCAGTAGATGTGTTGGAATCTTGTAGGATTCATCAGGCCTGAGTGATCACAAACACAAGCGTATTCTCCAGGGGCCCAGCAGCTGTCACCCCAGAGAACGGCACGACGAGCCGAACGCTGCGTCAGGGGAGCGTTGTGCAGAAAGTGTTTTCACGCAGCTGCATCACATGTGCAGAACCCTTCCTTTAAAGTCAGAAGGCTGGGAGAACTACAGTAGCGGAAGGCCACTGGGTCAAAGAACCCGTCCACAGACGCTCACTGACGGCCCAACTAGTAGAACCGCTGTTTGTCTTGAATGCTGAGGAATAAAGCCACAATCTCACGCCAGTAACAAAGAGAAAAAGCCAAACCAGCTCCCGTGGAGTCTCACCCGGGTTACTGGTAGCGTAGCCCAGCAAACTGGATACTAGCTGCACTTTAGAATTCATTTATTGTTTTCTTCAGCTGCAAAATATTTTTTCTTGAGGAATAAATGTTTTCATTCATTACACTTCGAATCACCACAGCACGGACGATGGGCTGGATTTAAGACTAACCCTGCAGAAGTTTGTTAGTTGTCCTTGTTTTGCTGAGGATACAGTTACTCCCTGACTGAGCAGGGCATTAACTGAACCGTGTTAACCTCGAGGGCCAGACACTGAGCTTCATCTTTACCCATAAAAGGACAGCAGCTGATCCCTTGTTAATACTTGACAAGACACACTCGGGAGAAAATCTCATAGCAGAAGTCGTCGTGCTGGCCCATCCTCACCTCTCGCCCCCATTATCACAGCTCACAGTTTCCTCTTAGCTCCGTACTTAAACTTTGATCTTCCCAGTGACAGTTCTCTCCATCTCGAGAGAATGAATCATCTGAGTTTTCATCTCCGCTCGCAGCAGAGGCCGGTGCGATCATGGCCCGATCTTCCTCGGCGTCGTTAGTCATCCCCTAAGGTTCCACAGCGTTTTTTTAGCCTACAGCAGGTGTTGGACGTCAAAGCTACGAGGATGAGAAAGAAGAAGTAAAGGTGCGATGAGCGGATCCTGGGTTTGGAAATGGCAGCGGACACTCAGTGGAATAATGTGTGATTATCGCTGCGGCCGGATGGGCTCACCAGGGCCCCGGCTGTCTGTTCTCCATCCTACTGGGGACGTAGCCTCACAAATGCTGGGAGTATTTATGGAAGGCCTGGGTGTCATGGCAACTGGGGGATTGTGTGTAAAACGCACAGGGGAACGGAAAGGCCAAGCTATGCACAACTGATTGCAGTGAATTTAATGGGTGAGGACAACCAGCTTGAAAGATGGGCTGCGGCCATTCGATGGTGTGAAAATGAAACCTGAGTGTGCGAGACAGCGTGAGAAGGTAAACGACTTCCTACCTAAACAGCCCAAATCCAGGAGTTTGAGAGCTGAGTCGCACTGTAGCAGTAGCACTGCGGGGGAAACCTGAAACCTTCTGTGCAAACAGACTCAAAATAGCCTGAACACATTTGCATATTCTCAGCTTTTGACGTTTGACGGAGGGGATGGAGCTGATGGAGCTGATGGAGCTGATGGAGCTGATGGAGCTGCAGTGTTTATTTAGTTTATTTTATTGGGCTATTTGAACATGTCTGGCCAACGTAGACTGTGATTCAGTTTGTCACAGCGTTAGATCATGACCGGCTCCAAACTAATGATGTTGTTATAAACGAAGGTGACAGGATCTAACACCAACAAGCGTTTTACACAGTAACGTGTACATTGCACTTCCTCAGAGTCGCGTTATGACCGGGACCTGCTAAATCCTTGAACCGTCCAGTCATTCGTGCTGCATTACTCGTATTTTCTGTTCTACTCACGACGAGCTATGAATAAAGTACTGCACATAGGATTCTACAGCACAATCGCCTGAGCATTACCGATCCACACTGTTATCAACCAAAAACCACGAACTATGTGAAGCTGGTGGGATGTGAGACCACATACACAGATAGAAACCCTCCTATTATTCCTGAGCTCTGGGCTGTATTTTCTATCGATCTGTACTAATTTATGGGTGTATCCAGGTAAAAACATGCTGTAGCAGCGGTCACATACAGGAGCTTGTGGCGCTGTTGGTAGAGAAGATGCTCAGACAATGTGCACAACAACCCGACGCTGATGTCAGATCAGTTGTCTGTTTGTTGAGTAGCAGACGTCCACCAACAAGTTACTGTGGGTGCACAAAGAATTATAATATTGGAAATTAGTTCCAGCTGTTTTGAGAGACATTCTCTAAAAGGTCAGTGTCCTGCTCAGCGACAGAGACAAATGGGTAACGGGTGAGTCAGATACAGTCGATAGCCAGAAGCTAAAAGACACAACCCTAGAAGAATAACTGGTGTCCCCGAGTAGCCAAGGAGCGACTTAACGCACACATCTTCATCACACCGTCATTATTTCAGGTTGTGAGACAGTAATGACTTGGAACAGCTTCAACTCAGGGATCCGGCGCTAGAGACACGTCTTCACAGACAATACATTAAACTGTTGTTTGGGACATCCGGTCGTTTTATGTAACCGACACAGTGTCGTGTGAGAGTTTAGCTTCAGTTTGGGTCAACGAGTAAATTACAGCAAAAACAATTAGAGTGTCTGTGCAGGCTCTCATCACATCCTAATAGCGTTTGATTGTTCTATTAATCCATGTTATGAATTACTGTCTGATGGTTAATGGATCATCTTGCTCCACTGTCTTTCAACATGACTGGGTGGAGTTGTCCACACGTGAACCACACGTACCAGGAGAAGCACATCAGGCTGTTGCTAAACGATCCTGTTCACAGTCTCGTTCTCCTGCCTCTTCTCTCCATCCTCATATTTTTCCTGCCTGTAATTTTCCCTATGTTGATCCTCTCTCCCTTCTCTCTCGCTGTTTATCACCGACCAAGTGGATGCTGTCAAGAAATAAACATCCTTCGCATTCGGTGATTGCTTGATGAGATGTAATTAGACCTGCCAACTGGAGACTAATCACGAGAAGTCGGCCGTCTCATCCTAAAGCGCAGCTCTTAAGGAGGCAGCCTGGGATTAATAGGGACGCGAGACATGTACTCAGAAACCAATATGATTTAATTAGAGACAAACATCTCTTGCCTTTCAATCTCAGCGCAACAGGATAAAAAAATCTAATAATAGACACTGTATAGTTATACTTCTGTTGGATCAATGCATTTTGCTTGAAAATGAAAAAGCTACTGAGAAATGTAAAAGTCTGTCATTATGCCCTTGGTTTGCAAGACCCTGACAGAGGTCACGGGTCCCGTTTTAGCATGTTTTGTTTGGTGATTCATTCCAAAATAGGGCTGGTGTGACCCTGATCAGAGGCAGCACAGCGCTGGTGTCGTGTCCAAGTGTTTAGTGCCAAACTGGTTCCTGGGGTGGAAATTTTCCCTTTGATTTAACTACACATCACATCCAGTTTCCTTCAAATCAAAGTTTGATCTATCGCAGGTTGAGGTGAGACCAGAACTTGGGACACATTTAGAGACACAAGCACAAAAATGACTTACAAATAAATTGGTCTTTACGGCCAGAAAATGTCAACAGCAAAATGCCTGAAAACAGTATGATTAGGTGATAAGAACAGACTGGAAAGGGTAGAGACAAGGTTGAAGGAGCAAAGACGGCTCAAATAACGGCGCTGAAACAGCAAAGATCATCGAAATGGAAGCTAGAGAAGCAGATGGGAGAAGGGGGACAGGAGGAGAAAGTCTTCCCTACCTCTGGGCTGTGCTGCTCCCACGAGAACCCATGTAACAGCAGCGAGCGCTGGGATGTGGACGGGCGTCTGGATCCCAGTAAGCAGCCAGCATCCAGCAGGCAGCCGAGTCGTCCTCTGTTCAACTGACGCTCAGCAACATGCAACACGACAGCGGAGGCACTGGAGCCTCAGCAGGGACAGCGGCAACATCCCTCCCATCCACGCTGAATTAATTAAGCCTTTCCTGCTGCCCTCGCTCCCTCCCTCGCTCTCTTCTCTCGCCCGTCTCTGATTCTCATGTGCGCATGGTTAATACTCCCTCTCACTCCCTCTCTCTCTGTGCTTGTTCTTCCCCCTGTGTTCAGCTTCCTCTCTCACTCTCTTCCCCGTTTCTGTCTCACTGATCAACAACTGCTCTCTTACTCCTCCTCCATTTCACCTTCTGTTGCCTTTTTCTCTTAATGCGAACATGGAAAAACCACTTGCACGTTTATCTGTAGTGAACAGTGTGTAAACCACGAGAACCACTTGTGACCGAGGCACAAAATGAATTATTGTTTGTCCTTAGGACAGTTCTCATCATAACCACACCCGAAAGCAAAGAGCACAACCCGAGGAGGAAAGTGCTGTTTAAATGGGCCACTTTAAAACTGGGAACTGAAAAACGTACATGATGGGAAACTTCCACGTATGAAAACCGAAGCTCGCTTAACGTCTATGATTCTTGCCGGATGCTTCTTCAGGACACACCTGCTGCCGTGGGGGCGCTGTTTCACCACGAGCCAGAAGGAGCTCGCCAGCTGCACCAATGGCGCGTGGGTGCGTCAGCGACAGCTCTGTGCTACTGCACTTTTCAGGGACACCTCGACATCGGAGCCCCCACGGCCCCTCACGTTGGGCCGTTCCCAAACGCTCTGCACGCTGTCGCCCCGTTAGCCAGAAAGAATTTGAGTAGAGAGAAACCCACGTGAGCAGAAGAACCTGCACAGGCTCCTTCAACAGGAGCTCTGTCCTCTACAGGTCTGTCCCTCCCTCTGTGATTCACACATCCGGCACAGTACGTCACACAAACACAACTCTTAAGGTGTCATTGCAATGTGTCGGCCTGTCGTTGAGCAGCTGCAGATCATGACGGTGGAGCTGTTGATCAGATCTGTAGCATCCTTCTACCGTATCTGTGCTCTTGTTTTCTCACAGCTCTACTTATGTACAGACACAAGCATATTCAGAATGTCATGCCCCGTTTTAATTTCTTGCATTCTCCTTTGCAAACACTTGTGCTGTGTTGCCTCAGTTCACAGGATCCTGCATCACTTCCTGCTGCTGTGGACGTGAGCTAAAAGAAGCTGCTTTGTTTGACTACTAACAGCAGTCAAACAAAGCTAAGGGTGAAGCCACAACCCAAGATGGAGACGATGCTTAAGAGGGGATCTCAGCTCGACTACAGCCTTCACTTTCCCCATAGCCCAGAGATGCGATTGTGTGGGAGAAGAAAAACACAATTTACTCCGACTCCGGCTTCCCAGAGAATGTCTGACATTCACTGATAACACTCAAACGCCGCTTGGTGGACGTCAGGCATGAATAAGAGGAAAGACGGGCTGCGTCATGTCCGCTGAGATAGAGCCGCAGAGACAGAGCACGTGTTGTGGATAAAGTCGCATTCCTCTAATTGAAACTTGAATATCGGCAGCAAAACGGCCTTCAGCTCGATTTCAGCAGCAGAAACGGAACAACAATGGCAACAGCTGCTCTTTTGTTAGCAGAAACACATGAGGAGCTGCTTAAGAACAGTCTGGTGACAAATTTAGTTTTCTGTTAATTAACAAACAACCCTTATTATTATTTATTATTAATTAGTCTGACTCACAAATCGCACATGTATAGGACTGTGGGATCAGACACAAAACCTTCAGTCACCTGGTTTATGTTAAGTTCTGAAGCAACTTAATACCTTGTGTGTGTTTCTGTCCACCTGTAAACTGGTTTAGGCTTCATGGCCCAGGATGTCTGGACACCAAAAACAAGTTGTTCCATCCGCTAAAACAAATGCTGAGTGTTCTCTACCTGCTTTGTTGCTCCTGCAAAACCAACCACTTAGTCGCTACTTTGTCTTTTCTTTCGGGAGGCTCGAAGGTGAAGCTCACCTTTCTGTAGCTCGTCCAAGTCCACGCCTCTTCTCCTGGTGCCGATTTGCTTGCTGCTGCCTCCTGTGATGTGGGAAAGGGCAGAATTAGATGTTAAACGAAGTTTCTAGAGGGCAGTCCTACACTTTTCACATCCTGAATCATCCACCATGTGATTACAAACAAGCTACTGACAAGTTGTGACTCATTTATTTATAAAAACAAAACAAAAACAACAATAATTTGAGGCAAAGAAATAAAAGAATATACTGAATATTGGTGTAAAGAAATAAATGCATCCTTACTTAACACTTGACTAATATAAATGCAAATTCTAGGAGACACAGCTGTTTATATATCATTACAATTAATTATTATTGAGTCTTATGTAAAGACGTATGCAGTGATTCATCCTGTTCACAATGGTCAATTACTGGCAAAGTGTTTGGGGAAATAACCGTGTGTACACGAGAACTTAATCATCTCCCCTGGAAATAGGAAAAGAAAGTAAAGCTGGGCAACAGTTGCTCTGATTAACAGCTCTTTCCGCTGATCAAACCTGAAGTGTGTGGGCGCAGCATGTGGGCTTGGACACGGGCGGCTTTCACAGCCCAGGACCAACCACCAGGCTGGTTTTATCACAGGGAGAAACAGCAGCTGCGACATCAAACGCGAACACGGTGAGGCCTGGGAGTGGTCGGCGCGTCGATCTGAAGGCGCCAAGCTTGAAGGTCACGAGTCAGTCACTTTCATGTGACACCTGCTACAGCACGAGAGGGGGAAACAACGCGAAGGCTGCGTCTACTGCCACAAACGGGCTCTTGTTTCGCTGCTGGGGATCCTCACTAACACCACAACCTGCTGTTTCGCTTCCCCTACACTGTGTCTTCCTTCATTACCACAGAGCTGCCTTAAACAGACAAAAGCAGTTTGATCATCGAGTCGAGAGCAACTGTACACATGGAAACAGGCGTCCAGCTCAGCACCGCGTACACGGCGTGGACTAGCCGCACGCCGCGGGAATCAACGGCACAAAACAGGAAGTGGGAGGCAGTACTACATGGACTAAATACAGATTCTGTGGCTTGAAGAGTGCAAAGACACTTAAGAGCTTTCCATTCATTTGGGTTCATTCTGGTGAACGTTTTTCACTCAAAATCATGAAGGACTTTGTTATTTTCCATGGGTGATTAAAGGTAGAAAATAACAGTCATTCATCTTCTGCCCGGCCCACTCATCTTAGCTCCATTCATCTGTATCGACACCTCCTCTGCAAGGTATGAATCAGGAGTTCACAAGTTTCAGGGAGGGCAGCTCTTCAGAGCCATTGGTGGCATTTCATAAAGAGTGACTCATGGCCGGTAAGTGGCCGGTGACTGAAACACTGACGCTGGCGGGTTGAGATTTTAATACGCTGACCTTGACATCAACATTCATTCCTCCATTAGCTGGCTGTCGCTTCTGCAAATGCATACGCTCTCAGGATGGTCTTGTGAAAACATCCATCTTCTCACTGATTCTCGCAAAAGAGTCAACACAAAAACTAAGAAGACAATTAGCGCCACTCACATGTGAACATTTAATGTTGTGACAGTGCAGATAATACGTCTACGAGGTCTATCAACCGGGACAAGGCAGCAAAAATAAACACGGAGGAAAGTGACAGCCGAGACTAAACAAGGAGCTCGTAATGCCAGTTGCATTCTGGGTATTTCTTCCCTTTCTGCGCTTGTGTTCAGTGCACAGTTCCATTTTTAATGTTACCAATTTTACATTTTCCAGAGCTACACAATAATTTACACGTATGTTTTATGGACTAAATCTCCTGAAACGTGTTTGATCCATTTTTCAGAACAGATCTCGTGACTTTGAAGGTTAGAGGATGCGCAGCCTGGAAATGAACGCTTGTAAATAACTTTCATTTCATGCAACAGCACCACTGGTGCTTTTAAAAGGCATCCAACACAAATATATGTGAAGACACTGCTGCAGCTTTTAGTCCTGGAGATACTAGTTGGCCTTTGCTACTCCCACATTCTAAGCTGATTCTGATCCATCTGTAAGAAGCGAGGTCCAGTGATCACTGATTGTGAATTCACTGAACGGCTTGTCGTCCCCCAAAGTAAGGCACAGTCTGTCCTTAATGAATGTAACCAAGCACAACACTTCTGTTTGTCAGTCTTTCTGAGTCAGCCCCTGTTGAACCCTGTAATGCATGCAGCCAGATAATAATGGGATTCATATTTGGATTATTGAGCTGCCTGGACTTCCTCTGGGGAGAAGAGGCATTAGGATGAGTTAACGCTGATCTATCGCTCTAAGCTCCAGCTACAATATCTGGTTTGGACTGATGAAAAGACGGTATAATAGCTGTTCTATATTCTTACTAAAACCTTTTGTCAATATCACCCAGAAACAAAACACAGCCTCCGAGAGCATCGTGAAATCAAGTGATTAGCAGAGGGAAGCAGAGATCCCCATCAAAGAGCTCTCTGGGGCGGGTTCCACATTAATTAAGGCTAATCACACGGTGACGCTGCTGCTTCAGGGACAAACACTTTCTAATGCACAGGTTTGACACGTCGAAAGGCAGGAAAGCCAGTCGACGCAAACCGATTTATTGATGAACTGTGTGATACTAGGCCACGTCCACTAACGTCAAGACATGAGTTTCTGTTAAATGGGCTCGGGAGGTTGTAAAGAAGCTGTTAATGCTGCCTCTTAATCAGGTGAGATTCAAAGCTTACAGCAGGGGAATAAAATCTACCTTCATGCCTCGACACCAGATCTATGTTTAGAATGAAGCGACCGGGCCCTGTAGAGGTCAGTGATTATGACCCTTCTGCTCCTAATACTTTTTGTTAGGTTGGATCTTAAAGAACCAAGTGTTGTGCATCAAACAGGCAGTAAAAGAAGCCAAAAACCCTGCATGGCTTCACTCAAGACGCTCATTGGTTTTGGTTTTTATTTCAAATTAAACAACGAGTCAACATTTTCAACTTCAATAATTCACCGAGTGCTTCCGTAATTTAATTTTGGGCAGCATATTTTATTATGCATCTCAGTCTACAGTCCTGACACTCGTGTAACGCATGCAGCGCTCCATCCACTGCAGCGATTCCCATGCTAATTATGTGTTAATGTGGAGCTCCCAGTCTGTTTAAAACATCCCAGATGGCTGACTCATGTGGGTGGATGTGGGAGGCAGAAAGCAGAGGAGGCAGTGAAGGACACTAATATCAAGCATGTCTTTGATCCTGCGAGGTAAATCCCTCTCTGATGTCACTGAGCCACTTCTCACATGCCGTTAATGAGGAAACGCAGCCATGACGGATCGAGCACAGAGCAGGAATTTAGGCCAAATAATACATCACACATGAATCAAACTCAGCTGGTATTAATAGAGCTGTGGAATCACACTGCTGTAGAAAGTCCATGTCTCTTATATGACCGATAATGAGTAGAGGTTGTTTTATAGACACTACAAAAACTACTAATCTACTACTACCAAACACTTTTCTCTACAGGAGTTTGTGTCTCTGTCGCTGTCTTTGCAACATGATATTGATGTCATTAGCATTACCGCCTTACTCTCCTCCTCGCAGCTTCCCAAACAGCCTCTGAATTATTCAAAGGATCACTTGAATTATTTAATCTTTATATAAATTGGATTTTAAACATTAAAATGATAAAAGATGCTGCTGCTTAAATGTGCAATACATCAAGTGACAGATAAAAGGAGAAAAGGTTAAAGCTGAGCTTTTACTAATGCGGCTGTTGGATATCACACTTTTAAAATGTGCACCTGTGTTTCACTGATTCAGATCTGGTCCGCGTGCATGCGGCCGAGAGGTGGGAGCCCTGCTCGGTGGCTTTTCCTGAGATTTCTTCCTGAGATTGTTGTTGGCTGGAAAGCCTCTTGAGGCAGATTTGTGATACTGGAGTGTATAAATAAATGTGATGTGTCTCATCTCAGCGATGTTTTCCAGCTCCTCCTCAGGGACTCCCCAGGCATTCCCAAACAAATAAGATATATGATGTCTCTGCCAGTTCTGGTCCGGCCAGAGGTCTCCTGACAGTCAAACGGGCCCGACGGCCTCCATGCTGATCAGAGGGACAAACGTTTGCCCCTTTCCGCTGGCTGCTGGTAGGATGTGTGACTAATAACTCTAAGACTGAACCCAACCCACTTGGTTTGTGTTGCTGCTGTTGTTCATTTGTGGCTTTCTGGCATTTAATGTGCATCTTTGCTGCTCTCAGTTGATATTGAGACAGAATGGAGTCGGGCAGAAGCTGGTGCCGATGAATGCGTCATCAGCAGCAGTGGCTTGTATGAGCCAGTCTTAGACAGGGGACGGCAGACGAATGCCACAAAGACCTTTGTGCTCATTTGACATTCAAATCAGTTATTTGCCATTTCTTCACATGATGATCCCAAAGTGTACTATACAGAAACCCACAATGACGAGTGTAGGAAAAAACATGACGCTAAACACCACCGCGTTTGGAGCCGGCGTTCACGTTAACCAGAGCAGCATTTAAGTACCTGGCTAAAATGTCCTTTGAGAGAATAATGGTTCATTTACATTTTAGACATATATCTCAAGCCACTAACCCAATGAGTAATTACTATACTGTGATTAATGAACTGTCTGTTCAATCATCTTTTGGTTTAATCATTCATCAGAAATAAGAAACAAGGACACGGATGCTGTCCAGACTGCTGAGACGCAGTGTTCCTTGTATCAGACGCACACGAGCCGAGTCGTGAGAGGACAAAGAGAAAGCAGAATGGGCAATTAGCCAATTAGTGAATCCCCAGCTGGATGGTCATCTGATTAGTTTGGTCCTTAAGCTTTAAGCAAACATCCCGGATCATTTTCTCTCATTTCCGCTGCTGCTTGAGGATGTCTTCCAGCGCCAAGAGTAACCAAAGTGCTGTACTGTGCTGTTCTCTCATTGCCCATAAGCTGCACCCTTAATGTGATTAGCATGCTGCAGCGTGCAGGCCCCGCTGTGGAAGTCTAGATAACCAGTAACAGGAGCAAAAGCAACGCCAACGGAAACATCCCCAAAACCGACAGCAAAGAGTCTGCTGTCAGATACAGATAATGATGGAATAGGGTTGTTCTACTGCTCTAGAGTCATCGGTGAGGATGGTCCTGGTGTTTGTATGTGCAGCAGGAATGAGTCAACTGATGTTGATGCTTCATTTGTATGCAAAGGGGAACAAAGACATTTCTGGATACCCCCGAGTTTACTTAGTGGCCCAGATGATACTTAACATGCCAGTAGGAGGAAGTAGAGCAGGAGAACTCGTATGTTCTCTTCGGACAAATTTATTCACACCAACATGAAGAACACACAACTAATAGAAAAGATCTGAGAGGAGAGTCTCACAAAATATGCAATGGACAATAACATGCGGTGCATTGTGGCAAACAATGTAAAGATAAGAGCAATATCAACTTTTGTGATATTTACAGACATAAAACAGATACGTTTTATAACTGTCTATCATCTATCATCAGTCATCTATACCTGACTGTCTAGAAGCTACTGTGTGTGCAGTTGAATCACCAAATTGAATAAGCTCTGACCAGCTGCTCAACTACTTTATAATTCTTCTCTTTGGTGACTGATCCCTGTGCAGGTCTGGACCAAACACCTCTTCGGACCTCAAGACTAAATGGAGACAGAAAACGAAGTGGAGGGAGCAGCAGACGACGGAGAGCTTGGAGGGAATTTCAGCTCCCTGTAAAGGTAGTAATTGGCTTCCTGATATTGGTTTTCCCCAACTGAATTAGAGACACCACAGTGTGCGGCTGCCTACGCGCTGTGGGAAAGGGATGACTCGTCAACGGCTGCCAAGTCTTCTCCCTAGATCGCCGTGTCTCAGCAGTTTTTAATTAAAATGCTCCATTTGTGCCACCTATTCCAGCTCCAAGAGAATAAATGACTGCATCCATCCCCGATGGCTCGGCTCTGTTGTTTCACAGCATCATTAGGAATGATGTCCCATTTTCTTACAACATCTGGGGCTCGTTCATGGCTTCAGACTCAAACCTTGATAAAAGGCTGATTAAGAGAGAAAACAAAAGAGGCAACAGTTCTACATACATCTAAGGTATTTCAATCAAGTCCTATAGTCAAAGGAACAGAGCCTCCTCCACAGGTCTCAGGACAGAATCAAAGCAAAACACATGTCCAAAGTGAAAATGCTGCACATGCTAATTCAAAGCTCGTGGGTGAAATAAATGCATATTGGTGTTCAATTCGAGGTGTTTGCAGCAAGTCTGCTGAGGATTTATAGAGCACAGAAGGACGTTCGCTTGTTAAATAATAGAAAACACCTTGGGTTCAATTCACAAGATGGAAAATCTCTGGCACTGATCATAGAGTTACTGCTACTTTTCAGTGCCAGCTCAGGATGTGCCATTTATCTGCCTCCTCTAGTGCTGCCTCAGCTCAGACACAGCTCACTCTCACTGGGATCTTCATCACTGTGACGCAACCGGGCTCTCTAAACAAACCACACTGCACTGGTATGGAGTTTACATTTCCAAGAATAGATGGGGATAATCCAGCCCGAGGAGTAATACGGCTCTAGTGACGTTTACGGGATGAATTGAGAACAGATGAATTGCAGTTACGCAGACAAACTCTAAGGAAACAGTCAGATGAAAGGTTGAAGAAAGAAAAACATTCCAGTTCTTCCCAGATATGTCCATTTTCCACTCAGTACTATCAATAGATTTCTCTTTGGGAACTTCTGGGCAGAAATTGTCATGGAGACAAAACAGCAAACATGCTCATAATGGAGTCAGAGAAAGAGCTACAGCAGGATAATTTCCAAAAACACGCAGACTGAACCGGAAGACCAGTCGGGTCGGTTGGGTCTCCTGGTTCAAACCTCATTTCCTGTGGACGGTCTCAGATGGTCTCAGACGTCCAAACCCCACCCGTCATACCCACCACATAGTTTAAAATGAACTTTGCTACCATTTCCAGCTCGGCAGCATTTCTTTGTATTTCTATTCAGTGTGTCTAGCTCAGCACAATAAGTAATGAACTGTCAGACCACACAAATGTCAATATCAAAGTGTTGATACAGTTTGTTTGCCAGGAACGAACGTTACTACCGGAGTAAGACGTCTCACAGCAGAGTGATCTGATCAGCAGCTGGGAAAAAACGAGTCACTACCCAAACAGAGTGCAGCTGTTTTTAGCACACAGATGGAACCAACATCCAAACCGTCATAAACATAAATGCCCCAGTTCCAGTCCGTCGCTCTGCTGCATTTCTGATCCGCGTGTTGCATTCAAAGCAGCACTAATGCTTCATTTTGACCAACATTAATCCAATGTCCTCTGTCTTTGCATGTAGTCAAGGGGTTTAGGGTCTTGACCCTCAGCCACTACCGTACTAGTTATCTCCATCCATCCATCATTCAAACTGCTGAAAGAAAACCCAGGCAGACACCAGAGACGTCCTGACTGTAGGCGCAACGCACCTGAGCAGCCCCAGCGACCACCACACCGAGCGATGCGCTTCTGTCTCGTTCCTAAATCGAGCACGCCTAAAATGCCAGCGCAGCTAAAACAGCTTTTCAAGCATCTAAATCTGCCGGTTTTCAACTCTTCGTGAACTTGAGTTGGATAAGAAGTCAGATTACTCTGCAGGAGGGATTTGCAGCAGCCAGGTCTTCCCCAAGTTCAGGCAACTTACAGTTTCTGTAAGTGGCCAGTTAGATACGTGCATGTAAACCCCCCTGAAAGACAACAATCTAAGACAGACATGAGAGAATTCAGATGTGAGTAGTGGCACATGACAAATAAGAACATGATGCACATTGAGATTAGAACGTTATCGCCCTGTCAGAACCGAATTCCTGTTTCCACTATTGGTTTAACCCGAGTGTTACAGGGTGAGAAATGAGGCGGGGGCGGAGGAGTTAGACGCTTACGCAATGTAGATGCTGAAGCTACTGTTGTGGCAACTCTGGGAGGAAACAGCAGCAGCAGCAGCAGCAGCAGCAGCAGCAGCAGCTCTGCAACACAAGTGCCTGTTAACATTCCCGTCCACTGTTATAGCACCGGAGGCTGAGGCTGGAGTTCACTGTGTGGTCAAGTCTAAAGCGAGCTGTGGATTTAAAGCTCTCCATAGAACAGAGAGGCCGGGGACGCTTGGTGCCGCCCAAACTGTCCGTCATGATTTGAAACCCGCTCCTCTTCTGCCTTCTGAGCCGTGAGAGCCTTTTCTCTTCGTGAGTGCAGCAAACAGGAGGTGTTTTACCTCCATCCGCTCGTCTCCTCATTAGAATGCAGCACCAGTCTGCAGCTGCACGCAGCGCGCCGAGCGAGTGATGAAACCAGAGCTAAAAATAGCTGCCTCCCAGGATCCCCCCTCACACAGCACTGTAAACACTCAGAGGCAGCGACAGGCAGTACCAGCCGAGGCCTCTGCGACCGATGTGCGTGTGCATACGTGGCTTGTGTGTGTTGGACACTTTGCAGTCCTCCTCGCCTCCTCAGTCATAAACCCGTGTTTGCGTTGGCAAGCGTGTGTCATGGAGCTGCTGTACAATTAAAGCCATCTGGGGGGGATTCAACCCAAACAAGCCTGGGGAACGTCACAGGTTCACAGCCTAAGAAATGAACGCTACGCACATTCACATGATAAAAGCACAATCAGTGCAATCAACACGACATCTTTATCACCAGAGATGTTCGTTCCCTTTACACGAGGTAAGCAAACACTGTGGGTTCTAATGAAGTCCAAACAGGATAGTAGCTGTAATCTAGAACAGTCCACAGCATCATAAAGATAAACCGTTATGAAACTGATCTCCTTTGATTGCGTTGGAGCCATGATTGTATCCGTCATACAGGTGTGAGGATGCAGCTCTGCAGCGCATCAGCTGTGACAAGTCCACAAGAGAACCTCAAAACCCTACACAACGACAAAGAGCGAGGATGATGACGTGTGCAGTGCAGAGAATCCCTCTGGAGATAGAAACCGGGGTTTTGAGCCAGATGAGGACTAAACCATCCGAACTAAAAATACCACACAGCAGCTTCACCGCATGCAAGTCAACATCTGGCTTAACAGGAAGATTTCTAGTGTTGGACGCCCCTTTAGGATATTGATCCCAGCAATCAATGAGGAATGGAGCAGAGTATACACTTCATCTGCTCGAAATCAATAACAGTAACGTGTGTGTGCATTGTTGCCAGGTAACATTATTGTTAATGCTTAAAAGGTTTGCATTCATGTTTAGGCTTTTACTTGTTATTTGTCAGTTTGTGTCTGAGCAGGTTTGACTACATATACCACGAGACAACAGGGCCATCGGCTGAATCTGATGCATTTCCAGAAGTGTTTAATAATGTACATGTACATTGTACCTTAGTAAATCATTTAACAGACTTCACAGGACTAACATTGAGTTTTGATCGTATAGAGTCTCAGCAGCGGGCCTTGAAGGGCCCTACATCCATAAATTAATTGACAGCAGCACGCTCTGCTCTGTTTTTGTGTAATGGCCACATTTGATATGAAATCAATACGAACAGGGAGCTGTAGCATCATCTTGGGGAAAAACAAACAGCAAACTAAGCACGGAGGTCGATTCGTGTACGCCCCCCCGGAGCCCGGTTCTGCTCGAGTGTGTCGGGTTTTCTTCACAACTCTGTAGACCAGCCCAGACACTATAGACTGTACATAAACTAACCTGAATTCAGTGGAAGTCCACCGACATCTCCTGCTTCACCCCAGCCATGAACGGCCTCTTTCCCTCTATTGTAACATACACAAGGAAGTGGAGTAATCGAGAAACAGTATGAATTTATTGCAGTATTCTTCCAGTTTTACTCTAGTTTGCGCTGCCGTGTTTTGAGGCCTCTATGCCGTCTGGCCACAGCGGTTGTGCTATTACTGTACACAAGCTAATAACGATGAAGTAAATTTAATTGAGTTAATGCTTAGCACTGATAGCTGTAAGCAAACACAAAACTGTGAAATCGTCATTTACAAATAAGTGTTAGTGATGTTCAGTGTCACTACTGGAGCAGCTGTTGTGTCTAAAAAGGCAGAAAACTAAACACGAAATGCTTAAAGTGTGGGCTGTTACCTTGAAGTTCCTGTTACGAGTCTATAAATGGGACGTAACCAGAGGTGTACTTTAAACAGGCGATAAAAGCTATTTATGTAGCAGTCAGTCCTTAAAGATAAACACAAAGGCAGCGACACAGCTGCTGTCCAAAAACATTTTATCACTCGCATACAGTCTTGCTTTTGAAATTCATGGACTAAGCTGAAGGGATCGTCTCCCCGCCCCGTAAAGATGACTCTCTTTCTTTGTGCAGGGCTGCGTGTCTGTGCAATAATAAAGCTTTCATGTTCTCAGATCCAGGATGGATCAGAGATCGGAGAGAAACTGAGGGAGACGGGTTTCCATGGCAATACTGTTTCTTTTTCCTTCTCTCCAGCTTGACGTCACATCGGGCTTCCTACTAGACACAAAGGTGTGTATGCACAGATGGAAGGAGGAATTCAGAATTGGGGCAAAGCGTGGCGGCTAAGATCTATAATCTCCGAATATGGTGGAGATGCTGTGACTCATCTGCTGAGGAGTGAGGCGGCTCCTAATAAGCTCATACAATAAATCCCTTTGGTTGAAACCTTTCTCTTTCTGGTTTTACACAACCAGGCAGAGACCAAGCAGCAAAAACGATGACAGATGCTATTTGTTTAGTAACTGAATATCCAGTTACAGGTACAGTAGCTCAGCTGTAAACGAAGACTTACCTGTTTCAGACGGTGCGATTCTGACATCTGGTGGTTTCCTGGGATCCTTAAACTTCGAATAGTGGATCAGTGGTGAATGTGGTGAGATGTAAGCAACCTACGCAGAAAAACAAAAGACACCACGTCATAAATTAAATCAACTTCAACAGGCCCATAACAAATTTGAAACCTTGTTATATTTTGCAGAAAACAATGCTATTTAACGTCTAACATACATATTAGCTTATGTTAATGGTGGGAAGGATGGGTTTTCTGATAATGTCTGCTGATATACACTATTATTTATCTTTTCTTATAAATTGATCAATATTATAGTTGATCACTGATTAGAACTAGAACTATGACAGGGAGCTTCAAATTAGGGTCCCAGCGGGTCCGTTTGTGTGCCAGGTACCTGCAGCCGAGGCGTGAACCAAGCTGGACGTGTGTGAAGGAGGGCGTCGCATCGCGGAGACATGACCTCTCTGCAGTCGGTCTCCTCAGAGGACGAGAGGGCGACAAGAAGCTGACAGTGAATTTGTCTGGTCTGGTGCAGAACTGTGTCAGGCTCGTCATCAAACTACAGTAGTTACTCTGAGCCCATGCTGTAACATTAATGACAGATCACAGGCTTCTCGTGGCTGCTGTCATCTTGAATCTGCTCCGGATGAAACTGAGAGCTTTAGACGAGCCCGTGTCCTATCGCAGCCTTTCATCAGCCGCCTGCGGTGAGCGATCCATTAGGAGAACGTCTTCCATCGTGGTGGGTATGGCACAGACCAACTGTCTGCTATTTTTATCCCAGCGTAACGTGTCCGTCTCCTATTTTCACTTCTACATAAGGTTCAAAGCTCTTGTCCCGTCTAGTCGCTGTTGCCATACAAGGCAACTCTTGCAGCCAGATATCACATTCTTTCCACAGGATTAACATAGATCATCTTGGCTGCTGAGGCAAACCTGAGCTATAAATAACGCTAGAAACACGCTAAAGGAGACGCTGACTGGTGCAGCCCTGAACGTCGTCCCTGCTTAGGCCCAGCCTGCGACGCCTTCTCTGCCCAGTTTATTGTGTTATGACTCAATCAAAGTCAAGGAAAGCGTCGTCTTTGAGATGAGGCCACAGCATTTAACAACCAGCCACAGGCAGCATCTTCCATTAGATGAACCTCAGTCCTGTCTCCAGTCCAGCGTCGCGCCGCTGTTGGTTTGTTTTCTTTTCAGCGTGACAGCACCATCAAAACTCCAAGGCTTCGGCCTTTGGAGTTTTTTTGCTAGCTCCATTAGACGAACTAAAGCTAGCTAGCATGCATTGGAAGGGCTGTATGTAAGTCATGGCACAAACCAACCAAGCCGTTTAGCCTTAGCTTCACATACTGGCAGAGACCAAACCAGCCCTCCTCACATGAATAAAGCGCTTTTAGACCTAATTAAGGTTCGTGTTAAGTGTTGGGGGACTCGTCCAGCTCCAGCTCTTGAAGCCACCTCGTACTTACAGGTTAATTTAATTTCAGTGTAACACTGAACATTAAACCAATCAATACATGCAACAATTACCATGAATGAATGTTTCTCCTCGTCTTTCCTTCAACCAGTGAACCTGAAACCTTCAGTGAACGTCTTCACATCAGAGCCACAACTGAAACGACCTAAACACGAGGTCACCTTCCAGCCAAACCACCTGCAGCTCCACGCACGAGCCACAAGAGGGCGCGCGGCGCTCTGCCTCCGCGGGACGCAGCCCTCCGTGAACTCGACTCTCTGTTCACCTGTCAACAAAGAGGCAACGAGCTGAGCCCTGCCCGCTGGGAGAACATGCTGGCTGGGCTCTCATTGTGCGACTCCAATGAGAGTCAGCACGAACAGCAGCTGGCAAATCGCACAGTCATCAGCGAGCTGCTTGTCTTTGTTGGCAGGTTTATCGCTGTGACCTCGCTGCCCACCGTCATTCTGGGGGACTGTCTGTCAGAGATGCACACGGCTGAACGGAGGTCAGCAGGTCACTGCCTCAGGAGTCAACCCGAGGGCTGCGGACGTATAAAGAGCCACCGGCAAGTCGTGCTGGAACGACCCAGGACGGTCAATATAATGAAAAGAACAACATCGCTCCATCCATATACCTTGAGCGGTCACATCAACACTGTATGAATTTGACTCGAAGCATTACATTCAGACACAACGTAGAAATAACATTTATTATGTCTGTGAGGTTTTGTCACATAAGTAGAAAAACAAACATTACTATATGTTACTATGCAACCATGTTTTATATTTGATCACTTGCCACCGTGTAAACACTGTGTACAGAGAAAACGATAAAAAACAAGAAACACATTTACTTGTCAGAAGCGATGTGGTGATTTTTAAGAGAACAGTCAGTTACTCACACACTGGGTAGATTTACAGTTTATATTGTTCCAGGACTTCTCTGTCGTGACCAGCAGTAGGAAATACACAACAGAGATAGAGGGACGGGCATACGGAGCACAGCCATTTTTTATTAAATGTGCAAAACGTGAACAGTCTAGAAGTCGTGGACGCGGCGGATGGAGCCCACCTTGGGGCTGCTGGCTCCCCACTCATTGTAGCGGCGGTACTGTCCCCTCTCCAGCAGGTACTGACATCCACGGTAGTTGGGGAGCTCGTAAAGGACCCAGGCGCCGTCCTGCACGGTGGCGGAGTGAACATCTGGGTAGTGCCAGCGTTCGGGCAGGTCGCTGACGTCCTCAGCGCATTCCAGCACCTGCCCGCTGAAGTCAGGGCGCTCGTAGACACGAAGCCTGAAGACGCCAGAGACCTGAAAGACCAAGAGCAGAGATGAGCCTCGTGAATCTGATGGTAGAACAACGTGATGGACCCATCGGAGAGTTCCCGTGGTCATCAGTGTTGGTTTTTGCTTTACACATCCTGATCCTGTGCCTCTTTAAAGCACCCGCCTCCCATGATTTTTGTAGACGAGGTTGAAAAGCCCACCAGGAATAATTCCAGACTCCAACTAATCTGCCTGTCTCTGCTTTTCTGGAGGAACCTACGTTTCGGATGACCCTGCATGACCGTATGCTGTCGTTGTAGCCCATCCAGCTTTGGAAGTCGGGATACTCTCCCCTGGTCAGGACGTACTGGTAGCCCAGGTAGTTGGGCCTCTCGTACAGAACCCAGGCCCCGCTCTCCACTCGAATGGAGTTGCAGCAGCTGAAGTGGGTGTTGAGCTCGGGACAGTCACTGCTGCACTCGTAGTAGTGACCTTGGAAATCCTTGTCTTCGTAAAACACGATCTGTGGAGGACAAAGTTCAGTGGAAACTCTAACACAGCGTTAAACTGTTTGTCGCGGCAGCTTTGAGACGCGTCAAATAAAATCTACCTTTCCCACACGGTCCATGTCTGGGCCTCACACCAGTGTTTGACCACGTCTGTTTATCTCACCTTTCACATAGACAACGTTGCCTCCAGGCCTGCTCCAGATTTATATATACAGTGAATATGGGCACAGCGAAATGCGCTGCCAGGGGCATCATTGTCATTTTAATTGCCTCAGCATTTATATCGGCACAAAGGCTGATGCTTCAATTTAAACTTGCTCAGCGTTCGCTCGCGCCCACAGCCGCTGACCTTCTGGTCCGGCCACGATTCCAGAAACGATTTATGGATCCAATCAAACTGTCTCCTCTGCAGCAGCTGCTGAGGCTGGTGCGGTGAAGTTGGCTTGTGGCCACGTCGCGCACTGTGCCGCAGGCTTTAGCCTCTGTGCTGGAGGGGACAGGTGTGTTGGCGCCGTCACGCTCCACCCTCCGCCTGCGTCCACACCTCAGTCAGCTGACCGTGTCTCTATTGACATCAGCTGGTGCATGTGCTCACAGTGGCTGCGGGGGTCAGGACGCCGATGGCTGCAAGCTGTCGTGCCCAGTTACACAACTTACACGAAAGGGAAAACATTCCAAGAAAGGAACATTTAAGCTTGTTAAGAACATCATGCGAAATGAAATGTGATAACAAACTTACATAACATAACAAAAATACAGCTGTAAAAATAAAACTAATGTCACTATAGACAGTATATGTAACGTGTTCATATGTATTAGTGTATTGTTTTTATATATGTCGATTATTATATTCAGTATAATGCATTTATTTATGTTTGTGTTGTCTTTAGCAAAATCATACAATCAATACATTTATTATCTTCACGGTGAAATGTTTATGTCTCATATTAGTGTTTTTTTTGCTTCTGTATTTTCCATAATCCATGTGCCTGCCCATCACGTCCTGTTCCAGTCTTTCTACCCAGCTTGAACTGCAGAACAATGTTAAGCAAGTTGACCAACTACTGGGGCGTCAGATAACCAAACACACTGTATCAGTCAAGACATACTTTATTTCATTAGTGGGGAGAAGGACGGGAAACAGAACCGTTTCTAAATCCTGGCCTGGAAATTCCTGACTGGTTGTAGAAGTCGGCCCAAACATCAGCTGGTATCAGGACTGAAAACTCTAATCGGGGATTTTGTCTTGAGACGCTGGACCCCTGTCGGGTCGGGCCTGCTGCCGTTCTAGAACTCCTTGATCCTGCTGAAGGACCCTACAGCGGGGGAGGTGGCGCCCCAGTCCATGTAGCTGTGGTACTCCCCGCGTTCCAGGAAGTACTGGTGGCCTTGGTAGTTGGGCTGATCGTAGACGACCCAAGCGCCATCGATCACCTTACAGGAGTGGAACTCCCAGAACTTGAAGGCCTCGTAAATTGATGGGCAGTCATCAACACACTCGGCCATTTGACCTCCGAAATCCTTCTTGTCGTAGAATCTGATCTTCCAGGACTTTCCGTAGACCTGGAGGAGCACATTACAGGGTCATAATGAAGACGTGCTGTTTAGTTTCAGTTACTCTGAGCTCACATCTGCAAATGGGTGTTTTGGCTGATTTCCTAGATTCCTTCAGTAATTGATGTGCATGGGCACAGACACTAAGCTCCCTGCTGCCAAACCATGAGCCTTTTATCTCCCTTTTTGTCTGTAAGTCTTTGACAGATTACTGCGTGGTTGGTGCACTCTGTGGTATTTGATGGAAGCCGGACACTCTCCTGCAGGAAATGTACCCAGAAACGTTAACAGATTGTACCATATACCACCAAACTTCCCCCAGAATCTATGAAAGTGACAACTGAGAGCTTTGTTACCCGTTGGTGCACTAAGTAAAAAGAATAAGTGGAGCTCACATTTTTGATGCAGCGACATGACGTGATGCTGTCGTTGAATCCCATCCACTGCTGAGGGTCTGGGTAGTCCCCAGGACTCAGGACGTACTGGTAGCCAGAGTAACCGGGACGCTCGTACAGCACCCAGCAGCCGCTCTCCACCTTAACGGAGTTGCAGCGGCTGAAGTAAGAGCGCAGGTCAGGGCAGTCGGTGCCGTTCTCATAGCTCTGTCCTTGGAAGTTCTTTTCCTCGAAGAATACAACCTGGAGTATGAGAAGCAAACGTCCCGGTCAACATCTAGTCACAGTACCATGCATCACACTGCCTCTTGTTTGGAGAATCAGGGGAAGTTATGGCTCACCTTCCCCATGGTTAAAGATGCTGCTTGCCTCCCACCCAGCTGCAGCTGAGTTGTGGTTTATATCGAAATGCAGAATGTGCACACGAGGGGAAGCTATTGTCACCCAAATTAGCCTGATTTGCATATCAGCAAAATGGTTTGGTCAAGTTTGATTTCCCTTTGTCCACATGTGATGGCCTCATATGAGAGAAGCGCCAGAACAGAGACGTAAGACGCAGATCTTCAGGAGTCCACTGGACTGAGAGGACGATTTGGTTTCTGGAACCAGAAATGATTTGATCCTTTGTCTCGTTACACAGGTCTCGTTAGGTGAAGTACAGCCATGATTAATTCTCAGCTTCGGACATGTTGGTAGCACCAGAGCGTTTACAGTCACGTTACAGTTCACACCGTTAAAGGCAGGTAGACGTAACGTCCGCTGTGTTGCACTATTCCTTCCTCCTTTTTGGACTTTCTTATCTCTGTTCCTGTCATAATTTATGTGGCCGGCAGAGGTCACCTAGTTCTAAGATATCAGGCCACTGTGTCTGTATGAAGGTGCAGTTTGCTGTTAAATACATAAAGGAAATGTGGTAACAGAGAGATCAGGAAAATCAGGATATGCGTCTATGATCCCAACTGTACATGATGCACATAAACGTCTGTAACCTTCCTCTGTGACCATTTCATTACGAGGGTTCCACCATCACTATGCCCATGTTCTCCTTCTTTACATTCCAGGATCATTAATACTGATGTGCAGCTGCTGCTTTGCTGTTGAATCAGGTGTAAATGCATCACAGCCATTAGCTGTTAACACAGTCAGGTAGTGGAGGGAGTGTTTGTCCCCACAGGCTGAACTCAGGCAGCACAAAGGCCAATACGTCTGCTCCTGTCACCCACCTGTACCCCATAGGAGAGCCACTGCCCTTGGCACTGCACCAGATGCATACAGTCTGGAATAATAACCATTTACAGAGCGATTTAACAAACATTATAGGCCTGTATGCCACGCTGCTGACTAAGACCTTCAAAACAATGGCTCCATAGATCATTTAGCTATCATGATGGGTATAAATGTGACAGAGAGTTCGACCGGGCTAAGTACCAGCACAATCAGGGTAGGACTGAGCATCAAAATGGGAAGAGTAAGACACTTATTTTCTTCCGTTCGGTTTGATGGACAGTTTAAACGTTGTTATTTCATTTTCAAGTGTACTCTCTGGTTCCAGATCATCTTCTACGAGGACAGGAACTTCCAGGGTCGCTCCTATGAGACCAGCAGCGACTGCGCCGAGCTGACCTCCTACCTGAGCCGCTGCAACTCCTGCAGGGTGGAGAGCGGCTGCTTCATGGTCTACGAACGCCCCAACTACATGGGCCACCAGATGCTGGTGCGGAGGGGAGAGTACCCGGACAATCAGCGCCTGATGGGAATGAGCATGAGCGACTGCATCCGTTCCTGCAGGATGATCCCCATGGTACCGTATGAAGCTCTGCTGTGACTCCAGATCGTGTATGAACCGTCTATGTCAACGGAAACCTCTTCACATCCTTTTACAGCATCGAGGTCCATTCAGGATGAAGATCTACGAGAGGGAGAACTACGGCGGTCAGATGAACGAGCTGGTGGACGACTGCGACTCCATTCTGGATCGTTACTTTATGTCCGACTGCCAGTCGGCTCAGGTGATGGACGGCCACTGGCTGATGTTTGAGCAGCCCCACTACAGAGGCAGGATGCTCTACCTGAGGCCCGGAGAGTACAGGAGCATGAGAGACATGGGAATGGGGCCTATGGACATGAAGATCGGATCCATCAGACGTATCATGGACTCCTGTTAGAACAGACTTGAGACTTGCAAATGTCGTAAAAACTTTAATAAATGATTCATATGTACAAGAAATTCGCTACTTCAGTTATTACGCACAACAGACTGTTCAAGCTCATTTGTTGCACAACAAAACAATGTGAGGTGATGTTTTCAGAAATTACTGCAACTGCTATAGTTTATTTGAGAGTTTAAAAATACAAACAAACGGAAACATGGTTTGAGGAAGACGAGCTTGTGTCAAATCTATTATAACTGTGATGACGACACAGGCTGCAAAGCTCTGCGCTGGCTCAGTCTTTATTCGTTACCACGGACATCTCAAGTCACAGCTAATAATAAAAACTGAAAGTGTTGAACAGAAGGCCAACCTGACATTTAGGCTTGTAAGTGTTTTGCTGAAGATATACCTGCCTCATCACAGGAAGAACTCACGTCTGTACGTTGAAAACTGTTAATAGTGATGAAACAAAGTCAAAATCTTTGAATTTGGTACGAACACTAATGGTTAGTAAAGTGTAAAAGACAGGACTTTCAAATATTCAGTTCTGAGCATTTACATCATGAACGTATGTAAAACTGATCCGTGAAAAATAAACTAAATCAATGCAACAAGGAGACAAATTTGTCATCACTTACCTGTTTTAGCAAATTTAACAGTGGATGATTCTGTCGCATACGTTCAATCATCTTCCTTCTGCGAAATGAGACAATTCATCCATTTCTTTCCCGCACTCGGTTCTGTCTGTGAACGTCTCACACATGTTACAAGCTGATTTACCTTCTTGATGTAACAATGGGGCTGAAGGCAACAGGATGAATGAGGAACAGAGAAGCTCCAGCTCCCTGATGAACCGTACCTGCTTCCTGTCACCTCGTCCAATCATAATATGAGGCGTAATATGTTATAATACAAAATATGAGTAAGCAGCAGTATTTATTGTTTTCCTCCTCGTCATGGAAATTAAACAGTGTTTTAAAGCCAGTACACACAGACTCACTCACTGTCAATTAATGAGCTGCACCAATATCAGTCCCCCTGTCATCAATTCAGATTTTACCAGGTTTTATGAGTTATGAGGTGATGAGTCTGTTGCACATTTATTACTGAGGTCACAGCAGGAGTCAGACTGGAGTCAGTTGTATCTGTCTTTTAAATTTAACTATAGGCATTAAATAAAACCCACATTTAACATTATGGCTGAAATATGAACAATAGTTTTACTTTAAGAAGGTTTTAGGTTGGATTGGATGAAACGAATCCGATCTGGAAATGCAACGCCTGTATAAACCGTCGGCATCAAAGCGTGTTCCTCCTCACTTCGGCCGTCGTTAGGATTTCTTGGTGTCACTTCATGTTTGATAATGTCAAGGCCTTCAGATAAAAAAGATTCAAAGAACACTTGATTATTATTTAGTGAATTTTCCGCTGCGGATGACGCTCATATTACAGTTAGAAGCTTCTCTTTTTTTTCTTTATGTTAGACAACAATACTGCATGTCCACATTTGCGCCACAGCGCCACAGGGCTGGATAATAACCCTTTAGTGGCCTGGCTGCTCAGTAGGCTTCTATGGCATGTTGCTGGCTCAGGGCTTTGAACAATAGATGCTCTACATAGGTTTTTCACATGGAGCAAGTATAAAAGTAACAGGTAGCGGCAACAGGGACTCACAGCAGCCACAACTCAGGAGCTGAGGAGCAACCAGAACATCAGAACCATGGGCAAGGTAGGTCCAGGGAAAGACCCGTCCAAAGAGAGTCCGATTAAAACGCTTCTACTTGAGCTTATGAACCATTGGTGTTTTTTCCAGATCATCTTCTACGAGGACAGGAACTTCCAGGGCCGCTACTATGAGACCAGCAGCGACTGCCCCGAGCTGACCTCCTACCTGAGCAGGTGTCACTCCTGCAGGGTGGAGAGCGGCTGCTTCATGGTCTACGACCGACCCAACTTCATGGGAAACCAGTATTTCATGAGGAGGGGAGAGTACGCCGACTACATGAGCATGATGGGAATGAGAGACTGCATCAGGTCCTGCCGGATGATCCCCATGGTGAGTTGGGTTAAGAGCAGGGAGCTGACGTCTGGCTTCACACAGCTGAGCTAAACTCCAACTGTTTTCCCACCTACAGTACAGAGGATCCTACAGGATGAGGATCTACGAGAGGGAGAACTTCGGAGGCCAGATGTACGAGCTGATGGACGACTGCGACAACATCATGGACCGCTACCGCATGTCCGACTGCATGTCCTGCCACGTGATGGACGGACACTGGCTGATGTACGAGCAGCCCCACTACAGAGGCAGGATGATGTACCTGAGGCCCGGAGAGTACAGGAGCTTCAGGGAGATGGGCATGAGCGGCACCAGGTTCATGAGCATGAGGCGCATCATGGATTCCTACTACTAAATGTGATCTAACTCCAACTCAATAAAGTCACCAACTCTGAATGCATCGTGTTTTGCTGATTGTTTTGAAGCCTGGACAGGATGAGATGACAATCAGTGATTAGAAGGCAAATCCCTATACGTGGTGTCCAACTGCACAATAATACCAATAAAGAAAACATCTGTAAAACGTCTACTTGTGTCCTATGTAATTCAGTTCAACAAGACACCTTACAAGGTCCATGTAGAAAAAATAATAATAATAATAGCACACAACAACAACAACAACAACAATAATAACAGTAATAATAAAACTTCTGAGGAGCAGGATCAGATGGTGAACAGGACGATGTTTGGGTCTAAGTTAATTTTGAACTCATCAAATCAAATCAGTCTCTCGTCTGCTGATCTGCTGCCAAACGTTCGTCACCCTGTCACTGTTGCCATCATCTTTCCAAATGTTGCTCTTTTTGTTTAGTGAGTGTGTTCAATAATAATGAAAGATCACAACGAGTTGTTTGTTATTAACTTAGAAACATTGTGTGTGTTCAACATATTCAAGTAACCAGTAAATTCCAACTATTCTACTAGACCTTACAGTTATTTTATTAAACTATCAATAAGTAGTGGTAACCAACGGCAACTAGACCCTTGATGTGACCTGTGTGGAGTCATTTGAACCATGAGGGTCATTGAGGTCACATGTGACGACCTGTTAAACGGAGGTTGTTCCACTTCGGCACCAGACTCGTTTGCTTCTCTTTCTCACTGGTTCGGACAGTTCCCTCTTTCTTTGGGTTTCAGTAACAGAACGACTGGGAAACTCCACAGAACACATTATTATTAAACCACTCAAGGATCTGCTGCTGCTGTAGGCGATAATAACAACTGAAATTCCAATCACACCTTCCAAAATGATTTTACATATTGTGTATTGCTTTCTCTTGTCGACTGTAAATGTTTTGTTGCTGAGTTGTTTCTGTGCCTACAAATGAACGGACCTGCAGATGAACAAATCCACATAAATAAACGAGGGAGCTGTAACATTTTGGGGGTTTTGGTCTTTCATAGTATTTGGACGTCATCGTTTGTATATGTAAACATCTGACTGGTTTACACAAAGTGACTGTGTCGCTATTAGTCGACTCTAAGTTGTTTCAAATGCCGAACATTTACTTTCTCACCCACAAGTGACATCTCTGGTCAGTCTATTCAAAACCAATAGGATATGTTAAATGAAGCTCGTTTCGTGTTTCATAGAATCAGACATGAGATACCAACAAGTTGAGTTACAGTAGTTGTGCTTTTACTGGCTGCTACTAGTAGTTTGCATGTTCCAGATATTTTACATAGGTTTCTATACTTTCCACAGCCTCCTCCCCCCTCATGAATATCCACTAAACCATGTTAAACAACAAAAAGTGCTCTGTTCATGTTAAATGAATATTCTGCTCAGAGGTCGTGACCCTGTTGGTATAAGCAGCTCAAAACACTATAGGCTTCCATAGTTGGTTGCTGTGTCAGGACATCCAACAATAGCGGGGACAGAGTCTTTGTCCCGGCCAGGTATAAATATGACATGTACAGCCTGGCACAGCATCAGGGATCAGCGATCTGGGAAACCACCACCATCAACATGGGCAAGGTAACAAACTGTCAGAAGTATTAGAACAACATTATTTTCTGTGCAAATACCCAGAACAGAGGGATCGTGACTTCTGTTAATAACACCACCCTTTATTCCAGATCATCTTCTACGAGGACAGGAACTTCCAGGGCCGCTCCTATGAGTGCATGAGCGACTGCTCCGACATGTCCTCCTACCTGAGCAGGTGTCACTCCTGCAGGGTGGAGAGCGGCTGCTTCATGGTCTACGACCGACCCAACTTCATGGGAAACCAGTATTTCATGAGGAGGGGAGAGTACGCCGACTACATGAGCATGATGGGATGGAGTGGTGCCATCAGGTCCTGCCGGATGATCCCCATGGTGAGAACCAAAACACTGCAGCAATGAAGCTTCTTCGGTTCCTAATAACACTTATTTCCTTGATTATTATTGATTATTTCTCGTGTCTCCTAACATCAGCACCGAGGCCAGTTCAGGATGAAGATCTACGAGAGGGAGAACTTCGGGGGTCAAAGTTACGAGCTGATGGACGACTGCGACAACATCATGGACCGCTACCGCATGTCCGACTGCATGTCCTGCCACGTGATGGACGGACACTGGCTGATGTACGAGCAGCCCCACTACAGAGGCAGGATGATGTACCTGAGGCCCGGAGAGTACAGGAGCTTCAGGGAGATGGGCATGAGCGGCACCAGGTTCATGAGCATGAGGCGCATCACTGACATGTGCTAAACAAACGTGCTGAGTTCAATAAATGATAGAACCTTCAAAATTGTTGTGTCATGTTTAAAATTCAAGTTTTCTCTTTAAAAAACACTGTTTTACTTCATTACAAATTTCCCATAACAATTATTTTCGTCTTTGTCATGGAAAACATGTGTCTCCCTTGAAAGGATAAAAACCTTTACCAAAGTACAACAACCTGTCCTCAGGTAAGATGCACAAAGTCAAAACAAGACACATCAATTATGATGTAACCTACAGAGTGAAGCAGGGATGTGCAGAAAGCTTCTGAGGACAGAGGCTCCAGTACTGAGCTCGTCTGGATACCTGTGTTACCTCTGACACTCTGACACACTTGTAGCATTAAGGTGTTTATTTCACTGAGTGGATTTGTTACTGAACCACGTTATATTAACAAACGTATGTTTTTTTGGGAATAGATAGGATGAATGTGACTGGGGTGGACAATGAATGATGTAACTAAACGATGGAAGTTTTCTGGAATCTTCCAGAATAAAAGGCCCAATGCAGCCACACTATCGTCCTGTGAAACCACATGAATGGCTGATGGCAGTAAATGGGTCATGCAGCTACATTTGACGACATCTAGGGGCCGAAGGCGACATTACATGTTGTTAAGCTGAGAACGTGGCTCAGCTTGGTGGCATGACTGAACGCAAGACGTTCTGCTGAAGGCAGTGAGCTGCATGCCAGTGTTTGTTACAGGGTTTGTCTGAGGACTAACTCTTTTTATCGCTAACCTGACTTTGCCATGTTATGCTGTGCCCTAAAACTAACCTAATACAATTACTGCTTGACTCAACCAAATCACTTTTACAGTTTTGAGCCAAAGTTTCTGGAGTCATTTGTAGTTAACCACTGCAGCCAAATGGTTGAATTAAGGGTCTAATCGTAATTCGCTTACGTCTGTGGGTCACACCAGACTTTAATGAAAATGTTCCCGTCAACATTCAGACAAATCAGCTGCACAAATTACACAGCACCAAGCATTTCAATTTCCATAATGACCCTGCAACTGCTCTGACAGAAAGCGTGAGGAGTCAAATCCTCCCAAAGTGTTTTAGCCCCAGAATAAAAGCACGAATCAGAAATGAAACAGAATTTTGAATTTTCCACATAAATAAAATGTTATGAATAGATGTCTGCTGTGACGTGTCCTCCTTTCTTTGAGACTGTACTACAGTAATTAATCCAATATTTTATACTAATAAACGTAATGAAAATGTACACGATTAACCTCTTACACTGGTTTTACAGATAAGATCAAAGCGACGTGTCGCCTTTTTGCTCAGCATATGTTTATTCCTACATTTAATTATAAAGTCAAGACGCCTGTGAACGTGACGGTTCAGTTACAAGTAGCTTCTAACCTTCACAGCTGGATAAACATGTTTTGTTCGTACAGATGTGCGCTATATACCGGCAGGGCAGGCTATTGTGTTCACACACAAAAAGCCACTCATGTCTCACCCTCAGAGCCATACTGTGTGTTTTTAAATGTGAAAGGAAGACTATTGTTTCACCCTCTGCATTGTAAAAATGCTCATTGTACTGACTTTCCTATGGAAAACCCGGTTCTAAAGTCTTCTAGGGGATCCAGTCACATGGAGGCTCAGCACTCCATAGGCCTCTATACCATGTTGCTGGCTCAGGGCTTTACACAATGGGAGCCACGGATTCTTTGGGTTTGGTCAGGTATAAAAGTAACAGTTAAAAACAGAACCAGCATCAGTGTAGCAGCAACACAGTTCTCTGAAGAACTAGCACAGCCACCATCAGCATGGGCAGGGTAAGCACACTCACCTCCCCGCTGGTCAGCTACCGCACGGCTTTAGCCTGAGGCCCCTGTTATCTACACTGTGTCCTTTTCCAGATCATCTTCTATGAGGACAGGAACTTCCAGGGCCGCTCCTATGAGTGCATGAGCGACTGCTCCGACATGTCCTCCTACCTGAGCAGGTGTCACTCCTGCAGGGTGGAGAGCGGCTGCTTCATGGTCTACGACCGACCCAACTTCATGGGAAACCAGTATTTCATGAGGAGGGGAGAGTACGCCGACTACATGAGCATGATGGGAATGAGAGACTGCATCAGGTCCTGCCGGATGATCCCCATGGTGAGTTGGGTTAAGAGCAGGGAGCTGACGTCTGGCTTCACACAGCTGAGCTAAACTCCAACTGTTTTCCCACCTGCAGCACCGAGGCCAGTTCAGGATGAGGATCTACGAGAGGGAGAACTTCGGAGGCCAGATGTACGAGCTGATGGACGACTGCGACAACATCATGGACCGCTACCGCATGTCCGACTGCATGTCCTGCCACGTGATGGACGGACACTGGCTGATGTACGAGCAGCCCCACTACAGAGGCAGGATGATGTACCTGAGGCCCGGAGAGTACAGGAGCTTCAGGGAGATGGGCATGAGCGGCACCAGGTTCATGAGCATGAGGCGCATCACTGACATGTGAAAACAGGAAATAAATAAATAAGCCAAAATAAAACCATTGTGCCCTGTTGTTTCATTTCATTCCAGTTTAGTTCTTACATATACTGAATGAAAACTACCGAACAACGTTCACACATGTCTCACTCCTCGTGTATTTAAAATGTCACGGACAGTATGAACATAATAACACAATCAACAAAAATCACCATTTTGTCTTTTGTCCTGTAATCGCAGTCATTTACAGCCATTACTATAAACCCGTCACATCTGATGACCTGTGTGACCTCTTGACCTTTACCGTGCCGCCACTTTCATGTCAGAATTACACATATCCAGACTACGGATCCACTGGGATCTGTTGACGCTGACCTTTGCTGACCTTTGCTGACCTTTGCTGAGCTTTTACTGCCATGTTTATTGAGCGCAACCCCAGAGGTGAGACGTGTCTGCGTTTGGATTCCAGTCACATGAACTAATCGGAGAGTTGCTGATAAATGTGCTGAACACATTCATGTTCATGGTTTCACTCTAAAACACACCGTGACCTTTCCTCTCAGACCATAAATCCTCCATCACGATCAAACTGCTGAGAGTCGCTCTGCATGTTGTCTCACTGTCTGTTGGCTTTTCTCAGCCATAGGCCAAAAGGCTGGCGTCTGACTTCATGAGTCAGTTTACTTACAAGTGACTGTGACGTAAATGTTCTCCTCTGTATTTCTTGCATCCGTCCATTTCAAATTCAAAGTAGCCGCATAATAAAAAAGCTCATTATCTTAAAACAGCCGTCCAACATTTCGGAGGATGTTGGTTCTGAGATGTCAAACAAGTCCAGATTTGTGATGTGAACACAGGAAGGTTCTGTGTTTTATTCAAGGTTTGTGACAAGAAGAAGAAAATGTGCATAAATGTAGAGATTTGGGAAGTTAGTCTCCAGAGGTAGCGCTTCTCTTCAGGGGCGTATCGTGAGGGGTGGCCGGGGCGGGCGCCTTCAAAATGAGTGCGCCCCTGATGCCAGCAGAGTCAGGAGGCCGTAGGACTCTGTGTACATTTATACAACAATGCAGAACTTTCAGCTCAAAGACAACGATCAGGTTCGATACTGTTAAAACCAGTAAGTTGCTAAATCTATTAATATTTACGACTATATCACATGTAAAGCTGTGTAAACAGACATTGTTTAAGCTTATGTGACCTCTGTTGACATTTCTTAAACTGTAGGTTTTGTTTTGAATATTCCTATAAACACAAACAGCTCAGTTTGTCTGAAAACCTTTTCAGGTTTTGGTCGAACGCGTTTGACTTATTTCAGTCCAAATGCGTCACGATTCATAGAGTGTGAGCCCGACTGTGTCCACTGCAGTAACACAACTAGACGCAGCTCTGCCACCTGACAGGTGACATAAGCAGCACATTGATGTTAAACACTGCCGACACCACCGGACGCGATGAATGTCTGCAGGCTGACTCACTGTGGAAATGAGCTGTAGCCTGTAATTATAGGCTTTTATCAAGCTGGTAACTATCTGCCATGAGAAATCTTATTTTGGTTCAATTTTAGAAGCAAACTTTACTTTCACCCTTCAAGTGACAAGCAACAAATAAAATGACTCCATATCCTCCGTGAAGGCCACTGTGGCCAACACATTCACAGCATTAATTATAATTGTTTATGTATAATGTTCATTATTGAGCACATGAACTGATTCATATTGGTCTACAGATTTACATTAATATGTTATAATTAATTAATTAATTAATAGTGATTCATTTAATAATTTTAATGATAAGTGATTTAAGTATTTACAACTAGTTGTTATTTGTACCACAGTAAAATTCAAATTCAATTCAAACCAATTCAAATGCAGGGAAAATGTCACATGACCAACCCATTCACATTATTACCAGCTCTGTTCTAAAGACTGCGAGGCCTGAAAAAATGGACGTAACCTCTGCATTCTGTGGGCTTCAATAGTAAGTTGCTGAGTAAGGGGTTGTTCGAGGGGCCTCTGGTCCTCTGGTCAGGTATAAAAGGAAAGGGTTAAACCAGGTAGGAAGGCAGAACAGCAGCAGCAGCAGCAGCAGGAACATCAGCAGGAGCATCTACTCATCTACAGCCAACATGAGCAACACCGGCATGGGCATGAGGGGCAAGGTTTGTTTAATAGTGTGTTTCTAAAAGGGAGAAACAACCCTTGGCACCTTTAACTGACTACGTTTTAAAACCACCACACGTGTCTGGTTCCAGATCATCTTCTACGAGGACAGGAACTTCCAGGGCCGCTCCTATGAGACCAGCAGCGACTGCTCCGACATGTCCTCCTACCTGAGCAGGTGTCACTCCTGCAGGGTGGAGAGCGGCTGCTTCATGGTCTACGACCGACCCAACTTCATGGGAAACCAGTATTTCATGAGGAGGGGAGAGTACTCCGACTACATGAGCATGATGGGAATGAGAGACTGCATCAGGTCCTGCCGGATGATCCCCATGGTGAGTTGGGTTAAGAGCAGGGAGCTGACGTCTGGCTTCACACAGCTGAGCTAAACTCCAACTGTTTTCCCACCTACAGTACAGAGGATCCTACAGGATGAGGATCTACGAGAGGGAGAACTTCGGAGGCCAGATGTACGAGCTGATGGACGACTGCGACAACATCATGGACCGCTACCGCATGTCCGACTGCATGTCCTGCCACGTGATGGACGGACACTGGCTGATGTACGAGCAGCCCCACTACAGAGGCAGGATGATGTACCTGAGGCCCGGAGAGTACAGGAGCTTCAGGGAGATGGGCATGAGCGGCACCAGGTTCATGAGCATGAGGCGCATCATGGATTCCTACTACTAAATGTTCAATGAATGTGAAAACAGTAGTTGAATAAAGTAAATGCTGCACAAATTTGAATTTTGTTAAGGTTATTCTTTGATTGTCACAATGCGATATAATAATGTTGAGTCAGGAAACTCAACATTCTGGGTCAAAAGCTCAGCTCGTATGGAACAGCAGCCAGTTGACTGAGCTCAGCTGATGGTTGGAAACAACAGGACAAAAACAAAAGAGTAACATTAATTAGCATCTGACCAATTAATAATCAATAGTGTAACTGTACTGGTCCATGCTGACACGACTCGTGAGGCATCGAAGCTCATTCTCTCACAGCAAATTGTTCCTACTGTATCTTAATCATGGTGACCATCAAACTGTTCAGGACCAACTGCTCTGTGTGCTGTGGTCCTTGCAGCAAAGCAGCCCCGCAGCATTACATTCCCACCACCAACACAACTATGGGAAAGGTGTTTGAAGGGTTTAAGCGCTCTGCCCACCTTCATCAAATAAAACAGCGTCCATGCGTAAACAGGTCAAGCGTGATCTCATCACAACCAACAGACAGGCTCTGACTTTGACGTCTCTCTGTCCGAGCAACGGAGGAGCCCGGGCTGAGCCCTCAGAACAGTCTCACTGGAAACATCGAGTCCAGAAGTGGAAGTAGAATTTGTCTCCTTGTGAAACATAGAGCTGCGACACGCTAGCTGTAGCATCGTCTTCTAGAATTGAGATGTTTTTGTTTGCGTTTTGATTTAATAAAAATGCTTTTGCTTAAGCAAGTAAGTGAAGTTAAATCAGGCCATTAAACCCGTTTGACACACTGATTAACTGTGAGATTTAAAAGCACAAACAAATTCAGCCTTTTAATATTTTCTTGTTTTGATTCAGCACATCATTGAAACATCTTAAATAAGCTCAGAGTCTATTGTGTCTTTGTATTTTTATAAGCCAGTTGTCTTATATCTTATGTCTGTTGGTTTTGGAGCACTGCCTTTTATGCTTAACTGAATGTCGACAGCAATGAATAATTCTATGAACATGATTAAATTCTTTCTTCAACTCAACCAAATCTGTTTGTTTATTAAACGTATGTGCTTTACAACTTTGTATTTAAAACAGAGCAGTTCACATTTGGAAAATACATTTGACTATGCTCAGTAAACACGTACATACAATACACAAGGAACCTAAATATAATTATATCTACACTGATAAAGACAATATGTAAAACCTGTGAAAGGATGTAACAAAGAAAAAAAACAGCTTGAAATTACAATTCAACTTACTTCATAAATTACATTTTTAAATGTTACATTTTAGTCTTTGCCTTACAATAAAGTAACATAAGTAAAATAGGAAATATTACAGCTAATATACAATGAATGTTTCTAATTATGAATTTAGCTTGTTAACACAACGTGAATAACAGCCCTAGAACTGCCGAAAGTCTTTGTATGAGCTGGTCATAAGGTTTACGTTTCTAAAGTCTTCGAGGTCCAACCGTGTGATTACGCGCCACAGGCCTGTAAAGCAGACTATACCATGTTGCTGGCTCAGGGTTTTACACAATGGGGGCCCACTGACTCTGTAGGGTTTAGGCAAGTATAAAAGCAAGGGTTAACCCGAACAGGACAGCAGTGCAGCGGTAGCAGTAGCAACAGCAGCAGCTCACCTACAATATGTCCACCACTGATATGAGCATGGGCAAGGTAAGCTTCAAAAGCATCACAAACACCAGTTCCAAATGTTTGAAGCTCAGATTTGTGTGTCCAGACTTTCCACAACCCAAACTGAGGCCTGCTTGTGTTTTCCAGATCATCTTCTACGAGGACAGGAACTTCCAGGGCCGCTCCTATGAGTGCATGAGCGACTGCTCCGACATGTCCTCCTACCTGAGCAGGTGTCACTCCTGCAGGGTGGAGAGCGGCTGCTTCATGGTCTACGACCGACCCAACTACATGGGAAACCAGTATTTCCTGAGGAGGGGAGAGTACGCCGACTACATGAGCATGATGGGATGGAGTGGTGCCATCAGGTCCTGCCGGATGATCCCCATGGTGAGAACCAAAACACTGCAGCAATGAAGCTTCTTCGGTTCCTAATAACACTTATTTCCTTGATTATTATTGATTATTTCTCGTGTCTCCTAACATCAGCACCGAGGCCAGTTCAGGATGAAGATCTACGAGAGGGAGAACTTCGGGGGTCAAAGTTACGAGCTGATGGACGACTGCGACAACATCATGGACCGCTACCGCATGTCCGACTGCATGTCCTGCCACGTGATGGACGGACACTGGCTGATGTACGAGCAGCCCCACTACAGAGGCAGGATGATGTACCTGAGGCCCGGAGAGTACAGGAGCTTCAGGGAGATGGGCATGAGCGGCACCAGGTTCATGAGCATGAGGCGCATCATGGACATGTGCTAGAGTTTTTAATTTAAAAATAAAAAATAAAATGCAACAAACCATTTCCGTGCTCTTGTGTTTGCTGAACTGAAACCAGTAGAATGATCAATGAGAATGAATAAGGAAAAGTTTACCAGCAACTCATCCCCTGACTGAACAGACTGTAGATGATCCACATGATGACAGACTTTGAATTAAACATCTAACATAATTCAGAGATCTCACATTTATACAATTCCATAAAACATAGTAGATCAAAACTGTGGTTAATGTTTTGTTTGTTTAGTCTTTCATTTCTAAAGTCACGGCTTTTTAAACTAATGATGTTGTTCTTCATCATATATCAGACTTCAGGTAAAGTTAAAGCCGTTTGCAGTCATGGACCTAAAACTACTGTTTTAACGCTGTCTAAGGAATATTTCTGGTAGTGTTGAATTTAACCCAACCATAGTCCTGCTTTGTATTAAAATGAGGTTTCAATGCAAAGACCCCACAAAAACACCCAGTCACACTAAAATGTCAGTCTCTGGTTTAAACACACACACTAGAATCGAATGCACTGAGGCGTCTACTCAGTACAAGTCATCCGTTATTCCAGCCGCTTTACCTGTTAATGGCTGGTCACCTTGGACGGGTGAGGCATCACAGTCACGTAGACTCACCAGTGAACTTCAGCTCTGGTGCGAGTCCCGTCTTCAGGAGAGGCAGGAGGTTCTGGAGGAAACCCAGGCAGACGCAGGGAAGCCAGGTCCTCCCTCAGTGAAAGGCCACCGGTCACATTAAGCTGCAAAACACTGAGGCCGAAAGCAGCCGATGTGTGTGTGCAAGGAAACGTTTACAGTACATAAAAGAAGCAGGTGGAGAAACCTTTGCTGCGACAAACCTCCAGGTTTGTCACAAAACTCATGCAAACATTAGTTTAAGTGCAACAACAGTTGTTTTGATTTCCCCTTTTACTGAACCAGTCTTTATCATGATACTTTTAGTGTTGTTGTATTTAGTACGGGTTAAACTTGCAGATGCAGAAGCCTTTTGATCTAGAATGATAGACGCTGTGGGAGGATATAATAACAGGACTTTCCCATCAGCAGTTGCACACACAGGCAGCACCGTGCTGCTGACTCATGGCTTCCAAACAAGCGCAGCGATTGTGTGGATGTCTGTTAGCTATAAAAAAGGCCTAAATCCAGTGTAGGCTCGCTATAGCATCGCTCAGTGCATCAGCCAACATGCACGGCAAGGTAGGAGCTGAGTTTTATGTAACACTGTCACTATTTTTATTGTATCTTTTACTGTGCAAAAACAATCCACGTGGATGCATCAGTGTTACAGCAGGACGTCCATCACGTTACTGATGCTGATGCTGATGCTCAGTTGGTCTGTTTCAGATCATCTTCTACGAGGACAAGAACTTCCAGGGCCGCTCCTATGAGACCAGCAGCGACTGCCCTGACATGTCCTCCTACCTGAGCAGGTGTCACTCCTGCAGGGTGGAGAGCGGCTGCTTCATGGTCTACGACCGACCCAACTTCATGGGCCAGCAGTACTTCCTGAGGAGGGGCGAGTACTCCGACTACCAGCGCATGATGGGCTTCGGTGACTGCATCAGGTCCTGTCGAATGATCCCCATGGTGAGACAAGCTGAAGTGTTGGACAGTTGGAAAGCTGGTAACACAGCAACTAATCCTGCTGCGTTCTCCCAACAGCACAAGGGATCCTACAGAATAAGGATCTACGAGAGGGAGAACTTCGGAGGCCAGATGTACGAGCTGATGGACGACTGCGACAACATCATGGACCGCTACCGCATGTCCGAGTGCCAGTCCTGCCACGTGATGGACGGACACTGGCTGATGTACGAGCAGCCCCACTACAGAGGCAGGATGATGTACCTGAGGCCCGGAGAGTACAGGAGCTTCAGGGAGATGGGATACGATGGAACGAACTTCAGCTCCATCAGACGCATCACAGACTCCTGTTAACTTCACACAGATCTGTTTTTAAGCATGTCAGAAATAAAACCTCATGTTCAACATGGCATGGATCGTTTTTAATGTCAGTGACTTAGTGATTAGAAAATAAGAAATGACAAATGAAGTACACAAAATACTGGACCCATTTTATTAAATATCACCCCAGTGAAAAGTTAAAAAGGAGGTTTTCTCGTTTAGATTAAACCAACTGTCAGTGAAGATATTTCAGATTGCAGCAGTGAGCAGTACGTGAAATGTACTGTAGATGTGACTACCTTCGTATAAATGATGACACAAAGCAGTGACATGACGCTGGACACGGCGCCGCATCAGCAAGTCAGAGAGCGATGAAACGCTTAGATTGGCTCATGACCGATGAAACACTTCGTGGTCACGTGGTCGACCAGAATGTAATGACACGTTCCGTTGGGGTTCGTGATATGCGAGTTGATGTCAGTCGTGTAATAAATGTCCACACTCTCCTTGAATCAGTTGCTTTGGCTCTTCACTACATAAGGAAGTTAATAAACTCTTGTGTAAACAGCCCCGACCCCTCTGGTCCTCTGAAGGACTCAGAGAGGAGTTGTGCCTTCTGGTAACCGTGCTTACTGTCGTCCAGCTCGTTGATGTTAGGCCCGTTCGTGTCTCCTGTCATTCCACTTAGACATCGTTGGCTTCTGTTACACATGTTTCAAACGAGCCCTGCTCTCTGATTACTCTGTCAGGTTTCAGGCTTTCTTCCATATCACATGAATTTTTCAGCAGGCCTCAACCTGTGGACAAAGCGAAAGGAAAATCCAAAGGGATTCAAACGGTCAGAAGCCACAGTACATTTCAAGTGAATACAGGCCTGACGCAAACGTGTGATTTTCCAATAGGTGACACAAATTATCATTCGATTCGCGTGTTAAAGCTGCTGCCGGCGTTTGGTGACACCAGAGGGCAGAAGCACGTTGAGAGAAACTGTCCTCTTGGTTCTGTCTCCATCATCGTCTCGCCTTCGGATGCAGCCTCGCTGCGAATCGTGTCCTCTACGACTGATGTGTTACTGTCCAGCAGCTTCAGCCCAAACTCAAACCCTTCACTGATGCAGGATTCAGGTCAACGGCCTCACTTATTTTTTCATTTGACAGTTAGATTATAAGAATTCAAACAGGTATAGTAGAATTGAATGTTCACATAAGCAGCTGTGAACAGGTTGTTCATACAGGAATAAACTTTACTGTAGCGGTAGTTTGATTTGTTCTTTAACAAACTAACTGCTCACATGTAGGAGCAGGATGTCTTTCGGTTGGTTTAATATTCGACCCGTTGAACACACGAGGTGCACGTTTATCGAGCGCTTCGACGCTGTTGGTGGAAAACACGCTCCCTTCTATTCAGCAGCAAAGACAATACAAAGCGGGGCCTCTTCGCGCAAATGCAACCACCGCACATCACGATGTGTAGAAGGTCTCTACGCGCTGGGGCCTCTGCTCCATGTTGCTCTGTCAGGAGTTTGAACAATGGGGTCATGGATCCTTTGGCTGCGAGGTCAGGTATAAAAGCCACAGGGCGCCATGGAGAAAACTGTGCAGTCAATCTGAGCCAAAACAGCTGTAACTGTAGCCATGACCATGGGCAAGGTGTGTAGCTGGCACTACTGCTTACATGCGTGTCTGTACATGATGCTGGTCTCTGTGACGGTCTCTTGTGTTTTCCAGATCATCTTCTACGAGGACAGGAACTTCCAGGGCCGGTCCTATGAGACCAGCAGCGACTGCTCCGACATGTCCTCCTACCTGAGCAGGTGTCACTCCTGCAGGGTGGAGAGCGGCTGCTTCATGGTCTACGACCGACCCAACTTCATGGGAAACCAGTTCTTTGTCAGGAGGGGCGAGTACTCCGACTACCAGCGCATGGGCATGAGTGACTGCATCAGGTCCTGCCGTACGATCCCCATGGTACCGTTACCCGTTAGCTTGTATCGACTTAGCTGATTGATAATGTGTGAAACCTGAAACCAGAGGCAGGATTTCACCATGACCCCTTTACTTCACAGCACCGAGGCCAGTTCAGGATGAGGATCTACGAGAGGGAGAACTTCGGAGGCCAGATGTACGAGCTGATGGACGACTGCGACAACATCATGGACCGCTACCGCATGTCCGACTGCATGTCCTGCCACGTGATGGACGGACACTGGCTGATGTACGAGCAGCCCCACTACAGAGGCAGGATGATGTACCTGAGGCCCGGAGAGTACAGGAGCTTCAGGGAGATGGGCATGAGCGGCACCAGGTTCATGAGCATGAGGCGCATCATGGATTCCTGCTATTAGACAAATACATACAAATAAAATCAATGATTCTCCTTTAAACTAATTCCTCATTCCCTCATTGCTGGGTGAGATGAAAACCTAATTACAACATAAACAGATGCAGATGAACACAAACCATGATTCACAAATCCACAAATGAAACACGTTTATAGGGTCACAGACGGGTCATGGAAAACACAGTTAGAGGCCACAAACACATTCATCTTCCCTGACTTTACTGCACAGACTAGTTGTCTGTCTCTTATGAAAAGAGGCTCTTGAGACAAGACCGATGCCACTTTGAGCGTTTTGCACTGAATCGTTCTTTATTCAGCTAATCACAGACAGAGTTACTGAGATGAAGTCAGTGCAAAAGCAAAATCCATCAAATCCACCCTGAACAATTAAGATCCATTCATTCTAATGCAAAGCTGTGATTAACATATTTAACCACACGACTGGAAGCAACGACGGGTTTTAAGACAATCTGAAACTAATGACGACGAGGAGAAAATGACCAAAACTGTCAGATTCAAAATATATTTATTTCTTAGCTTTCCTGTATAGTTGTATTTGTGAATTCTGTAATGCTTTAGTTTATTTACTTGGTTTTACTTTGTGTTGAAAATTGGAGCAAGATAAGTAAATAAACTGAGCTGAATTGATTCAATAGTTAAAGTGACTGACAGACAAAAAACAATGTTCTATAAATATATAAATGTACAGTTCTGTGCAAAGGTTTTAGGCAGGTGTGAAACAAAGAGAGCTTTCAAAAATGGAAGCGTTAAACATTTATTTTCATAAATGAACCAAATGCAGTGAATGAACAACAGAGAATCTAAACCACTTCAGTATTTGCTGTGACAGCAGCAGATCTTCCAGGTTCACAGTGTTTGAAGGAACTGGGCTGTAGGTTGTTCAGCATCTAGAGAACCAAACACAGATCTTCTGTGGATGCAGGGTTTCTACATCCTTCTGTCTCTGCATCATCCCAGACTCACATGATGCTGAGACCAGGGCTCTGTGGGGCCAAGCATCACCTCCAGTACTGACGTAGTGACCAAAGATTGATTTGATTTTAATTTGGCTTTTGTTCGCTCACTTTGCATTTTGTAAATTGACAGAAATAAACAATCATTATTTATATTTCTGAAAGCTTCCTTTGTTTACGGCATTTTTCACACCTGCCTAAACCTTTTGCACTGTACATAACAACATAAAGGCAGGTTGTAAACATTCATCTTCAAGTGGTTGAGTCCTCGCCGTCGTTCTGACTGTAGAGCCTCTAGGTGCCAAACCTAGATGAACACAAGCAGGAATCAGGGAAAACAGTCTGAAGCTCATGACCAAGAACCACGGGAAGCTGGGAGCAAGTCTGGACAAACCCGATTTGATCGCATAGACCAGTAACATCAAACTGAGGAAATAAGCTCTTGACACACACGATTATGAATAAAGCATCTTTTTATTTCAGTCAAATACACAAGTCTAGCACATGTCAGTGATGCGCCTCATGCTCATGAACCTGGTGCCGCTCATGCCCATCTCCCTGAAGCTCCTGTACTCTCCGGGCCTCAGGTACATCATCCTGCCTCTGTAGTGGGGCTGCTCGTACATCAGCCAGTGTCCGTCCATCACGTGGCAGGACATGCAGTCGGACATGCGGTAGCGGTCCATGATGTTGTCGCAGTCGTCCATCAGCTCGTTCATCTGGCCTCCGAAGTTCTCCCTCTCGTAGATCCTCATCCTGAATGGACCTCGGTGCTGTAACGCGGTACGGCAACAGTTAAACACTACAGCTGTCACTACAAGTCAACCTGTATGTGACGCGGGAGCGACTTACAAAGGGAATCATTCTGCAGGATCTGATGGAGTCGAACATCATGCCCATGCTCATCATCCGCTGCATGTCGTGGTACTCGCCCCTCCTCAGGAAGAACTGCTGGCCCATGTAGTTGGGTCGCTCGTAGACCATGAAGCAGCCGCTCTCCACCCTGCAGGACTGACACCTGCTCAGGTAGGAGGACATGTCAGAGCAGTCGCTCATGCACTCATAGGAGCGACCCTGGAAGTTCCTGTCCTCGTAGAAGACGATCTGAAACAGACGACACCAACATTAACCTCGTACTAAACAAACATTTAAAACGTGTAAATCACAAATCAGACGACTTTACTTTGCCCATGATGGTGGTTTAGGTTGTTCCCAGTGGATGGTTCAACTTGCTCTGCCAACTCCATGACTCCGGGGCTTTTTATACAGTAACCCAGGGGCCATGAGGTGTTGTTATTCAAATGCACAAAGCTGATGAATTAGCAGGATGACTTTTGCTGAACGGGGCCTATAAATGTTTAACAATGGTTCTTCGTCCATATATTTCTGGCAGCAGACATCTGCATTGTCTGTTACGAGTTTCATTCTCAGTCAGAAGCTTCTGCATGTATGGTCTGATCGTCACCAGAGTCTCTCTGAAAAACCCCTGAGAGACCCAGAACCTACACAAATATTGGGTTAGCGGAGAGAAATGAAACAGTGAAGCCTTTGGAGTCTGTCAGTCCTGCTGGAGCCAAATGATGCAGTTCATGCAGCTGTAGTTGATTTATATGTTTATACCACAACTCGGTAATAACTGTAGTTGCCATGAAGCTCCACACCGCGGCCTCCTTCCCTCCTGTGCTTAGGGTGACGTCATGCGAACTCAAAGCAGACATTTCCCCAAATCTTCATTTTGGTGCAGTCTATCTGTCACAACTTTCATGACGCATTTGACTGCAGGTAGGCGGTAGCTAAAGCAGGCCCGTCCAGGCCTGGTCCCTGAGGCCCATGGTCCTGTTTCCCAGCCGTTCCTGCCCTGGCTGCTGCTGATGACCCGGTACAAGCTGGACTCCACTCCCTCAACAGAACAAAACTGCGAAATGTCTTATTTGAAGCAGCACAATTTATTTATTTAGTTGCTCTGTTGGACTCGTAGTAGCGACAAAGGTCAAATAACTGATCTGCTCCGTCTGTTGTATATTATTGTGTCTTTTTATCTGTGCAGTACATGCTGCCGGTTTGTTCTCTGACCGTCTGCAGGGCCACAGATCCTCCTCGTCTCATCACAGGAATCACACACTTGTTAGTAAAACTCGCTCACGAAGGAGGTTAAAAATTCAACAGTTTTAATAAACAAAGTGTTTGATATTTACAGCAAGGTTTCGCGTGATGGCTAAAATTCGGTGACCCTCCTGAAGGAGCCGACGATGGCGCAGGTGGCGCACCAATCGCGGTACCTCCTGTACTCCCCTGGTCTCAGGAAGTACTGCCTGCCTCTGTAGTTGGGGTACTCGTAGAAGATCCAGTAGCCGTTCATTAAGTTACAGGAGTAGACGTGGCGGTGGTGGAAACGGTCAGACACACAGGGACAGTCATCCATGAACTCCATCATGTGACCACTGAAGTCAGGCTTCTCGTAGATGCGCAATCTGTAGGAGCCTCGATACTGTGGGACCACAGGACTAGAATGAGCTCAACGCCAACAAGTCCGCACAAAAACATCGTCAAGCGTCTCCCACTTACCGCGGGAATCATCCGACACGAGCGGATGCAGCTGCTGAAGCCCATCCACCTCTGGTAGTCCGGGTACTCTCCCCTCCTCATGAAGTACTGGTGGCCCATGAAGTTGGGCCGCTCGTAGATCATGAAGCAGCCGCTCTCCACCCGGATGGAGTTGCAGCGGCTGAAGTACGAGTGAAGGTCCGTGCAGTCGTTGCTGCACTCATAGCTCCGACCCTGGAAGTTCTTGTCCTCGTAAAAGATAATCTGATGGGAAAGTCCACAGTGGTGTGAGCTGTGGGCGTTCAGCCCTGTGTCCATCGTGAAGCTGAGAGGAAGGCAGCACTTACCTTGCCCATGGTCTCCGTTGGAGAGATTCCCCATGTTTTCAGGGCTTTTTATACCACCTTTGGACAAACAAAGTATTGTTATTCAAATCCTCTGGTAGTTATAACTAAAGGCGACTGGCACATGTTTACCTTTTTGTTGGAGCACAATATTGGGTCAGAAATATGGATTTGTATTTGAAAAAACAAGAATAAATAATTAACTGGTTTGGTGTTTTGACAGGCGCAGACAAAGGAAAAGACTAGTATGGTATCCACACGTCCAGTAGACAATGGCTGCGGAACAATATGGAACAGCCCTTTTACATGAAATATGTTGTGTAACAGAGCAGGAAGCCGTTCGCTGCTCTGCTGCTCTGCTGCTCTGCTGCTCTGCTGCTCTGCTGCTCTGCCCGAGCCGACACCTCGTGTAAAACGTTATTAGTCCCCGTACGATGTCAGCTTTCAGCCACTTTATTAATACTTCAGCCACGGTGCAGCGTTTATTGGACTGAAGACCACGAATCCCTCGATGTCTCACAGTCATAACTGAGTTTTGTGGCTGTTTCCTCTAAAAGTACACAAACATCCAACAATGTGTCTCCTGTGAGGAGACCACGGCTGTTAAATAGTGACAATCATCTCTTATTATACGACCCACAGGTTGTTTATATCATCTAATAATTTCATATTCATATGCAATTACACTGAATAAAATGATGAACTGTTTTTAACACAAATGAATCGTGTCATTTATTTCTAAGGGGACAACAGAGGACACGCAGCCAACAATGAGTTGCCAGCGTATATTTCCTTTGTCAATAGTTGTAGTGGTTAATTTTACGGAGCGACGTGATCTCTAGACAGAGAAACTTTAAACCGGTTGAATTTCATCCTCTAGTGGCGGAAAACAACACGTTGGGTGACTCCTGCCTGTTTTATCACAGCTGTTACACGAGTATTTTTATCACCTGCTTATTGAAACTCTCTGCTCTGTTTCACTTCTCGTGTATTGTTCCTTTTTTTGGCTCGTCTAAATGGTTTGTGACTCTCAGCTCACGCGTTTGCCTCGTTGCTCGTCTCTGCTCTGTGCATTGTTGCGTTCTACAGTAAATCATCATTCTAATCCCACTGGGGCACCGGCTGGGAGAGGGCGGCTCGCTGCGGTCACATGCTGATGCTTGGCTCCAGCAGGAAAAGCTGCAGAAGCTAATTTAGAAGCATCTGACCAAGTTAAAATAAAGCCTTGCTAATGTTAATGTGTCCTAGTGAGATGAGACCTGAATGTGTGCTGGCAGAAAAACAGAGCAAAACACCAACGTTTGATGAACGATTTGAGTTTTATTGCAGGAACAGATCAGTTGAACTCATTCAGATGAAGCTTGATTCAGTTGGAGTCGGTGATTCTTCTGATGGAGCCGATTCTTGGGCTGACGCCGCCCCAGTCGCTGTATCTCCTGTACTCTCCGGGCCTCAGGTAGTAAACTCTGCCCTTGTAGTTTGGCTGCTCGTACAGCAGCCAGTGGCCGTCCATCACGTTGCAGGAGTTGAAGTCGGACATGCTGAGGCGGTCCTGCAGATTTGGACAGTCGTCCACCAGCTCGTGCATCTGCCCGGACATGTCGGAGCGCTCGTACAGCCTCACCCTGTAGGAGCCTCGGTGCTGGCACAGCATGGGAAGCGTGGTTAGCGTTCCCAGGTCAGTCACACAGCCACACAGTTACGTGTTACCTCTGACTCCACAGCTACCACTCACAACACAGAACTTCACAGCCTACCTGGGGGATCATGCGACAAGATCGCACACAATCATTGATGCCAATCATGCGCTGGTTGTCAGAGTACTCCCCTCTCCTCAGGTAGTACTGGTTGCCCATGAAGTTGGGCCTCTCGTAGATCATGAAGCAGCCGCTCTCCACCCTGATGGAGTTGCATCTGTTGAAGTAGGAGTGGAGGTCGGCGCAGTCGCTGCTGCACTCGTGAGAGCGGCCCTGGAAGTTCCTGTCTTCGTAAAATATGATCTGGGAAAGAAACCATTGCACGAAACACAAGGATCATTTGCGAACGTCCAGTTGAGCAGCAAGTGCTAAAAAGAAAACCGTGAAGGGTTCAGTAAAAACGTCAGCCCTGTAACATTCGATTTTCTTTACCTTCCCCATGTTGGCATCAGACTGTTTTACTGCTCTATGCTGTGCCTGAGCCAAGCCACTGAGCTTTATAAAAAAAAGACAGAAAGGGCAGCCGTGTGATTGCACAGCATAAAGTATTGTCATTCAAATACATCCCTCACAGCGATGATGGATCAGGGGTGGGATGTGTGGGCGGGAAAATCTGGTTATGTATAGATGACTCCTGGTGTGCAATGAGTTATTGTTCTTTCCTCCATGTTCATCACAATTTCCTGGTGAAAAGTCCGGAGCACAATGGGCCGATGAGGGTGCACTGGCCCGCATCAGCAGGATTAAAGTGATATGAAACAAAGCCGGCACGTGACAAGCTGCACGATCCATCAGCTGAAATTTATGATAACATGTTGACTGTTACAGCCTCATTGGACACTTACAGTAAAAACAAACAGACAGTAATGTTTTCACAGGTCCGAGGGCTTTACAACGATAAGCATATTTATTTAGTAGGTGAGTGTTTGAGTGAACACCAACCAAAAGTGGTTCTTTGCAATGAGCCTGATGTCAGTGACGCTTGCTCTGAATACGTTTTAAAACAGTTTCCTTTAATTCTATAAAACTACCCAAAACAACCCTCAGGTACAGTTTCTATCGCCTCGTAAGCCCTTAACAGAAGATGTCACTTTTCCAAAACCTCCCCAAATCTCCAGGAACCTCAAAAACTGGTCAGTAGTCCATGATGCGCCTGATGGAGCCGACCCTGGCGCTTCGTCCTCCCCATTCGCTGAACCGCTTGTACTCTCCGGGCCTGATCAGGTACATCCTCCCCCGGTAGTTTGGGTGCTCGTAGAAGAGCCAGTTGCCGTTGGTTACGTTGCAGGAGAAGATGTCCTGTACGTGGAAGCGGTCCAGGACGCTTGGGCAGTCGTCCACCAGGTCCATCATCTGACCTCCAAACTCAATCCGCTCGTACAGGCGCACGTTGAATGAGCCGATCTCCTGGTTGTTGGGCGAGAGACTTCTTTCATAAATACAAATACCGAACATGACATACGACATGTTGATAACAGCGCTCATCAAACTACCAGCATTAGAATAATGTAAACTCGAACTGACTGAATGGATCCAGCCAAGGTCTCCCTCTGTTGCACTAAACACGAGCTAACTGCAATAATGAAATTCTACAACCTGACTGTGCATCTGGTGTCTGATTTTGTACAACACACTAACTACTGAATCAACTAGAAAACAGTTTGTTCTACTGTGAAACACTTCAATAATTGAATCGAGATCCCCAGAAGATTGACACTAAGCACTTTTGTGATTTCTTGCCTCACACTCCTTTGCATATTTACAGGTTTGAACATTCGCTACATCAATTATGAGGACGTTGGCGTTTTCTCTAGCGCCGCCATCAGACCAAAAATGAAGACAATGAATTTATATTAAATGATAAAAATGTTAGAATTAGCATAAATCACAGTGAGTCATGACTGAATGAATGTGTTATAGTAGTTTGTATTCACCCGTGAACAGAAGCTCACCGTGGGGATGAGGCGGCAGGAGCTGACGGACTCGTTCACACCCGTCCAGTGATGGAGGTCAGGATACTCCCCTCTCCCCAGGTAGAACTGGCTCCCGTTGTAATTGGGCTTTTCGTAAATCATGAAGCAGCCGCTCTCCACCCGGACGGAGCAGCAGCGGCCGAGGAGGCACGCCAGGTCCGGACAGTCAGTGCTGCACTCGGCGTGGCGCCCAGAGAAGTTCTTTTCCTCGTAGAAGACGATCTGGGTGTAAAAATCACAAGCTTTGACTCGAGAAATGGACAACTTCACACCATTATGAGCAACGTCTTGAACTCTGCATCACACAGCACAGAGTCTTCACCAACAACACAGATTTCAGTCAGGCTGATTTATGTTACTCATTTATCTTATTTCGCCTTGGAAAAAATCCAGAAATGAATGATGAATGAAATGTTCAAAAAACGAGCCAACGTGCAGGCGAGCGGTGTGACGCTCTGGAGCGTGTGCTGCTGGGAGCAGTGATGTTTACCTTCCCCATATCGGCCGCTTTGGCCTGCGCTGCGTTGTCCATCCAGCTCTTTGAAGACTCCCACCTGGCACATATATAGTGAATGTGAAATGCAGACTCTGCACGTGTCATTCATATTGTAATAGGCAGGAATATTTGGCGTTTGTTGCCATGAGGCATGTTTGACCTTTGACCTTTGTACAGGTGAGAGCTGGGAAGATGTGGCAGCAACACTACACTTGTAACATTCAACACGTTACTTTGTGTTTTTATCAGAAAATGAATTGAACATTTGACCTCTGACCTCTGGCGGAGGAGCTCAGAGACAGTATTGATGTCAAAGACAACTAAATAAATCTTTTATCATCTGTGTTTTATCATCAACTTAAGCATTAGCTTTGAAGCTAAAGTGTTGATGGTTTCACTCAGTACATCTGTAGCCAACGATAAGCAGACACGCTCCAGCCTTGATGTGGTTTGTGTCAGTGCTTGCAGAATTTTATTCAGTCCTCTGGTGAGAGTCAGGATGTGGAGCCACGTCACACCCTGCTGGGGAAACATGCCCACCAAGCGCAGAGAACAAGAACAAAACCCAAAACACTTGAGCGCTGCTGCTATTTTATTCAGCGTGTGAAACAATTTCACAAGCTCAGAGGTCCGTGAGGCGTCTGATGGAGCCGATCCTGGAGTTGTTGCCCCTCCACTCGCGGAAGCTCCTGTACTGGCCCGGCCTCAGGTAGTAGTGGCGCCCCCTGTAGTGCGGCTGCTCGTACAGCAGCCAGTAGCCGTCCACCACGGCGCAGGAGTTGAAGTTGGACATGCGGAAACGTTCCATGAGGCTGGGGCAGTCGTCCATCAGCTCCATCATCTCCCCGCCCATGTCGAAGTGTTCGTACAGCCTCATCCTGAAGCTGCCGGTGTGCTGAGGAGACCGGGGGGTCAAAAGGTCACAGTTGAAAAGATTTGGTTTTTGCTCATCGTCTTGAAACTGGTCAAAGGTTTAACGTAGCCCATTAAAGTATTACTTCAACTAATATCTCATTAACCAACATTTGATGACTACGATGACAAACCAAGGCTTTTACATGAAGAAGAAAAGTTCAAAGGGGAAGTTTTATTTTTAAAGTATTTATAGTATTTTCCCTTTTTCTGATTTGTCAGTTTTTAATCAAAACTACCATGAATTTCCTACGTTGGTAACACTTTAGATTAAAGTGCACCAATGCACTTAAACCACACCAGAGAGTGGGACTGGGCGAGTTACGTGCAGTGGTTTAACAGAGGCTCTCACCCACTGCCCTGACTGGTTTCTGTCTGACTGACCTGACCAGGTGATCAGCAGCGGTTTGGCCTGGAGACGTGAAGCCTGGGTCTGACACAGAACAGCACATTCTGTTCTCTAACGTGGTACCTGTCACACCAGGGCTCACCAGGGGAATCAAGCGGCAGGACCTGACACAGTTATTCATGCCTGTCACCCCCAGGTAGTCGGAGTACTCCCCCCTCCTCATGAAGTACTGGGTGCCCATGTAGTCGGGTCGGTCGTAGATCATGAACATGCCGCTCTCCACCCGGATGGAGCGGCAGCGGTCGAACAGCGAGTGCAGGTCAGCACAGTCGCTCGTGCACTCATAGTAACGCCCGCCGAAGTTTTTGTCCTCGTAGAAGACGATCTGATGGAGAAACACAAGGCAGCTGCTACTGTTTCACCCCAACTAGTCACATGAAGTCTGTTACTAATGCGACGCTGGACGAACCTTTCCCATGCTGCCGGAGGTCAGAAGGCTCCGTGGCGTTTATTATTACTCTCTACACACTAAAGGTGACGTTCATCTTTATATATGGTGCATTAGGCTGCGGGACCAGGTGCTGGCATGTGTGTTGCTATTCAGATGAGGCCTGGTGTCAGCACGGACTCTACAGGAGTCTTCTCATTCCAGACAGAGCACAGCTTCCAGCAAGAGCTGCAACACAGCAGGCGCTGGAACCGTCCCTGCTGAGCTCTCTCGCCATCTTGTCTTTGTTTTAAATGGGATTCAGAGTATTTGGGCAGGACGTAGGAAACCAGCAATGTCGTGTCAACGTCAACAGGCAGATGAGTGAATAACCATCTCTTTGTGTTCTGCACTGTTACAGGAGATGACATTTTAAAAAAGAGTCTCATCAAACTGTCAAACATACATGACAGTTTAAAACCGTCTTCAATTCTAAAATCTAGAAACACAAGCAGTTGACAGAATGTCTGTTTATTCAGTTATTTAAAACAGGAGCATATTGATGATCTGGGTCGAATAAAACATCCCACTCCACATTATTTTAATAACATCACCAGTGGCCACAATTAGATGAGGAAAAGGGAGTCGTGCAAATAAAATCAAAACAGAACCACGTGAGGTTCCAGATTAAAACTCAGTGATTCTGCGGAAGGAGCCGGTGGTGGCGCAGGTGGCCCCCCAGTCACTGAACTTGCGGTACTCCCCGGGCCTCATGAAGTACTGCCGGCCGTGGTAGTTCGGGTGCTCGTACAGGGTCCAGTATCCGTCCATGACGTTGCAGGAGTAGATGTCGCGACTGCGGAAGTGGTCCTGTACTGACTCGCAGTCCTGGCTGAACTCCATCATCTGGCCCTGGAAGTTGGGCCGCTCGTAGATGCGTATGCGGTACGGCCCCTCGCTGGTCTGGAGACAAACAGGATTACAGCACAGAGACGAGGCTCTGTCTCAACTCACTTTGGTTCTTTTGAACTTCTCACCAGTTGTTCTTCATTCATTTAAATGGCTTCTATTCTCTATTCTGTTCTATTAAAACTACGTCAATTAATCTGCATTGATTTTTGGAGTAATATGAGCGTATTTATGTAACTCACATAGGAGAAGGTGCGGCAGGAGCGGATGCTGTCGTTGTAGCCCATCCAGCGCTGGTAGTCTGGGTACTCGCCTCTGGTCAGGACGTACTGGTAGCCGGTGTAGTTGGGCTTCTCGTACAGCACCCAGCAGCCGCTCTCCACCTTGATGGAGTTGCAGCGGCTGAAGTGGGGGTGCATGTCAGGGCAGTCGGTGTCGCACTCATAGGAGCGGCCCTGGAAGTTTCTGTCCTCGTAGAAGATGATCTGGATCCAGGCGAGAACAGATCAGACAGTGAACAGCAACAAGTCGTATGATTATAGATGCTGTTGTGATGAAATGTGCACAGGCAAACGTCACTTTAAGCGAAGCTAATGAATGAGATTTTATTCTTTGTGTCCTGCTACCAGATCTAAACAATTTGCCACACTGCCACTAGGAAAGTTATACGTTTTAGCCACAATTTACAAGGTTTGTGGAAAATACATTTCTTACCTTACTAGTCATCCTGCAAAGAGAGCTGGAGCCAGTCACCTACAGAAAACGGTGATCACACAAAGCAGGCGACAGGCCTGCTATATAAACCTCAATCAAAGGATTAGCAGATCCCACTTTAGCTGTTTTTTCAAAGAGTGGGGATTTAAAGCGCTGGCATCGCTGCCAACAGTCTTGATCCTGGGCACAGAGCAGAAATCCCTGAATCATCAATGCAAAAGTCCTAGCAGGCAAATTACTGACCCACTGTGCCCTCTTTACTGATATGGACGTCATTATCCACTAATCCGTCATCTAGTGGATTAAAGTTTCTACCACAAAGCAGTGTGACCTTTAACAGTTAGTTGGATCTTCAACAGTGTTCCTAGAAAACATGATGGATTTATTGTCTGTCCGGTCATGAGCCACAGCTAACATCAGTTTAATGTCATTGTCACAGCAAAATCCAAATCAATCAAATCAATGAGGCGCAAAGTTTAATCACACTTGTGAGTTTCAGAACATATAAAGAGAGAGAAGTGAGAAAAGGTCAAGGAATCAGTTTTTCAAATCAAACATTACGACACAAAGCACAGGAAGCTGACTTCAGCTGTGCAGACTCTCCTGCGAACCCTCACAGAGCTCGGCTCGCTCTTCAGGACCATCACTGCTGTCCTGAGGGAGAAACAGAGAAGAGCTGCTGTGAGATGATGGCGTGTGTGTCAGAGCCACTGGAGGGCAGCAGAGGCCTCTCACACGCCTTTACGAGCTGCTTTTTCTCTGCAAACCTACAGCTTACGTCCCTCTGACACACTGAACAGACCAAAACAACACCTGCAGGAACTTGGATGCTGAGGACACTCACGCTGAGGAAGGAGTGAGACGAGGACTCGGATGATGAAGACTCGGATGAAGCTCGGACCGGCGGCGCACTCGTCTTTTCCCTCTCAGATTTCCACCTTTTCAACTTCAGATCTATGGGAGATTAAAAAAACACTGAACTCTATAAAAGGGCTGTGGGACAGAAAAGGTTGCAAAAACATTTAGGTTTGCTGTTTTAGAAGCTCTAAAGGCTTAAATTAAGATATGACAGATCACAGCATGTGTATAACCTGTAAACAGAAGAGTGGAAGTTGTTTGGGTTTTGTGCAGGAGAAACACGCGAGACACTCACTGTGCTTCTTGGAGTGATGCACAGCCTTGTATGAGGCGAGCATAGCGAACGGGTGGTAGGACAGAGTGAAGGGACAGACAATTACTCCCTGCGTTGAAAAATACAGATCACAACATCAGCATCATTAGGCTGAATAAATGTGCCTGGAGCATGACCGTGTGGTACCTTGGTCTGCTGATCAGGGTACGAAGCAGCTGGTTTATGTCTGTACAGAGACAAGATTTCCTCCACTGGCAAACTGTTCTGATCAAGAAGAGATGCAAAGGTTCAAAAAGGCCAGGAAACACACAGGACTGAACAGAGGCCCCTTAAAACACTCCTCCTTCATAACACTTACCATAACCATCCCAGCAAACGACGACAGGATCATAGCCTCGCGTTCTAAGCGATCAGGGTACTGGGAGCATCCCACGCTGAGGGAGGGAGGAGAGCGAGAAACGGTTACAGCAGTACTGTAACTGCAAGAATGGGATTTCACACCCACTCAGCATCCTCTACTGCAGGTCAGAATGGCCACATGTGGTTGTAGACAGTACCCAGAAGTAGAAGTACTACACATAAACATTACTGTGCCAGGTTGTAGTCTGATGTCGAAGTAAAGGTCCAGTAAATGATCATACACGTTTGAATATGTTTTACTGATGTGGCTTTGAGCTACACATGACGATAGAGATTCATAGGTAGCAAAAGGCAGCTCACACATCATCTCCGTCAGGCAATTCTGTTCCGTCGTCCTCGTCCAACCACCAAAGGGCAACACTGATGGCAAGATCATAGTGAGCCTGTCACATGGCAGAGGCGTAGCATGTAAGACACACAGGCGGCATTAGGAGTCATAGGGTGGATTTTTACACGCATACAAACGGCTGATGGCTGCTGGGAACAAGCGTCTGACGTGTTTACCAGCTCATCCAGCACGGTAGACATCACCTTCCCCTTTGGATCAAAAGATCGTTCTCTGAGCTTCTGCCCAATGTAATCGTCACTGTCGGAAAAGAGATAAAAAATAACGAGCTGTCATTAAAAAGGCTTCTCACTGTGCTCTTCAATCATCTCTGGAGTTTTCATATCCACTCACATGAGCGCCTCAACATCTCTTCTCAGCAGCCTCGCTTCCATTTCTACATACAGGTTTTAAGTGTAGCCCTCCTGCAAATACATGGACACATTATGTCCACAGCTTCCTCGTAGCCCAGTTAGTGACCAAGGCTACGACACATAGGACACATTCAAGGCTTTGCTGCCTTGAGATGTAGTCACGACAGGAACCTGACACCTGAGCCAGGAGCTCCAAAGCAAAGCAGAGATGATTATGCAGTAGGACAAGTTTACCCCAAAAACACCTTCACTGACACCAACAAACCCACAACACAACGCATGAGTTCTGTGAAGCAACACATTTAATGAAAAGCCAAAAACAAACGCGTTAAAAACATCTGTACTCACCACACACTCAACCAAAACAGAAGCTTACAGTCCTTTGTGGTGACACAGAACCAAGCCATACAGTAGCTGGTTGTCCTTTATGCGCCTCGCGCGTCTCAGGTGATCAGTCTGAACTAAATTATTTATGACCAACCCCCCGTCAATCTCTTTGAACATTACCAAGCAGATATCACATGTGGAGCAGCGCTTATCAGGGCAGATCGGTTTCAGCGTTCGTCATGTGAAGCTGCATCCAAGCAAACATGTAATACTACAGTCCAAGAGGTTAAAATTAAACTTTATAGGAACCAGGACACAAAAGAAGACATCAGTCCACTGAGATGGATGTATTCAGGTTCGGCTCCCTCTCAGACTTCTTCTGCCTCCTCTTCTTCTTCTTGCCATCCTTGAACACCGGGGAGCTGAGAAACATGCTGTCGGTGAATTTATCCCCACGTCTGATTTTGCTGTTTAAAACAGAAACAGAAACACTGACTCTCTGCTGTTGTCTGGCATAATTCAAGCTGAAACGTGGCTCCACACTCACCTGTTGAGGGGCGGCTCCTTATAACTGACCACACAGTTTCTTCTCCTGGTTCTTGCTCCGTTTTCACTGTCTGACATCACAATAGTGTTGGTCAGGGATGTTAAGACTCTTCCTGTTGGAACTAACAGCAAAACACAAATGGGCGACCTCCTCAGTGACAAACCGAACAGCTTTAAACATTATCATTATTATAAAATTATTACTGAATGAATTCCACACCTGGGGAGGTTTCAGTTGCGAGAACCGCAGACTCCTCGGTCGCCGTCGCTGTGCCCAAGGTCTCTCTTGTCGGACTTGTGAGTAAGGAGGCCCCCTCGGTGTCAGCACTGCTAACATCTATGGCCAGCCACGGCGGCATCTCGTCCGCCAGCAGGTCGCCCACATTCTGATGAGCCGTCTCATCGCCGGGGGCGTCTGACACAAATGATGTCCTCGTACTATTTAGCGAAACGCTGCCATGAGTTGTTCGCCTGCAGACAACAAACGTCGCTCTAGGATTTTTAGTTTCTGTGGGTGTGTGCAGTTTGGATTTTTTCCTAGGCTGTTTTGAATTGGAATCCATCCTGGACATTGACTTGGTGGTTTTGGAGTCATACAAATCCTCAAAGATGCCGGGGGGTGAGTCAACCGAACGTAAATCTTCTGGATAGTCCTCATTTCTTTCAGAACTGATGCCACAGAGAGGGAAGGCATCACCAGGGTCCTGAACAGTCTGTGATTCACTCCTGGATCTATAGGTTTTTTTCTTCTTCTTCTTCTTTAGCTTGTCATGTAAAAGATCACCACGCTCCTCTTCCATGCACGCAGCTTTTCTGTGGGATCGACTTGATTCGTCTGTCCTGGCTTTTTTCGTTTTCTGAAACTCTGTGTCTGAAGAGCAGTCTGGCTCCAGCAGCAGATCGTCATGACTAGCATAGCTACATAAGTCTTCTAGAACGGGTACTGATTCCTGAGTAGCCACCCGAGGACGCTTACAGGACCTCAGAGTTCCCTCAACAAAAGCTCTCTCACTGTGCCTTTGTGGACTTGATTCTGAACAGTGCTGAACCACACTCGTATCGATGACTGCTGGCGGTTCGTCTTCCTCACAGTTAGAGCCTGAACCAGGACTAAAGTCCTGCTCCTGGTCTGTGTGCACCGAGATAACAAATGTGCATCTTGAATTGACTCTTCCCTCAGGTTTTGGCACGTTGCTGCCGCTAGGAGAAGCACGTTCCGCATGTTCTGGCTCTGGGTGCGTGGTTTCATCTGTGCCACACAAGAAATCTTCCAGCAGTTGACCAGAGCATGTTCTATATCCCTCCTTAGCTCCTTCTTCCTGTTCATAATGTGGCTGTTCCAGCTTGGACTGACAGCTCTCACTTTCATGAGATGGCGAAATGATAAAGGTCTTTCTGGTGACTGATGACATCCGCCTGCTTTTAGTCCTGGACCTCCTAGATGTGATTTTGGACATTGTTTGTTTTCCATTGTGTTTTTCTGTTGACACATCAACATGACCTGTGAAATAATCATCCAGGTCTGGTAAGACAGTGTCAAGCGATTCTGCCATTAACTTGGTTGACTCACTGGATGTGAATTTATTCTTCACCATTTTCTGATTGGTGCCAGTTTTAGACTTGCTCAATTTAGGAATGTGAGACTTATTGACACTTTTGGACATTATTTTCGATGTCTGAGGCTTCGTAGCTTCTACTCCTGTAATATCCTCCAGTGCTTTGCCATCTGTTTGTAATGCTGTTTCAATGGAATAAGTCACAACCTCACTTGTCCTAGATTCTGTGAAGGTCTTTACTGATGACAAAGAGGTTTCTTCATTTCTTCCTTTCAACTTGCTGCCTTTTTTTTTGGCCTTGGTCTCCACAGTGACAATCTCAGTAGGGCTGCTCAGCGTCATCTCCATTGTTGTATTCACAAGTATAGTTTTTTCTTGCTTGTGCTTATGTTCTGGCTCAGTTCCCACAACTAAGCCACAAGTATTAGAGTCTTCACAAGCGCTGCCAACAGTGGGGGATTGGATGTTCTGAGGAACAGGAACTGGTTTCATATCAAGCTCAGGCAGTGCGAATATCATTGAGAGTCTATCAACTTCATCTCTTAGGCTGCTGGATGGACGGGATGATGCTGCCAGAGGAGCTTGTATACGCTGGCTTGTATGGATTTTTTCAGCCTGTGCATCACCTGTGAAAAATCAGTTGTAGAAAACGTACAAATTACTTTAACGTGAGAACACAGCAAAAGCATCTCCATGTAAAAAGATAAACTAATTTGCAGTGATTAACACAAATGTTTATTCTCTACCTTTGCTAATATGTGTAGTCAATAAGGATCTTCTCTGGGCACAGAAGGTGCTCCCATCAACCCTTTTTAAGGACATGTCACCTGCCGGTATATCTTTGTCAGCACACAAATTTGATAACATTTCTGGCTCAGGAGGTAACTGTTCTGTAAATCTAAGCAGAGAGAGAGAGACAAATCAGATGGCATTCACCACGGCCCAAACCAGAAAATGTAAATAAAGCTCACCTCATCTGCACAGGATTTTCCTCATTGCCGCCTCCGAAGAAGCTTTTGTTATTCTTCGATGGCTTACAAAGATCCTGTGGGTAATAAATGCAGTCAGTTTTTGTCTAATATATCTCTGTCTGACCATAGAGACAGGTTGTGCTCTCATAGAGCCCTAAGACAACATGATGCAAATTAACTAATTAAAATGTGTTTCATTATAGGGGATACTGTAAAAACACTGTAATACAAATGTATAGGGACAAATGTAAGTTTCAATTTGTTATAAATTGACATTGAACATACACTGTCTGAGAATAGTTCGGCCACCATGTCAAAATGCTGCAGAGTATTGCCATACAAACTTTTCAAGATGAGAAGCTGTGAGAGACAAACAAAAACAATCATCAAGCCAAACTGAACAGTGTTTGTAAGCCTGTGAGCCAGAATATGTGTATAGCCAGAAATTATGTCCTCTGCCCAACACAACAACAATCACACCAGTTTCCTGTCTTTGTATTTTCTGGTTGCCAGCTCGAAGCACAGAGCCTCCACTTGTTTCTGCAGGTACACAATCTCTTTCTCCAGTTCAGTGCTTCTCTGCTTCTGAGCTGCCAAAGCAAGCGCCAACGCCTTGTTATTGGTCTTCAAAGATACTTTGAAGAAGGAGGAGGTGTCTGATGTGATCACAAAATCATGAAATCTTGTTAGAACGACTCAACAACTGCCTGATGACTTGCAGCAAAGATACAATGTTGGTTTCTTGACAGACTCACTGAGAATCTTATTTTTGATCTTTGAAGCAGCTGACGTCTGCATGGAAGCTTTTATGGGTTTCATTGTTTCTGCAGGCAGCCTGGCAAGATGAAAATAAAGAATCTCTTGGAAGAAGAATTCAACAACCTGTAGGGTTTCAAACAAAGGTTCAGTTCAAACAGCAGAATGCAACAAAGCTGGTTGATTATGCTGCATGTGAACAATATTCACTTAATACGTGTTAGTAATCTTTGAAAAGTATTACTGAATAAAGTCCTGTAATGTAGTACTTCTTATTTTGTTTATTAGAGCTACAACACTAAAATCAATATAAATACGTTTTTACTATGATATTCAAATAGGCCTTTAAGTGAGAAGTTTAAATGCTGTACGTTTTTTATAGAATATTCAGTCATAGTAAAAAAGGTGGACATAGATCATAACATCCCCTTTAATATGATCGATGTCCGGAGAAATAAATTGACTGGTAAGTGATGTGGATGATCGAACACAAGTTACAGCTACATTAGCTACCTGAACGGCAGTTAGCTAGTTAACGGCTAACCGGTGAAACAGCAACGTTAGCGATTTATCTGCACATTATCCTCAATCCCCGTACAAGACTTACCGGTATTTATCTTCCTGTAAACTGTGCTTAATGACAACCGCGAATAAATCATATAAAACTGTTTATAAACCTTTCGAACCCCCGCACATTTTTAAATATCAACAAAAAGACAAAAATTCCGCCTTACTTCTGCGCAGACGCACTGGTTACATCGTGAAAGCCAGGTCCAATAGGAAACTGGTTGGATATTTCCTGCCTCCCTGAGTTTGTCTGCTCAGGCAAACATCCGTCAGGTTTCTTCACTAAGCTGCTTTATGCTCAGCTTTGCGTTTTACTTTTATTATTATTAAAATTACGGCTGTGGTATTCTAACTAAAGGACTAGCGAGTTCTGTACAATGAAGCACTACACGCATTTTGCCTGAGAGACAGTCCAGGGCAATCTCAAATCCCACCAAGCACAAAATGAAGTTAGTTAAAATGGTTGGTTTCATTGTCTACGGTATGACGAACATTCTGCAGTACTGTTTTTAAAGAAACTAGACATGCTTATTATACATAAGGTAAAGAATTAAAAACATACTAAACTATGATTAAAATGAGAAGAATCACACTATACCGACTCAATTGGTGTTTCTGTTATCTATTGTATTTCCTGTCGATGCTAACTGTCGGAGTCCATCAGGCGTCGTTTAGCCAGGCCTGCTTGTGCTCGGAAGTCGGCTGTTTTCAAGCGTTCTACAGATGTTTACTGCGTCGCGGAGCTTTAAATTGTGATGTCGACTTTCTAAACCAAACAGGTAATTCTCGGTTATTGCTGTCACGATAATTCAGTCATATTTTGAGTGTCAGCTGTTGAAGAATTAGGTTGTCGCTGCTAGCCGGTGAAGAGGCTAACATTAGCCAGCTTGCTCAAATACAGCTGCAACTAACTGTCAAGCTACCGCTGCATTAAGTTGGCTAACGTTGACAAAGCAGATTTTATGTTTCAAGTAGGTGCTGCAAATAAAGCATTGCACTAAATGTGATTGCATACAGCAAACACGCTGACGTACAATGTTAAATACAGTTATCTTAAAATAACGTTAGCTAGTTAAACGGCCAAGACACTGAAGTGAGTGTATGGATTGTTTGTGCTAATCCCAGATGAATAGACCCATTACCGTCTTAACATTTCATATAAACAACAAAGGATTACCATTCTAGTCTTAAGCAGCTTCACGAATTTAGGTATAATTTCCAACATTATTTGATACTAATGGATCAGGAAAGACTTCCTCAACGGAGGCTTCGTTAACTTTCCCCTTAATGGGCGGGTTGGAAGCTAACTTCAGTGTCATCCATGCCTAGCTGAGCTAGCGTTAGTTACGTCGACAGGTAAAACTGTGGGGATCACATTCTCTCCGCAGGTTATCAACGCCTCTAAGTGATGGTAAACATCAGCCCGTTTACTTTAGCCATGTGATGAGCTGTGTTTTGAGGAGGAGGTTTGGTCCTTAGCTGTCAGTGCTCAGCTCACAGCGGCCATGTTACGGCCTGTTGTGATCACATGACAAGGTGGAGCGTGAGAGATTCTGCCGCTTCTGCTTTTTCTTACCCAGGCGTGATCTAAAATGACATTGCCCACTAGAGATCTGTAGCTTTCTTTCAAGGGTCGGTTGTTTCTGACATTTCGTAGCCCACATTCCCTCGTGTTACCCACAGTGAAGTTAGCAAATTCACAAGAAGTGTCCATGTGAGAAGCAGCGGCTCGCGGCAAAACTTTCATCTCTTGATCTGTCACAAGCTCATCTGTCGGACAAAAGGTGATGAAATTTTAAGTATTTCATATGTAGCTTGTAACGTTGGCGTGTGATTAATTTAAAACCTCGGACCTTTCGTGTTTCTTTTGTTAACTTACTGCTAAGTGACTCTGCGGCGGTGAGACTTTTACATCTCACTTTAGGCAAAATGAAAATGACTATTTACTATTAGTAGGCACGTTTTTCACTCTTTGTTATTTTTGGTGGTTTAGCTTGATCTGATTCAGAATTTTAGGGCTGTAAATGACATTCCTGTGGCCTCCCACTGAGCTATGGTATTTTAGCTTGTAGTCAAGTCTTTTTAGCACTCGTACATTTGATGCACCTAATATTTAAGAAAAAACTATTAGCCATAATGAGTGTCACGAAAATCTTGTTATAAGTCACAGTCACAGTTCTGATTCAAAGTTAGCAGCAACCAACGTTGTTAAGCTGGATCAGCAAAACTACTTTAATTGTGTGCTCCAGCAGCTCACCCATGAGACCATGAGGGACCCTGTCACCATTTGGTTATGGATCCTTACCGTATTGATCAGATCATTTCTTTTCCTTTCTAGCAGGAGTGGCAGCGACATGGCTGCTGATGACAAGTCCTCCTCCTCATCCTCAACAGACTGGAGCGCTGATCCTCCAGTCATCTCGCCCACCAGCCCCTCCCACCTGACTCACTTCAAACCCCTGACTCCAGAGCAGGATGAGCCTCCACTCCGTTCTGCATACAGCTCATTTGTCAACCTGTTCCGCTTCAACAACAAAGGTCAGGGACACACAAACACAGATCACTTTAAAAGAGGTCTATATATCCCCCGTAACATTTTCGTTTTGCCACACGATGTGGTTACAATGCATCTGTTATATTATTTTGGTTCTTCAGCCTAGTGAGTGTTTACCTCACAGACTGTGGCAGCTCTGGATTTATATTAATAATTAACAGTAGCTGAGTTTGTTTGCCAAACCTTGCATAGTCTTAATTATAAATTAACTATAGAGGTCACAACATACAGTTTGGCTCTGAAGAGCTGAGACGCTTAATGTTCAAAAATTGTGTCTCTAGAACTGCAGCGGGAGCAACCCTAAAAATGGTTCATCCTGTATTTTGTAGATTTTTTTTAATTTAAATAATTTGTGCATATGTACAAAGTCAAACTTATGAAAATTTTATCAATGTCCAAATTATGTCTATCTGACTGTATTTCTAAGGCAAAAATCAAACAAACCTAGTGTGACCATAATTCTGCAGTCGCTTCCACAAGTCAAGGCATTAGCTGTGATCCTGTGAAGTCATGTGATTGAAATTCTTGTTATTCACATGGGCCAAACCACTCACATGTTTTCCGTTCTGCTCTGAAGTCACTCACACATTGCAACACGAGGCCAAGTGTTATAAACATTACACTGATATTCTACAGATGAAATTCTTAGAACAATTCTCATGCAGACATGAGCACATAAACTTCATACACATCAGAGTATATCTACTATGTGGGCTGGGTACACTCATACATTTCATGTCAATCTCCTTAACATTTTCCAGGACTGTGGCTGTTTTTAAAAGTAGATTTGATCAGTTTATGAATAAAACATTCTAACAACATTTCCATATAAAACTATGTGAAATGTAATAATTAATATTACAACTAAACATTGTTGTCGTGTGTCTGATCAATTGACAATTTAGAAAGCTTCAAGCAGCAGGTACTTAAAGGATTGACCACACTCAGCACTAGAACCAACACATACCAGAATCCTGTTCTGAATATTTAAATATTTTAGAAGTTAAAGAGTCTCTTTACTGTAGTTAATGATAGATGGCAAAAATAACAATTACAGTAACATTCAGGTACAAGGTTTCGCCAATAAAGTACTGTCTTATTCATAACACGTTTTTCATCGTTACACCACTCATACTGAATATTTATGATCTTGACAAATGAGCTTTTGCCTTTTTTAAATTGTCTTCGTATCATTTAGAGGAAGGGCGGCCACCCTCAACTGTTTCGGAGAAGCCAGATGTGCCATCTTCTTCTCCTCAGTCAGCAAGGAGCAGCTGGTCTTCCAGTCCTACTCACTCCAACCCTGGGGCAAGAACGCACCGTAAACCGCATCCTGAAGCTCTTCGACGTACTTCCACTGCCTCTGGTACAAAACACACACACAGTACTGATGACTGTGATTGGTATCATTGTCTAACATGTCTCATGTTCACTGGGTTTGACAACATTTCAGCCCTAGGGGCCACATATTCTCTGAAATTAGCCATATTTATATGGCCCAGTAGTTTAAAACATCAGAAGGATGATTACGTGTGCAGGCTGTAACGTTGGCTCTCGTGTCTTTTCTGATTTCAGTGGATTGGCCAGGTGAGGGGTCTTCTGTTTCGTGTGGTTTTAATAAAGATGCTTTTTAGCTTGACCGTATCGATCCAGCCTGACAGAATGGCCTTACGCAGAGCGTTTTGTTTGTCTGAGTGCATGTTTGTGTTTTGATATTTGATTTTTCAATGAAGAGCTTTCTGTTTAGTTTTTGGTTTGCTCTAATGTTTTCTACTCTGGTACTAATGATTGGAATGACGCTTGTTGTTAATAAGTTTAAATCTAACTATCTCTTTTCAACATGTTCTTGTTTCATGGTCATTTAAAAAAAATAATCACATTGTATTATTTTCCTTTTTTTCCTTTTTATGGAAGTCGTTCACTGTGTACATGCATTGTCAGATTTTAGCTATCATGTGTAGATGCACTGTAATGAAGGATGCATAAGAGGAAGCTTAAATTATGTTTTCAGAAAGGTTAAGTATGAGCTGGTTGGATCTGAACGAGCGGTTGAGCTGTTCTGTTCATTTGTGCTTTCTCTGTGTGTCTGTGTACGTGCGTGACTTTAGACGGGAGCAGGAAATCGGACACTCCTCTTAGCAATCATGACCCTCGCACAGCTGTGCAATTTCGCACTGCACTGAAGCGACTGAAGGAAATCATGGAAGGAAAGAGTCAGGTATTCACATCTCTACAGACAGCTTTAGGTTAACACTCTCCCGAGCCTTCACTGCAGCCAGCTGCGGCTTTTGTTTACCTGCTCATAGTATAATATGCAATCTCATAATTATTTGATCTCCAAGACTAACTTATTCATTTTTGCTGTACACACGAGAGATTTAGTTCTAAGATCAAACCCTGAATATAACTGTGTAGTTCAGACCTTCAGCTCTTATTTGATGCTATGTGCCTCTGTGTGTTAGATAACTTATAGCAGGCCCATGCACATCGACATTATGGATTAAAGCAATGTGCTGCTGTTGTCCCCCTCCAGAATAGTGATCTGAAGCAGTACTGGATGCCAGACAGTCAGTGTAAAGAGTGTTACGACTGCAACGAGAAGTTCACCACCTTCCGCCGCCGCCACCACTGCCGACTATGTGGTCAGATTTTCTGCAGCCGCTGCTGCAACCAGGAAATCCCTGGAAAGTTCATGGGCTACACAGGTAGGTGGCAGAGTTCAGAAGAATTAGTTGTGAATGTACCACAATGAGATTTGATTTTATGTCAATAACACAGAAACAACGGTTTTTGGTTTCCTTTTTTTATTCCAGCCACCATTTCTGACTTCCCTTGTTTTATTCATGTTTTTTTGAATCTCTTCCCTTCTTGTCCAGGGGACCTACGGGCCTGCACATACTGTCGTAAATTAGCACTAAGTTACGCTCACTCTGCTGACTCGGCCTCCATAGGCGAGGACCTCAGTGCCTTGTCTGACTCTCCCTGCTCAGTGTGTGTGTTGGAGCCTAGTGAGCCTCGGACACCAGTGGGAGGACGCAAGGCCAGCAGGAACATCTTCCTCGAGGAAGATCTCACCTGGCAGAGGTGAAGATGCATAATGACAGAGTTGCATGAAATCAGGTCATATAAATCATGCTGGTTATTTTGCTTTGTATAGTCTCACCCTTTGCTTTTGAAACGTCACTGCTTCTCCTTTGTGCTGTTGTTCCAAGCATCTTGGAGAATTCACCACAGGTCTTGTGTGGATTTGCACCACCAGTGTTTCTGGTGCCTGTTCTCATCATAGAGACACAGACTGACTCCAGGGTTTGGGGATCAGAGCTCTGTGGGCTCTCTGTGGGATCATTAAAAGGACCATTGGGTCTTTTATTTGGTTGAAGACACTTTATTGAAATTTTTACTCAGTGCTTACAACTGTTAGGGCTTACAACATGTCCTGTTGAGCAATTTCTTCTTGTATTGCAGTGGTTTTGTCATATGATGCTTTTTTATATTCTAACTATTCACGCTGACCTACTTGTTTCTACCTTTCTCCATCTGTGCTTCGTGCTTTACTTTATTGTCCATGACTTACATGTGCTGTTCATGCTTTGTGTGGACTGGGTCCTGTGCAGCCTGACTAATCCTTCGTTATAAACGTTCCTGCACAAGAATAAAGAAGATGGGCAGCATCTGTTTAATGACAAATATGCCAACACAACAGAACTGCCTTAACTTTCTTATTTAGTTGCTGTGAAACTAGCAACTAATGGACTTTCTTAAAACATTAAATTAAACTATGCTGCACAGAACAAACACATTTTTTCAAATGAATGCACATAATCACTTTTTCAACTTTTTCCTGACCAAATCTGTGCTTCCCGCCTATATTCTCTAACAACCTACCTCAAAGAAAATCTGTTTCCTGTCTCTCTCCTGTCATAGAAAAACTCCTATTGGGATGAGGAAGACGTGAGTCTTGCTGTTTGTATTTCAATTTTTTCCTTCTTTCTGTGCTTTTTTCTGTCCAGTAGAGCTTTCTAACATTGTAATAATGGTTTTGTATACACTGAATTTCTCACATTGTACATTTAGTGTAGAGGAAGTAAAGATTATCACAGAAAGTGTGTACATCAGCGTCTGTCTGTGTGTTCATTAGTATGATTACCCATGAGCCTCAGAGCAGTGGCCTCGCTTCCAGACTGACGACTCTACCAGAAGACGTGGGCAACTCGCCAGCCAGGAAGAGGTTAGTTACTAGAGGTTACTTTGAGTTTGCTTTCGTGTACAGTGTATTCCTGTACTGAGAGCATTCTCTGTGTCCCTGCCACAGGTCTGCCAGTGTGACCAACATGTCTCTGGACCGCTCAGTATCCTCTATGGTGCCTGCCTACGACAGCTCGGTCAGCCCACCAACCAGCCGAGCCATGTCAGGCACCAAGAGTGGCACCATGTTGGACCACAGCGAGGAGGAGAGGAAGATCCTACTGGTGATCCGTCCATTTCCATGATTGCCACCTGCTTATTTAACTCCCTTCATATATTTTCTCCTTGTTTTTCAAACATAGATTCTCTCTTGCTTTCCCTTCTACCTCTTTTCTGCTGAAGTCACAGAGAAGTCACATGTTTTGTATTTCATTAGTTCAGTGTCAGATGCTAAATGTTCCTCTATTTGTTGCAGGACTCCTCCCAGCTGAAGGACTTGTGGAAGAAAATCTGCCATAACAACACTGGAATGGAGTTCCAGGACCACCGGTACTGGCTGAGGACTTACCCAAACTGCATTGTGGGAAAGGAGCTCGTCAACTGGTTGCTGAGAAATGGCACCATCTCCACCAGGTGTCACGTCTCTTGACTCTTTATTGAATGATGATTTGTGGAAAGTTGAGTCTGACGTTTTAAGAAATTGCTGGCCAGGGTGGTGATGTTTACTTGTTCTTCTCAAATTGAGCAGCTTATAAACAGTTGTTTAATTTGGTGTTACAGGGCTCAAGCTATCGCAATAGGCCAGGCATTAGTCGATGGTCGGTGGCTGGACTGCGTCACTCACCACGACCAGCTGTTCAGAGATGAGTATGCTCTTTACCGCCCTCTCCAGGTGAGGATTGAGTTGAATAGTAAACACTGTGAATCAGATAATCGTATGCAGATGCTCGTGGTGACATTGATTGACTCACCAGGGTCCTTTTGATAACACAGTGATTGACTGATTATCTCAGGTAAAATGTGCTGATCGTAATGTCTCTGTCTTGGCCTCTAGAGTACGGAGTTCTCAGAAACCCCGTCTCCAGACAGTGATAGTGTCAACTCCCTGGAGGGACATTCAGAGCCGTCCTGGTTTAAGGACATCAAGTTTGATGACAGCGACACAGAGCAGCTCGCAGATGAGAATGAGTACAGCATGGCCAGTATGTGTATCAGGCTTACACTACATTCCCACTGATCTCACCATCGCTTTGGGTTATTCACACTGTGTTCTGAGCTGTGCTGCTAGGTTTCCATTGACATCTGTCCATCCAGAGGTTTGTCCTTCTCAGTGTGAACAGCATAACGTATTGGCGTGATTGTAGCTGCCTCTATGTCCAGACTCTTCTAGCCCCAGCAAGAGGACATCTGTGAGCAGTTTCCAGTCAGCGATTGACAGTGATTCAGCGTCCTCCATCAACCTCAACATGGAGCAAAACAATGTCAACTTCCACATTAAGAAACAGTCCAAGTACCCCCACGTGCCTCCTGCTGCCGAACAGAAAGGTAAACACTGCACGTTTAACATTTAACCAAGTGATTGTGCGAGAGTGATTGACCTCACTTTGGTCAATGTTCAAATGATTGAAAACACTGCAGTGTGCACATAACGTCTGTCCACTTCTGTAAATAAACCCACAATTAAGTTTGAACACTAGAGGTAAACAGAGGAATAATGTAGGAAGGATGTAATATTGCTACTGATACATGTAAACATCATGTTAATCCTGTAGACAGCAGGGAAGTTCTGTTTATCAAATACTGTTAATGTAGCGAATGTGTAGAAGGACTAGATCAAATAAATAAAATGTAGAAATGCATATAAAGGTGCAGCAACCTGTCAAGAGGATCATGTAGGTTTCTGAGCAGTATATCTAACAAGGTCTTTCTTCTCTTCTCTCTTTCTAGCTGAATTTCTTGTTTCTGACGATGGGGGACAGAACATTGTCATAAGTGATGCCTTCCTCAAGGGTACGACATGCATTTCCCTATTGATTTAATTTGATATCGCACTGAGAGGCACAATTTGTTAATCAAACTGGGGACCATGTCGCTACAGAGTCTCTGTTCAACCGTCAAGTAGAGGAAAAGGCCAAAGAGATGATGTTTACTCCGCTGGGTTGGCACCACAGCTCCCTGGACCAGCTCAGAGAGGAGAACGGAGAGAAGGCAGCCATGGAGAGACTGCTGTGAGTGGTATACGTGTTTTCAGAAAATGAAAAAAGCTAAAGATGCTTTTTCTGGACGTCATTGATTTATTTGATGTTGTAAACTGTGTTCACACTAGTCTCCGAAAAATACATTCTTCTAAGTACAAATATATAGGGAAGGAAATGAGAGAGATGATTTTCCGCTTTGACCACTGATATCGCTTCCTGCCTTCAGCTCAGCCAACCACAGCCACATGATGGCACTGCTGCAGCAGCTGCTCTACAGTGAGTCTCTGTCTCTGTCCTGGCGGGATATCATCGTCCCCGTGGTTCAACAGGTAGTCCAGACAGTACGGCCCGATGTTCGCAACTGTGATGATGACATGGACATCCGTCAGCTGGTCCACATCAAAAAGGTTAGACTCTCATCGAAGCAGTCCAGTCGCGCTTGATACAGATGATACACTTTTTTTTATTTGTACATCGGAAAACACCGGCTCCAACTAAATGCTTTTTCTATGATTTAGATTCCTGGAGGTCGGAAGTTTGACTCCACTGTGGTGAACGGCTTCATTTGCACTAAGAACATCGCCCACAAGAAAGTAAGGTCACAGTTTTCTATGCGTCAAAAATCCCACATTTGTCTAAGTGTAAACGTGCTAATTGTGTGTCTTGTAATCAGATGAACGCCTACATCAAGAACCCCAAAATTCTGCTGCTGAAATGCTCCATAGAGTATCTGTACAGGGAGGAAACGAAGTTCACCTGCATCGATCCCATTGTGCTTCAGGTCAGTAAGTCCCTCTTAACAGATATTAAAGCAAACTAATCTTTTCATCCTGATTCTAAGTTCTTCTGTCTCTCCCTCAGGAACGAGAGTTTTTGAAAAACTATGTGCAGCGAATAGTGGCCGTCCGTCCAACGCTGGTGTTAGTGGAGAAGACGGTGTCTCGTATTGCTCAGGACATGCTGTTAGATAACGGAATCTCCCTGGTCATCAACGTCAAACCGGTCAGTACTCTGACTCTGTGTTTTTGTCTGGCGTTGTCAGCGTTGTCTGGCCTGGAGTGTTCATCATCTCTTACATCCTTTTTTTTAGCAAGTCTTAGACCGAGTTAGTCGTATGACCCAGGGAGATCTGGTAATGTCCATGGATCAGCTGCTCACCAAACCTCGTCTTGGGACATGCCACAAGTTCTACCTGCAGCCCTTCAGCCTGGCCAACAGTAAGACTCTCCAATCTCTACTCCTGCTGTGAGACTTGAAGTCACTGACCTCTTTGTTTCTGCTCTGTCCTTTCAGGTGAAGTGAAGACTCTGATGTTCTTTGAGGGCTGTCCACCTCACCTTGGATGTTCCGTCAAGCTGCGTGGTGCTTCGGAGTATGAGCTGGCTCGGGTAAAGGAGATCATTATGCTGATGATGTGCGTGGCCTACCACTCCCAACTGGAGATCTCTTTCCTCATGGATGAGTTTGCCATGCCTCCTACTCAGTCCCAGAGTACCTCGTTCCCCTGCCTGCTGGAAAGCACCTCTACGTTGGAGGAGGCAGATGGAGATGAGGGAAGGATGGAAACCAACGAAGACAGCCAGGAGACCATCACAGGTGGTGATGACTCTGCATTGGGAGGACATCCTGAGACAAACCAGCTTTCCTCTTTATCAAAACTAGAAGACACAGACGGTCTCCAGGACAAAGTCAACTCAAAATCAGTGTCCTCTGTCCAAGTGGACATCGGGAGCACAGAGACAGTGACCTCAACCCCTTTTTCTACTCCACCCGCACCGCATTTATCCGTTTCTCCTCCATTCCTCATGGAGGAAGACGTAGAGATGACACAGTCAGACCCTATAATCAGGGTGTCTGAGGGTGAGATGGGAGAAGATGGCGGCTCAGAGAAGGACGAGTCGCTAAGTACCAGAGATGGGGAAGGCTCAGAGACTCCCAGGCTGTTTCGAGATCCTCTGCAGGATGATACAGGATTGTTTGTGACTGAGCAAGTGGCTTCATCTGACGACCGTCTAAAGACGATCTCTGCTCTCTTTAAGCAGGAGCTCAAAGATATCATCCTATGCATCTCTCCCTTCATCACATTTAAAGAACCTTTCCTCCTCACGCCGGCTGGCATGCACTGTCCCAGCCGGGATTACTTCCCTGAACAGGTAGTGTTTGCTGCTCTGTGTTGTACAGGCAGTGTTTCTTAGCGACCATCTTTTATAACATTGGTCACTGACGTGTGTTTCCGTCCCACAGGTCTTTCTTTCTTTACTCCTAAACAAGGACTTGAAAGAACTGGATAGCCGCAGAAAGCGTCAACTTCTGAAAGACTCGGCCCCTTCCTCCCTGGCTGGGGGTCAGACCAATGGTGCCGCGCCCCAGAGGCCCATCAACGTCCTGCCATGCCACAGCCTTACCAGCACCCGCATCGTCGACCAGCTGAACAGCAGCCAGGATCTGGCCAAGATGCTCGCAGATTACAGAGCGAAGGGAGGCCGCATTCAGCAGAGGGAAGCCAGCGACCCCTTCAGCATTGCCTGTGGCCAGAGCAGGGTGGGGGAAGCACCAGTTAGACTGTCCATGAGGAGTGACAGTGAAGGGGAGAAGCCGAGTAAGCAGAACGACTTGAACTGGTCGCCTAAAGTGAGTGTGCAGGTTCTCACCCAGGTCATGTTTATCCCAAAGGTGCTGTTCAGTGACAACTTTTGCTCTTAACCTGTTGTCTGTTGTCTTCAGATGGACTGCCTGAACCCTGTCAACCATCAGAGGCTGTGTGTGCTTTTTAGCAGTTCATCCGCTCAGTCCAGCAATGCACCCAACCCCTGCGTCAGCCCATGGTACACGCAGAGTTCACCAGCATCTCATGTATTGCTTTTAACTCCTTCATAGTCACTCACTTTACTCTTTGTAGGATTGTCACAATGGAGTTTTATGGCAAGAATGACCTCTCCCTGGGTGTGTTTTTGGAGAGATACTGTTTTAGGTAAGACTAGGATATCACAGCATCATGATTAATGAGTGAAATGAGTTTTCATGCACCTAGTTACAGAAATTCCATTGTACCAAGCAGGTACAATGAGCATCACATTAGCCAAAATAGAATAGCACATTATGTATATATGTTGCTTTACCAGCTGGACAAAGACCAGTGTCCACCGTATCAATCGGCTTTATGTTGTTTCTGTACACGCCAGGCCATCCTACCAATGCCCCAGCATGTTCTGTGAGACTCCCATGGTGCACCACATCCGTCGGTTCGTGCACGGCAGTGGTTGTGTGCAGATTGTCTTAAAGGAGCTGGACTCCCCAGTGCCTGGCTATCAACACACAATTCTCAACTACTCCTGGTGTCGCATCTGCAAACAGGTTCGTACTAATGATGAGCCAAGATGCCTCAAAAAGCAAATTCAACCGTGTTGTATGTGTAAACAAACAGCAGAAAGCTTATTCTGCTGAGTGTGTGTAGAAAGGTCTCTTCGACTGTTCATCGTATGTTTTTAAGGTGACACCGGTGGTGCCTCTCTCCAGCGACTCATGGTCAATGTCGTTTGCCAAATATCTGGAGCTTCGCTTCTACGGCCACCAGTACACGCGACGAGCTAACGCAGAGCCCTGTGGACACTCGATTCACAAAGACTACCACCAGTACTTCTCATACAACCAGATGGTGGCCTCCTTCAGGTTGGTCAGCTCTCAGGTTGTCCTGTTCCTCCTCCACAATCTTCCTCCACTCAACAAGGAGATCTACATTTACACCAATATAAACACAGGCACAAAAAACAGCAACAAGCCAAGCCTCATATTTAGTAGTTAGACTTGACTTGATATAAGTACAACAGAAAGAAACACAAGCTCCCCCAGACTAACCTGCGGTTGGTTAATGCTGGAACCTTTAAATGCTGCTCCGTTGTGGGGGGACTCTTTTGGCCTGAACACGCTGAAGAGGAAACATGAGGCAAGTTACTGAAATCACACAATGCGCTGAACGTTTGTGTCTTTAAAACACGTATTAAATAATATTTCCACCCTCCTAACCAAGCCTTTCCACTGTCAGCTGAGCCTGGCCACACTACGCAACATTTAAGAATATTAAATAGAATATCTTTAATCTTTTCTGTAGGCTCCTTTCCTTCCACAACATCATGTAATTAAGTTTATATGTAATCCAATGAAGTGGAAGTAGTGAAAGAAAACTGTCCAATTCAAACATTTCTTTTTTCCTCTCCAGCTACACTTCAGTGAGGCTGTTGGAGATTTGTCTTCCTCGGCCCAAGATCCTGATCCGAAACCTGGGTCCTTCCAAAACCAACCTGCAGCAGGACCTGAAGGACTTCTCTCAGAAGTAGGTGATCGTATGACAGCTCAGCAGACGTACAGTACATGTCAAGACAGAATCAGAGTCAGTTACAGTTCATTTCAGCGTCAATATGATGATGTTAAAGATAAACTCACACTATCATCGAAAGGTTTTAGCCCTTTGGACCATGAATATGCAAAAACTCCATGACAGATTAAAGAACAGGAATTTCAGCTAAATTTGAATTTATTCCATTTATATTATTAGATTAATAATAATAATTTTGGTCTTGTTTGCCTTTTGCTTTCCTCAGAGTGGCTCAGGTGTACTCTGCTATAGACGACCGCCTCACCTCCCTGAAGACCGACACGTTCAGTAAGACACGAGAGGAAAAGATGGAGGACCTCTTCGCCCAGAAAGACGTAGGCTCCTCACCGCAAGCTTGTATCTGTAGCTACGTCGGCAGCTTTAGCCTCATTGTGAAGCCTCTGTGTGTCTAGATGGAAGAGGCTGAGCTGCGGAGCTGGATTGAAAAGCTTCAAGCTCGACTGCAGGCCTGCGGAGTGGATTCTCCTCAACAGCTGCAGTCTGTGCTGGAGTCCATGGTGATGAAGAAACAGAGTCTGTGTGAGACGCTGCAGTCATGGAATAGCAGGTCAGTCACTGAAAGTAACATCCTGCACTGAAGAAGTTGGAGAATTGATTGTTTACTACTAATCCAGTTTGTTCTTTCTGCTGCTTTTTAGACTTCAGGAATTGTTTCAGCAGGAGAAAGGAAGGAAGCGTCTGTCTGTCCCTCCGAGCCCAGGAAGACACCGACAGACGGTCACTGAGGAAAACAAGGTTGGTGACATCATTTAATTAATGCGTAACGAGGAATTTAACAGGTTAAGTGCATACATTCCAGTTAAGTCTACCGGTAACATGTAGGATATCGTATTTGGCATTAGGATCATCCGTTCGATTGTGTGTCTTGTAGGGCACCTTGGAGTCCTCACCACGTAACCCCTCTCCTGTGGTGCAGAACGGGGAGAAAGGTGAGGTCAGAACTAAAAGTGACTGAATGGTGCCTGGTCTTGGCTGTAATTAATGAGCTGATGTGTTTTCTTCGACAGAGGACCGTCTCCTCAGCAACATGCCCTCCTCCTCTTCCTCCCTGCTGCCCTCACCAGGAGACCCCGGAGCTGAACCGGTCACACCTGTCCCCTCCTTCACAGAGCAGGACTCTGTCAGCATCCCAGAGGGTACGTGCAATTAGACAGTGCTTCTCCTGCAGCTGTGAGCAAACTCAGTGATACATTCAGGCTGGTGATGTCCACTTGTAGCTATGTGTGGGGTTGAGGCAACTTGTCAACTACCAAGAACATGAAGATTTGGCCTTTCTTGAACTGAAGAGTCAAAAATGACGTCCAGTCTTACTCGCGTTCTGCTTCATGAATTCTGCGTTTGCCTCTTCTTTTTTTTTCTCCAGATGTGTTTGACGGACACTTGCTGGGTTCCACTGACAACCAGGTGAAGGAGAAATCCACCATGAAAGCGATCCTCGCCAACTTTCTCCCTGGCAACAACTACAACCCCATCCCCTTCCCTTTGTAAGTCTGGCCAATGTCTTCTACACTTCTAAACAACTGAACTGCTGCATTTTCAGCCGACTGAGAACTGATATTTGCAACATGTTTATCTCAGATGTTAGTATTTTACATTTACTGTCTTGCCTTTGTTTCGTCATGTTGATTTATGAAGTGTATGGAATAAAGGGAAGGTTACAGCTCTAACCAACAGGATGGTTGAACTCCTCACAGTACCAGGCTGTAAGTTTCTGATTGCGGTGTGATCTGTGTCGACAGTGAGCCAGACAAGCACTACCTGATGTACGAGCACGAGCGCGTTCCCATCGCAGTGTGTGAGAAAGAGCCGAGCTCCATCATATCCTTCGCTCTCAGGTGACCGCCTGCATCCTCCATTCGTCTCAGATCAGTCTCGCCTTGATAAATGTCCTTCTTTTATTTCATGTTGCATATTGTGTTGCAGCTGTAAGGAATATAAAACGGCACTGGATGATCTGTCAAAGACGTCAAACGGAGGAGGCGACGAGAATCCCCTGGTAACAAGGTACACAGGCTGAAAAATCTGAAGGTTAGATAAAGCAGAAGAAGAGATTCATAAAAGGGACGTCATTTGTGCCTATTTTTTGTTTTTCAGTGGTGGGGAGAGTCGGGCTAAGAGCAGCCCTGCCAGGCCGAGCGAGTCGGCCTCATCCCAGCAGAGCCGCAGCGGCACGGAGGCCGATCCCCTCAGTAAGTGATCAGCTCCACTGGACCTCTAATAACCTAATTAAAAGATCTGATACTCAAAGTCTCTTTGATCCCTGTTTGGTGCAGAGGACGCAGACTTGGCAGAGAAACAGAAGAAGCAGATTCTGAATCCACACATTGAGCTACGTGAGTGTTTTGACTTGACTTCTGTTTCGCTTGATGTTTTTTGGATGAAGTCTCTGAAGAATCGCTCACGCAATAGTTGCTAAACTTTCTCTCGTCTGTTGATTTTGTAGAGTTCTCTGATGCAAACGCCAAATTTTACTGTCGAATCTACTACGCTGAGGAATTTCACAAGATGCGTGAGGTCATCATGGAGAGCGCAGAGGAGGATTTCGTCCGCTCACTGTCCCACTGCGTCAACTGGCAAGCTCGCGGCGGGAAGTCCGGAGCCGTTTTCTATGCCACAGAAGGTTGTACTTAGGTTCTAGTATGGTATTAGTATTAATATACGCAGCTGTGACACGTTAAGCAGTGAACAGGACCAGTTTAGAAATGACTTGACAACAACATGATGCTAGTTTCTCTGCTTCCTGTCCTGCCAGACGACCGCTTCATCCTGAAGCAGATGCCGAGGCTGGAGGTTCAGTCTTTTCTGGACTTTGCTCCACACTACTTCACCTACATCACCGGCGCTGTGCAGCAGAAAGTACGTACCCTGAAGCCGCTTTGTTGATGTAATAGCGAGCGAGGCGATGAGAGAAACAATAACCACGCTTGTACCACAGAGGCCCACTGCACTGGCAAAGATCCTGGGTGTTTACCGCATCGGTTATAAGAACTCTCAGAACAACACGGAGAAGAAGCTGGACCTGCTTGTGATGGAGAATCTCTTCTACGGACGCAAGATGGCTCAGGTCACAACACAACACTCTGACCATTACATGTTTTCGATTCCAAGCCAATAGTTTTTACTTGTGAGATTGTTTTTGTACCTAGAACTAAAGCTACTTCCTTTATGACTGAGTCTTAAGGCTTAAGACTACACTTAACATGTAGAGCTGCAGCTCTCACGCGTTCGAGCAGACAGAACTCTTCTACCATCCCATAAATTATTGTGTTGTTGGGGCTCATTTTAAGGTTTGTGTCTATAAAATGACTGTGTCCAGTTTTATAGTAAGTCATATCTGGTCAGAAAAATCAGAATTGCAACCAGATTTTCATGCTTGTTCCGCTTTGAGCCCAAATCAAATCTGAAACAATTATTAAAAAATAACTCGCTGCCACATCGTTACCTGTGACGTCTCCTCTGCAGGTGTTTGACCTGAAAGGATCTCTGAGGAACCGAAACGTGAAGACAGACTCTGGGAAGGAAAGCTGCGAGGTGGTTCTGCTGGACGAGAACCTCCTGAAGCTGATCCACGACAACCCGCTCTACATCCGCTCTCACTGCAAAGCCATCCTGCGAGCTGCCATACACAGCGACGCCTACTTCCTCTCCAGCCACCTCATCATCGACTACTCCCTGCTGGTGGGGCGAGACGATGCTACCAATCAGCTCGTGGTCGGGATCATAGGTGAGAGGAGAACCCAACAAGAGTGATTTTATTTTAGATGTAGTAGATGATCTCATGCTGTGTCTTCTGCAGATTATATCAGAACGTTCACTTGGGACAAAAAGCTGGAAATGGTCGTCAAATCCACTGGAATCCTGGGAGGTCAAGGTAAATCAGTTCAGGCTGTATTAACGGTCTTGTGCGTCAAACAGCTGCTGGCTGTAAATGTTGTGGCTGATGTGTGTTTCCAGGGAAGATGCCCACCGTGGTTTCTCCAGAGCTGTACAGAGCTCGCTTCAGTGAGGCCATGGACAAGTACTTCCTGATGGTGCCCGACCACTGGACCGGCCTGGGCATGAACTGCTGAGCGCTGCAGTGTGTACACACAGCGGACACAAAGGAGCTCAGACTCTATGCACTGAAATCTGGTTCCTGGAGCTTCCATAGTGAACAGCACAGTATCATTCCACAGCAGAACCGCTCTGCACCCGAGGCATTACAAAGACTGCTCTGTCGTTATCACAGGTATAGTGACGGATACTATACCGTACTGTATGTAGTATTATGAGAATTATAATGTGTAATATAATGTCCTTCTGCAGCACATTTCGTGCCATGAAGCCCCAACTGTCTCAAAAGCTGCTGAAAACATTCAGTCCTGTGGTTCTAGTTTGGTAAATAATTAAATTCATGTGATTTACAGTTTGTAAATGTACAGAGATCATGTTATTATTATTAAAAGATTATTAACACAACACGAGCATCTGTCTTTAATGTCAGCACTAGAAATGATCAAATGAAGCAGGTACCTTTCAACATAAAATCGAAAGGAGCAGGGAGGCTGCTGTCACCGAGCGAACACAATGAGACCTGGTTTATGAAACACATTTAACACTATGCTCCTTTACAATTTCATGAATTCTGTTTGCACTGCATCAAGAGAGAACCAGAAGAACTGAACCACACCACAGTAAGTTAACAGAGTTCTTTTTATAATGGCATGATTCATATAAAACAAACAGGTAGCGGACAAAGAGCCCTCAGCGTGTCGTACTGCATCAGGAACTGCTATGAAAATCACACGACGGCCGCGATTGTCAGGACTGAAGCTCGTTTTCTGGTGGATAATACTGGCAGACGGGTAACGTGTGCTTATCAGGCGCTTCCGTCCAACGGCTTCTTGAGTTCAATTTAGGACAAATTCATCAATATACACACTTTCAATTCATTCGAAAAGATCAAATAAAAAACATTTTGTATTTGACTGTGTTGAAACTTCTGTTTTGTTTTTGTATGTACAAAAGCATTTTAGTTTCATATCAGTACCTATGCTAACACTCACACCCAAAGCAAAGACAGCGCTGGTAATATTTAGTTTTTCTTTCTGTAAAGACCAAAGCCAACAATCGGATCTAGAAAATATCAGCCTGATGCTTTAGTTCATGGTCTGTAAAACTGCTCCACAGCTCAAAGTCTCCAGCAAACGCCGTGTTCTCTAGTTTAATGTTGGTGAAAAACCACGAAGCAGATGTTTAACTGCTCTTAAAAACCAAACTACTTCTTCGACTACTGGTTTCGGTCTTTACCTCCTTTTCTTTCACCAAAGCTAAAACATAATATCACCAGTGAAACGACAAACGGTTCACATAAAAATACCTCTGCAAATATTTTTTCATGCAGATCCTCTCAAACGTTTTATCCAATGTTACATAAGCGCCAAAATTATGCTCAGCATAATAAAGAATCTGTTCACCCAAGTCACAAAAACACTCCAACTTTAAGAAGCTGCGAAACCTAAGACGCAAACAAAATGTTACAATATCTTAGAGCCTAGTTTTACTACAGAGTACAGCGTATTGAGCAGATTGCTTTCATGTCCTGCTGAGTTTGTTCTCTTCATCCTCTTCAGCAGCTCGAAGCTCGTCGCCCCCAGCGTTTGTGATGTTTGGTGAACTGATCCTTTAAAATTTTAAAGACTAGAATCTAGAAACACAATATGTGGAAAAAGTTCGACATCAAGGCACTGGACGCGTTTCAGACAATGGCACACATCGTGGTAGGTACACAGAGAAGAGGAGGGAGGGTTCAAGTGCTGGTAGGTTCTGTACCATCATGTAATGGATCATAAATATCTGTTGTTCACTGTAGAAATGTCTTTTTGGAGAATTTGGCCTTGTGTGAGAACCTCTAGAGCTGCTCCACTACAGGCAGGGAGAGACGGGAGGCCGCTCAGGGCCACGGGACAAATGCATAAGCCTCGGTCACATCAAGCTGCGGTTCCGTCAGACTAGAACCTGCTGTTTGCGTATCGCAGGTGTAAAGTGCTGCAAACAGAGATTCACCCGGTGACGCATCCTCTACAGGCTGCAGAATTCACATTCAAAATCCTAATTTGTGCTTCAGTTATCAACAGTTAAAAACAAGCTCTATGTACCGTAGTTTGTAACGTGACAGTCAAATATTTGGTATGACAACAAGCCAGAAATGATACAAATGTTAAAGTCACACTCCGCTTTGTCTTGGTCTACTTCGTTTCGTACAAACAGTTAAAAATGGCTTTTTTTTCTATAATAGGTCTCGGAGGCGCGTTGCTGTGTCCCGCTGAGACTCAAATACCGAGGTCGGTTTGGAGAAGCACCCGTGAGTAAAAAGAACGAACCGTGAACTGTGAGTTTACACAAACATGCAGACCTGAACCACAGCGGGTCCAGATCAGATCATTGTTCAACGAGCAACTGGTTCCGCTGCAGCGGTCAGTCGCACCCAGAGCAGCAGCTGCTTACTCATTCTAATCTTACTATTTCTGTTTTGGATAAACTGGGGAGAACCAGCGCAGGACCAGCAGCCTGGTGGAAGGAGGCGGAGCAAGTGTTCAGCGTAAAATTAACAACGGTCAAATCAGACGATCAGCTTGTGTCAACCAGTGGTGGAAGCTAAGGTTTGCTGTAAATGCAGATCCAAACTTGAGTTGAAAAACAAATCCAGCTGCTATTTGTATCTAATTAGAAATATTAATATTGCAGCATCTTAAATGTGGTGATTTTCTGATTTCTCTTATTATTTTCTTCATTTCTTAAATGTCTTAAATAGTAGAAATTTGACTTTGGATTTGTTTTACAATAATCAAAACATAAATGTCACTTATTGAGAATTGGAGGCTTTACTTTTACTAATAGTTCTGGTTTTTAATGATATCATGAAATGCAGTTGAAGTTATTATTAAAATGTTTAAAGGTGATTCTGTAATTCATTTAACTTTGAACACGTTGCTCCGCAGGCGCAGACGTCTGCGCTGGGTCACAAACTAATCTCTGCCCTTCTGCCTAAAAAGTGCACGTTCCCGAGAAAACGCGTCATCGCTCCTCGAGGAGGGAGGGGCAGGAAAAAGTTGACTTCGAGGTAGGAGGGTAGAGAGTCGGCTCGGAGGGGTCAGAAGGTTTCCGAGTCTTCCGAGTCGTTTTCTGTGGTTCCCTCACTGGAGGGTCCGGAAGGGTTCCTGGGGCTGCGTGGGCCCCGCGGTCCCGGGCCGGGGCCGAGTCCGGGGCCTTTACCTCCGCCTCCCTGGTGGGGCAGCTGCCTCAGGAGGGAGCCTGGGGAGGGAGCCCCGGAGCTGCAAGGGGAGCAGAAAGGCATCATGGTAGCCAGAATGAGAGCCAGACAGTCAGCCACCTCTCTGCTAGGAGCACAAGCCAGAGCAGGCGTCAGACCTGAGGGAGAGAGACAGCGAGAGGAGGAGGGGCGAGACGTGGACGTGGAGGAAGCGGGGAAGGCAAAGCGGGAGACAAAAGAAGGGACGGAGCAGCATTCCATTAGTCTTCAGCCAGCTGACAACGGGGGGTCAGAACCGCTGACACGGATCACTCAAAGTCCAACTGAAACCATGTGGGGGAACGTGACCAGGTTCCGTTACGCTACGTCCGTACTTTGTTTCTTGTGATTTTCTCCTGCTCCATTAGGAAGAGAGGAAGAAGGACTGAACCTAAACGGACCGAGTGGCTGAGCAGTCGTGTAACAGACTTCAGCTCTTCTGATTCCAGCTGGACTTTGAAATGACAAACAAACAAGCAGCTTGGATAAACCTGGGATCCCACTGTCGGCCTGAGGAAAACTCGGAGCCGAGTCGATGCTTAGTCTGAGCTGCCAATAGGTTCATTCAGCATTTCTTGGGTTCATAATGTTGCTGGGCTGCTTGGACCAGTCTGCGTCCAGCAGAGGACCTGTCGCCAGAAATGGTTTTTGAGAAGAGCGCGATCTGAACAAAACATTGACTCTGTCAGACCCTCTGACTCACTGACCAGTGGGAAAAGCTCAACACTGGAGCACGGAAGAAAACATTCATGCAGACCAGCGACATGCAGCAGCTAGAGCCGATCGAACCAGAGGCATCCTACCATTCTCATCCACCGTCTGGACGTTGGCTCCGCGGGACAGCAACTCCTGGACCGCCTCCTTCAGTCCGCTACGCGCCGCCAGGTGGAGAGGACTGGGAAACAAAACACCGTCTGCTGAGCTACGTCAGGGGAATGTGGCTCTGGATGGGGACAGAGGTGGTTTGGGTGGGAACTCACGTTTGCAGAGCTGCGTTTGTGGCATTTATGAGCGCGGTGTCAGACAGCTTCTCCAGGATCAGCAGCACACAGTCTTCCTTCCCCTGGAAGAGAAGGAGCGACGCGGTTACAGCGAGTAACATCTTAATTACACAGACGTCCTCCATTAGGACAATGAGACGGAGGCTGTGGACACTTACGCTACTGCACGCTAGGTGCAGGGCGGTGTTGCCGTCTTTGTCCGTCAGGCTGTGGTTGGCGCTGGTCAACAGCACCTCTGCAACACAGACAGGAAATGTAAGCAGAAGGGCTGAATGCTGTGAGACGCATCAATAAATGATGGCGGGTGCACATCTGGAGGACAGCGGATCAGCGTACCCAGAGCTCCCAGCCTGCCCTTCTCCGCCGCCATCATCAGCGCAGTGCGGCCCGACTGGTCCACAGCATTGACAGATGCATCATGGGAAAGCAGCAGCTGGAGACAGTCGACGTGGCCCGCGAACGCCGCAGCATGAAGAGGAGTCCTGCACCAGAAAACAGACGGTGAGCCGAGAGGTGGCGCACACACACGCGCGCACACAGACACACACACACGCACGCACGCACACACACACACACACGCACGCACGCACACAGCTCTCACCTGCCCTTGGAGTCTCTGCAGCCAGTGATGTCTGACCCCATCGCCTCCAGCAGCAGAGACGCACAGGCCTCGTGATCATTGATCCTGGAGCACAAAACACAAAGACTTGAATGAGATTAAAGGCCATCGTTGCTGTGTTGTTTAATAAAAGGACTGAACATCATTGTGTCATAGACTGATGTGATGCTCTTACACAGCACAGTGCAGAGGGGTGAACAGGTTCCCATCAATATGCCGACAACCCTTCTGCTCCAGCAGCACCTCCACACACCCGTCTTGACCTGAAGCAGTTCAGAGGTGAGCGGAAGGATCTTAAATATCTTGGACCGTGGCAGGACATACAAGCTACAAACACCTGACCGACCGTAGTAGCAGGCCCAGTGCAGCGGTGTGTACCCGCCGTGGTCTCTCAGCGGCGGCAGGGACGGCGGCTCAGAGCAGGCGATGCTCAGCAGCTCGCTCAGCCAGGAGGCGTGACCCCGGGCGGCGGCCAGGTGGATGGGAGTACGACCCCGAGCGTCGCCGATCAACACGGACGCCTCCTGCTCCAGCAGACACTGGATACACTCCTCCTGACCACACAGCAGCTGCGGCGCAAACAGGACGGATGGTTAACGCCACGTTCGAATTTACCAAACCAGAACACGCAGAGTAACACCCACCCCGAGGTGCAGAGCGGTGAGGCCGTGGTTATCCGCCACATTGACATCGGCTTCCTTCTCCAGCAGCAGCGACACGGCGTCGACATGACCTCCAGCCACCGCCAGCATCAGAGGAGTCCTGGAGACGAGGACGTGTGAGAGACAGGAAAACCACAGACAGCGGAGGATGCAAGAGACGGTCACTCACTGTCCCTGAGAGTCTGCGGCGTCTACGAGGTCGGCGCTTTCCGATTCATCCAGCAGGAGGCGCACGCACGTCGTATGGCCGTTCATCACTGCGGGGACGGGAAACAGAGGAGTTTTAGTGCTCAGTCAGACGACGCAGCAGCTTCAATACTGAGAATGAGAAACTGTCAGGATGGAAGTAGACACGACAACCCACCAGCCAGGTGCACCGGCGTGCGTCCGTACTGGGCGTCTGTCGTGCGTGGCGCCGCCCCCTGGCTGAGGAGGGTGTGAACACAGTCTGCGTGGCCCCGGAGGGCAGCCAGGGCCAGGGGAGTCCTCCCCGCCTCGTCCCCCTGGTCCACCTCCCTGTCCCCATGCAGCAGCACCTCCAGAGCCTGGGCGTGGCCGTGGTACGCCTGCACGAGAGAGAGCCTTCAAACACACGCATGATGCACAGATCCGACCGGCGATGTCGCCATCGCAGCAATAGGTTAGAGCTGGAGACGCGACGTCTGACTCACAGCGAGGTGCAGCGGGCTCCTGGCGTTCGGAGATTCTGGGTCGTCCTGGTGACCGTCCTCTCTGTCCAGCAGCTGCACGACATGTTAGCACATTATCAACACACCATACAGAAAATAAGTGCAGCCAGTTCACCTGTGACCTTGATTTAATGCCCTGACTGATATGATTTATGTTCCTGAAGTAAAACCTTGATAGATTTAGTAATTTGTCATTTCTACATCAGCCTTTAGTTACACAACATGTCACAGGCCTGACAAAGTTTACAAGATGGATTCTCCTGACACTTCAACCTGTGGGTGTGTTTTGGTCCATAAGCTCGTGGAATGTGTGTTGTTCAGTGAAAATATGATCCGCTGATCAGCAGCATCTGTGTTTGTTGACTGACCAGTTCCAGACAGTGCCGGTGTCCATAGGCTGCAGCGTAGTGAACGGGACTGTAGCCCTGTTTGTCCTTCAGAGAGGCCGTCGCTCCGCTCTGAAGCAGAAACTCCAGACATCTGCAACACAAGGACTCGTGGTTACGACACGTCACGACTTAAAGGCGTCAGTCTGCATCTTCCGGTTAAATGTTGTGCTGAGAGAGGTTAGCTTGGCCTTAATGTGGACTCACAGCGCTGCCTCTTTCTCTCTCTCCGCCTGGACTCCTTCACTCTCAGGCTCCAGGGCAACGCGGCGCCTGTGGCGACGGGAAGAACGAAGAGAGGGAGGGGAACAAGTCTGACATTAACATTCGCCTCTTACATGAGACGCTTCCTACTAACAAGTGTAAACTGCTTGACTTGCTGATGCTGGATGCCGTGTGCGACCCCAGCATCACCCCCAGTTACCATGGAAACAGTGAGGTGTGGACCACCAGGTTTCTATATGAAGTAAGAGGGTTTTCAGTGTGACCCCGGTAGTGTGGTGTGAAGGCAGAGCTGATTCCCTCTTTGTTTCTCAACAAACAAGACGTGTATTTTTTACTTATCCCGAATCTAAATGTCTGAATACTTCCTCCTCTGCATGTCTGTGAACGTCTCACCTCCGGTCCAGGTCCGAGGCAGCGGCGTAGTGCAGAGCAGAGCGCCCCCACTGGTCGGTGGCGTTCATGGCGGTGCCACACGCCACCAGCGTCTCCAGACACTGGTAGTGACGGCTGGCGGCTGCGTAGTGGAGCGGAGTCCTGTCGTAACAGATCAGGACGCTGATGATGCTGGCACCTCGTTTCACTGAACATTTAACTGTAGCAGCCTTTTGTGTGCGAGCATATTCCCCACGTTATGAATGAGCTGGTGTCTGGTCTCACCTGCCACAGTTATCCCTCCTGTTGTGATCTCCGCCGCTGCTCAGGAGCAACTTGACACATTCCACGTTGCTGCCGTAGACAGAAGAAAGAGAAAATGACCAGAACGAGTGAGTTACAGGTAAAGTTATCACCCAAACCCTCTGAAAGTCAAACGCTCACCCTCCGGCAGCGGCAGCGTGCAGGCAGGTCCTCCCCAGGCTGTCAGGCGTGTCTATCTGGAAGCCTGCGGACAGGACCGAGTCGTTACACATTATGCTAAACCGCCGACCTGACGAGGGCAGCGCCGGGAGACGGAGGGAGGCGGGACAACACAGAGCAGCAGCCACAGAGAGACAGAGAAACACAGGCGTTAGTGCGACAGGTGGGGGAAAGGAAGCTGCATGATGCTGGCCACACAGACCAATTATTACAGAAAGACACAGAAACACCCAGAGTTCAGCCACAAACCAAGCTCAGAACGAAGACAGACCTTTACAGAGTAATACAGAAGGAATCAGAGGAGCAAAGCAGTGTTAACAGTTAACAGAACTATGGCAGGAAATGTGTAATTTTGTCTTATGTGAATCATAACAGGTGCATCATGATGAGATAAACGGTCATTAATAAACAGGATGACTGGAGTAGACGTGCATCTGACTGAATGTCTGGAGGCACGAAGCAGAAACTGTAACGGTGGAAACAATCTGAGCTTCAGACGCGAAACGGCAGAGATCAGTGAGACGAGGCTTTTGATGCATTCGCCTGATGCCAACGTCAGTGGTTTGTGTTTTAAAGGCGACTTTTAGCAACACAACACGCAGCTCAAATGCGTCTTTGTTTTCACTACAGCGGCTCAGTTCATCCCACACGGCGCCAGATCCAGAACATGTCAGGATCTTTTCCTTCTGGAACCTAAATATTCCCTACGCACGCTGTAGCGCCTGAACAGAGGAATTTAACAGCACAATCGTGTCCCATCAGTGCGTGATGAGACTGAGTGAGGCCTTGTCTGTTTCCTGAGCATTGTGACTTGAATTTGGCCTGAGCTGAATGCGTCCGTCTGTGCAGCATTTGACCACAGGGAGCGAAGAAGCTGACAAACAGCAAAACAGACCCTGAATCCGCACCACATGCTGTTCCTAGTGAAACAGGGTCTAGTACCTGAGGAGAGCAGCTTCCTGCAGCAGTCGGCGTGAGCGTTCAAGGCAGCCAGGTGCAGAGGGAACATGCCATGGACTCCTCGCCTGCACAGAGAGGAACCGTCATCATTCACAGATGCCTTTCTGCCGTCACCGCTCTCAGCAGGCGAACAAACCAACCTCGTGCAATCGGCTCCGCTGGTGATGAGCGTGTTGATGAGGAGCTCGTGGCCGTAGCGGGCGGCGACGTGCAGCGGGGTGTTGCCGTCCTTGTCCACGCAGTCGATCTCCCCGCCTGAAATGAAACGGTCCATGAAATAACGCTGCGCAGGTCGCCGTGGGAGACGCAGGAGCGTGAAGAGGTCTCACCGTTCTGGATGAGGGTCTGGGAGCGAGTGAAGCGACCGTGAACCGCCGTCATGTGAAGAGGACTCTTTCCGTCCCGACTCTTAGGAGACAAGCGAGTAAAATGTTCATATACGACAGCATCAGAGGAAGGAAACAGACCGGCCTTACTTTTAATTCTCATGAAAGATTCTTGTGAGCACAGTTCATGGGGTCATAGTGAAACACAATAAAGAGGCTCCAGCATCAGTCAGTGGTCGGCCAACAACACTGAGGTGGTGACAGTGACTGGCCTGAGCCCGGAGAGGGGCTGTGCACTGCCCTTTATGACATCACAAGGGGACAAATCCTAAATCTGCTCCTTGGGAGTCGGCGACCTTTAACTACAGAGATATATTCTTGCCAATCTATTGGTCAACCTAAAGACGGAGACACTATGGCCTTTAAAACCAGAATTCGAAACAGAAGCTCTGCAGTAGATTGAATTGTACGAGGTAAAACACAAATGACACAAAAGGTTTGTACCTGAACGTTGACGTCGGCGCCGTTGTTGACCAGCAGCTCCAGGCAGAGCGCCCCGTGCGTGGAGGCCGCAGCGAAGTGCAGCGGGGTGAAGCCCTTGTTGTTGGGCTGGCTGACGTTGGCGCCGTAATTGATCAGCTCGTTGGCGACGGCTTCCTGGCCGTTGAAGCAGGCCAGATGTAGCGCCGTGTTCCCAAACGCGTTGGACTCATCGATCTGTCGTCAGAGAAAACAGGCCAAGCTGTGACGGGCGAGGACCCGGCTCCTCCGGACAAACGACACAATGTTTGTGTTCAGCCTGAATGAGGCCTGTTGTGTCTGTTCTACAGGGAGTATTTGTTATCTGTGCGTGTGTTTTCTTTCTGGATTGTTTTCCGTTGACGTCTGTCCTGAATTGCAGCTATAGACATGAACTGAACTGATCTTCAGGGATTTGTTCTCCACTAGCGTTTAGATGTTCGTGGCAGGAGCCAGCAGTGATGCTGTCAACGTGTCTCACCTCCACCGACAGGTTGATCAGGTGCTTCACCACAGCGATCTGTCCGCTGGAGGCTGCAGCGTGGAGGGGAGTGTAGCCGCGTTTGTCCTTGCAGTTGACCTCGGCCCCCTGACTCACCAGCAGACACACGACCTCCAGGTGACCTGCAGAGGGCGACGCAGAGCACAGGAAGCAACGGTAGTTTAACATGAAGATCGTACACAAAAACAGGAAGTATGTATATTTGAGCTGGTCAGAGTTGGTGCTTTCTTCAAGTTTAGTTTTTATTGCTTCTCTGTTCTCTTCTCTTCTCTGTAAACATTATTTCCGGTGCTTTAATGTCCCAGTGATTCCCAGTAAAACATCTCTTTCACAGCCACATTTAAGGACTCGTGACGTTATTGTTGTCCCACCTCCGGCTGCACGTCGTTTCCATTATAAACTCTGTTTCTGTCTCTTACCCATGAAAGCTGCCCAGTGCAGCGCGCGGCCGTCCTTCTTATCAAAGGCGTTGATGTTGGCTCCTTTAGCCAGGAGGAGGTTCACCATCTAGGCCGACAGGAGGAGAGAACGTGGGCACGTGAGTCAGTCACATCTCGGTTTATCAGTTTTGTGTTGTTGTGAAAAAAAGAAATGTGAAAAAACTACACTCTGTACTGTCCCTGAAGGGCTCACAGCACAGACGATGCCCTGGCAAATGACAGCTGCTCGATTAAATGCGTGTTGACAGGCTGGTTCTTATGCTGCTGTGGTTTAATTATAGACACTCAACTGTCACTTTCCTGAGAGCAGCAGGAAGCAGCTGAGGCTCCGTTCATTGATATCTGGGAGAGGCTGCAGGTACAGTATGTGTACAGATGAATTTATATAGCAGCTCTGTGAACGCGTCTCATCACTCAGCAGAAACCTCCTGCCTCCTCTCGCTGTTACTTTTAGACTCAGCACATTCGTGAAGGATGCGCTCGCCCACCTGTTTCCTCTAACTGGGCCGTTACATCACAGCTCGTTCTATTTCAGACACAGCTGGACAACGCCAGGCGCCGCGTGCAGTACCTCAGCGTGGCCGTTGAGAGCAGCGTGGTGCAGCGCGGTGCGGCCGCCGCGGTCCGACACGTTGACGCTACTCAGCAGCGGGATGATGACCTCAGCGCAGCGCAGGGAGTTATTGGCCGCGGCGACGTGCAGCGGCGTCTGCCAGTTCTTGTCCCGAGCGTTCACGTCGGCTGAGTGGCGGATCAAAACTCTCACGGCCTCCTGAGGAAGAAATAAATACAGATTCGTTTACATCCAGTTGCCACTTGGTTATTATATTATATACCAGAACTCTTCTGAAATTATTAAGGACACATTCACAAAACAGAAGCCGATTTTCTGAGCATCCATCAAACACGTACCTGAGTAAAAACGATTTACTTCTACGAGTTTAGCTCAGATTTGTTCCACATGTGCCTCTTAAACAATGTTCACAGTGTTAACGTTGCAGAGAAAACAACATTCTTTTATTTTCCGTCATTCAGAAACTGACTCGACTGCAGTTAGCAGTTGATTGTACAAACCATGAAGATGGGAACACTTACATCATTTGTTTACACAAAGACGTTCACAGCCACACACTTCACGCACGCCTACACCGCAAACAGTCTGCTTTTACATAAACCTCGACCACGTCACCAGGTGCCTCCTCCAGTTATTCCAGCGATGTTGAATCACCTGTGGCGCCTGCGTTGTGTTCTGCACGGAGCAGTGAGCTGGAACCTGTGTGTGTGTGTCTAAACACCGTAGCTTAGCTCTTCCAGGCCTGTTTTCTCACCGCGCTTCTCGTAGCTGATGTTGTTCAGGGAAGGAGAAAGTTTTGGACTCGCTACCTGTTTGTTTGTGTGTGAATGTGTGCACTCACTTCGCTCCGAGATGCCACAGCGCGATGAAAAGGGGTGAGCCACATGTTGTCTTTGGCATTGACCCGGGCCCCTGGAGAGGAATGAATCTATGAATGCTTCTCAAGACAATCACGCAGCTTAACGTCAGCAAAGCAGAAGAGGATAAGAACTAGGGCAAAACATTCACCAGAGAGGATGAGCAGCTCCGTGATCTCGGCATCGCCCAGGAAGGCTGCTGCGTGCAGCGGCGTTCGCTTCTCTGCATCCTGAGGGAGGAAGGCGAGCAGTCAGCAGCTGTGTTTCATAAGGTTAGAAGCTGACTGAGCTCAGTGAGGTGCAGTTCAGTCACACTCAGTTTTGCACATGAATCGAACCAGGAGACATCTCATAACATTATTCTGAATGTCCAGGTGTCCTCACCAAAGCGTTGATGTCTTCAGACTTGTATATGAGCATACGGATCTCCTCAGGGTCTCCACTGAAGATCGCCTGGATGAGAGGAGGCTGAAGACGGGACAAGGACAGAAGCTCAGACAGGACCAGGACCCAAACCTGCTCCTACCACCAAAGGTTTTAAAACACATCCTGCAAACTGTTGTCTCTATATAAAACTCACTACTAGAACATTCTTTGCAGATGCAGACAGAAAAATACCATCGAAGGCCAGAGTGTGGAGGTCACGGCTCCCAAGCCCTTATTTATGCTGGCAGATCCCAGATAAGGCGGAAATGCAGTTTCTACATTCGACCCGACGGACGGCAGCACGTCTGGGAGTGTGAAGCAGCCTTATTCGGTATTTTCCCAACAATAATCGCTGAATGTGCAGCTTTGCTTTAAATTCGCCACCTTTACATGCTCTTCGTGTTCTGTGCTGTGGTTGTTGAACAGGGGGCAGCTGTAAAGGCAAAACCATTTCTGCAGTCTTTGATTATTAAGGTTGTTTAATCCTGAATTATTAATTAAAACACACAGATTATATGATTTCCAAACATTTACAGTTTTAAAGTAAGTGTGAAAGTCGCAGGTTTGGTCTAATCTGCAGAAAACTAGATGCGTTAGCTATGAATCAGGCCGTTTCCTGTGTGCTTCTGCACTTCCTGTTGCACAGTCCCTCCTTAAATGCACGAGAGGAACCACAGAGCAGCGTTTCACTTCTGCTTTAAAAACTAAGCATGAAACGAAACCACTTCCTCATCTGACGTTATTCCCCCGTTGAGTTCTGGTGTAACACCACATCATCTCACTTCTAGGTGACTGAAATTCATATTTATAGTCCGTTACGATGTCCAGAGTGTCACTACATGTAATGTCCTTCACTGGTTGGGTTTAAGAAGAGACACAGTTGCACGAAGAAGTCTGTAAATCACCTGGGATCACATGGTTTTCTGCATAAATTGGTCATAAAATGTGTTTTCATCTTCATTTAAGTCACAGCAATAGAAAAACACAGTCTGCTTAAACTACAGAATGAGGGGAAGGAGAATCCCAGAGCGTCAGCTAAGACTCACAGGAATCTCACACACGATGACATTTATGTTGACAAATCTACAATAAGTAAACCATGAACCTAGAATGGAGAATATGGGAGGAACCACGGAGGAAGACGCTGCTGTAAAATACTGCAGCACGTTTGAAGTTTGCCAAAGAGCAGCTGGATGATCCACAGAACTACTGGCAGAATATTCAGTGGACAGATGGAACCAAAACTGAGTTGTTTGGAAAGAACAGACAACACTATGGTGGAGAAAAAGGCACAAAGCAGCAACGTCGACGCCTCATCCCCACTGGAAACGTGGTGGAGGGGCATCATGGTGGAGGACGGTGATGCAACGGCACAACGACGCAAATGTAGAAGTAAATCGACTCCTGGACTGGCCCAGTCAGAGTCCGGACCTCAGCCCGACTGAGATGCTGTCAAGAGACGGTTCACACCAGACGTCCCAACAATATTGAAACAGTTTTGTAAAGAGGAATGGTCCAAAATTCCTCCAGACAGCTACAGGAAATGTTTGGTTGAGGTTATTGCTGCCAAAGGAGGGTCAACCAGTTATTAAGTCCAAAGGTTCACATACTTTTTCCACCCTGCGCTGAGAATGTTACATGTTCAATAAAAACATATGATGTTTGTGCAGCATTAGTTTAAGCAACCTGTGTTTTTTTATTGTTGTGACCTCAATGAAGATCAGGACACATTTATGACCAATTTATGCAGAAATTGTGATCCCAAAACTACGTGATCCCAAAGGGTTCACGTAGTTTTTCTTGCAACTGTAAGTTGACATGGAACCAGTCAGACAAAAAACATGACGACGCATTACGACATCGAACGACACACAAAGCCTTCACTGCAGTGTGTTCACGATTCTGATGGATTCAAAGGTGAGCAGGAACATTTTGCTTTACAGAGAAAAGCATCTAAACTAACAGAGGATTATGCAACAGGACAACGATCCAAAACATGCAGCCAAGTCCACACAGGCACTGGAGGGAAGAGGTGAAAGGGTTTGAACCGCACACAGTGAACGTCTAATACGTCCGACAGTGAACAGTTGTGGTTCCGACCCACACCTGTACGTGTTCTCAGCCTATTGGAGGATTTCCACGGGTGACGCCGTCTAGAGTGAGAGGGAGGGGAGCAGCGAAGCAGCAGCAGGAGGCTGTAAGATGCAACCAGCTCTTGGCAGCATATGGCCTCTTTAGCTTCGCCTTTCTCTCCAAGTGCTGCACACGCAGACACACAAACACTCAGCTGGCATCGCTCACAGCCGGGCCTGTGATGGCCTCGGGTGGGGGTGGACGGAGAGCGACGCTGGCTCAGGAGGGAAGGAGTGAGAGCATGCGCCTGTGCACGGCCCTCAGAAGCATGAATGGAAACACATCAGCCACACACGACCACATGCTGGGCTCAATAACAACCGGACGCATCAGGCACTGCTTATTTATTTCCTTAAGTGCTGTAGAGGCATAATAAAAAAACTGTACCATAAAAACCCTCAGCAAAGTCAAAGAACACAAACATTTAGAAGAAGAAAACTGGTCGAATGTGTTTTCAGACCACTGAGAGAACGGCTGGACGTGGGTTTGAGTTACAGACACGAGTGGAACAGAGGGTGGCTCCGAGCTGACGCCCCCCCACCTCTAAACACGGCCGTGGCCGGTTCATGGGTCAGGCTCCACCAGCTCCCCTCACAGGATCTCCCAGAGCCGGAACCAGCCTGCAGCAGACAGTGCGGTCGTGAAAGCCCTGCACCGGGACACGTTGTGTCTCCTCTGTTCCACAAACCTCCCCCATCAGGTGAACTGTGTTTTCATTCCACAGACCTTCACACACAAGCTAACCTGCATCGCAACACAATACATCAGCACATCCTCAGCCACAAACCTCCTTTACTTCCTGTATTAGTTCATATCGTTTTGCCTACTTATCAATGGAAGCAGTTACGTTGGTGTCACTGAGGCTTCTTTCAAACCTTATTCCACCTCATTTCTGTCCCAAACATCTCCATCCGCCAACTTCCAAAATGTCAATAAGCAGAAGCTAATAAAGACGGATTCAACACAGCATCTGTTCAGAGCAGAGAACCGACTGGCAGGGGCCACGGGTCCCTCGCGTCCTCTGACCGGACCGGACTGAAGGGAAACAGAATTCTGTAATTCATCAAATTAAATGCAGCACTTGAATTTCTGAGCGGGTCTGCAAGACGCTGGCCTTGAGCCCAAGGGATCACGAGGTTCCAGATTTGGTCATATTTGCTTGTCTGAAAGTCTAAGAACTCGGAGAAAGAGCGACAAACACAGACTCTCACAAAAACGGAACCACAGACAGAAACACAAAATGACTCACTACATAAGCAAAATACACTAAGACAGAAGAATCAAAATTTAAAAAGCACGAGGCCAAACTACACAGCATTACACAAAAAGACACAAAACAGCCACAATGACCCATAATACAAACAACAACAGCTATGTAAAACTGCTCCAAACATCCAGAAAACTACAGAGACGCACATGAGCAAAGAACCCAAACGTATCACAAGGAGGCACAGAACCTCAAAACTAAGACAAAAACTTGCTGATACTGCTAACACAAATGGCTTAAAGAAGCTGCACAGAGGCCACAAAAAGCACCAGAGAAATCACTCAGAGCAATAACTTGAAATGAAGTTCAGCTAAAACGAGTCTCGGAGCAGCAGCCTTTCATTTGGCCCAGTGTTGCTCAGACCCAGAGCGTCTGCTGTTATCAGAGCTCATCGGCATGTTGCCTGAAAACAACAGGAAGTCCCTCAGTTGTGAGTTGCACGGAGGAGCAGCTCTTCCCTCTCTAGACGCTAACGACACTGATACCAGGGCAGACCGAGCATCGCTTCACACGCCAGCGGCCCCTCAACCTTACAATGACACAGCACGCACAAGGCTTCGTCACACTTCTGGGAGATTTTCAATAACATGACACCCACATTGTGGAACTACAGGAAAATTATTTGCCATCAACCACGAGATCAATCAAATGAAGCTTCTCAACAATTAAGATGTGTGACAGCAACAACAGAGAAGCTGAAGAAGAGTTTTTCCATTTGTGCTGCCTGAACAATTTAAGGAATCAGCTACTAACCAAACGGTGGAAACGTGATCTGCAGACACAGGACAGATATAAAAAATTATTTTTTTTAATCTGGACTTTGAAAAGTCTGCTGGGGAGCAACATGTGATATGAAAACTCAGACTCACAGCACGTCCCCCTTACTGAAATATTAAATATTCCATTACTAAGGTCAGATACTCGGTCCCTGTGAGTGGACTGTGGTGCCGGTACAGTCCCAGCATTTCCCAGGACTGGGACGCTCGCAGAAGAAACAGGAAGTGTGTGAGAAGTGGGCTGTCCCGGTTGTAACGGAACATATTCTAATACCGCAGGGTTTTACAGAACGCGGTGTTCGCGGCCGGGTTCGTGCGTCTGGATGAAGGTTTCACGCGCGCAGCCTGCGGGACGGAAACGCAGACGTGCGCTGCGTCTGGCTGGACCCTCGGTGGAGGCACAAAGAGAAGAGCGACACTAGAAATGAGAGGAGCTAAGCTAAGCGGCTAGCAGCGCTACCTGGTCAGCCAGCTTCAGGACAGCCATCTCTGGGTCCGCTCCTGCCGCTCATCCACTCCGTGCGGCACCGTGCGCCGCTGCGCAGCGAACCCGGCTCCTCCTCTTCCTCTTCTCCGCTCCCCAGCCGTGCGCGGCGACTCGCAGCTCTCTAGCAGACTGTGGTGGTGAAGGCCGGGCCGAGCACCAGGGCCAACATCAGCCCCGCTCCACGGACGCTATCTGCGGCGACGCCGCTGAGCCGAGGCGGCCGCTCGGAGTCGCAGGGAGGCGGCGAAGCAGGACCAGGAGCAGAGCCCACCGGCGTAAACAATCCACATCTATGGCTGTTTCTGCTCCGCTTCCCGCTGCGGCTGTTTCTTACTGCGCGGAGGTCCCGGGCGTCTCTCTCCGGCCCATACGCCACCTACAGAAGCCTCCCTCCTGCCGGTCTGCAGAACCACAAGCCTCCCGGAGACGCAGCTGAGCAGCGCTGACAGGAAGTCGGTGCCTGTCTCTCCTCCTCTCAGATGCAGAAGTGGAGGAGACGCTTCCTCAGCATCAACAACCAACAGCAGCGCCCTCGCTACCGCCCCCTACTGGAGGCAGAGGGAACGGCGCCCCGAGAAGCGACGGATGTAGAGAAATACAGCTAATGCAAAATAAGCCATAGATAATAAATACACATGAGGATAAAGCCATTGGCCACTGTATTAGGAACCTGTACAGCCCAGCTCTGACATTATCTGGAGGTTGACCAGGTTGCGATGTCTAAACTACGTGGTGGTGTAGTGGTTGGTGAAGGCCCCGGGTTTGAGCCCCACAGGTCAGCTGAATTAAAGTCTGAATTGTTCCTCCACATCCCTAAATGACAGCTGCACCACGTCTCCCTTTCTACTGCTCCGTTGCTCAAGTCACTTCTTGTGGAAACATTCCTAATCACAGGCGTCTCCCTGGGGCAGGTTAGAAGCAGGGAGACCCACCTCCCAGAGCTGACTCGACACGCACACGACACAGACGCCGCAGTATCACACGCTATGCATTTTTCATGGCTCAGTGTGTTCATGGACACGCATTCCCAACGTTGTCTTCACACACCGGACCTACAGTTTATTTTATATAGGATGATTCTACATCTGTCATGATGTTGCTCTTCTCTCAGCCAATTGCAGGTTTTGTCTTAGTGGGTCCTTCTGCAGTCTGAACATGGGCTTCATATTATAGGATGTCAGAAGTTTTTATACAAAAAGGCTTCTTCTGGTTATTTCTTCTGGTTCTTCCTCTTTCGAGGAAGTACCACAGATTTTCACGTTATTGTTGTTAGTCCAGTAAGAAGCAGCTCCACCCTCATAAACTACTACTGCAGACCTACTTCCTCAGATTATCAGACCCTGATGGCGTCTAGTGGTGGAATCTGGGTCAAAGCATGAGCCTGGCTGAACGGAGGGGAGATTTTTCCACTGCGTCCACCACTGAGCAATAACGTGTGTGTACGAGTACAAGGGTCAAGTTTAGATCTGTGTGCTTTTATTTTTAGTGCAAGTGAATTCCCAGTTCATTCCCTGGCTGCACGATGGACATGCTAATCTGACGGAGTAGAGCGGCCGGGTAGCGCACGCTGCACCAGAAAGCAGAGTTTAGAAAATGGTTGCAAGGTCATGAATTTGTAAACGACACCAGGCAGGATCCAGTTACAGAAGCACTCAAGAGTTTACGCTGACTCCATTATGTCACAGTTGGTTTACTCACACGATGCGAGTCGTGGGTTCATCCTGAACAAGGCCACCAGCAGCCCTGCTTCGACTGGAACAAAACGACTAATCCTCCTTAATACAACCGAGTGTTAATCGGTAAACACCACTTTCCCGAGACAGAATCTGCAGCTTAGTTCGTGAAAAATAAAGTTTCAAGTACACAAATACATTTTTTATACACAAACATTTTATTTGGTTAAATAAAGCAACAATCTAAGAACAGAGGTGGTGTGAAACATGGAGAAGGTGAGTGCGGCTGCTACTAGGCCGAGTGTTTAAAACATTGTGGCGACTGCTCTGCATTCTTCAATTAAGGGCTCGTCTGACCTCAACCATTCATTCCAGGGAACACAAACAAAATGGAAAAAATAAAAAAAACAGACTTTACACATTTCTTCTTATTCTCTTTCCCTAATCAGCTCAATTTCAATTCAGAGTCATTAGACAGTTTACAGAGATCAACGTACAGTTGCTAAATAAAAACCGACTCGGTCCTACGCCGAGGCATGTGGAGATGGGGAGATCAACGGCTGGAGGAGGAAAAAAGGGGGCACAAAGACTTTATTTACAAGACATAATCCAGCTCGTAGCGGACGTACATGTTCTTCTCGTCATTGTAGACCTGTGGGTAGTGGGCGATGAGGGCGTCCTGGGAGCCGATGTAGATGGAGTTGTAAATCTTCCAGTAGACGTCTCTCACCTTCCTGGCTGGATGAAACAAACCCTGCAGATAAAAGCAACACACTTAATACAGTGACCTTACACGAACCCATTACAGATCCAGCAAAGTAGTTTGGCCGTTTACTGATCTTACCTGTAAGCAGTACTGCAGCATGCGGCACGGCCCGATGGCCACCCTCAGCCCCTCCAGAGCGCCCATCACCGCCTGAATGACGTGAGGCGATGTTTCAAACACATTAGGCCACACGTAGTTGAGTAGGTGGTTGAGTGAGTCCTCGCAGCCAAACCCGTAGACGCCCAGGGACATGTGCTGAACCACAGCGCTGGCAGTCTGTCTGTGAACCAAGTCTCTGCGGGGGGACAGGCAGAGTTAGTTACCAGTGAAGATAAACTAATGTAAATTTGTGTAGTCCTGCAGAATCTCTCAGCCACCTGTCCATGAGTGCATCCTCCAGCAGTGGCGTCACAGCGTAGATGTAGTCTTTGCCCATCTCACCGATGTACTCGAACAGGAAGGAGAGGGACTTGAGCACGCCGTTCTGCACGTTGAGCTCTGGCACGCGGTATTCGTTCATGAGCGCCGGCAGCACTGTGAACGGTGAACAGGTCTCTGCGACGATGGCGATGGCCACGGTTGTGCAGACTCTGTTCTGACGCTCCTGGACCTTTAGGTTATTGAGCAGCGTGGCCAAGACATCATGGGGACTAGAGGTGAAGACCAGAGATGGCAAAGCATTGGTCAAGATAGATTAGACAAGTCACATCAAATTCAGTGATGCATTATTGATTGATTCATAACACGAATGTTTTTGGAGGCCTGGGCTTTAAACAAACAATTTACCATGTAAATGGGAAGCTGTGGGGTATTTTAAGAACAGATGGTTCTTACCCAATGGCTTTGGCAATATAACCAAAGGTGTTGACAGTGGCTCTGCGAATCGCCTTTTTGTGAGCCTTCAGCAGCTCCAGCAGTTCGAAACAAATCCTCATCCACTCTCTGGCCGACACATATTCAGCTCCCCTAAAACACATGAAAAGCAGTTAGAGCAAGGCCCGGTAGTGTTCGCCGCACAAGCAGAGGTGATCAGACCCAAACTGTCCGGGGTTTTACGTCACTGACCTGTCAGCAATCCTGCCCACCAGATCGATACAGTTCTCCTGCACTTTCTCGTGCCTGTTCTTCAGGATGGGAGTCAAACGAGGAAGCAGATCTTTGATTGGTGGCGTCATCTTGTGCATACCTGCAATGGGAGACATAATAGTTGGTTTATTCTGTTTCTAAACCCTTTAGCATTGCCAGGTAACAGAGGGTTATAATTGTAGCTTAATAAGTGAGACACATACCAATGACATTAACAATGGCCTTCAGTGCTCCAAGGATGCTCCCCAACACCTCAGGGTACTCCTCTCCAAGGTACTCGTACAGCACCACACCCAAGTGACCCATCAGCTTCTCCTGCAGGGACAGACAAAAAAAAAAGATGCTGTAGTTTCTAGTTTAGCTTCAGGTTGTGATGTGTGTGCACACAGGTCTTCGCATCGTACCTCCTGGCAGGTCTTCATGACCACGGCCGTACGGGAAATCAGATCAGCTGCCTGCTGTCGGACTTTAGCCGACTTGTTGTTTAGACGCCACAGCACCGTACCACAGATCTGAGGCAGGTAGGGTTTCACACGTTTCCCGAGGGCATTCACTACTGTGCCAAAACCATTCAGCATCACAGAGTCCTGGAGAAATTAGAGAAGGGATCACATTAATAAACATTCTGGAATGACGGGCTGTTTCTGTGCTGCAAAAAGTTCTGAATTTCAAACTAGCTCAAGGTCTTCTCTCTCACCTCTGTCGTCTGTTCCTGGAAGGCATACAGGATGCCGTCAATCAACTGCTCCTCTAGCTTGTGGTCGATGTCAGCTGCACCCAGATTTCCCATGATTTTTTCAATTGTTTCCATCACCATCTTTCTGTACTGCTCCGCCTCATCTTTCAGGTCATCAACAATACGGGAAATTATCTCTGCTGCTCCCACTTTGTTGGCCAACTCCACTGTGGTGTCCACCAACTAGAAGAAAAAGCAAAGTACATATAGAATATGAGCAACAGCTTTCAGTCATATTTGTGTGAGACATAACCACTCAAAACATTGTTTCGTGACTCTGTTTGCTAACCTGTCTGTAGTTGCGTCTATCCAGAGCCATTCTGTGCTGCCAAAAGTGTTTGAAGAAGGGGGGCAGGATCTCAGTCTTTATGTAGTTGGCTTCAACACCATCGGTGCCACAACACTGCTTCACCACCTGCAAGACAAATATAGGCTCAGGTTAGTTTGGTTAAAAACTTGTAAATGGAAGCAATGGGCAGTTAAGGGTTTCTGAGACAATAAAGAGCTTAATAAATCTGACTGAATCAGTTTAGATTGAATCCCATGTTTGACAGATGAAGGCTCAGGTGAATGATTGCTTTAGATGTTCTGCATTGTTCATATCAAAATAGCTATAACAACTATATTTTACTATTAGTGTGGTTGATTACTTCATGGTGATGAATTCCCTGGTTGTTACACAGAACTACTAGGATTGTCACTGGATAATCTCAACTGTCTTTTTCCAACACAGCTAGCACCTCTGAGGTTTGTGTTGAGAATATTTTCATGTCTAGCCTGGGTAGACAAATGACTTCAGACCGTAAACATCAGATAAAAAGGTGAGGACACAGTTGCAAGCTCTGCTAATTCTCATGCTGGCAATCACATAGGGTGGTAGAATGGGTAGGAATGACAGACTGATAACTTTAGGCAAATTCCAGGACAACCACAGTGTAATATAAAAACAAGGTATTGCCACTTCCTTACCTTCAGTACAATCTTTTTCATCTCTTCATCAGGGGACTGGAACTCTCTGATGAGGATAAGCATCACCTCCCTGGTGTAGTAGTTTGCGTACTCAGCATCCATCAGTGGGATCAGATAACCGATAGCTTTGAGGAAAGCAGCAAGACCCTGGTAACAAAGGGGGAAGAAAACAACATAATTCAAACTCCACTCACCGATCTCTGCTTGTTGACATAACTACTAAATGTGCTTGTCTGCTGCTCCCAGCAGATAGTTAATGGCCTTTGAGATCTGTGACCTCTCCTGGTTGCAGCAGTCCCTGTAAGGAGATACTCTAGCAAGCACAGATTCACACTGAAGCCACATGCAGGCTTAGTGCTGGGTGTTCTTGCACTGAACTGCTATTGTATTGTTCTGCTATTCAAAATATACACTTTCCACTTTGAGCAGCAACACCACAAGGCTGACATCTCACCTTTCCTCTGTGCTGTCTGATACCCTTCCACAGTGGCTTGAGGACTGAATCAAAGGATTCAATACCGTAGGGAGTAGCAGCCTCAGCAAGAGCAGCTATAGCCAGGGCACTGATGGTCCTCACCTTCTGCTGCTCATCCACCAGACCTGTGGTATCACAGTCAGAGGACAGATTTTAACACATTTCCACACTGTCAGATCTGCAGCATTCATATGTTTATATTTATTATGAAGCAGAATTACAACGTTTGTTATTACATATCACTGCTGCTAGTTTTATTTTTTTAGGTTTAACCTAACCAGTGAAAGATGGCAAACTAAAGACCCAACTAACCATGTTCAATAATCTCCACCAAGCTGCGAAGGTGGGGCAGAATGGCACAGCCCATCAGGATAGCAATCTGCTGCACGATCTTGATGCCTGTGTGTCGGGCCTGCCAGGACTTCTTGCTTTTACACACAGCTTTGAGAAAGGGCAGGAGAGAGGGGATGCCAAGGGCAGAGGCCACCACAGCGAAGGCTCGAGCTGTGGTGTTTCTGACATACTCGTCCATGTTGTCAATATCAGGTCGCATTGTGGAAATCATCGTAGCCAGACCAGCAGCCTGTGACATACAGTAGACAGAAAGTTTAAATGTGTGTCGTAACAGCAGAACTGTGGCAGCAGCTGAAAATCCACTGAAGGTTGTCATGGGTTTTAAGCTCATCACAATGATTCATACATTTATATTTCAACATAATTTGATTAATTATTTAATTTATTAAGTATTTATCTTGTCTTGTAGTCCAGAACATAATTCGAAGGTCGGGCCCTGCATAAGCAGGTGGAAATGGATGGAAACGTATTCTCTCAATGTAACCAAAGTTTGAAAGTTGAAAACAGTGGGATACATGTCTTGTTTGCTCCCATTTTGGTATTACTATAGCGAACAACTAGCCCTGATCTGACCACAGACCGGCCAAACAGGTGCGAATGCTCGCAGTGTGAATAACACAAATATAATAAAAAGCATTAAAGCTCCACGTTACCTTTGCCAAGTTAGAGATGATCTCTCTTCCCTCTACTCTGGCATAATAGTCCTCATCAATCAGAAGGGGCTCGATAACCACCAGGATCTGGAAAAAAAAAACAAAACAAACATTAGTATCTTACACAATATATACCCAAATGACCTTCTTTCTCAGTCAACCCACCTTGTGGACATATGGTCGGACCAAGTCATCAAGTTTGTAGAGAATGCGGTCAATGACTTTAACCAGAAGGTGACGTTCCTGGTCCTCCAGAGTGGGAGACATAAGCAGCGGCAAAATCTGGTTGAACAGAGGCCCTGCTCCAAATTCCCGAGCCTTATCTGTGATCTGACGCAGCGCAGCCTAGAACAAGGAGGAGCATCGGGGTTAGAAAAGGATTGCAATTACATGAAATCAGACGGTCTCCTATCTGGTTTGATGAGGTCTGTCAGCTGCTTTCAGCAGAGCACCAACGTGTACACGCAGACGTCTACTGAAAACAGCAGGTCCAAATAGGAGATTCTATAGCAAGCAAATATTTACACTGCAGCCACACACAGGCTTGGTGCTGGGTTTGCATTGCATTTATGAACCATCTCTGGCTTGATTTTTAAAAAAGCGCAACTAGAAAATCTGGTGAATAGCAAAGTAAGAACAGCAACACACCTTCCTCATGGGTGGTGTTCCATTTTTAATCTTCAGCAGCAACTTCATGATCTTCCTCTCTTTCTGCTCCTCGGGGCTCAGGGTGGACTCATCCACCTCGACCTGTTGAAGCACAAAATCAAATCCACACACGTTTAACTACACCCAGACCAAATACAAAGCTGATTGTTTTACACTGGTTTGTGTGTTGTGCTCACCAGCAATTTGTCAAAATACTGGATGTCATCAGGTTTGAGGAAGGGGAGGTTTCCAGAGGGCTGGTCATTCATCTGTTTGGTGGTACGGTCCTCTGCCTGCATGTGGAAGCCTGTCATGCCACCAATAGGAGTGGGTGTCGCTGACAGCTTACGAGCTGGAGTGCGGATGGGCACGTAGCCTGCTGGTGGAGGCAAGACCTGTGGAGAAGATATATAAACTAAAGATTATGACACCTTAAAAATTATTTAGCTACGATCAGAAATTTAAGACAGTTGGAAAACAAAGCAGTGCTGTGGCTCCTGAGGACCATAGTTGGCCAAAGATCCAGAATGTTACAGGAAAAAAACAAGGGCACTGACCTTGTATCCTTCTGGGAACATAGCATCAAGCTCCTCGTCTGTAAGAGGCCGGTTCCTCTCATCAATTTCTCTCTCCCATCTCCACGCCTGCAGTTGTTCTGGAGTCATGCTCATCAGGTGACCTGACAAAAAAAAAAAAAAAAGTAAAATAGCTGCCTATAAAATATTATATGCTAGATATTTGCCTGATAAACAAAAAAAATATGTCCATAAAATATCCTAACTTAAAATAGTTGCGTATTATCAGGACATAAAAATAGTATAGTTTACCTGGTGTTGGAGTTGCCATGTTCATGGCTGGTGTTCCAATCGGAGTTTTACCAGGGGTAAGTAGTGGTGTCGAGGATCCCATTTGACTGGCAGGTGTTTCATCCCACCGAGACTTCCTCTTACTGGCCCCTGGGGTTGGAGTCTCACCCACTGATTCATCACCTCTGTCCGTGCGTGGCGTTTCAGCCCAGCCACTCCCGTGTCCTGGCGTCTCTCTCTCCGTCTTTGGGGTCTCGTCCCAGCGGTTCTTGCGCACACTGCCCGTGGCTCCGCCATGGCCAGGCGTGGCATGTCCGGGTGTATCCCTTCCTGGTGTGGCAGCGCCAGCGGGTGTGTGGCTAGGAGTGGGGTCCCACATGCGAGTGCTGGGAGTGGCTCCTGGGGTTTCACTGCCTTTAGGGCGACCTGGGGTTTCATCCCATCGGCTGTTAGAGGGTGTGTGTGCAGGTGTGTGTCCTGGAGTCTACAAGGAACCAAAAAAACAAAACAAAACACACAAACATAAATGACAAATCTATTACTTCAAATACCTTATATATGAATTATTTCTCTCAAGATATGCTATATTAATTATTTGTCCCAACATGTGACTACTGCTAATGTTTCAGGTATGATAAGACGCGCTCTCTGAAGCAGTGACTTACCTCAGCAGTGGAATCTGCCTGGTCCCAGCTGGACATCTTTTTTGGTGTAGCGTTAGATGGGGTTTGGTCAGCTGTCTGGTCCCAGCGACGCTTACGCTTTGGTTGGCTGGCAGCAGACCCGTTGACAGCTTTCAAGTCTCCTGATTTGGCCTTCTCTGCCAGCTGCTGACGGATCTCTCTCTGCATACAGGAACATGTATAGATGTTAAGACAAATCCATCTACTGCAGGACACCCGACACTTTATTTTCATGACACGTGAAACCAGGTCACCATCAAGGCAAACGGTGGGGAGTCACCTACCTCTTCTTTAGACAGGTTCTGCTCCAACATGACGTCCACATACGACCTGACCTGCAGCTTGGGATCCGGTGTTTTGCCCCCTGCGCGAAAGAGCACGAACAAGAACAAAGGACACTCATGAGCACTCACTCTAGGGACCTGAATTATTACAAACATAGCAAACACAGCCAGCTAGCCCTGACTCTTTTACCAACTGATTAACTTACGTTTTTTTTTCGCTTTAAATCAGGTGACTCACAAAACTGAATAACAAAATGTACGTTTGACTTTCTTACATACAGTCATAGCATTCTACTGAAAAACAAGCAGATACATAGAGAGAAGAGCTGAGGTTGTGGTGTTTTCTTAAAGTGGATTAAGAAGTTAGCCATCACTGATGCAGTGGTCCTGGGCTGTGCTCTTCAGAATACGTACACTTTCAGTGCCAAGGGTCCTTCTGCAGTCAGACTTCAACCGGCAGATAAGAAGCCTAGAAAATTTCTCTTTACCATTAGTAACACTTTGGAAAAGGGTTTGAACTCACACACAACAGCATACCACCTGTGTTGCACTAATTAACGGCACTCAAAAAAGAAAAAAAAAACAAAACAAAAAAAAAAACTATCTTCTTTGGCCATAACCACAAGACTAGAAATTAAAACAAACAACATGTAAGACCCTGTGGTCCAGATCCCCAAATACTTTAACTAGCAAATACAAGCTATGTAAAAGAATGGCATTACCACAGTACAATCACACATTACTTTTTAATTTGGAGAAACGAAATACCAGAGCGACTGAATCATCACAGCCGTGGCTGTTACTGAAGCATCATGAAGACCTTGACCTCCTTTTCAGAACAGAGCTAACTAATGAAATAAGGTAGGCATGTATATCTATAGGTCGTCAAATGTCTAGGCAATCATTTTAATTTGCTTTTAGGGCTGAAATTTGTTGTAGCTGGGCTGCATCTAACTCCCCTCATAGGCCCTAAAATAAGCCAGTGAACCCTGACAAACTGACAAGTGCACAGTTTTCTGTGTTCCCCATAACCTACACAGGATGAGTTGCTGCACCCTTAACAGAGTGCAGTACAGGACTGGCAAAGCAGTACTGCTGTAGGAGAGAAATTAAGGACAGTTAGTATGGGCCCGTGGTATTGTGGTACACATTTTTCTTGATAACATATTTCTATTTTACAGAGAGAGCTGTAAAATAAAAATATATTTACACAACAAGTCTGAACAAAAAAAGCTCTCTCTACATGCACGCTTTATGTAAGCCCTACCTACACCAAACTCGAGGCCATTTACACTCATTCTGTTGTGGGTGGTAACGACGTAATACAAATGACAAATTAGCTGATGTTTGGGATTTGTAAATAAAAAATAAAAAAGAAAACTCAGAATTTTTTGTGTTTTAACAATTACCAACCCAATTCCTGGGACTTTTGCAGTAAAGAAAAACTTGTATAACTGTGTATTTCAGAGCTAAACAATGAAAACTTCATAGATCCATTTAAATTTGCAAGAAAGGTTGGCTTGACCTACTTTTCATGCCATGTCATATACTGACAAGAACTGTGCAGAGAAATTTAACAAGTCAAGTCAACAAGAATTGGGACACTTTATTTATGCAAGGCCTGTAACTTGTGGCCCTGGGCTGACAATGCAAAGTTTAACTTATCCACTACGTCGAGATGTCCAACAATTCTCCAGGAACAGGTTATAATTAGTGTGGGATAATAAATCGTCTTAGCTGGTGGATTACAACTTAGCTAACCCTCACACTTCCAGCTTTCATTCTCGCATCATTAGACGAATACACTTTCCCATCACAATTCAGCCTGACGCTCACGTGGGACTGTTAACCCTTCGACTCACACACAACCCATCTGCAACCCATGTTTGTTAGGTGAATTGCAACGTTTTTATACCCAACCACCTCTCCCACTCAAAATCAGGGTAACCCTACAATGGATCAACTTTAGCAGTGCACACAAAGGGTTGATTTGCCCACTGACATCATGAAAGCAACAATCTCCAAACTAAAATGCTGAAAACACACAGATAATTGTAGCAAAGTTTGGAAGATTATTCAAATGTAAACCATATATTAAGAAGACACATATAATGGCACAAAATGTTCCTAGACCACAGAGGATTGACCACAGGGAAGGCATCAAGTCTGGGAAGCAAGTTATTGCATTGTGGTCGAAGGGTTGAACCGTAAAACTACAGATGTGAAGCCAGTGGTAGTCATGGGGCCATGAGCAGGGGAGAATATGAGAAAGATGTAATGGAGACAAAAAAAAGAGCGAAATTTACCATCTGCAAAAGGGTCAAGACGCTCAGGAGAGATAATCAACTGTCTGCGCCGGGCTTTGTATTCATCTTCGCGGTCTGCAATCTTCTGTGGACGATGCTCTGCAAACGGGTCATACTGCAAGACAAATACAAGGAGCAGACCATGAGTGTATTTGAAGATGACTTCAAAATCAAATTAGTAGTTACTTTATGTATTTTAATAAAAGTTCTGACATCACACAGAAAATGTCTATCATACAATAACTTGGGACATACTTGTTCATCTGACTGAGGAATGGCATTAAGTATTGCCACTGGCGCATGGTACCCCGGCTTTTTTGGCGCCAACAAGCTTGTTGACGTATCATCTTCATCATCCTGAAGAAAGAAAGAGAAAAAGGAGTCTAGTCAAATCTTACCAACAAGGCAAGATTTTCCTAGCTCATGTACAACAGACAAAGGGGAGCAGTCAAGCTCCAACACAAACTGTGGAATAAGCAAATACAAAGAAAAATTGTATCATAACACAACTTGCACAAAGCAGAAACCATAACTGTATGCAGGCCTTTCTGTTGTGGGCATAAAAATTAAGAGAAAGAAAATGTACAAACAATTTAATATTCTTTTGCATCTAAAAAATGTGGCTTTTCAGATTTAATATATTTCAGATTTAAGAGAGCTTCCAGCTCCCATAGGCAAGAGTCACACATACTAGGTCAGACAATACTTACATCCTCTTGTTCATTGGCAGCGATTGAAGTGACATATCCAGCAAAGCGACTGTCGCTGCCTCCGTAGATCTCCTGGTCATAAAACCCAGTAGAGTCGAGGCCCACTCCCTGCTCTCCTTTCTCCAGCAGGGAAGCCTTCATCCCCTGGATCTCCAGGATCTGGGCCTCGATATCTACAGAAAAATACAAAAGCACAAGAAAAAAAGCGTGAATACGAGAACGTTCACTTCCACCACCCAGCTCAAAATGTTGTTGATTTGCTCATCCTGCCGGAAAATACTCAATAGTGAATGTATGTGTTTAATTAGTTTACTTCTGTGGAATAATATATATTTTCAACACCTTTATATTTATTTTACAAGGCACCCTAATTGTTCAGCGTTTGGTGTAGTTGAGACATGCTGAGTGTTATATGGATTTGATGGTACATTACAAATACCCGTTTTGTGTTAAAGCTTAAATATAAAATGATAGTTTGAACTTCTACTTGCAAAAAAAGGAAGCTATGCAGTTCAAACCAGATGGGCCTGATTATCCAACTAAACATGAGCTTAACTACGTGTGTGTATAACGTGTGCGTGTTAAGAGGGTTTTTGTTCAGCAGAATCCGCACAACGAAACACGTTTAAACAATATTAAACTGAGGCTAATTGGCGGTACACGACAAGAGTCGGCATTTGAAAACTACCACTGGTCAATTGTTCGTTCGACTGGCGAAGCTTTATACGGATATTTACAAATCGTTAGGAGGAAACTCGCTAGCTTTAGCTACGGAGCTACTGCTACAAAGCTAGCAGGCCCCAGCGCCATTATCTGTCCGCGTTGTGTCGTACCACGGCCTGCAGCTCATCACGTTAAAAAAACAACACATTCATAGATCCACCTGTGCCACAAACGTTGCATGTTTGTCTAAATACTTTTATAATGCAACACAACGTGAAATGTGGCGTGAAATAGAAGATATTACATCAGTTTGTACAAAACTCTTACCTTCGTGCGTTTTGGCGATCTTCGCCATTTTGGTGATGAATGCTCGAGTCTGGAACCGGAAGTGCGTAATCCTCACTTCCGTCTTCTTGGGGCTGTTCTCGGAACAGTTTTTGTTAACACCTTGGTAAAAGGCGCTAAACACTTCACATGCGCAGCTGTATTAAACCTCATCTTTAGTTGTAATTGGCATAAAGACAGGTAATGTTACAAAATGACCCCTGGGTACTGACACGTAAATATTTATTCTCTTGTCTTTCATTGGTTTTCATGGTTTTATTTATAATGTCTTTGCCCTCAGCCTGTTTTGCGTATTTTCGGCTGATTATGTTCATATTCTGTTTGGTTGTTTTTTGTCAATCTCATCTTCCTATGGACATTGTTGATGTCTATGGTTGTTTTGGTTTATACAATAATTTTGCAAGCTGTTACAGCTGTGTTTAATGAGAATCTTACTATTCGAACCTGGTGATCAATATGTAGTCAATTTATTTAATTAAATATCAAGTCATTACACAATCTCCTACTTACCCATTCCTAGGCTAAATTAAATTGTTCTTTACAAGCTAGTGTTTGGTAACTTGTAAATACATTCCCATCCCCCTCATCCTTAAAGACAATAAGATAAACAGCAGCTGAACAAAGGAGGGAAAGTGTGGAATGCACTGCTTTATCTGATGTTTTTTTCTCAGCAGAATGATAATGAGGATTCTAAGCTTTTTGTGATGAAAATGCATAATCCTTCTAGACACAGTCAATAAACAATTCAAAGTCTTTTCGGGACAGATGGGGACATGGATTTTCGTGCTCTGGATGAAAATCACAGTGGCCAACTGAAACGGACCAGAAAAGATCAATTCTTTTTGTCAACCTTTTACTTTTGAGTAAATTAATTAGAACACTTCAGACATTTCTGGGTCAGCCTATCTTTCTTTCCTTCTTTGATTTCCTACTCTGCAGGCCGCATAAGGTTCTGGAACATTTTTAGGCCGTCTTGAACACGTAGCATGTTTACTATCTCCACAGCCACTTCAGGGGAGACTGTGAGGAAATCTTGAAAACATCAACATGACGGTCTAGATGTAGGTCATGTTGAATTTTGGATCATTGATGCATTGAAGAACACAGACTTGTTTTAGTTTCACTTTCTTTAGGGACTATTTGGTGTTTGTTTTCCCAGTTTGCTCATATTTAGTGCAGACTGTTTGCAGTGTGTTTTCTGCCACACTCGTTAAAACACAGCTCCACAGAATGGAGTGTTCACCACTGTTCTTAGTAGCATGGCACAGTTATGTTGCTGCAAATTCTTTGGTTTTTCCGTCTGGTTTTATCTTGAATTTGTTATTTTTCATATGTTTTCAAATTGTTTAAATTTTCTTGGTGTATATATGAGGTGAACCGAAACTATTGTTTTTGAGTTGTTGTTTTTTACAATTCTAATTTTATAAATGTATGTAATGAAATGAATTTTAGAAACAGAGAAAAAAGTATTTCTCTGTTTTTTCCTGGATAAATAAACTAAATGTCTTGCTATTGCGCTTAAGCTGGATAAGGTGTCAAATTAGGTGCAGTTTACTACCACAGACCTGCAATAAAACTCCCTTCCACTTAATTAAATTAATTTAATTAAACATTAAACGTCTGCTATTGCAAAGTGGTTGTTAGCTTTAGCTGGTGTACGTGGCTGAGCGTGTTTAAGCCGGAACACCGGGTTGAAATATGCAGGCAAAGGTTTGAACCACAATAAACTAATGGCTCCACAGATCACGCAGGGCGACACTGTAACCCGAGCCAACGTCTCGTGACTTTCCACCGTGCGCGCCCACGAGCACGCGCGAGGAGCCTACGCCAGCAACTTATTTGACGGACAGCAGAGGTGGCCAATAGGATGCTAGTAGCGGGTATGGTTTGTCCAATAGTAATCCGACATTCAATGGGCGTGTGACGTACGTGGGCGGGGCAAATGATGGGCACTGACGCTCGCTGGTCAACCGAGAAGTTAGAGAAGAAATTCCGCAAAGAAGAGAAGATGGCGAAAGGTTGCCGCAACTTGAGAAAAGTAACTGCGTGCTTAAAACAGTTACCCTCTACAGCCAGTCGGGAAATACAGAGTCGAAACAACCTTAGGTAAAGTATTTGATGTTTTTACTGTCGACTAAACCTGGGAAACCAGGTGAAGAGGCACCGACACACTCGGGCACCGTGAGAACCGTAACTTTCTGTTAACGTTGTTTCGAAGTAAATTGTATTTGTGCTAACGCCATAAACGCTCAGTGCGGCAGGTCTGAGCAAACGGTTTTTATGAGCTACATTTTTTCTAGGATACCATTTTTTGTCAATAGTGAGAAATCCGCTAACTTCCACCAGAACGACCCCTTTAAACTGAACAAGCCTCACTGCGTTACCGTGGTAACGCTTTACAGACCCCGGGGTCCGTTACCCCTGTGTTAATACACGGAGCACGCGAGCCTCATAAAGGTTACAAATGAGTCTTTGAAGCGGCGGCGAATGAAGGAGCTGTTAGTGAAAGGTCCCCTCTGAGCTTCCACATGTGGTAAAAGGACGACTCGCAACATGACGTTTATTGTGACGCCAGTACTTTGTTCTATCACTGAACAAATACTGTGATTGATTGATTGATTCACTGCTTCAGGTGCTGGAGCTAATTCTGTAAGTTGTGGACGTACTGGCTAAATGTCACGAGATTATTTTAGCAGCAGCTACAGCAGGTTTTGCAATGTCTGGACGTCCACTTTTATCTGGGGGAAGAATCCTGCAGAGGAAATGGGTTTGCACGCTAGCTGACTGGCACTAACTTAAGTAACACAAAGTAACCGCTGTTAGACACAATTCAATCCCACTGTGTCTCTTGCACAATGTTGTGGAAGTTGGAAGTCCTCAAGAACTTTCACCCAGGAAAAATGGAGGTAGTCTGCACACAAAGATTTGCAGAATTGCAACCAATGTTGCCTGTGCTTCTGTAAGTTAGTGTAAGCCATTGCAGTATTCACTTTGTGCATCACATGCTGGTTTTGTGCACAGTGTCCTCTTTCATGGTCTTGAAGTTCAGTTTCCCTAATCATGACTTTCCATATCTGCACCCACACACCTGCATGTGCTTATCAGTTTAAGGTCAGTGCTGTATGTCACCTGTATCAGATTTCCATGTAGTAGCGACTGGACTCTTTGAAGTGACCTGTAATAGAATAGGAATTCAAAGCAGCATGTCACGACAGTCACAGAATAGGTGTTGTGGGTTTAAGTGGAGGATGACATGATCTTTTCCTGTCACATTAAGCAATGATGCAACCACTACCGGTAGTTACATCTAGATGTACATGTTGAATGCGTTCTTAAGGTCATTGTGGGACGGGGCACCACAGCTGCAGTGGGTGACAGCTGGGCACTATGGACAAATCGATCAGTCTTTGAGCTGTGAAGGATTAGGCTTCTCTTCAGTAATGGGGGAAACCCAGTGAACTCGTCAAAGGACAGTTTGACACTTGAGGACTGTATTAACTCTGCTAGGACTTTTACAGTCAGGACATTCAGATTGTGTGTTTTCTGTTAAAAAGTGTTTCGTTAGTATGTGGTTGTTGTAAAGCTTAAGTCTAATCATCCACCCGATTCTGCAAATTCATGCTGCCTCAGGCCAAACCGAAAGTACAGGTACAGAAACGTTAGCAGACAGGAAGCCGTTTGCCCAGATCTGCACCGCTTTCCCAGATAGGACATAGGTTGGTGTCCTTGACCTTGTTCTGTTCTGATTTCCTGGCATATACCTGGTGTTTTATTTGAATGACAAATGCCTGGCGGGTGTTGTTACTAGTCACGTCTGCTGTTTCCCAAGGAGAAAGGTTTAATGTTGCATCTTGTGACTCTGTTCTTGATCTTCAACTGTTATTATGTATTGGATTCTGTGTAAAAGGAGATCAGGAGGAATCAGTCAGTGTCCTCATGTTGCTCTCTAAAACTGAAGCTCGACAAACACTGACACAGTTTGATGAATCTTGTATCATGCAGGGAAAGTGAATTTCACATTCCACCTGCTGTTCAAAACTGAAATCACTGCTGAACTATGTCACCATGATATTTCTCTCATTAAAACAATGAATTAATATGATTATCAATCTAAATTTTGCATCACTCCAAGAGAGACGTCCTTGTATGGCAGCAGCATTTGATCTTCTTTCACAGATGAAAACTGCTCTGTTGTTCTTTTGTTCAGCTCTCAGCTTGGTTTTTGAACCGTGTTGGTGTCATCCTTGTTTGCTTGCGATTAGATATCTGTCATCATGTGGGATCCTGATGACGCGAGTGCCTCCCCTGCTCGGAGCTGCCATGCCCGGGCGCTGTGTGGCATTGCCTGCCCGTAGCTTCTTCAACCTCGCCGATTCCTTTTCCAAGAGGAAGGAGTACTCAGAGAGGCGCGTCATTGGGTGAGTCTATTACATGAATGGAAATGCGAGAATGATTTTGTTTTATTGCATTTTACCACCTTTATTGTGTTGATTAAATACCGTTTCCGTCCAACCAATCATTCACTAATCTTTGTAATTTTCTGGCATGACAAATCCTTAGTGGAAACAAGTGGTATCTTAAATTATGACATACTTGAAACAGGCCTAGTAGACTTTGTTCAGACAGACTGCATTAAGACAATGTAGGGGCCTGGGGACATGAGTTGGGTTTGTGTTGTTTCCTGTACCTGTGATACAATCCAGGAAATCCAGGTACAGGGAAGATGTGTGTATTCAAGGGCTTATTGGAGCCTAAAACAGAGCACACGATCTTGAGGTAAACGGTTCCCTGTGGTGTTCGTCTTCTCTGCAGTACAAACAAATAAAATGCAGGTATTTCTTTCACACACGGTTAATCTCTAACTGAACATGAACCACAGTCCGGATTATAGACTTTATTATGACTTAATTTCTAAAACAAATATTCTCAAACAGTTCATTGCCAAATAAGAACAAAGAAAGGTTGAAACCTAAAACGTCTGATTGAACATGTCTAAAGAATCAACTTTCTAGACCGTGCATGCATGTATATGAAACGTCTCAGTGCCCTTCACAACAAGTAGGATTAAATACATTAAAGTACAATAATACTACAGGCTAAATACTGTTTAAGTTCCTAGAGGTTGTTAGCCTTCACAGATCATAAGTGGTGTCTTATCTGAGCCTCTACGTATGTGTCTCTGTATGACGCACTAAATGTCCTCCTGTGTTCCCTGTGGAGGTCACCGGCACTAAATCTGCTTGTATAAATAGCTACAAGCTGCCACAGCTATAGTTGAAGTAACACTCTTACATAACAGTAGGGATCGAGATCCATTCACTGCATCCTTCTTCTGTGTCTCTCTGCTCTTCACTGACCCAGTTTAGACTTGACTGAGTTGTTCTACTGCGCCAGCCATGTTTAGTTATGTCACAACTGGTGACCTCCATGTGCTTTGCCTCGTGCAGCTTTGCATGGGTGTGTTGGCACACTGGTAACTTAATGTCTTTGCTCTGTCCGACTCCTCAGGTATTCCATGCAGGAGATATACGATGTGGTGGCTGGGGTAGAAAACTATCGCCTCTTTGTTCCCTGGTGTAAGAAGTCTGACGTGGTGTTCCAGCGTTCTGGTTTCTGCAAGGCAAAATTAGCCGTGGGCTTTCCTCCCGTCATGGAGAACTACACCTCGCTTGTCACCACCGTGCGACCCCACCTGGTGAAGGTAGGCTACAGCCTCCCGCCCCACGTCCCCAAGTAGATTCTCCCTGAAGAACACCGATTACTGTGACATGTAAACACCTAATCAGGTTGTTAATCTGCTTTTTCAAGTGTGCATGCGCAGCATAAAGTCTGTGACTGCCTGCAGACTCTGTCCTGACCTGTTGGCTCAGACGGGAGATCATTACAGCGAGCGATGTGGCCTTTTTAAAATAAATAACATGAGCAAAGAAGCAACTAAAAATAGGTGTTTGTAGACCTTTTAAATACGACCCTTTCTGCTGTACGTTTCTTCAATTTAGTTTGTAGAAGTCTCCCAGCAAACCAGTTACAACTAATGTGCACACGTTGTCTTTCAGGCAGCCTGTTCAGATGGTAAACTGTTCAACCATTTGGAGACAGTTTGGCGTTTCAGCCCAGGCCTCCCAGGTTACCCTCGGACCTGCACTGTGGATTTTGCTGTAAGTTGTAGACAGATCTCTTTGTGACCGTGGCTGGATGTTTACAATGAAGACGGCAAATATGTGAGGGGCCTAATTCTGTCCAGTGTCTTTGCGTATGAGGGGATGGTTGTGGTTTAACCTTTGGTCTGTGTGTGCATTGGTGTTTTCACATGTCTGAGCTTGGCACATCTGTAGTTGAGAGTTGTATTTCCCATTGGACAGGTTTCAAACTTAGACATGCACGCACACTTGTGACGTATTAAACCCAGCTGCTAATTTCACCCTCTGCATTCTTTCCCTCCCCTGCCCAGATCTCCTTTGAGTTCCGTTCCCTCCTTCACTCCCAGCTGGCTCACGTCTTCTTTGACGAGGTGGTGAAACAGATGGTTTCGGCATTTGAGCGCCGCGCTGCCAACGTATACGGCGCCGAGACACAGATCCCTCGTGAGCTCATGTTCCACGAGGTTCACCACACGTAGCGTCACCTCTGCTGCACCCACACAGATACTCCTGATGCCAACGTTACAGAGGGATAGATGGGGAAAGGAGGTAGAGACAACAAAGCGACGCCTTGTGTTCTAACTGAAAGCAGCAGTGCCTTTCTCACAGCAATGACCAAGTTTCTTCAGACAGTTTTCATTGTCCTTCATAATAATTAATGCGGATACATCAGCTAACTTTTACCATGGTGCTAATCTCACACAGGTTGTTTCCATTTCATTGTCAACAGCTCAGAAGTTCCAGGTGAAATAATGGTCCAGCTGTGTTTAGTCAGTCATCTGTAAACGCGCTATTCTCAGTAGCTCACTACGCTGCTCTAACCACCATTTTTACCAGGAACACTGCATCAAATATTAGTTTAAAAAGCTGCTGTGGGAAAATGTAGAGAAGTAAATGTCTTCCCAAAATAATCACATTTCAAGGACCAGTGAATAGTTGCAGGGATGGGACAGACCATCATCAGTGTGTTGAACCTCACTGTTTTACTGATCTCTGTAGCTCTGTCTTCTTCCACCTCATCGTGATGTGTGTCTTCTCTAATTATTACAACAGAGGAACAGGAAGAAGCACATTTGGTATTTTAGATTCACTTTAAATGCAGATCAGCGTATTTGAAGCTGTTACGAGAGAAGGGACCACTTTGAAGAACACCACCATAACCAGGTGTCTGCAGAGCCAGAAGTAAATCTTCTGTCATTTGAAGGTAAAGTCATATAAAGTTGTTAGTCTGTGTGATGTGCAATAACCTGTGAACTTGGTACATATTAATATTGGACTAGCACTGAATGAGAAAGATGTGAAGCTATCAGTCAGTGGTGATAATGCGCTTTAGTTTAAAGGTTTACTGCTCATCCCAGGTTAACCCACGTTCAGGTCCATCTATCACCTGACTTCCCATGACCCTCATCATGTGATGAGTCAGGATTATAATTACGGGGTTATGTTAGCGATCCACTGCAGAAGAGCTGGGTTATTCATATTATGGATTGAATGCAACTGCAAAGAATGGCACAGTGGTATTTCATTGGGTTGTTTTGTTCATTTGCATATTTTAATTGAGCAAAACAAACCTTAAATACCAGCATACACAGACCATTTATATCCAGACCCACTAAACCATGTTCATTCATTCTGTGGTTACAGCAGTGCAGCACACTGAGGATGGCTTGTTGAATACGGGTCTGCACTAACCTGAAAATCACAGCTGAGATATGGGTCATTACTCAAGAATCATGTTATACGACTGCTCGACACACAGGAAGATAAGAAAATATTAGTGGTCACTGTACGACCAGAGTCCAGGTAGTATTTAAGGCTGGAGGCTGATTCGTCATGATGGACAACGGCACAAAACAGAAGAGCATATTAAACTCAGACAGCATCACGGTAGGAGAGCACAGCAGACTAAATTCCCCTCAAACACGTCCTTTTCATTAGAGTCCAACTCAAAGACACTGTCATACATGCGACAGCTAAAGAAACTCCACGAGTCAAGTCAGAGACGTACTGTGAACTATCAGGACTTCACGCCTTTCAGAGGGTGCTCAGCTTTGTATTTACGTATTAGTAGGTGATGGTGTCGGCTTTTCTTTTCAGTGTGTACACTACGCTCTCGTCAGTATTTAGGGAGCAGCGCTGGACACGGATGTTACAGCAGTCTTTTCAAAGTGTGCAATATTAGTAGTAATGAGTGTTATTGTAAAAATGCAGCTACACCAACATGTACAGTCAGTTGATGTAGGGGCCAACCCGGCTGGCAGAAGGCCTGTGTTTATCGAACCTGCACCGGCCGCTGAGCGGGAGCAAAGAGACGTTTATCAAAATATCACGGGCCAACGTAAAGCCAAAGATGCGATCCAGCAGCAGATTAAATAATTGTTTGCTAAAAACGGGGCCTGTTCATATCTGTGACTTTACCCTCCGCCCTGAAACCTTCGATTCAACCAGTCCAAACCAAACCGCTCAAGTGCCTCCTGGCAACATATGTGTTATAACGCTCTACACTTTATATTTATTGTAGTTTAAGTGTAAATATTGGTTTAAAGATGACTTGAGACGTATAAACTGCTTTGAACGTTGTTTTTCTGTGTTTTGATGGAAAAGGACTTGTGTAAATGAGGTTTTGGGTCTTCAGGACTTCAGAAGAATGTAATGACTGCATGTTGTATATTTTTTTTCTATTAAAAATATCAAACCGTTTGTTTTGAGTGTGCTGTGTTCTCCAACAGATACAAGAATGCATAAGGTTTGGAAATGCCACTGCTGGCAAAGGCCACGACCCAGTTCTAGAAGTTGTGATCAGACTAGGTTTAAATAACAAATGGCAAATTTGACAACATTTAAGTTTATTTAAATTTGTTTTTAAACACCAGTAACCATCTGTTGTACCAAACAAAAGTCAAATTATCAGCCGTTTGCAGTGGAAGCATTAAATGTTGACCATCAGCAGTTGAGCTTCTCAGCAGAGACCTTGAACTTCCCTAAACTTCTCTTACATAGAATCAGGCTTGAATTAACGGTGATGGTAAAACTAACGCACAAAGTTTGCTGTGAAGCTCAGTAAACCCTTGTATCGACTACAGCCTGATCTTCTCTCCACCCGATGGACTTTACATGTCACCTCAGAGACACAGATGACCCTTAAAACACGGTAACAAAACTGTTTTAATTAAATCAAATTACATTTTACCATGACATATACAGAACAAAAGAATTAACAAAAAACTAAGACAAATAAAAGGACAAACGTTCCTGGCTATGCTTCTCACACAGGACCTTCAATAATTCACATCAATGTTAGTTTCTGTGAAGATGGTGTGATCATCACTTTACTACTTCTTCCACAGATCAAACATCACCTGTATGAGTATTTTTAAAGATGAATTATGATTTTTTTTTTTTTTTGCACACGATGGTTCACTGTGCAGAGCCATGAAGTCAACGCGGTGTAGTAACTGAGCTTGATGGGGTCTCCACCTCCAGGACTGGGTAAACGAGGCTGGTTCCTCCAGAAACCCAGACGAGGAGGCAGTGGGCAGAATGTAGAAGTGGGGGCAGCGCTCACGGCCATCAGTCAGTATGGCAGAGTTTGGTGGAGGTGGCTGCAGGTTCTCGTAGCATGTGTTCCTCAGCCACCCCCAGCACCACTCAGCCTAATAGTCTGTAGAGCAACACTCAGGAGGACTGGCTTAGAAACCCATGCCACCTCCCATGCCGCCCATTCCACCCATTCCTCCCATGCCTCCTGGCACCTCCTTCTCCTCCTTGGGAATTTCTGTGACTACAGCCTCAGCGGTAGAGAGGAGAGAGGCTACGCCTGCGGCGTCCAATAGCGCCGTCCTCACCACCTGCAGGACACAACAGAATTTTTACAACCTCATTCAAGTTCGGCATCAAATGTTTTTAACTTTAGAACGCTTCAGACGCAAACCAAAAAAAACTTTCTATAGGTTTTACTGGCTGTACTTTAAAATATTATTAGCGTTAGTCTAAGACTTTCCATGGAGTAAAGCCACCTGATTTGTACCTTTGTGGGGTCAATGATGCCCTTCTCCACCATGTTGACGTACTCTCCCAGCATGGCGTCATAGCCAATCTCAGCTGGTCCCTGCAGGATCCTCTCCACCACTAGCGAACCCTCCACGCCTGCGTTCTTAGCGATGGTCATGGCTGGGATACGGAGCGCCCGTTTGATGATGTCCACACCTGTTCGTGGAGGAAAAACAGTTTCAGGTGAGCTTTGCTGAAATCTAATATCTTCTCACTTTTTCCAATTTAGAAACTGGTCTATCTGAAAGCATTAAAAAGCACATTTGGCCTCTGAAAAGCATTTCAACCTGGTTTTAGTTTCGCTGTGATAAGTACAGTGATTCTGTTAGAAAGTATCAGCTTTGATTAAATCACTGACCGATCTTCTGGTCGGCGTTGGCTGTCTTCAGAACATCCAGAGACGGGATGCAGCGCAGCAGAGCACAGCCTCCGCCTGGAACAATGCCCTCCTCCACAGCTGCCCTGGTGGCGTTCAGCGCATCTGTCACACGGTCTTTCTTCTCATTCACCTCCACGTCACTCGTTCCTCCGATCTGGAACGAAGCAGTGTTTTCAGAGCTACACTTGGCTGGTCAGCTTTCTGTGTCTGCAGCACTTCAGTCTGACACGTACCTTGAGCACGGCCACCCCATCCGACAGCTTGGCCAGCCTCTCATTGAGCTTCTCCTTCTCGTAGTCGCTGGTGGTGTTTTCCAGCTGCTCTGCGATCTCCACTGCCCGTCTCTCCACGTCAGCAGGCTTTCCTCCTCCCTTCAGCAGCAGGGTGTCATCCTTGGTGATCTGCACCTCACCGACCTTGCCAAAGTCATGAGCCTGGACGTCTTCGAGAGCCAGACCCAGAGCTTCATCTCCAAACACCTGGAGAAGACAGAAGTTAAAATGTAGGTGTCTGCTGAGGCTTTTTATGGAGGAAGTGAAGAAACGTGCAGATGCTCAGTGAATTGACATGTGGACTTACAGTGCCCCCAGTGGCGATGGCCATATCTTTCAGCTGGTTCTTCCTATTGTCTCCAAAGCCTGGGGCTTTAACAGCCACCACCTGAAGTCCAACTTTGAGTCTGCAAATTAAGTAGTTAAATATTAATTTGTCTCTTATTCGGGTCAGAGTAAACTAATCTGCATCTCGCTTTTGAGAAAGTAGGCCTAACAAAAAGTACCTGTTGAGAACCAGGGTGCTCAGAGCCTCCCCGTCCACATCCTCAGCAATGATAACCAGCGGTTTGCGGTGCTGGTTGGCAATCTCCAGGGCTGGCACGATGCTCTGGACGCTGGAGATCTTCTTCTCACTCAGCAGCAGATAGGCATCCTGGAACTCACATTTCTGACCTGACAGATTTGATTAGAATATGTTAGAGGCACGTTCAAATATAGCAAAGTTTCAAAGTTCAGTACGAGAAGAGATCCAGAAGCCAGGGAGAGCATTTTTACCCTTGGCAGTGTTGATGAAGTAGGGGGAGATGTAACCACGGTCAAACTTCATTCCCTCGATGATCTCCAGCTCATCGTGCAGTGTCTTCCCATCCTGACACATTAGCACAGAAAGACTGTGTCAACTTTAGTTACACAACAAGATCTCCAGTGTCACCAGATCTCCAGGTATTTTCTACAAATAACTGAAGGTTAACGAAGTGAACCTTGACTGTGATGACTCCCTTGCGGCCAACTTTCTTCATGGCGTTGGAGATGACGTTACCAATTTCCACGTCTCCATTGGCTGAGATCGTAGCGACCTGGAAGATGTGATTAAAGCTTTGATAAGATTCAAGAACCTTTTTAATTGTTTTGACGAACAACCTGGATGTTAATGATCAGCAGGAGAGATATCACAGGTGATTCTCTACATTTTCCATTTAATGGCTTTTTCCCCCTCAGAAGTCAGAACATATTTGAGAAGGGTGTCAGACGTTCTCTGTGACATTTTACCTGTGCGATCTCCTCAGGAGTGGTGACTGGCTTGGAGAGCTTCTTCAGTTCATTAATGATGGTCTCTACGGCCATCATGACTCCGCGGCGGATCTCCACGGGGTTGGCGCCTTTGCTGATGTTGTCGAACCCCTCTTTGGCAATGGCACGGGCCAGCACGGTGGCTGTGGTGGTGCCGTCGCCGGCTTCCTCGTTGGTGTTGTTAGCCACGTCCTGGACCAGCTTGGCACCAATGTTCTTGTACTTGTCCTTCAGGTCGATGCTCTTGGCCACCGTCACGCCGTCCTTGGTGACCTTAGGGCTGCCCCAGCTCTGCTCAATGATGACAGTGCGGCCCTGGAGTGGACATAAATTCAAATTAAGGCACTTCTGTTGTCTACTACACTAGAACTGACCCAAATTCATGTTTCTCAGAATTAGAACGTGAAGCCTTGTACTCTGAACCCAAGATATCAAGCCCTCACGTTACCTTTGGGCCCATTGTGACAGCCACAGCATCGGCCAACAGGTCCACTCCCTGCAGCATGAGGGCACGGGCGTCAGCGCCGAACTTCACATCCTTGGCGTAGGCTCGTGTCAGGTGAGGAGCCAGTGCCCGGCACACGGGCCTCACCTGCTTCATGACTGCTGGCAAACGAAACATCTCTGTGGGAATAAAAGAGACAATGAAAAAATATAATAACCTTAACGCCTGTGTTCCTTTGCTGTCTGAATTCAAATCTGCCGCTTTTTTGGACGGCTGCATGTTCCTGTCACAGGGAACCAAAGTACACTTTAATAATTACTCTCCAAACTCTTCCACCCCCACCCTGTGTCAGACGAGGACAGATTATACATTACAAAGCTAAACGGCGCCCCTAGTGGCCAACTGTGACACATGTAGCTGGTTTTAAATTAACACACCCACCTCCTTAATTACCTTTGATCCAACTACTAGTATTATTTAAACTTCACAGATGTGAGTAAAAGCTAAATGTGTAAAAACAAAAAGTCAATGAAAACGAAAACATTCAGGGGCATTGTTTAAAAAAAGTAATAAAATTAAATATATGTAAAGAAAAGGCAAAAGAAATCAAGCGAGGGTCAGGCTACAAATCAACACTTTCAGACGTTATTAACAGCATTTCGAGAGGAGGAGAATGGATAAATCAGTGCAAAACAGGCACCGGGAGTAAAGGTTTAGACCGTAGATTTGAGTGTGTCCCGTCTGTCTCCTGCAGCAGTTCAGTTACGTTGACACTAATGCATTTCATCTTTGAACGCAGGAGTTTGTCATGTACTCTTATTTACTGTCTTACATGGGACAGACTCAAAGTCCTTGAACGGAGGATTAGCACATGAGGATTCCAACGTCTACCCCCGTTCTCAGATTTTGAAATAATTTCTTCCAGTTAAAAATTTAAATCCTTTACGAATTAACTGATTTTAAGATGCAGAACGACAAGCTGATCCCAAACGCAGTTCCTTGTAAACCCGCGTGTGCTCGTCACAAGGTCACATTGGAAAAGCGTGTGCGGAACTGGCTCCATCCATGGTCAAGACAATTAGAGACGCCATTTAATCAATAATCACGCACAGTGAGAACTACCCAGAGCCAAAGGTTTGATTTAATTAGGCTTATCTACAAGCACTCAAGCCTCACAGACCTGACACTACGGTGAAATAGGTTTGGTGAGACGAACACGACACTCTTCATTAAATAGCATTTTGTGGAGGAAGCTTAAACGAGCGGCCACGGAAACGTTTAAGCGGCTTGTAAAAGTCTAAACACATCTCAGCGTGTTCCGTTTTGCTGTTATTCATACAAATCTGTTCGCCTTTTGAAATGAAATTAATCCTGGAAAGTAACGCTACTCATTGAAAGTATCTTCCTCGCTAGTAGAAACAAACGATAGCGTCCGTTCAAAACACTTAGTTCGTCATGCGAACTACACATAAATAGAGTTTATAACATTACAACACTTACTTGTTGGGAATAAAAGATTGTAGGTCTGCAAGTCGGAATGCTACAATTGCTGGAGAGCAGTGCCGTGTGGTGCAACCAAGAAGAGACTGCACGTGGTTTTTCACATCCGGGTAATTTACCGGCCCGCCCCGTAACGTGGATAAACGCATACCTAGAATCAATATAGCACATATTTAATCTTACCATAGAATGTAACTCATATGGTACAAAGATAATACATCTTAATTTTAACGTTTACTTCACGTTACTTTAATATATGCCATAAAATACACACAGACCGAAAAGGTTATGTATGTTTGTCCCAGCGTAATTATGAATTCTCGTTCTCGGGCGGACGGTTCCAGAATTTTCTCGCGTGTCATTGGAGGAAAAAATTAAAGGTCAAAGTTGACATTGTGCAACATTGCCTCAACTTTAAACTGTATGAATAACAAATCAGTCAATTCAAAGTGTTTATAATGTGCAGCGCGACGTGACTGATAGGACAGTCGATGCAAATATAAAACTATGTGTAGCGTTGCACATGTCTGTAAAAGGTGCGCTAGAAGCTTCTCTCGCGGCAAGTTCGAGACACGCGTTTTTTCACTCGAACTTTATTAACAGCACCCAAATCTGTCTATGTGCAAATTAAATTTTTTTTGTTTGATAAAGTGCTTAATTTGTAAAGTACTTTAGGTTTATAGCTATTATTTAAATGAAATATGTCTGGGGTTAGTCGCAAGAATCATTCTGTTTGAATGTCAATTACTGTGACAATTTGATGTACAGTTTGTCCTTGAACCTACTAATGTAACAACACATATTAAAGCCACAGTAACAAATGCTTTTATTTGCCAAACGGTTTATTACGTCAAATTAAAGTCGTGATGAGTCATGTTTATACATACAACGGTTTGCTAATAAAGTTTGTTTAAATAAAGTTAATGGTAAGCACTGCGCATGCACGTTCTGGAGATTTCCTCACGTGGAGAGATTCACTGTCAGTGTGTTCCATCCACGCGCACGGACGAACCGGGTGTATCTCCACGTCGACTCTCATCAAACACAAATGGTAAGAATCCTCATCCCCAAACCGCCTGAGATGGAAATGAAAGCCGCCGCGTTTTAAAAGGCCAAACACCATCAAGCCGCTACGTTTGTTAGGCTCAGTTCTCGTTAGCAGCTTAGCTAAAGCGGCGTTAGCCGTGTGTAACGTCCACTGACAAGGTCAAGCAGGTAAAAAGGAAGAAACTCTGACAACGACCGGCACAGATCATGGTATTAATCATCCACTAAAGCTGCTGCGGGAGGAAACAAGCGATCTTTTACTTATGCAAAGCTTCCACGCGCAGCAGCTAATTTGTCCGTTATTTAACACACGTTTATGTTACGTGCGTTCCTTTACCGCAGTAGTTTAAACTTATATTTGAACTGATCTACTGTCGCCTTTACCGACGAGCTCATTCAAATTAGTTATATAAACCACATTAATTAAGATTAAAGTCCGTGCAGCGTGTAATACTTGTTTTTGTGGCTAATCTTCTTAATTTCACACAGAGAAAACCTGATGATGTACTGTCGCTTGTGTTTGAGTGTTTAGGCCTTGCAGGACTATTTCAGCTTAATGTCAGTGCTTCTGCACCAGAGGCACCTAAAGCTGTAGGATACATGTAGTAAAAGCTACAGTTTCACTTTAAATGCACATGTGCTAAAGTTGAGCGGGTTAAGCCTTTGTAAGAATCTAATGTGCAGGTTTTCTGCAAACATTATAATTTCTGTAGTGTAAATCGTTTGAAACACTGCAGGGCAAAAACAGTGTGTGCAGCTGAAAAGCTACTAAATGTGACTGTGAGCAAACTGTTTAGTTCATCTTCTCCTGCTTTGAGTCACAAAGTGAAGAAGCAGCTTCTGGAAACCTGGACGAAGTGGCCGTATGTGATAGTAGAAGCCTGTCGGTCGGTTCTGCAGCGGTTTAATGTTTGTGTGTGACCAAGTCCCTGAAAATGCCCAGATACGTTGAGGTTCTCAGCGAAGCGGCCTCGTCCTTCTTGTCAGGGTTGGAGTAACTCCACCTCTTCTGCCCAGTTAACTGGGATTCTCTCCAACTCCCATCACCTCCCCCCCAGACAACCTTCAGCCAAGGTCACGGCTCCATCTGCTGTCCTACCCCCTCGTCCTGAGTCAGTCGTGAAACATTAGACACAATGATTAAAAGTTGACAGTAAGGGAGAGTTGAAAAAGTCTTTAAATAACCAGCTTCACAAGCTGATTGTGTGACGCAGATTCTCCATCCTGCTCGACTTTGTAACTAGTTGGACACAGATTCTGATTAATCATTGTTGTATTTAAACCAAACCTGTCTAAGTACATGTTAAAATAATAATGCTCATTCTATTGATTAATAATAAACTAAGGTTTATTCAGATGGGTTTTGCTATCAATATTGTCAATTACAAGTGCCCTTAAAGTTAAAGAAATTTGGACCTGGGTTGATCTCTTAATCTCCTTAGCAGCAGACCTTCACCCTGCCCACACCAGACTAAAGAGTGTTAGACGTCTATTGGAAGTAATTGTTGGGCAGAGCCTTTATTTCATCAGTGCTTAAATGTTGCAAACCCAGCTAAAAGTTTGTCCAACTCAGTTCTCCCTCTAGTGGTTCTGTCCCGTTGTTACAGCAGGTCTCTAAGCTTATTTTATTTTGACATTCTTTGCTCATTTCCTGTTTTGTGTAGGCCTTCAGAAAATTCCTCCCCCTGTTTGATCGGGTGCTGGTCGAGCGCTTCACAGCAGACACGGTAACGAAGGGGGGCATCATGCTGCCGGAGAAGTCTCAAGGCAAAGTGCTGCAGGCCACGGTGGTGGCGGTAGGACCCGGCTCTGTCAACCAGGTAACGTTCAGCCCGCTGTTAGTGCACGTTTACCGCCCAGCGATGGTCTTTAATTTTCTGCCTCTTTCTTTTTTTTTTCCAACAGAAAGGGAGCGTGCTGCCGGTCAGCGTGAAGGTCGGAGAGAAAGTACTTCTACCAGAGTACGGTGGCACTAAAGTCGTACTGGACGACAAGGTTTGTTTTTCGTCCTATTCATTTCAGAGCTAAATAACTTGTTTTATTGCTTTTGTTGCTTCAGTCTCTCCTTCCTCTCCTTCAGGATTACTTCTTGTTCCGGGATGGAGATATCCTCGGCAAATACGTCGAATGAGTCTTCATTGTATGTTTCTAGAAGAAATTAAGTCTCATTACGTAATTTTTTTCTATGTTTTTCCAAATGTAAATAATTCTAATCACATTTTGTTACAGTAATAAAGGTGAACCATTGTCTGACTAATTTCGTCTGTACACGATTAAAACATTCTGATGTCAAGGTTGTTTCTCCGCCATTCGACTCCTTCTTCGTCTTGTTTCCTCAGCGTTGGGGAAAACTTATAAACATTTACTCAAATCCACAATTATTTATACAAAATTATTGTAATGTAGCTTTTTACTCTGCTGCTGCTGACAACGTGATGCAGGTTCCAAAAGACAAACTTGATTGAAGTTGCATTATTAGGAGTAGATGATGTAGAAAGGCAGATCTTTAAAGCGTGTAATAAAAGAGACACCAAGTGAAGACTGAGACTGGTTTAGGGCTAAAGTGTGAATTCATTGATCTTGAGTTGGTAATAAAGTAGTTTCTGTAAACTTCATTTAATCTAAATGCTGTAGTGCTGCACTACTGGAGCCAGACAGCAGGAGGAGACAGAGACCGCACACGACGCAGTATTTCCCATCTGTCCAGCATCTGCCTCCCAGTTGGATGTGTCCATGACTTGATGTGTTAATTAGCGTGTTGTGGGTTTTAATCAGATTTATGTCCGTCACTTTTCTCATAATATCACACAACGTAATACTACAGACACAACCATGATCAGCGTTAAGCCACCGAACACCTTCTCAACGCCAGAGAGAATGTTCTAAAATACATAAAGGCAGCAGTGAAACTCAGGTCAGATTGTCTGAGTTATGCTTTTCCGTGAGTTGAGCTGATGAGGGACAGGAAGGAAGGCGATGGTTCTCCAGCCACATCTTTGTGTGCTGTTTGCCATCTCAGGTAGCAGCTAATTCATCTGTCCTGATGTACGAATGCTTTCATGCTTCTGTGTCTGTCACCTTCACGTCACATTAGGTCCGTAGGAAGGTTTAAGCTCACAGGACATCAAGGTTTTGTTAACTTAGTAAGGGCCAACAAGGCAACTCAGTCCAGGCCAGAGGAGCGTTTGCCTTCAGGTCCGTTATGAAATTTATCTCTGCATTACTCCAACATTCATCTTCTACCGCTTCTTCCCCTCAGGGGTCGCTGTGCTGGAGTCTGTCCCAGCTGGCTATGGGCGAGAGGCAGGGTTCACCCTGGACAGATCGACAGTCTGTCGCAGGGCCACACATACAGACGCACAAGTCACAGTCACGCACACAACAACACACTCACACCTACGGGCAATTTAGTTTCCAACTGACCTACCTGCATGTCTTTGGACTGTGGGAGGAAACCGGAGAAAACCCACGAGGAGAACATGCAAACTCCACACAGAAATATATTTATTTGGTTAATAGGTTAACGATTCATACGTGAGGTGAACTGACATGACTCTGTGCCTTAGAAGTAGGAAAGTGTGGCCAGTGTCAGACAGTGTTTTAAAGTATTACATAAACATATCTTAGAATTAACATTCATCAGTTCAGTCGCTGTTAATTTTATGAAAAATATTTGATTTGGATGAATTATTTGTTTAATTGTTGCTCTTGCTGAGCTTGTTTTGTCTCCTCACGTGTGGATTTAACATCATGTTGTTTTCTAACACCTCTGATTGGAGGATCCCTGTGAGACTACAGCTTCACGGCGTCTTCCAGCGTCTCTGACCTCAGTAGAAGGAGAGCGAGTCATAGGAGAGTCATTAGCTGCTGGTGGATGTTTGTTTTGTGAAGTGTTGGTACAAATGCAGTCACACGGGAACTGGGTCAGTCACACGGGAAGTGACTTTCAAACGTTTCTCTTCTAATGAATCAGACAGAGGAGTAAACTTTTATGAATTCAAACAAACAGAGAAGGAGTAAACGTAAAAACAATAGAAAGCTCCCAACTTCAGTCCTCTACTCATGGGGTCTTTGTCCAACTGAATGTGTCAGCGACCTCGGGGTCAAGGCGTCCTGTCGTCTGTAGTTTTAGTTTGTGCATGTGAAAATCACCTCATCTTCACAATCTGTGTGACCTGCATGTTTCATCATCACCCAGTCAAACACATGCAGGCCTAAGCAGGACGCCAGGCAGCTCAGGTCATCTGTCACACTCTGATTATGACCCAAAGGTTAAATTTCCGTCTGTGTTAATCTGCGGTTTTTCCGGCCAGGCAGCACGTTGCTCTCTTCGACTGCAAACCCACTTAGTTGGAGGCTGAGTGGTTCAGCTGTGGACTCCACCATCTACCAAAGCGATGACAGGGCCTGAGACTCCCATGACTGGTTTCCTGTCTGCCGGGATTCCACAGAAGCACTTACTGTAGCGCAGACTGCTGGGAAATGTACTTGTGACTTTGACTGACAGGTGTCAGGTTTGCTGAATGTGGGCCTGCACAGCCACAGATCGCCGGCATGGAAGCAGTGGAGAGGAATCCAGTGGGGAGGAGGCGTGAAGATAAATGAGACGCATCACAGGAAGCTGTGCTCAATAAGCTGCCAGAGCTCAGCAGCGTCTCCTCTGGTGATGGAGGCGTCAGAGGAAGCTGGACTCTGCTTTCCTCAGCTCCTCAACGCCTCCTGCATCAAGACAAAGCGTCCTCACTATGAAGCTTTCATGATTTACATTGTGTTGGTCTCCATGTCTCTGCTCACTGCGTTCCTCAACCTGCTCGTCATCGTCTCCATCTCACACTTCAAGTATTCAAATGTTTCATATTCATCTTTTAGAGCTGTACGGTTTTTGTAGCTCAGTTTATTGAATCTGTTTTTGTCTAAACAATAACTTTATGTTGCTGCTCATTCTTTTCCTCTGCAGGCAGCTCCACACCTCCACCAACCTCCTCCTTCTCTCTCTGGCCGTCTCTGACTTCTTCGTCGGCCTCCTCTTGTTCTTTCAGGTGGTGCTGATAGACGGATGCTGGTTCCTGGGTGACGTCATGTGTTCTCTGTATCAGTATCTAGACTATGTTGTCACCTCCACCTCAGTGGGAAACATGGTTCTCATCTCCATCGACCGCTACGTGGCCGTGTGTCATCCTCTGCATTACTCCATGACAGTCACACAGACCAGAGTGAAGGTGTGTGTCTGTCTGTGTTGGATCTGCTCTGTGATCTTCCAGAGTCTGGTTCTGGTGGATGTTCTGCAACAACCAGGCAGGTTCAGCTCCTGCGTTGGTGAATGTGTCATCGTCGTTAACCACGTAGCTGGAGTAGCAGACGTCATTTTCTCCTTCGTGGCTCCCATCACCGTCATCGTCGTTCTGTACGTCAGAGTGTTTGTTGTAGCTGTGACTCAGGCTCGAGCTCTGAGGTCTCACGTCGCAGCCGTTTCCCTCCGACGTTCAGTGAAGGTCACAGCTGTGAAGTCTGAGCTGAAAGCAGCCCGGACGCTGGGTGTGGTCATCGCTGTGTTTCTCATGTGTCTCTGTCCGTATTACTGTGTGGCTCTGACAGGTCAGGACAACCTGATGAACGCCTCGTCTGCTGCGTTTGTCATCTGTCTGTACTACTTCAATGCCTGTTTGAATCCTGTCATTTACAGCTTCTTTTACCCCTGGTTTAGAAAGTCCATTAAACTCATTCTCACTCTTAAGGTGCTGCAGCCTGAGTCCTGTGAGACCAACATGCTGTAGACAGACGCTCTAAATGTGTTTGGATTTAGCAACAAAGAGGACGTTCTGAAGGAAGGAAGCTCTGCTTTGACCATCTGATCTAAAATCAAAGCAGGGCCAACTCTGACTGTAACTCTATGATGGTTGGAGTAAATATGGAAATAATAAAGTGTTATAAACTGATCTGTTAAGGATCATTCATCTTCTACCGCTTCTTCCCGTAGGGGTCGCTGTGCTGGACCTGTCCCAGCTGTCTATGGGCGGGAGGCCTGGACAGGTCGCCAGTCTGCCACACACAGACGCACAACCAGTCACGCACACACTCACACCAACGGGCAATGTAGAGTTTCCAGTCAGCCTCGCTGCATGTGTGTGGACTGTGGGAGGAAGCCGGAGACCCCGGAGAGAACCCACGCAGACTCCACACAGAAAGGCCCCCGGTCGCCTCCGGGAATCGAACCCGGGACCTTCTCGCTGTGAGGTGACAGTGCTAATCACACCACTACGCTGCCCCCTATTAATAAAATAAGTTTCATGATCAGATGATGTTGGAGTGTGTCTGGTCATGTGACGTTGTTGATTGAGACAGATGACACTGAGGACATGACGAAGGTCTCAGCTGGATTTGAGGCCGTTGTGTTTCAGATACGAGTCATGTGCCTCCTGGAGACTCTTCCCTCCGGAGGCTTTCTGACCATGAACACGTGACACACCAGCAGCTGGATGTAAGTCAGACCAGAGTCGGTCCCAATGACGTCTCTCTGGAGAAGGGAAACGGTGACTGAGCCAAAGGGAAGCTGGAGATAAATCAGCTGTGACAGAAGCGTTGGTCTGAGGAGCTCAGCGGCGTCTCCTCTGGTGATGGAGGCGTCAGAGGAAGCTGGACTCTGCTTTCCTTCGCTCCTCAACGCCTCCTGCGTGAAGCCGAAGCGTCCTCACTATGAGACCACGCTGACCTACACGATGCTGGTCTCCATCTCCCTGCTGACGGCGTCGCTCAACCTGCTCGTCATCGTCTCCATCTCACACCTCAAGTATCCAAATTGTTCTTCAAATTAGATATAATTTAAAGTAGCTGCAGCAGATTGTAAGAGAAATAGTGACTGTCTGATAGAAACGGTGACGGTAATGATGATCAGCTTTTCACAACAGCATGTTGCTGCTCGTCCGTTTCCTCTGCAGGCAGCTCCACACCTCCACCAACCTCCTCCTTCTCTCTCTGGCCGTCTCTGACTTCCTCGTGGGGCCTCTCCTGCTCTTTCAGATGTTGCTGATAGACGGATGCTGGTTCCTCGGTGACCTCATGTGTTCTCTGTATCAGTATCTTGCTGCCACTGTCACCTCTGCCTCAGTGGGAACCATGGTTCTCATCTCCATCGACCGCTACGTGGCCGTGTGTCATCCTCTGCATTACCCCTCTGAGATCACACAAACACGGGTTCAAGCCTGTGTCAGTTTGAGTTGGATCTGCTCTGCTGTCTTTCAAAGTCTGATTTTAAAAGACAACCTGCAACAACCAGGCAGGTTCAGCTCCTGCGTTGGTGAATGTGTCATCGTCGTTAACCACGTAGCTGGAGTAGCAGACGTCATTTTCTCCTTCGTGGCTCCCATCACCGTCATCGTCGTTCTGTACGTCAGGGTGTTTGTTGTAGCTGTGACTCAGGCTCGAGCTCTGAGGTCTCACGTCGCAGCCGTTTCCCTCCGACGTTCAGTGAAGGTCACAGCTGTGAAGTCTGAGCTGAAAGCAGCCCGGACGCTGGGTGTGGTCATCGCTGTGTTTCTCATGTGTCTCTGTCCGTATTACTGTGTGGCTCTGTCCAGCCAGAATAACTCAATGAACGCCTCGTCTGCATCTTATAACTTCGTCGTGTGCTTGTTCTGTTTTAACTCCTGTCTCAACCCGGTGATTTACGCCTTCTTTTACCCCTGGTTCAGAAAATCTGTCAAACTCATCGTTACACTGAAGATACTGGAGCCTGACTCCTGTCAGACCAACGTGCTCTAAGGACTCCCTGAGTTTGGCCACATCACCGTAGACGTGTTAAGAAGTAAAGGTCGACTCTCACTGTGGCCTCATGTCGACTCTGTTTCATCAGCTCACTGACGCTGTGTAAGAATCACCAACCAGGGTTGTTCATCAAACATGTTGGATGTTTGTACTGCTCTTAGTTCTTGCAATAAATCTGCTTTTCCCAGCACAGACCCAGTGTGTACGTCTGTCTTCAGCCTGCGCGGAGTCGAGCTGAACGTGGTTCTAATTGAAAAATCGAATTGTTGTTGTAACACGATCTGACATCACTATCACGAAAAGACTCGCTGTCATCAGCGCTGAAATCGTCCTGCAAGACAATTCAACAGTCAAACGTAAACGCTGAACAAAGCTAAGTGCTAGTTTCCCCCATGGGCCCAAGGGAACAGCTGGTAGACGCTCAGTCAGACACGCAGGTGAATAACACACACACAACATGACTCGATTACTCTGCCGCGAGAAAAAATGGCATCAGAGGGAGGAGAAGCAACGACTGAGAAGGGAGGACGGAGATAAATCACATGTGTGACGGTTGGTTGGAGCAGAGAGCTGCCAGAGCTCAGGTCTCTCTGGTGATGGAGGAAGCTGGACTCTGCTTTCCTCGGCTCCTCAACGCCTCCTGCGTGAGGCCGAAGCGTCCTGACTATGAGACCACGCTGACCTACGTCCTGGTGGTCTCCATCGCTCTGCTGACTGCGTTTCTCAACCTGCTGGTCATCGTCTCCATCTCACACCTCAAGTATCCAAACATTTATTCATTTAATGAAAATGGTTGGTAGCAAAACCTTTACTGGCAAAGCAACCATGTGATCGTAACTGGGGTTGGTTGGTTTATGACCCACTATGTATTTTTATGTTTCAGTTTGCTCTGTTTGTTTTAACATGAATGTTTAACAGCATGTTGCTGCTCGTCCGTTTCCTCTGCAGGCAGCTCCACACCTCCACCAACCTCCTCCTTCTCTCTCTGGCCGTCTCTGACTTCTTTGAGGGCCTGATGTTGTTCTTTCAGATGTTGCTGATAGACGGATGCTGGTTCCTCGGTGACCTCATGTGTTCTCTGTATCAGTATCTTGCTGCCACTGTCACCTCTGCCTCAGTGGGAACCATGGTTCTCATCTCCATCGACCGCTACGTGGCCGTGTGTCATCCTCTGCATTACCCCTCTGAGATCACACTACAGAGGGTGAAGGTGTGTGACTGTCTGTGTTGGATCTGCTCTGTGATCTTCCAGAGTCTGGTTCTGATGGACAACCTGCAACAATCGGGCAGGTTCAGCTCCTGCGTTGGTGAATGTGTCATCGTCGTTAACCACGTAGCTGGAGTAGCAGACGTCATTTTCTCCTTCGTGGCTCCCATCACCGTCATCGTCGTTCTGTACGTCAGAGTGTTTGTTGTAGCTGTGACTCAGGCTCGAGCTCTGAGGTCTCACGTCGCAGCCGTTTCCCTCCGACGTTCAGTGAAGGTCACAGCTGTGAAGTCTGAGCTGAAAGCAGCCCGGACGCTGGGTGTGGTCATCGCTGTGTTTCTCATGTGTCTCTGTCCGTATTACTGTGTGGCTCTGTCCAGCCAGAATAACTCAATGAACGCCTCGTCTGCATCTTATAACTTCGTCGTGTGCTTGTTCTGTTTTAACTCCTGTCTCAACCCGGTGATTTACGCCTTCTTTTACCCCTGGTTCAGAAAATCTGTCAAACTCATCGTTACACTGAAGATACTGGAGCCTGACTCCTGTCAGACCAACGTGCTCTAAGGACTCCCTGAGTTTGGCCACATCACCGTAGACGTGTTAAGAAGTAAAGGTCGACTCTCACTGTGGCCTCATGTCGACTCTGTTTCATCAGCTCACTGACGCTGTGTAAGAATCACCAACCAGGGTTGTTCATCAAACATGTTGGATGTTTGTACTGCTCTTAGTTCTTGCAATAAATCTGCTTTTCCCAGCACAGACCCAGTGTGTACGTCTGTCTTCAGCCTGCGCGGAGTCGAGCTGAACGTGGTTCTAATTGAAAAATCGAATTGTTGTTGTAACACGATCTGACATCACTATCACGAAAAGACTCGCTGTCATCAGCGCTGAAATCGTCCTGCAAGACAATTCAACAGTCAAACGTAAACGCTGAACAAAGCTAAGTGCTAGTTTCCCCCATGGGCCCAAGGGAACAGCTGGTAGACGCTCAGTCAGACACGCAGGTGAATAACACACACACAACATGACTCGATTACTCTGCCGCGAGAAAAAATGGCATCAGAGGGAGGAGAAGCAACGACTGAGAAGGGAGGACGGAGATAAATCACATGTGTGACGGTTGGTTGGAGCAGAGAGCTGCCAGAGCTCAGGTCTCTCTGGTGATGGAGGAAGCTGGACTCTGCTTTCCTCGGCTCCTCAACGCCTCCTGCGTGAGGCCGAAGCGTCCTGACTATGAGACCACGCTGACCTACGTCCTGGTGGTCTCCATCGCTCTGCTGACTGCGTTTCTCAACCTGCTGGTCATCGTCTCCATCTCACACCTCAAGTATCCAAACATTTATTCATTTAATGAAAATGGTTGGTAGCAAAACCTTTACTGGCAAAGCAACCATGTGATCGTAACTGGGGTTGGTTGGTTTATGACCCACTATGTATTTTTATGTTTCAGTTTGCTCTGTTTGTTTTAACATGAATGTTTAACAGCATGTTGCTGCTCGTCCGTTTCCTCTGCAGGCAGCTCCACACCTCCACCAACCTCCTCCTTCTCTCTCTGGCCGTCTCTGACTTCTTTGAGGGCCTGATGTTGCTCTTTCAGATGGTGCTGATAGACGGATGCTGGTTCCTCGGTGACCTCATGTGTTCTCTGTATCAGTATCTTGCTGCCACTGTCACCTCTGCCTCAGTGGGAACCATGGTTCTCATCTCCATCGACCGCTACGTGGCCGTGTGTCATCCTCTGCATTACCCCTCTGAGATCACACTACAGAGGGTGAAGGTGTGTGACTGTCTGTGTTGGATCTGCTCTGTGATCTTCCAGAGTCTGGTTCTGATGGACAACCTGCAACAATCGGGCAGGTTCAGCTCCTGCGTTGGTGAATGTGTCATCGTCGTTAACCACGTAGCTGGAGTAGCAGACGTCATTTTCTCCTTCGTGGCTCCCATCACCGTCATCGTCGTTCTGTACGTCAGAGTGTTTGTTGTAGCTGTGACTCAGGCTCGAGCTCTGAGGTCTCACGTCGCAGCCGTTTCCCTCCGACGTTCAGTGAAGGTCACAGCTGTGAAGTCTGAGCTGAAAGCAGCCCGGACGCTGGGTGTGGTCATCGCTGTGTTTCTCATGTGTCTCTGTCCGTATTACTGTGTGGCTCTGTCCAGCCAGAATAACTCAATGAACGCCTCGTCTGCATCTTATAACTTCGTCGTGTGCTTGTTCTGTTTTAACTCCTGTCTCAACCCGGTGATTTACGCCTTCTTTTACCCCTGGTTCAGAAAATCTGTCAAACTCATCGTTACACTGAAGATACTGGAGCCTGACTCCTGTCAGACCAACGTGCTCTAAGGATTCCCTGAGTTTGGTCGTGTCCTCGGGCTCCCTCAGCTGGAGACGCCCTCGTGTGTCTGAGGCCACCGTGTTCCAGTACTAATGGAAAAACTGTAAAACCAAAACACCTGGTGCAGAGAAAACGCTTCTGGCTCAGTTTCTCCTCCAACACCTGGACCTGCTGCTTATCGTGTGGACACATATACTTTAAAACATGACTCAGGATAATTTATTTCAGTTCGTGAAGGTCCACAGTGGAAATAACTTAGTGTTTGATGTGGATGTTCTCAGAAAGTTCACTGTATGACTCATGAAACAGTGAGAGAGCAGCCTCAGTTCAAAGTGTGGTAGTTTGTTGGTCTAAATCAAATGTGAAAACAAGTTTTAAGACAGAAACATGAGTTACAGCATCTAAGATGCTGTTTGTAGACCAGAAGCTGACCTTTAGTTACAGCACGGAGTCTGTGACTTGCTCTGCCTTTTAGTCCTGTCTGCTGCGTGTCGCCATGAATCGCCCTCATTAAAGCATTCATCTCACACCACTGTGCACTGTCGCGTTCGTCAAAGGCATCGGTCTCTACAGAGAGGAGCGGAGCAGCACACGAGGAGGGAGGAGGAGGTCACGGATATATCAGACGACAGACAGGAAGCTTTGCTCTCTCGGGAGGAAGCTGGGCTCTGCTTTCCTACGCTCCTCATGTGTCTCTGTCTATCACTGTGTGGCTCTGACAGGTCAGGACAACCTGATGAACGCCTCGTCTGCTACGTCTGTCATCTGTCTCTACTACTTCAACTCCTGCCTGAACCCTGTGATCTAGGCTTTATTTTACCCCTGGTTCAGAAAGTCAGTCAAACTCATCGTTACGCTGAGGATTCTGTGGCTGGACTCGTGTCAGCCCAACGTACTTTAGAGTCTGGACTTGGTGGTTCCAGACAAACATCTGGGCTGATTATTATGTCATTAATGTAGTGGCTTCTCATTATTATTTCACTGCAGTCTCCTTGCTGGTCAAGCTTAAAAGGTGAACCTTGCATCGAGTGTTCACTCCTTCCTGCTTTGTTGTGTTTTTATCTTCAGCGCATACACTGTGTCTCTAGGATCTAGATGTATAATCTGGGAATAACAGCATCTGGGCAAGTTTATGAAAAACCATAACGTTAAACACCTGGTGACCCAACATCTAACAACAACAGATTTCACTTCTGATTCAGACTCCTCTATATTACGCATCACATACTCAATAAATCTAAAACCACGCTGACGGCGCTTTCATTCAGGACAGAATCAGGAAGGAACAGAGAAATGATGACGCGTCAGGCCTGTTTGCGTGGGGAGCTGCAGCCGTCTGCAGTCAGGCCGTCTCGCTGTGATCAGATCTACAGAACACAATGTGACTCCTGGGTGGCTCCTTCCTCCCAGGACCTGGATCAGCACCATCAGATGTAAACATCTGCTCTATGAGGGAGGGACTCGAAGGGTGGTCACTTTGACACTGCAGCGCTGCCGTGACGCAACCTTCAGAGGTGAGGAGGGAGGAGGGCAGAGGAAAAGCAGGAAGCTTTGGTCTAAACGCTGCCAGAGCTCAGCGTCTCTGATGATGGAGACGCTGCAGCAAGCTGGGCTCTGCTTTCCTCAGCTCCTCAACGCCTCCTGCATCAAACCGACGCGTCCTCACTATGAAGCTCTGCTGAGTTACGTCCTGGTGGTCTCCATCTCTCTGCTCACAACTATTCTCAACCTGCTGGTCATCATCTCCATCTCGCACTTCAAGTATACAGATATTTCTCTGAACCTGGTTGAGCATTTTAGAAACCCTGTGTTTATTATTATAATAACTACGTTGCTGGCCTTCCTCCGCAGGCAGCTCCACACCTCCACCAACCTCCTCCTCCTCTCTCTGGCCGTGTCAGATTTCTTCGTCGGCCCTCTCCTGCTCTTTCAGATCATGTTCGTGGACGGCTGCTGGCTCCTCGGTGACCTGATGTGCTCCCTGTGTCAGTACATCGCGTACATCCTTTCCTCTGCCTCAGTGGGAACCATGGTTCTCATCTCCATCGACCGCTATGTGGCCGTGTGTCGTCCTCTGCATTACCCCTCTGAGATCACACAAACACGGATTCAAGCCTGTGTCAGTTTGAGTTGGATCTGCTCTGCTGTCTTTCAAAGTCTGATTTTAAAAGACAACCTGCAACAACCGGGCAGGTTCAGCTCCTGCGTTGGTGAATGTGTCATCGTCGTTAACCACGTAGCTGGAGTAGCAGACGTCATTTTCTCCTTCGTGGCTCCCATCACCGTCATCGTCGTTCTGTACGTCAGAGTGTTTGTTGTAGCTGTGACTCAGGCTCGAGCTCTGAGGTCTCACGTCGCAGCCGTTTCCCTCCGACGTTCAGTGAAGGTCACAGCTGTGAAGTCTGAGCTGAAAGCAGCCCGGACGCTGGGTGTGGTCATCGCTGTGTTTCTCATGTGTCTCTGTCCGTATTACTGTGTGGCTCTGACAGGTCAGGACAACCTGATGAACGCCTCGTCTGCTTTATATACTTTTGTAACTAATCTATACTCTTTTCATTCTTGCCTAAACCCCATCATATACGCCTTCCTTTACCCCTGGTTCAGAAAATCTATAAACATCATAGTGACGCTGAAGATTCTGCAGCCTGGGTCCGGGGAGGCCAACATGCTGTAGAGCAGGGCCGTTGCACAGATGTCCATAAACGTCCTCATCTTTTCTGTAGCGAGGCAGCAAACAACGAGGGATCTTAAAGCAAACATCTCTTCTCCTTGAACCTCCATGAAGAGAACTTTCATTCACTGAAATAACAGCTGTCTAAAACAGCCTAACAACTAATTTAATACTGATGTTTGCATATATCCTCATAAAATGTTATGGACGCGGGTTTAAAGCGTCTTCTCTATTTTCAGTCTATTTGTTTCCAGTCTGTGATTGAATAAAGACCAGTGTTCACATCAGACTCGTCTTGTCCTGCTTTCCTCGGTGGGAATGATTCCTGCTTCCAGCTGAATCTGTTCAGATCCTCATCCATCAGTCTTCGACAGTCTGGCTGTGACAGATAAGCCAGGACCGTCTGTCGTGCAGGTCATCGACCCACCGTTCAAAGATGAAGCCGCCTACGTGTTGTCCATGTGTTGTGGCCGGACCTTTGGCTTCAGAGGTCAGTTCTGCTCTGGAGCACTTTGGCAGTCACGGGACTTTGTTTTCTCTTTTCACAAGCACTGAAACGTGGCAGAGCTTTCGATGTGGTTGTCAGCTCACTGGGCTGTCACTGGGATTCCTCCCTGCTGGGATGAAACCCAAACTGCAGCAGGCGGGAACATTTCTATAAAAAGCAGATAGAAATACATGTGATGCGGCGACGTCTCCTCTGATGATGGAGACGTCAGCGGACACTGGACTCTGCTTTCCTCGGCTGCTCAACGCCTCCTGCGTGAAGCCGCAGCGTCCTCACATCGAGACCACGCTGACCTACGTCCTGCTGTTCTCTGTGTCTCTGCTCACTGTGATTCTCAACCTGCTCGTCATCGTCTCCATCTCACACTTCAAGTACTTTTTATACAATTTTTAAAAATATATTTGATGAATTCATAAAAATGTTGTTGATTGACAGTGTAACAATGAAAAAATGTTCATGTATTTAGGTCTTTGTTTCGTCTGCTTGTATAAATGTTGCTGCTCATTCTTTTCCTCTGCAGGCAGCTCCACACCTCAACCAACCTCCTCCTTCTCTCTCTGGCCGTCTCTGACTTCTTCGTCGGCCTCCTCTTGTTCTTTCAGGTGGTGCTGATAGACGGATGCTGGTTCCTGGGTGACGTCATGTGTTCTCTGTATCAGTATCTAGACTATGTTATTTCGTCCGTCTCGGTTGGAACCATGGTTCTCATCTCCATCGACCGCTACGTGGCCGTGTGTCATCCTCTGCATTACTCCATGACAGTCACACAGACCAGAGTGAAGGTGTGTGTCTGTCTGTGTTGGATCTGCTCTGTGATCTTCCAGAGTCTGGTTCTGATGGATGTTCTGAAACAACCAGGCAGGTTCAGCTCCTGCGTCGGCGAGTGTGTGTTTGTCGTTAACCACGTAGCTGGAGTAGCAGACGTCATTTTCTCCTTCGTGGCTCCCATCACCGTCATCGTCGTTCTGTACGTCAGAGTGTTTGTTGTAGCTGTGACTCAGGCTCGAGCTCTGAGGTCTCACGTCGCTGCCGTTTCACAGCGATCCGTGAAAGTCACAGCTGTGAAGTCTGAGCTGAAAGCAGCCCGGACGCTGGGTGTGGTCATCGCTATGTTTCTCATGTGTCTCTGTCCGTATTACTGTGTGGCTCTGACAGGTCAGGACAACCTGATGAACGCCTCGTCTGCTGCTTTATGCCTCTACTCCTTTAACTCCTGTCTGAACCCTGTGATCTACGCTTTATTTTACCCCTGGTTCAGGAAATCACTCAGAGACATTCCCTCTCTGATGATTCTGCGGCCGGACTCCTGTGAGACCAACATGTTTTAGAGAAACACTGAAAATGCTCAAGGTGATGAGAAACCCAAAACTAAACATGTAAATGCAAACAGTCTGGGAGACACTGGGGCTGGATCTCACTGTCAGTATGAAGCTCGATGCTCAACGACTGAGCGTCTCCAACAAACCTAGATTAGTGAAGTGAGCACGAGGCGACGTCAGCTGATCAGGACTGTAACGGTGACATCAGAGCATCTAGCGTCAGTGCGTCAGTGCCAAGTGATCATGATGTGACACTGTGGGCTAGTTACCGAAAACATAAAGATGAACTTTCAGCGCAGTAATGAAGGCATTAGCTCATTATTTTTACATAACAAACTCAAAGGAAACCTTCAAATGATATGATAAGAATAATAAAAAGATTTGTGTGACTTCATGTGATTCTCTGGAGCTTTAAACCTCTACTTAATTCTTTAAAACTTTACTAAGATAAAAATTTGACGTGATGAACATATGTTAAGTCCAACACGTCACATTACGAGCACCGTGACCTTTTACAGCGGCTGCACGGACCCGTGGACACTCGTACTGTCAGCCAACCACCACTTTCCAAAACAGTTACAGCATCAGATGAAAATGAAGTGAACTTAGTGTAAAGCTTTTTAAAAATACTGAAACCACAACACACTAAAAAGACGACAGTCCCGTCTCTGGCCCTGAGGAAGGACGATGCCTTAGTCTCTAGTGTCTACGGAGAGAAAAAGCAGCAGGGGGAGGGATCTGTAGACGCTGGAGATAAAGCAGAAATCTTTGGTCAACACATTGCCAGAGCTCAGCAGCGTCTCCTCTGATGATGGAGACGTCAGCGGACACTGGACTCTGCTTTCCTCGGCTCCTCAACGCCTCCTGCGTGAAGCCGCAGCGTCCCCACATTGAGACCACGCTGACCTACGTCCTGCTGTTCTCTGTGTCTCTGCTCACTGCAGGTCTCAACCTGCTGGTCGTCGTCTCCATCTCATACTTCAAGTACCATGTTTTGCTTTGAATTATTATTAAAATGTTAGCTGGTAAAAACAGTAATAAACAGATAATTATTCTGTTTTCACACTTTTAGCTTAAATGATATTTAAAATTACAAATGGTGATAAAGGCTCTGTTCTTCCTCTGCAGGCAGCTCCACACCTCCACCAACCTCCTCCTTCTCTCTCTGGCCGTCTCTGACTTCTTCGTCGGCCTCCTCTTGTTCTTTCAGGTGGTGCTGATAGACGGATGCTGGTTCCTGGGTGACGTCATGTGTTCTCTGTATCAGTATCTAGACTATGTTATTTCGTCCGTCTCGGTTGGAACCATGGTTCTCATCTCCATCGACCGCTACGTGGCCGTGTGTCATCCTCTGCATTACTCCATGACAGTCACACAGACCAGAGTGAAGGTGTGTGTCTGTCTGTGTTGGATCTGCTCTGTGATCTTCCAGAGTCTGGTTCTAGTGGATGTTCTGAAACAACCAGGCAGGTTCAGCTCCTGCGTCGGCGAGTGTGTGTTTGTCGTTAACCACGTAGCTGGAGTAGCAGACGTCATTTTCTCCTTCGTGGCTCCCATCACCGTCATCGTCGTTCTGTACGTCAGAGTGTTTGTTGTTGCTGTGACTCAGGCTCGAGCTCTGAGGTCTCACGTGAAAGTCACAGCTGTGAAGTCTGAGCTGAAAGCAGCCCGGACGCTGGGTGTGGTCATCGCTGTGTTTCTCATGTGTCTCTGTCCGTATTACTGTGTGGCTCTGTCCAGCCAGAATAACTCAATGAACGCCTCGTCTGCAGCGTCTGTCATCTGTCTGTACTACATCAACTCCTGTCTGAACCCTGTGATCTACGCGTTGTTTTACCCCTGGTTCAGGAAGTCACTCAAACAGATGTTCAGCCTGAAGATGCTGCGCCTGGACTCTGAGGCCAACCTGATGTAGGGAGAAGGTCATCCGTCGTGGCTGATGTCAGGTGGTTCGCCATCGCTGTGATTCTCCTGACTGTAAAACGTGACAATAGCTTCAGTGAGTAAACAATGTGTCAGTTGCAACGTTTGTATTATCCTGCTGATGAAAGTTGCTTTTCAGATTTGCAGAAGCTCTGATGTCAGATGTTTTGTGATCTATCGGTATCTGGGAGGATCATGAGATCATGGGTCCAGATTCTGAACTCTCGCACGTCACCAGCGACTTTCTGACCTGGACGTAGCGTTTTTAGGCTTTTTCCTTTGCGCATCACCTCAAAAAATGTGATTTCAGCTTCAAACCAAAGCCACTGAAAAAAACCTGAACCTGAATTGCATGTATAAAGTGTTGCATTCAGAACAGAGACGGTCTAGTGTGTGGGCTGCACAGGGGAGGAGGATGGAGGAGGATGGAGGAGGATGGAGGAGGGCTGAGCAGGGAGGACAGGAATAAATCAGCTGTGTGGCAGAAGCTGCTTAAGCTGCCAGAGCTCGGCAGCGTCTCCTCTGACGATGGAGACGTCAGCGGACTCTGGACTCTGCTTTCCTCTGCTCCTCAACGCCTCCTGCGTGAAGCCGCCGCGTCCTCACATTGAGTCCACGCTGACTAACATGGTGGTGGCCTCTGTGTCTCTACTCACCGTGTTTCTCAACCTGCTCGTCATCGTCTCCATCTCACACTTCAAGTATTCGTCAACACCGTATTTAACTTAGCAGACAGTTAGATGATAACATGTTAGCAGTGTTCTGTGAAGGTAACGTTAAGCTTCTGTTCTTCAACTGAGAGGATCTGTTTTGTATTTCACTGCTTGCTTTTTTGTTTCACCTGACTGACAGCTGACATTGTAAACAAATGCTTCTTCCTCCAGGCAGCTCCACACTCCCACCAACCTCCTCCTTCTCTCTCTGGCCGTCTCCGACTTCTTCGTCGGCCTCCTCTTCTTCTTTCAAATGATGTTCATCGACGGTTGCTGGTTCCTGGGCGACCTCATGTGTACGGTTTATCAGTATCTAGCATACGTTATAGCCTCCACCTCTGCTGGAGCCATGGTTCTCATTTCTATTGACCGGTACCTGGCTGTGTGTCATCCTCTGCTTTACTCCAGCGAAGTCACACAAACAAGAGCTCAGACCTGTGTCTGTCTGTGTTGGATCTGCTCTGTGGTCTTTCAGAGTCTGGTTCTGATGGATGTGCTGCATCAACCGGGCAGGTTCAACTCCTGCGTTGGTGAATGTGCCTTCGTCATTAACTACGTGGCTGGACTTGCTGATCTGCTCTTCACCTTCATTCTCCCCATCACCGTCATCATCGTTCTGTACATGAGAGTGTTCGTTGTAGCTGTGAGTCAGGCTCGAGCCATTAGGTGTCACATCGCTGTCTCACTCCAGGCTTCAGGGAAAGCAAGTAAGAAGTCTGAACTGAAGGCAACCAGGACTCTGGGTGTTGTTATAGTCGTGTTTTTATTGTGCCTCTCTCCGTATTACTGTGTGGCTCTGACGGGTGGAGATAGCTTATTGAACGGCTCAGCTGCTGCTGTTGTGTTGTGTCTCTACTATTTGAACTCCTGTCTAAACCCTTTGATTTATGCCTTTTTGTACCCGTGGTTCAGGAAATCAGTTCAGCTCATTGTGACGCTCAGGATCCTGAAGCCTGACTCCTCTGCAGCCATCGTCCTGTAGGGGCTGAGTTTCAACCTGCTGAAGTCTAACTTTCCCTGTTATTGTTAAATCAATTCTGCCTTCATAGAAAAAAACTGTTTATTTAACATAAACATATAGTCACTCTTCATTTTATGTGACAAGATCAATAAATTCACACAAGCAATGTCCCTTGTTTTTCTGTCCCGAGGCTTTGCATGTCGTCAGTCCTCCACGTTGTACATCTATCGCACAGAACAACATCCGCCTTCTCCCTAAAAAATGTGGCAGCTGCTCCTGCGGTTTAGCAGCATAAACATTTAACTGTTGCTTTTCTAAATCCTAAAATTATGAGTGAACTCACAAAAACATGAGCTCCAGCCACTGCCGTCACGCTTTAGACCTGCTCATAGAATAACAGTAACTACTGTGGACGACATTGTTTCCCACATCAAACAGCTAAATGCACTCACAGCTGACGCATTCTGTCATAGTTTGAACTCTACAGAGGCTGAAACACGGCAGGGTGGAGGAGGAAGGAGGGCTGCGTCAGGAGGATGGAGATAAATCAGCTGCATCACAGGAAGCTGCCAGAGCTCGGCAGCGTCTCCTCTGACGATGGAGACGTCAGCGGACTCTGAACTCTGCTTTCCTCTGCTCCTCAACGCCTCCTGCGTGAAGCCGCAGCGTCCTCACATTGAGTCCACGCTGACTAACATGGTGGTGGCCTCTGTGTCTCTGCTCACCGTGTTTCTCAACCTGCTCGTCATCGTCTCCATCTCACACTTCAAGTATTCGTTCACCAGCTGTTCCCATGTTTCATAATTCAGCACACTGGTAGTTAAATGTTAGCAGTTGGTAATAATACCAATAATCTGCTGATGTTAACATTAGGAGCATATGGTGATAATTTCACACAATGATTCTGTGTTTAACCTTTTGCTTTGTCTGCTTTTATCTGCATGATATTAATATTACAGCGGAGACTGAATATATTTCTGCACTTCGTCTGCAGGCAGCTCCACACTCCCACCAACTTCATCCTCCTCTCTCTGGCTGTCTCTGACTTCTTCATGGGTTTCCTCATGTTCTTTCAAATCATGTTCATCGACGGTTGCTGGTTCCTGGGCGACCTCATCTGCTCCATGTATCAGTATCTAGCATACATTAATTCCTCCACCTCTGCTGGAGCCATGGTTCTCATTTCTATTGACCGGTACCTGGCTGTGTGTCATCCTCTGCTTTACTCCAGCGAAGTCACACAAACAAGAGCTCAGACCTGTGTCTGTCTGTGTTGGATCTGCTCTGTGGTCTTTCAGAGTCTGGTTCTGATGGATGTGCTGCATCAACCGGGCAGGTTCAACTCCTGCGTTGGTGAATGTGCCTTCGTCATTAACTACGTGGCTGGACTTGCTGATCTGCTCTTCACCTTCATTCTCCCCATCACCGTCATCATCGTTCTGTACATGAGAGTGTTCGTTGTAGCTGTGAGTCAGGCTCGAGCCATTAGGTGTCACATCGCTGTCTCACTCCAGGCTTCAGGGAAAGCAAGTAAGAAGTCTGAACTGAAGGCAACCAGGACTCTGGGTGTTGTTATAGTCGTGTTTTTATTGTGCCTCTCTCCGTATTACTGTGTGGCTCTGACGGGTGGAGATAGCTTATTGAACGGCTCAGCTGCTGCTGTTGTGTTGTGTCTCTACTATTTGAACTCCTGTCTAAACCCTTTGATTTATGCCTTTTTGTACCCGTGGTTCAGGAAATCAGTTCAGCTCATTGTGACGCTCAGGATCCTGAAGCCTGACTCCTCTGCAGCCATCGTCCTGTAGGGGCTTCACATGAGAAACACTGCGGCAACGTAAAGATGCCTTTGTTATCAGTAGCATATTGTAAGTGTAGAAGTATGTTGGATGTGGGAGAAGTGAACAGACTGCGAGGTGTGAGTGACTTTGACACATCGTGTTGCATCACAGATCACTACATGCTGGACTGCTTCTGTCTACATGTGATTATTGGTCGTGTCCTACTTTTCAAAGGTCAGGAGCTCACAGGAGACAGTGATCGCAGCAGAAAGGCACTGAACCTGCTTTTAGCTGCAGACCAGTCCAGCTCATCAGCGTTCACGACTTTTCCCCTTTGTATGTCACAGTATATTATCCTGCAATAAGAACTGATTGACCCTCAGCGATGACGTCTGGCCGTCATCAGTCACTGGCTGTGGGAACCTCTGTTGCCAAAATGTGAGCATGCATTTATAGACAATAAAGTGAACAAACCTATGCGAAACGAAGACAAAAGAGAAACAGTTGCTGGTGAACTCAGTGGTCTCATTTAAACTGAGAAGGTATCAAATCAACCCAAATGTGAACACTCAGACACACATACCTGACTCAGGCCTCTGAGGAAGATGACTCACAGAGCGCAGGCCTAGAATCTCCATGGACAGCAAAGCAGCAGCGGAGGGGAGGTGGAGGGAGGGGTTGGTGGGACGGACTGAGATAAATCAGCTGCATGACAGAGACCAGCCAGAGCAGCACCTGCTCTGTGGTGATGGAGAAGCCAGAGGGAGCTGAACTCTGCTTTCCCCAGCTCCTCAACGCCTCCTGCGTGAAGCCGAAGCGTCCGCACTTCGAGGCCACGCTGACTGGCGTCCTGCTGTTTTGTGTGTCTTTGCTCACCGCGTCTCTCAACCTGCTGGTCATCGTCTCCATCTCGCACTTCAAGTACAAAACATTTGCCACTTTATGGAGCTGGTAAAAAGCAGAACAACAAATACCTGTTGTGTAGATGTTTTTGCTTTCTCTTGTGATGACGACTAATGAATAGTGAAGTGTTACTTGTCTTCGTCTCCAGGCAGCTCCACACTCCCACCAACCTCCTCCTCCTCTCTCTGGCCGTCTCTGACTTCTTCATGGGCGTCATCATGTTCTTCCAGTTTGACGGCTGCTGGTTCTTCGGTAACCTCATGTGTTCTCTGTACCAATACGTAGCATTCATCATTGGCTCTGTCTCGGTTGGGACCATGGTTCTCATCTCCATCGACCGTTATGTGGCTATTTGTTATCCCCTGCATTATTCCACCAAACTCACGAAGAGGAGAGTGAAGGTGTGCGTGTGTTTGTGTTGGACGTGTTCTGTGGTCTACACGGGTCTGTATCTGAAAGACAACCTGCAGCATCCAGGCAGGTTCAACTCCTGCTTTGGTGAATGTGTCATCTTCGTCAACTACGTTGCTGGACTTGTAGATCTGGTTGTTTCCTTCGTGGCTCCCATCACCGTCATCGTCGTTCTGTACGTCAGAGTGTTTGTTGTTGCTGTGACTCAGGCTCGAGCTCTGAGGTCTCACGTCGCAGCCGTTTCTCTGCAGCAGTCGATGAGAGTCACAGCTGTGAAGTCTGAGCTGAAAGCAGCCCGGACGCTGGGTGTGGTCATCGCTGTGTTTCTCATGTGTCTCTGTCCGTATTACTGCGTCAGTCTCATAGGCCAGGACACGCTGCTGAGCGCTTCCTCTGCTGCGTTTGTAATTTATCTGTATTATTTTAATTCCTGTCTGAACCCAGTGATTTACGCTTTTCTTTACCCCTGGTTTAAAAAGTCTGTTAAACTCATTGTTACACTGAAGATTCTGCAGCCTGACTCCAGTGAGGCCAACATGCTGTAGACAGGCTCAAGCATTGCATTGTGCATTGTGCATGGCGTAAACAACCTGTCCTGCCTCAGTGTCACAGTAATAACCTGTATAAATACGAATACACGTGTAGCATATACAGGTTTGTGTTCACACTGGGCTTGATTTAAACCGTAACATCCCAGATTAAATGTAGCTTTTATTCCACAGGCCTGAGGCGACAAGCGGCACAGTGGCTTCCCTGGATGCGAAGTGATGCTCTGACACAGCACAAAGCTCACAAAAGTCAGTCAGGATCATTGTTTAATAATAAAAATAAGAATTGAATCCATTCATAATTGAATAAACCAGTAGTGAATATATCAAAATAAATATAATATAATATATACAGTAGTGTCATTAAGAGCCTGAGTGGCCATTTTTTTACTTTTTTATTACAGCAACTCTTTAATGAATTCTGCTTTTACAAGGTTGCCATTTTAATTCAGTCCATGTCAGATTTATTAATATTGTGGTTACATGATAAAACTATGATAATTCTTCACGAACTGCTCACATAAAATGAAACATGTAAACAGAATCTGCTCTGTCAGTGTCACCGGAATCTTGATTGTCCATCTTCTCTCCCTTGGCGGTTTCACAAACAGCAGAATTGTGAATTTAACCAAAAAGCTCATGGTCAAGGTCAAAGGTCAAGGTCTGTGAGGGTCATTACATCTTGAACAGTGTGACTCTGGGCTTGTTTTGCTGTGACTCCGTTCGGGAGTGTGAAATCTTAAAACCAGCGCTGGTAGCCATCAGTCAGAGGCTGATGACCCAGGACCTAATCTGACCACTGTGCCACTGTCCAATCTCGTAGTCCTTCAGTCTCAGCAGCAGCGGTGGAGAGAGAGGGAGGGAGGGAGATAAATGAGCTGTAGGGCAGGAAGCAGCCGGAGCAGCTCTGTGGCGATGGAGGAGGCTGAACTCTGCTTTCCTCAGCTCCTCAACGTCTCCTGCATCAAACCGACGCGTCCTCACTATGAGACCATGCTGAATAATATCCTGCTGATCTTGGTGTCTCTGCTCACCGCGTCTCTCAACCTGCTGGTCATCGTCTCCATCTCACACTTTAAGTAACCTCATTCTTCATTACAGTTAACAGACCACAACATTCAGCAGTAAAGAAAATTAATGATGTTTTGGTAATAATCATGTTTTTGAGTTTTAGCAGTTACTCTGCTTTAGGCTGAACGGTGACGCTTGTCAACTCAACTTGTGGCTGTGTTTTTCATCTGTGATCCAGTGATTGTTTATATCATAAATCATAATATTGCTGGTGTGTCTCCTCCTGCAGGCAGCTCCACACCTCCACCAACCTCCTCCTCCTCTCTCTGGCCGTCTCTGACTTCTTCATGGGCCTCTCCATGATCTTACAGATTGACAGCTGCTGGTTTCTTGGCAGCGTCATTTGCGCTCTGTGTCAGTATCTGGTTTACATTATTAGCTCTGTCTCAGTAGGAAACATGGTGCTTATATCTGTCGATCGCTACGTGGCTATTTGTTATCCCCTCTATTACTCCACCAAGCTCACAGAAAGGAGAGCGAAGGTGTGTGTGTGCCTGTGTTGGACGTGCTCGGTGGTCTATCAGGGTCTGTATCTGAAGGACAACCTGCAGCAGCCGGGCAGGTTCAACTCCTGCTTGGGAGAGTGTTTCCTTTACATCAACTACGTTGCAGGAGTTGTGGATGTTGTTGTTTCCTTCGTTCTTCCCATCACTGTCATCATAGCTCTGTACGTCCGAGTGTTTGTTGTGGCGTTGTCTCAGGCGCGAGCTGTGAGGTGTCACATCGCGTCGGTCTCGCTCGCACAGCGATCAGTGAAGGCGTCAGTGAAGAAATCAGAGCTGAAGGCAGCCAGGAATCTGGGCGTGGTCATCGCCGTGTTCCTGGCCTGTCTCTGCCCATTTTACTGTGTCAGTCTTACAGGTCAGCACACGGCGTTTACTGCTTTTGCCGTTTATTTGTACTATCTTAATTCCTGCTTAAACCCTGTGATTTATGCTTTTTTTTACCCATGGTTCAGAAAATCTGTTAAACTCATCATCACACTGAAGATACTGCAACCAGACTCCTGTCAGACCAACATGCTATAGAAAAACACTGTGCGTTTACAATGTGGACAGAACTAACACTAATGTCTTTAGAAAATAACCAATAATAATAATAATAATCTACATGTCACCTGATCCACACGAGTAAAGTTTGCCAGGCCTGTGCATATTCTACACACATTCAACCAATTTTGACTGTGATGACTGCTCTTAGAAAATTCCAACTAGTTATTAGCTAAATTAAATAATAAGACACATTCGCTTTGTTTATTGTGTGTTTTTGACAGCCTTTGGATTAGGAATAAGACAAGCCCTGTAGTTTGGTTGACATTTACAGCTCAAAGACGTTCCGTTATGTACAGCCAACCTTGATTGGGGACAGACGTGTCATGTCAGTGGTTCTATAACGTGATTGGCTGTGAGGCGGGAGCAAGCGACGGTGCGCGGGAAAAGAAAAAAACAACAACAAAAGGATAAATAAAGAAATGCAGAAATTATTAATAAAGAGGACAAGTCCGGCTGTAGCCGTTCGCTGCTATTGTTGTTGTGCCCACTACAGCATAGTGGACTTTAATATCGTCAGATGCCGTGTGGATAGACATTAACGCTAAATACGGAGCTATTGGATTAGCGGTTCGGGCTAACTAGATAGCTAGCATGAAAACTAGCCTCCCAGCTAGCTCCCCTTCTCTACTGGGCAGGAGAAAGCCTGTCAGCTCCCCTGGAGACGAGGGAGAAAGCCTTTCTCCGCGCTGGACGGAGTAATCTGGACCTGATCTACTAGTAGACTGCCACTCCAGGTCCAACGGCGTGGATGGGCCGGACTGGGAGTCTGACATTGACCCTGCTGGTGTGTGAGTACTCAACCTAAACTGGTCCATTAGAGTAAAAACCGTTTTCCCACCAGAAAAGTATGTAGGTCGCATCCATTCAAGGGACGTCGGTGCATCATCACATTTGTCCATTTAATTGACCAGGACTAGTGCGACCTACAGTCTCCTCTGGTTTTAAACGTCACCCAAAGCCCGGACATCCACCGCAGCCGATCACTTCCACTCGGTTCAGTGTTGGCGTCCGTCCGGCGTCAGTCGCGGAGCAGCTGCGTTGTTTGTGTCGCGGGTTTATTTTTGGCATCTGAGCGATGGTTCTCATCTGTCCTCGGGTTTTCTTTTGTTTTGTCAGTAGTGTCTACAACATCAACGGCTACATTACATTTTTAATCCTCCATTGCTGATCTGGCCTGTGGTTGTGAGGTTATAATAATCGTCTAACATGAGCTTACGATGGACGGATGCTGGTAAACCACTCATGTTCATGGTCTGATTGGTGGGTTGAAGGTTTTTAGAAGTAGCTTCAGGTAAAGCTAGACTCGGATCATTGGGTGGGTCCTGTGGTCCATTTAATACAGCCTATACATTATATGGATGAGCAGGCAGTCGTTGAAGTATAGAGTAAATGTGTGTTAAGGTAAAACTCAGGGTACCGTCCTACGTGTTATGGGTGAAGGAAGTGCTACGTAAAACAAATGTTAGTTTTTTCAGACCCAATAAACTTTCATGTTAGAATTCAGTGTGATGGCTGGCAACCACCAAACACTCCAGTCTCTATGGAGAGAAAAACAAGAACGGAGAAGGAGGGGTGAGTTGGAACGATCAAGATAAAGCTGATGTATGACAGAGGGGTTTGCTCAATAAGCTGCCAGAGCTCAGCAGCGTCTCCTCTGTGGTGATGGAGACCCTGGAGGAAACTGAACTCTGCTTTCCTCTGCTCCTCAACTCCTCCTGTGTGAAGACGAAGCGTGCTCACTCTGAGACCACGCTGACCTACATCCTGGTGTTTTCAGTCTCTCTGCTCACTGTGTTTCTCAACCTGCTGGTCATCATCTCCATCTCCCACTTCAAGTAGTTACACATTTTTCTGTTTGTTATATTGTTGTGTAAATCGTAGTTGTTTTTTTTAGAAAACATGCTAAAAATTTTTTTGGTCTTCCTCTGCAGGCAGCTCCACACTCCAACCAACCTCCTTCTCCTCTCTCTGGCTGTCTCAGATTTTTTCGTAGGCCTTCTCATGCTCTTTCAAATTGTGCCCATAATTGGCTGCTGGTTTTTGGGGGACCTCATGTGCACCATGTATCAGTATCTAGCAGCAGTTATTACCGCTGTTTCAGTAGGAACCATGGTTTTGATATCTGTCGACCGCTATGTGGCTATATGTGCTCCTCTACATTACTCCACCAAAGTAACCCAAACTAGAGTTAAAGTGTGTGTTTGCCTGAGTTGGAATTGTTCTGTCATCTATTATGGTCTGACGTTACAGGATAGCCTCAAACAGCCAGGGAGAAATAACTCTTGCCTGGGAGAGTGTGTATTTGCCATTAACCACGTTACTGGAGTCATTGATGTTATTGTTTTTTTCATTATTCCCGTTATTCTTATCGTGGTTCTGTATATGAGAGTATTTGCGGTGGCTGTGAGTCAGGCTCAAGCCATGAGGTCTCATGTTGCAGCTGTCACACAGCAGCATTCAGTGAAGGTAACAGCTAAAAAGTCTGAGTTAAAGGCAGCCCGGACTATCGGTGTCATTATCGTCGTGTTTCTAATATGTCTCTGTCCATATTATTGCGTCAGTCTAACAAGTCAGGACACTTTGCTCAATGAGTCATCTGCTGTCTTTGTTATATATTTGTACTATTTCAACTCCTGCCTTAATCCTGTGATTTATGCTTTGTTTTATTCCTGGTTCAGAAAATCTGTTCAGCTCATTATTACGCTGAAGATACTGCATTCAGATACACTGTAGAAACTGTGGCGCTCTACTGTAACACTATTAAATATGATGGTGAGACAATGACAACAGCCTTCACACATCATCTTCACTGTGTCATTAGATTTTATTTGTTTTAAATGCTTTCAAATTGCCACAGCTCGGTGAGGTGTTCAGAGGATTTCAACAGTTTCTCTGATTTTGTGAGTCAGGCTCATTCTCAGCAAAAGAAATACAGAAAATGTCCAAATAAGTTTCCCGGATTTGTTTTTTTTTTTTTTTTGAATGCTCTGCTGTCTGAACAAGCAATATATTCTATAACACAATGCAGCCCACTCAGCTTTTTAACAGTCATCTCTTAAATGCAGGTAACCAAGTGATATATGCTGACATTAATTGACTGTTACACTCGAAAGACCTTATTTCACGTCACGTAATTGGCCAACATAACCAAACAATACCAGGGTTTACATTTTCTCGCATAACATTAAGTTTGTTAGGTTTATCCCATGAGGCCTCTCCCACCATTACTGTTGCTATTTCAAAGAATACTCACAAAGCACCCATTGACATAATCAACTTAACAATGAAAACTACTACATAGTATTTGTGAAAAGACAAATATGAAGACATAAAGATTTAATTTCTAAACAATAAGTGTAGAAATTAGGGATATTGACAACAGCTGTTCATTGCCACCTTTTGGGAGCTAAACCCTGTCATGTAACCCTTCATCTTTTTCCTACACCCCATTTCCGTGTTAACTTTAACTTAAACCTACCTGGTAAAATGACCTCTGCTCGTTAGAGTTCTTAGCAAGCTGTGTTTGTGGACTAGAAAAAATATCGCAGTGGCTTAGACTCTCTGTAGAGACAAAGGGCATTAAAAGTGAGGAGGAAGGAGGGGTGAGCTGAGGTGCAGACATAAATCAGATGCTCCAAACAGCTGCCAGAGCTCAGCAGCGTCTCCTCCGTGGTGATGGAGGCGTCAGAGGAAGCTGAACTCTGCTTTCCTCAGCTCCTCAACTCCTCCTGTGTGAAGTCAAAGCGTCCTCACTCTGAGTCCACGCTGACCTACGTCCTGGTGTTTTTTATTTCTCTGCTCACTGTGTTTCTCAACCTGCTGGTCATCATCTCCATCTCACACTTCAAGTAGCTATATATTTTATTAATTAATTAGTCTGCATCTGTGTAGTAATTGATGTACTTAGAATTCATACGCTGGCTGATCTTCCTCTGCAGGCAGCTCCACACACCCTCCAACCTCCTTCTCCTCTCTCTGGCTGCGTCAGATTTCATCGTCGGCCTTCTCATGTTGTTTCAAATTGTGCTGATAGACGGCTGCTGGCTCTTGGGTGACCTCATGTGTTCTGTGTATCTGTATCTAGTGTATATTATTACTGCTGCCTCATTAGGAACCATGGTTCTGATATCTGTTGATCGCTATGTGGCTATTTGTTATCCTCTGCATTATTCCACAAAAGTCACACAGCAAAAAGTGAAGATCTCCATTAGTCTGTGTTGGCTGTTTTCTGTAATCTACCAAGGTTTGAATGTGAAGGACAACCTGCAGCAGCCAGGCAGGTTTAACTCCTGCTTCGGGGAGTGTGTTGTCGCCTTCAACTACATTGCTAGAATAACCGATCTGGTCGTTTCCTTCATTGTCCCCATCACAGTTATCGTGGTTCTGTATGTGAGAGTATTTGTGGTGGCTGTGTCTCAGGCTCGTGCCGTGAGGTCTCATATTGCAGTTGTGTCACTCGCACCACATCCGCTGAAAGTTACAGTGAAAAAGTCTGAACTGAAAGCAGCCAGGACTCTAGGAGTTCTCATAGTTGTGTTTCTAATGTGTCTCCTTCCGTATTATTGCATCAGTCTTGCAGAGAATGACAAAATCTTTGAAACTCCAGCTGCTGCTGTTGTGATCTATTTGTACTACTTTAACTCCTGTATAAACCCTGCAATCTACGCCTTTTTCTACTCCTGGTTTAGAAAATCAGTGAAACTCATTGTTACATTGAAGATACTGCAGCATGACTCCTGTGAGGTCAACATGCAGTAAAGACACACTAGAAATGTCAAATCATGTATCTGTAGAAGCCTATTCCAATACATCTGGTGAAAGCCTGAGCATAAACACATCCCTACTGAATTGTAATGGTCTTTAGACACACTTATTTTAATTACGGAAATCCATTAATTAATTAAACCAACATTTCATATTCTGCTTGTGATTTATTTACAGAGGTCGAGTTGATTGTATGTATTTATTATTAGCAAAGAAAATGTAAATTATTTAACTTAGCAATACTTATTCCTAATGAGATGGTGAGGCTCATGGCGAAGTCCTGCAAAGCTCCAGTTTGGCCTCCTCCCTGATCCCACAAACTTCAGCACTAGATCGGATTAATTACCTGCAACTATAACTACATTAAATCTTCTCCTCACTTCTAGGCCAAGCACGTACTCTGATTAGCTCCAACACTAAAATCCTTTGGTGGGTTTAATGTTCTGGTAGTCAGAGTGAGATGCTTGTGGAAATCATAACTAATAACGCTTAGAGATTGTGGTAATCAAGAGAAAAAGCAATGTTGTAGGGAGGCGCATGTCTGCAATAAAGCTACAGAAGTGAAACGCACATAACCGCATGCTTTGGTCAAGAAGCTTCCAGAGTTCTGCACCTTCTCTTGACATGACGGAGACAGCAGACAGAAAACAAATGTGCCTTCCACAACCCCTCAGCGATTCCTGCAGGAAGCCCGACCAGCCTCAGTTTGACAACCTGCTCGTCTCCGCTGCTCTGTCCTTTATGTCTGTGCTTACTGCTGCTCTCAAACTGCTCGTCATCATCTCCATCTCCTATTTTAGGTAGGGTAAACTCTCTAAGCTAGGATATGTTAAAAATGTTGCATTTCTACATGCTAATGTGTTGCCTAATCTTTCTAAACGTTTTATGACCACTGATGTGGATCATGTTACTCTATCTCCCCAGCTCCACAGCCCCACCAACCTCCTCATCCTCTCCCTGGCGGCCTCAGACTTCCTCGTGGGTCTCTTGCTGATGCCCTTTGAAATCCTGTTCACAGAAGCCCACAGGTTCTTTAATGATTTTGTGTATGCACTGCTTTACTTTGTAAGTTTCACCATCACCTCATCTTCAGTGGGAAACATGGTTCTCATATCGATTGACCGGTATCTGGCTATTTGTGACCCTCTTCATTACAGCAGCAGAGTTACACTGGACAGAACCCTGGTCTGTGTTTGCCTGTGTTGGCTCTGCTCGGTTCTGTATAACAGTTTCATTTTAAAGGACTTTCTAAGACAATCCAGTTCACCAGCCCCTTGCTACAGCCAGTGTGTAGTGGTTCTTAAGTATGTCACAGGAGTTGTTGACTGTGCTTTTACCTTCATTGGTCCTATTACTGTTATTGTACTTCTCTATGTGCGAGTGTTCGTGGTGGCTGTGTCTCAGGCTCGTGCTGTGCGTGCTCATGTTGCAGCCGTGATGCTCCAGTATTCAGTGTCTTTAGCGCCAAAGAAATCTGAGCTGAAAGCAGCCAGGAGTCTTGGTGTTGTAGTACTTGTGTTTTTAATATGTTTCTGTCCTTATTACTCCTCGTCCATGGTTGGTCGGGATATTGAGGGCAGTAGCACTTCCTCACCTTTTGTAGTCTGGCTGCTGTATTTGAACTCCTGTCTCAACCCGATGATTTACGCCTTTTTTTTACCCATGGTTTAGAAAATCCCTCGAACTCATTATTACGCTGCAGATACTGCGTCACTCCTGTGATGCTAAAATTCTGTAGAGAGGCGTTGCACAGAATCAGTAATTTAATTGTTAAAATGTTTACCTGAGTGCACGGTCCTTTCTCCATGCTGCTCTCAGACTAGGCAAGAACAGCACTTGGTTCAGAGGTAAAGTAAGATAATGTTTTCATTTAATGGTAATAAAAAAACACGAATCCTTACTTTAGGGTTTATCATATAAATCATCTAAACTATTTCAGTAATGTTTGAGTCTTGAATGTTGTACTGCAATATTTATATTTGACAGAAAACAAAATGTAAATGAAAAATGTAATCAAATTAAAATGTAATGAGCTCACACTGTATAGAAACAATTGTTAATAACTAAAAACAACAATTTGCTTCTAAAAGCTGGAAAACTGCAAGGAGAGAGAGCATAAATTCAGATTCCCCTTATGCTGATAAGTTGAATTATGGTACTTCATGGAATATAAAGTTGATTCAGCTAAAGCAGGAATAGGTGATGTCTTAGCTCTGTAGCTGACAGTTTTTTTTCCTTATTGATTAAATCATTATTTAATAATAATTAATTTAATTATTGGGTAGCTTATGCAGCAGTGCTGACGTGGACTACAAAATGCTCACTGACTGTTCATCTTCATCCCAAAGGGCTTTTCAGGGAGAACCGTGTTAATTCTTATTCTAGGAAAATACATGTATGAGTAGAGCCATTGAGTATGGAGACAGCAGGCAGCAAAACAACTCCTGTTCTGAATTTGGCTAATAGCAGTTCATTTGAACAAACCCCCTCATGAGAGTTGTTGTAACTATAAGTCAGGTGGGTTTTCTATTTTTGTCCTCGTGAATTTCTTATATTCTGATGTGTTTTAATAATATGTCTCAAAAATCATCTCGAAATGTGCTTTTCTCCATGACAATTTGTTGTGTTGATCTATTTATTTTATTCAGCTTGATTTGTTTGTTAAAACAGATGGAAGTTGTTAGGAGGGTCTAAGCTGATTTCATGATTTTCTAGACATTACACTGACTGAGGTGAGGCTTTTACAGTGAGACTGTTAATGTAAGATCAGTAAAATACACAGCGACCACAACACAGATCCCACCTTACAATACAAAATTCTTCTTATCAGTACAAAAATGTATACAATATTGTTACTTTAATTTTTGTCTGTATGTAATTCGCCATAATCGTCATTATTCATATGTATTTGAAACAGGTAATGCCTGTACTTTATTAATCATCTATTTCATCTTGGGTCACGAGATTTTTATACAGAACTTCTTCTCATGAGTAATTTATTCAATATTATTACTTTTAATTTGTCAGTATGCAGCCATAACATTGTTGATATATACGTAGACTATCCTGTTGAATGGTCGAACTACTATGTACATACAGTAAAAAAAGCAAAACATTGGTTTTGCGGGCAATACTTTATATGATTATACATAACGGTATACTGTTCTCAGTTTTCTACATGATGATAACTGATGTTTACTTGACAAAATAATCTCTCTCCAGGGGAAATATCATTTGAGTTAGCATCACTGTTTCTACACGTTGGCGTCCACCTGAAGATGCTTCCATTTGTGTGAATGGATGTCAAGTGTCCTCTACGTTATGTTGGCCTCACAGGAGCCTGGCTGCAGGATCTCAAGTGTGACAATTATTTTGATGGATTTTCTGAACCAGGGGTAAAAAAATGCATAGATTATAGGGTTTACACAGGAGTTAAAGTATAGCAAGCATATTGCAAAGGCAGACAAGGAAGTGTTGAACAGCGTGTCCTGACCTGTGAGTGTAGCGCTAAAATAAGGGCAGAGGCAAATTAGAAACCCGAGGATGACAACACCCAGAGTCCTGGCTGCTTTGATTTCAGATTTCTTTGCTGTTACAGTCTCTGAACCCTGAGGGGACACCGTTTTAGTGTGAGATCGCATGACACGAGCCTGAGACACAGCCTCTATAAACACTCTCATATACAAAACCACGATGGCCGTGATGGGACCGATTAAGGACAAGAACAGATCAACCCGTCCAGAAATGTAATCCACAACGAACACACACTCTCCATAGCAGGACTTGTACCTGCCTGGGTGCTCCAGACTGTCCTTCTGCAGAAGACTGTTACTCAGAGCTGAACACGTCCAACAAGCACAGATACACACTTGAGCCTTTTTTTGATTGACTTTGGAGGGATAATGCAGAGGGTAACAAATAGCCACGTAGCGGTCAATGGAGATGAGAACCATGTTTCCTATGGAGGCAGAGGTTGTAATGCAGGCCAACACATAATACAGGGAACACATGAGGTCACCCAGGAGCCAGCAGCCACTTATTGTCATCATTTGAAACAGCATGAGAAAGCCAATGATGAAATCTGAGACGGCCAGAGAGAGGAGGAGGAGGTTGGTGGGAGTGTGGAGCTGCCTGGAGAGTACAACAAATATGCAGAGTCATCATTTGTACTATACATTAGAATAAGTGCAGGTAAAAAGAACGCCTGAAATTACAACATCACACGTTTCGTATACGGTGAACTAAAAATATTTCACTACTTGAAGTGGGAGATGGAGATGATGACCAGTAGGTTGAGAGTCATAGTGAGCACAGCGATAACCGACAGCAGAGTGTACGTGAGCAGGGTTGCAGAGTGAGAGCTCTTCGCTGTCCTGCAGGACGTGTTGGGGAATTGCGGAAAACAGAGCAGAGTTTCCTCGAGAAGCTCCATCATCAGACAAAACAAATGAGAAGCTGCTTAGCTCCGTCAGCCTTCTGACAGAAACTCTGTTGTGTTTCTCCTTTATCTCTTTTCTGCTTCCTCTCTCCTCCCTCTTGTTCTCTGGTGATTTATTTTCACTGGCAGGGACAGAATCTCTTTTTTTTCTTTCTTTCTTCTTTATTATTGTCAGACTTTTCCCTTCGTTTCAGTCAAACAAATGAAGCAACAACAAACATATATCAATATTTAACACTGTTGCGTATTGTTCACCTGTTTTAACTTGTCTGACAAAGCGAATGAAATGCACGTTATAAACTATAACATATACTGTGACAAATTTAAATTAGAATGAAATGTAGCTTTTAAATTTTCGTCAGTTGTGAACTAGGCCCAGAGATCTTTAACCTCCAGGGTCGTATAGATACAGTAGTAGATGTTGTGTGTCATGTACTTTGAAATATCACATTTTACTTTGTTGTCCCTGTATTTTATGTTGCCATGAGCCAAAGTATGTTTTTATTTCCCTGATCTGTGTGACCAACTAAAGCATATTCCAAGTCCTTCACTCTTTACATATGTCAGCCTCACAGGAGTCAAGTTGCAGCACTACCGGAGCAGTGAATGCAGTCCTCAACATTAATAACAGCACTATAATATTCAAATGCACCTACAGAATATTTGTGTGATGTATTTAAACTATTACTAAATGTTTAGAGGACAATGCAGATACAATTTCCATAAAAATAATTTTATTGGAAGGACATGACTTTAAATTGTCAATTGTCTTGTATCATAACAAAGTTCACTTCTCTTCAGAGTCGGGTAGAGTCAGTGAAGTATCCATATTTTAAGCCACAACAGTTATTTTTCTCAGGATGCTCGTGTTAATGTGACTCCTCTAAGTTATGTTGTCCTCACAGGAGTCAGGCTGCAGTATCCGGAGTGTAACAATTAGTTTAACAGATTTTCTGAACCAGGGGTAAAAAAAGGCATAAATCACGGGGTTTAGACAGGAGTTAAAAGAGAACAAACAAATGACAAAGGCAGAGGATGAAGTATTCAGCAGAGTGTCCTGGCCTGTAAGAGTAACGCTGAAGTAGGGACATAGACATATGAGAAATGTGACGACAACTACGCCGAGTGTCCTGGCAGCTTTAATTTCAGATTTCTTAGCAGTTACACTCACTGAATGTGCGACTGTCAGTACGTGGGAGCGCATGGCACGAGCCTGAGACACCGCTACCACAAATACTCTCGTGTACAAAACTACGATGACGCTGACTGGACCAATGAAGGACACAAACAGATCAATGCGTCCGTTAACATAATCAATGACAAAGACGCACTCTCCTGAGCAGGAGCCGTACCGGCCTAGCTGCGTCAGGTCAAGACCCAGAACGCCAACAACAGCAGAACACAGCCATAACACGCACACACAGACTTGGACCCGTGTTAGAGTGACTTTAGAGGGATAACGCAGAGGGTCACAAATAGCCACGTAGCGGTCAATAGATATGAGAACCATGTTTCCTATGGAGGTGGAGGTAATTATGCAGGCCATAACATAATACAGAGCACACATGAGGTCACCCAGGAGCCAGCAGCCGTCTATGAGCATAATCTGAAAGAGCACGAGGAAGCCGACGAAGAAATCTGAGACACCCAGAGAGAGGAGGAGGAGGTTGGTGGGAGTGTGGAGCTGCCTGGAAGGAAGAACAGCCAAGTTGACCATTTTCTGTTAGTTACTGACAAACATGAAATGACTGATTAAACTGATAAACTGTTTCTCTACTTGAAGTGGGAGATGGAGATGATGACCAGCAGATTCAGAGTCACAGTGAGCAGAGAGATGCAGGACAGCAGAGTGTAAATGAGCAGAGAGAGAGAGGAGGAGCGGGGAGCTATCCTGCAGGAGGTGTTGGGGAGGTGTGGAAAGCAGAGTTCACCTTCCTCACTCGGCTTCATCATCACAAACCGGAGGTTGGATGCTGGAGTTCTGCTACAAACTGTATGTCCCAGGTTCTTTTGTATTTCTCTACCTTCCTCCTCCCTCTGTCCCCTGTGGTGACAAGCTTCTTGTTCCACATTTGACTTGGTCAGCTGCCGTCGCCATCGTCATCATCATCAGACAGTGAAGAGATGAACCAATGAGGCTAAACTTTGGTCCCATAGTGATTGGAGCAGTTGTTTCTGCAGTCACTAACGTTAATCACCTCACTAATGCCGACACATCTTTTAACACATTTAATATAAAACCAGCATTTTTAGCCAAACCCATTAGTCTTACCCACCAGTAGCACCATATTAGAGAACCATTGTCCTTAACTTTATTGGCTATTAGAAGACTTTCAAAGGAATGTGGTTTATATCCTTTAATACAGGAGCCTCAATGTCAGTGATTGTATTTTTACTTGCAGGAATTTGATGCTCACTAACATTTTATCCTCTCACCGTGTGAAAAGCTCATTTGAATTTGCGGTAATTGTTGCCATGTAGGAAGAGCAATGAGCTTCACTAGTGACAGGAGCAGTGAGGTCTTCAGTTGTTGAACGTGGCTTCAGGTGACAGAATATACAAACTATGTTGTTGGGCCTTATGGCAACTGAAAGGACCGTTTTAAATTATGAATGGAAATTTCCTAAAACAATTCAAGTCAGGTAGGTGAGGGCAGATTTATACGTTCGCTAAGTCACCTTGGACTCACAGGAGTCAGGCTGCAGGATTTTAAGTGTAACAATACGCTTTACTGATTTTCTGAACCAGGGGTAAAATAAGGCATAAACCACAGGATTCAGGCAAGAGTTAAAGTAAAACAGACATATTACAAAAGCAAAAGATGACGTATTCAGCAGAGTGTCTTGGCCTGTGAGTGGAAAAACAGAAATAAGGGCAGAGGCATATGAGAAACACCAGGATGACAACACCCAGAGTCCTGGCTGCTTTTAGCTCAGAGCTCTTTGCAGTTATAGTCACCGAACTCTGAGGTGAAACTGCTACAATGTGGGAGCGAACGACACGAGCCTGAGACACAGCCTCCATGAACACCCTCAGATACAAAACTACGATGACAGCGACCGGGCCGACGAAGGACAAGAATAGATCCACAACTCCGGTGACGTAATCGATAACAACCACACACTCACCATAGCAGGAGTTGTACCTGCCTGGGTGGACCAGGTTATCTCTCAGCAGAAGACTGTTACTTAGAGCCGAACATGTCCAACAAGCACAAATACACACTTGAACTCGTTTCTCTGTGACTTTGTTCGAATAACGCAGAGGGTCACAAATAGCCACATAGCGGTCAATGGAGATGAGAACCATGTTTCCTATGGAGGTGGAAGTAATAATGCAGTCCACAACATAATACAGCGAACACATGAGATCACCCAGGAGCCAGCAGCCGTCTATGAGCATAACCTGAAAGAGCACGAGGAAGCCGACGAAGAAATCTGAGACACCCAGAGAGAGGAGGAGAAGGTTGGTGGGTGTGTGGAGCTGCCTGGAAGGAAGAACAGTGTTTAATATGTTAGAAATTCAACAAATTTCCTTCTAATAGAGACAGTATTTCACTACCTGAAGTGTGAGATGGAGACGATGACCAGTAGGTTGAGAATCACAGTGAGCAGAGAGATGCAGGACAGCACAGTGTAGGCAAGGAGAGATACAGAGTAGGAACGTGTGGCTCTCCTGCAGGAGGTGTTGTGGAGATGTGGAAAGCACAGAGCAGATTCTTCAAGGAGATCCATCATGTGGGAGAAGAGCAGAAGCTGCTGAGCCCTGTCTTCCCTCGGTCAGGCGCTCTGTTGTGTCACTGCTTTATTTCCCCTGATCTTCCACGTCCTTCCTCCCATTTTTCCTTCTGGTGATGACGTTCGTCTAGTGGCAGGACCTGTTTTTATACTTATGAACTACTACGTCTTTGTTACCGTATTATCATAGCTTTGCAATGTGTTTATGATTAGTGCTGTCATCTTTAACTTAATATTACAATGCCCATGTTAGACCTTTACATGCGTTTTAACTCACAGACCTCCTATTTCGGTAGTTCATACATTATTGTGTGATGGTAGAATGGGTTCACTCCTTCCATTACTGATTTCCTTGCACATTACTGATGATGGAGGCCCTAAAGGAAGCTGAGGTCTGACTTGTGTGACTTTCTTTGACTCCTCTAAAGCCTTCGGTGGTTGCTCCATTTGCTAAATACCACCTATATTACACTGACTGTAATAATTTCAAATGGACTCCCTGTATCCCAGGGTGCGTTAGTGAATTGTATGCTTTGTTTTATGTTCTGTGTTTTTCTATTATTTTTGTACTTTTTCAAGCTCCTTTTTTGATTCACATTGTTATCTTGTTCTCTGTAAGGGAGGGACTTAGATGCAAATGATGACTCAGTAGGAGGGATTGTGGTTGGGCTGGTTGAATCAGGGAAGAAGGGTGAAGAAGTGAAACAGGATAAATGAGCTCAGTAGCGTCTCTCTGCTCATTCTCTGTCCGATGATGGAGACTCCAGAGGAAACCGAGCTCTGCTTTCCACTGCTCCTCAACTCGTCCTGCAGGAAGCTGAAGCGTCCACATGCTGAGGTTGTGCTTATTTACGTTGTGTTGTCTTTCATCTCTCTGCTCACTGCAACGCTCAACCTGCTGGTCATCATCTCCATCTCGCACTTCAAGTAGGAAGAAACATAAAATGCACTGGTGAAAATGGTTCCTGCCTGGTGATGTGTGTTTAGAATTGTAACCACTGCTTTTATGTTTATATCTGTGAAATTCTACAATGACTTGCGGAATAATGCACATTACTCTGTTTTTCTCCAGGCAGCTCCACACACCCACCAACCTTCTCCTCCTCTCTCTGGCCGTGTCAGATTTTGTTGTTGGCCTCATTATGTGTTTTCAGATTATCCTCACAAATGGCTGCTGGTTCCTTGGAGACCTAATGTGCACTGTGTATTGTACTTTAGAATTTGTTATAACCTCTTCATCAGTGGGGAACATGGTTCTTATATCAGTGGACCGTTACGTGGCCATTTGTGACCCTCTGCATTACCACACCAAAGTCACTGTGCGAGGAGTGACCAACTCTGCCTGCCTCTGTTGGCTCTGCTCTGTCCTGTACAACAGTCTCATCATGAGGGACAACCTGAAGCAGCCTGGCAGGTATAATTCCTGCTCTGGAGAGTGTGTGACTGTCATTAACTACATTGCTGGAGTTGTGGACCTGTTTCTGACATTCATTGCTCCTGTCACTGTCATCATAGTTCTGTATCTGAGGGTTTTTGTGGTGGCTGTGTCTCACGCTCGTGCCGTGAAGCCTCATGTTACAGCTGTCACCTTTCAACAGTCTGTAACTGTGCATGTTAAGAAATCAGAGCTAAAAGCAGCCAGAACTCTGGGTGTTGTCATCGTTGTGTTCCTGACGTGTCTTTCTCCGTATTACTGCTGCTCTCTCGTAGACACGAACACTTTGTTTGGCATCACATCTGTTCCCTTTGCGACCTGGCTGTTCTATTTCAACTCCTGTCTGAACCCAGTGATTTATGCGTTTTGCTACCCATGGTTCCTAAAGTCTGTTAAGCTCATTGCTACGTTTAAGATACTTCAACCTGACTCATGTAATGCCAACGTACTGTAGAGAGACAGCGTAGTCACATATATGACAACTTTTCTGCAACGTAAGATTATTTAGTTATTTGCACATATGCGTTACCATGTATTTTAGCCTTTCATCATTCTACTCAGCTGTTAAACAGAAGAAGACTTTCAAGTTGGTTTACGTAGCTTAAGGACAAATTAAATGTTTATTAATAGCCATTGTTTGTTTTATTAAACTTTCACTTGTAGTCTCTTTTACCATAATATTACATACAGTAACAATCTAGTATCTAGCTTGCATTGTGCACGCATTAGAGTTTTGTTAACCTTTGCACATTGCTCTTTGTAGAATCCTGAATAACAATCGGATGTTCCTGCTCACTCTGCTGTAGCTGTCTTCTATTTTATTAGTTCCTAATCATTGATTCATTCATCAGGAGTCTAATACATTTTTTGCAAAGAATCATCGGCACATTTGTTTTATTACTGAGTAAGTTATCCCTTATTTTAAATGTCTCACAGAGTCATGGAGTTGACTGCCATTCCTCTTTCAACTCAAACATTAAGTAGAATTAACGTGTAGGGATGTAACTCAACGTGATTACCATCACAAACAGGTGCTTTAAAACTACTATTTTGAATCATCTTTACCAGTGTGACACAAGGAAAATGATGTTGTCCTGGCCTTGTCCCTAATCAGCTTCGCTCTGGTTTATTCGCACACCTACACACATTTGTTTACAGAATGTTTACAGATGGGGAACAAAGGCTTATAAAGAAGAGAGTTACACCTCACGGTGGATCCATAATGCTCTGGGGCTGCTTTGCTGTAACCAGACATCAGGAAGCGGTGCCTTGATCACTGTCCACACCATTTTTTTAGAATTACATGCCAATTTGAAATGACAACATGCAAGTTAAAAAACAATGTTGTTTCTTATCTTACAGTGGACTTCCTATTGTAAACCCCCTGATGATATTGATGTGCATTTCCATGTATTTTTGAAGATGCTGTACAGGTTATGCACAAAATGAAGGTTGTGCCAAGAATTGTGAGCAGGACTGTAGATGTCACTAATGGTTCAGTAGGAGGGACTTGAGGAGGGCAGGCGGCTGTACGACAAGACAAATAAATGATGTGAGGTGACAGCTTAGTTACAGTATGGAGCTTCTACTGCGCTTCTGCTCATTCTCTGTCCGATGATGGAGACTCCAGAGGAAACCGAGCTCTGCTTTCCACTGCTCCTCAACTCGTCCTGCAGGAAGCTGAAGCGTCCACATGCTGAGGTTGTGCTTATTTACGTTGTGTTGTCTTTCATCTCTCTGCTCACTGCAACGCTCAACCTGCTGGTCATCATCTCCATCTCTCACTTCAAGTAAGACAAGATGTTTAATATCATCATATTATCTGATGATATTTTTTATGTACTGCATTAGGAAGCATTGTGTGACCAGTAAAATATGCGATGCTTGTCTTTCCCTCCAGGCAGCTCCACACACCCACCAACCTTCTCCTCCTCTCTCTGGCCGTGTCAGATTTTGTTGTTGGCCTCATTATGGGTTTTCAGATTATCCTCACAAATGGCTGCTGGTTCCTTGGAGACCTAATGTGCACTCTCTATTGCACATTAGACTTCATTATGACCTCTGCCTCAGTAGGAACCATGGTTCTCATATCAGTGGACCGTTACGTGGCCATTTGTGACCCTCTGCATTACCACACCAAAGTCACTGTGCGAGGAGTGACCAACTCTGCCTGCCTCTGTTGGCTCTGCTCTGTCCTGTACAACAGTCTCATCATGAGGGACAACCTGAAGCAGCCTGGCAGGTATAATTCCTGCTCTGGAGAGTGTGTGACTGTCATTAACTACATTGCTGGAGTTGTGGACCTGTTTCTGACATTCATTGCTCCTGTCACTGTCATCATAGTTCTGTATCTGAGGGTTTTTGTGGTGGCTGTGTCTCACGCTCGTGCCGTGAAGCCTCATGTTACAGCTGTCACCTTTCAACAGTCTGTAACTGTGCATGTTAAGAAATCAGAGCTAAAAGCAGCCAGAACTCTGGGTGTTGTCATCGTTGTGTTTCTGACGTGTCTTTCTCCGTATTACTGCTGCTCTCTCGTAGACACGAACACTTTGTTTGGCATCACATCTGTTCCCTTAGAGACCTGGCTGTTCTATTTCAACTCCTGTCTGAACCCAGTGATTTATGCGTTTTGCTACCCATGGTTCCTAAAGTCTGTTAAGCTCATTGCTACGTTTAAGATACTTCAACCTGACTCATGTAATGCCAACGTACTGTAGAGAGACTGTAGTGCAAGATTTCTGTAGTTGGCTGAGTGACACCAACTCAAATATACAGATACTATATGTACTGTATATCTGTCAGTTACATGAGTTATGGCATATTTTACAATGGTTTGAAACCTCATTGTTTAATTCTGGAACCTTTAATGTGAACATTTGACTTTTAAAATTTGGTTTTGGTCTATATTAATAATATTAATATTAATTGGTAATTAATAGATATATGTGTTTTTAACTTGATGTGCTGCTTAAAAATAAAGCTTATGGAAGGATGGAGACACTATTAACGGTCACCTGGTGTCACAGTCACCAAGCCAAAATATGATAAATGTGGCAGCATGTAAAGATGTAAAGACATGTAAAGATGTCACACACATAATAGAAAACGTACTGGAAATAACATGCATATTTATATAATGAACACATATATTTAGGATAAAACAAGACTGAGAACTGTCTGTCTCGTATACAACACAATAGATTATTGTGATGACAGATTTCAGCAACTTGCCAAACACTGCAGAAGTGCTTCTACTGTGCAAGTTTATATGATGGCAAATGATATGATCAGTTTTTCAGTTGTTATCTTCAGTTGTTTTGCTAGTTTTACTTTGACCTTTTCCAAGTGTCTTGTAGCTCTACCTCTCACTTTGCCTGTTTGAAAGCATGTAATGTTGCATTAGACCTGTCTTGTCTGTGCTGTTGCTTTTGAACATCACAAGCCTGTTCCTGTGGGTTTGCTGTGCCAAATCATTTAATTTAGTATAGCAGGTAAAATTACCCCTTGTAATGTCTGTGATGAACAAGTTCATCCAACCGTTCATCTAGATTCTAGATGAAGCGTGTTGTGGTTTATCGTCTGTCTGCGGCTGTTTTATCCAACCCTTGTGTGGGTTTTGAGCTTAGAGCCCCCTGTTTTCATTTTGACCCCTCAAAGGCTGAACGAGGGTTAATATGCTGTCAAAGTATGAGTCAATTCAAATTAAATTCAAACATTTTATTGCCACATAATAGACTCTACACAGATGTTGATGCAGTAATGATGCCTGCGTAATGGAGGAGGGACTTTCTCAGTGTGGGGAGGAAACCTACAAATGTCTGATGGTCAGAGCTGCCAGAGCTCAGCAGCTTCTCTCTGATGATGGAGGAGGCTGAGCTCTGCTTCCCACAGCTCAACTCCTCCTGCTGGAAGACGAAGCGTCCTCGCTCTCACACTCTGCTCATTTCCACTGTGCTGTCCTGCATCTCTCTGCTCACTGTGACTCTCAACCTGCTGGTCATCATCTCCATCTCCCACTTCAAGTGTTCACATATTTAACGAAATACAGTGTCTCTACATTTTGGACTTACAGTATTTTTATCCTGCAGAAATAACTCGCATTCTTCTGTCTCCAGGCGGCTCCACACTCCCACCAACCTCCTCCTCCTCTCTCTGGCTCTCTCTGATTTCTTTGTGGGCCTCCTCTGGTTGTTTCAAATCATGATAATTGATGGTTGCTGGTTTCTTGGGGATCTCATGTGTACTGTGTATTATGTCTTAGACTGCATTGGTACCTCTACATCAGTGGGAACCATGGTGCTCATATCTATCGACCGCTATGTGGCCATCTGTGACCCTCTGCATTACTCCAGCAAAGTCACACCTAAACGAGTTCAGGCCTGTGTGTCGCTGTGCTGGATCTGCTCCCTCTTTGTTATCAGTGTGCTGCTAAAGGACAACCTCAAAGCACCAGGCAGGTTTAATTCCTGTGATGGAGAATGTGTGATAGTCTTAAACGTATCTGAACGTATTGCAGACCTAATTATGACCTTTATTATTTCCTTAACAGTCATCATCGTTCTGTATATGCGAGTGTTTGTGGTGGCTGTGTCTCAGGCTCGGGCCATGAGGTCACAGATTACAGCCTTATCTCAGCAAAATTCACAGAATACTGTTAAGAAATCAGAGATCAAAGCTGCCAGGACCCTTGGCCTCGTCATAGCTGCGTTTCTGTTGTGTGTCTGTCCGTACTTCTGTATCACGCTCCTCGACCACCTCGCTCTGCTCAACACCTCGTCTGTGGCCTTTGTGATCTGTCTGGCCTATTTTAACTCCTGCCTTAATCCGCTGATCTACGTCTTTTTTTACCCCTGGTTTAGAAAAGCTATTAGACTAATTGTCACACTTAAAATTCTGAAGCCTGGGTCTCGTAACACAAATATGCGTTAAATATTATGTGACAAAATGAGGCCTTATTACTTCTGAAGAATCACTTTATACCTTGCACACCCTAAGGTCAGACCAAATACATTGACAAGGGGTTTGGTAGAAACATGTCTATTAATTGTGGATTTGCGAGTTAGCGAATCAATCAGGAAATAAATATTTCTAAGAATATAAGTCATAATGCTCAAACCCTTCCTCATTTATTCTCATTTATTGTTGCAGAAACAGGAAAGGTGACTGCATGGGTCAACTTCTATTCTTGTTACTTCTTAGTGATGTGCATTGATCCTCTGTTTCAAGTCTGCAAGTTTTAATCATAATTGTGGTTTAAACAAGTGTCTTTGCAAAAGGTATAATAAATGTAATGTAATTGCCAGATTTTTATCTCAGTATGTGGGGTAAACTACAACACAAACAAATTTGCATTGTATATTTGAGATCAATCCATGTGAGATTATGCCTCTATACTTAAAATACTACAGGTTTTGTCATTGTCTTCAGTTTCCCCTTTACTCCACGTTCTGCTCCCGGCAGAGTAAACTTAGTCTGCTTGTCTGTCACGTGTTGAGGACTTGTTTCTGGTGTATTCTCCTAACATTAGCACTTTCTGTGCATTTCACTTTATAGAACATCTGTTTTGAGCCTTCTAAATATCTCGGACTGAATCGCACCCAGACTGTTTAGATTATAATCCCACATCAACGCCCATACAGTACGACATTATCCCTGTAGAAGACCTAGCTATCAGAGCATCTAGACATAGATGTATTGCAGTATAGTATTAGTCATTTCAAGCTGCCTTAAGCTACTGTAAATTCAATTTATTTTTATTATTAAATCTTGTACTTTTACACAGTGACAAACAACAGAGAAACTAATGGTGAAGTACAGGGAGGAGGGATGTTAATTATTAAGAAAGGAGGGTCTGCAGATTTACTCATATGCACCAAATATAAAGATGTGACGCAGAGCTGCCAGAGCTCAGCAGCTTCTCTCTGATGATGGAGGAGGCTGAGCTCTGCTTCCCACATCTCAACTCCTCCTGCTGGAAACCGAAGCGTCCTCGCTCCCATTCTGTGCTCACCTACATCCTGCTGTCCTGCATCTCTCTGCTCACTGTGACTCTCAACCTGCTGGTCATCGTCTCCATCTCACACTTCAAGTAGACGTGTGTTATTTGTTATATGTGAAGCTGCTAAGCTGTATTGAAAATCATATTCATAATCAGCAATTTTAATTTGATTATAGGTTTGACTTCTTTATAGCTCAGAGTCGTATCTGATAGTACTTATGTTGCTTTTTCACATCTCCAGGCGGCTCCACACTCCCACCAACCTCCTCCTCCTTTCTCTGGCTGTGTCAGATTTCCTTGTGGGACTCGTCACGTTGTTTCAAATCATGATAATTGATGGTTGCTGGCTTCTTGGGGATCTCATGTGTACTGTGTATTATGTCTTAGACTGCATTGGTACCTCTACATCAATAGGAATCCTGGTGCTCATATCTATCGACCGCTATGTGGCCATCTGTGACCCTCTGCATTACTCCAGCAAAGTCACACCTAAACGAGTTCAGGCCTGTGTGTCGCTGTGCTGGATCTGCTCCCTCTTTGTTATCAGTGTGCTGCTAAAGGACAACCTCAAAGCACCAGGCAGGTTTAATTCCTGTGATGGAGAATGTGTGATAGTCTTAAACTTACCTGAACAAGTGGCTGATCTTCTTTTGACCTTTGTTCTTCCCATCACAGTCATCATCGTTCTGTATATGCGAGTGTTTGTGGTGGCTGTGTCTCAGGCTCGGGCCATGAGGTCACAGATTGGTTCACTCCAGCGTTCAGTGATAGTCACAGTCAAGAAGTCTGAGCTGAAAGCAGCCAGGACTCTGGGAGTTGTTATAGTTGTGTTTCTTTTCTGCGTTTTTCCATATTTCTGTGCTACGACAGGCCAGGACACCTTGCTCAATGCTTCCTCTGCTGCCATTTTACTCATCTTGTTCTATTTCAACTCCTGTCTAAACCCGATTGTTTATGTCTTGTTTTACTCCTGGTTTAGAAAATCAATTAGACTTATTGTTACGTTAGAAATTCTGAAGCCGGGCTCCTGTGAGATCAGCATGTTGTAAAGTGACACTGTGGATGGGCCTCGCTTTGATTTCAACCATCTAAAGTACGTAAGGTTCAGCCGTTTATTCATTCATAAAAGTCAGAGCAACAGAGTCAATAAATTCCCACTGCTACATGTCAAACATTGTAGTAAGTGCATGCATTATTTACCAGGGCTTCGTTAATGGATGCACCAATGCCCTTTTTTTTATATTTTGCTTTAACTACATAATCTTAATAAGAAGACAGATAGGAACTGTGGGAAGAAAGGACAGTATGGCAGGGAAGCAAAGGCCCAAAGTTTTAAAAACAAGATGTTGTGTTTATGTTTTATTTACAAAGGGTAACAGACGTGTGATAATATGAACCCAATAAATGCCAGCACAGCAGCTGCTCAGTTTAAACATGTTAATGAAAAATAAACTAGTGAATAGAACTGAAACTCTCCAGCTGAACAGTGAATTAAACCTGCAAACCTTGAAGTGAAGAATTAAAGTTCTCGTATGTTTCCCTTCTCTGGGTAAAACTATGAGGGGCCCAGAATGTCTGGAAATTTTCAGGCTGCAAGATCATCTAGAAATCAGTTAGTGCCTCATCTGAATGGAATAGTATAGAATATGTGACTCCCCCTTTATGACGTCACAAAGGGGGGAAATCCTGAATCTACTGTTGAATCCACCGGTGTTTGGCTTTACTGGCATTACTCCCCCTACAGGTCTAGTAATGTAAATGCGTCATTTGGCCGTTTTATGTTGTGTTTTATTTTACCCAATAAAATGAAGTCAATCTATTTCTAACCGAGTAAAGACATTAATGTAAAACAGAACTTTCAGTTCATTACGGGACAAATACTGGACCATCAGTCAATGTGAGGTTACGTTTACATAGTGTCACACAAATTATATTTAGTTCAGCTTTATTAGCTTATTAGCTTTGTTCACAATAGTAAAAGAGTTATGGATCGGTGAAAACGAAGCAGGAACATAGTAGTTACCCAGAGTGAACGCCGGAGGAGGGACTACAGATGAAGTCTATCAGTGGGATCTTAGTTCAGAGCTGCCAGAGCTCAGCAGCTTCTCTCTGATGATGGAGGAGGCTGAGCTCTGCTTCCCACAGCTCAACTCCTCCTGCTGGAAGACGAAGCGTCCTCGCTCCCACACTCTGCTCATTTCCACTGTGCTGTCCTGCATCTCTCTGCTCACTGTGACTCTGAACATCCTGGTCGTCGTCTCCATCTGCCATTTCAGGTACAGATATTGGAATTCTTATTCTTTATTTTAATATGTTTTGAGTGTGACATGGTTCAGGGCTTCGTGTGGTGGTTTGCTAACTGTTTTCTCTCCTCCCCAGGCAGCTCCGCACCCCCACCAACCTCCTCCTCCTGTCTCTGGCTGTGTCAGATTTCTTCGTGGGCCTCGTTATGTTGTTTCAGATCATGCTCGTAGACGGCTGCTGGCTCCTTGGTGACCACTGGTGCACTCTCTATTTCGCTTTAGACTACATTTCTTCCTGTACATCAATAGGAATCATGTTGCTCATATCTCTTGACCGCTATCTGGCCATCTGTGATCCTCTGCATTACTCCAGCAAAGTCACACCTAAACGAGTTCATGTCTGCGTTTCGCTGTGTTGGATGTATTCTCTCATCTATGTCAGTATAGTGATGAAAGACGATTTAAAACAACCAGGCAGGTTTAAATCCTGCGATGGGGAGTGTGTGCTTACCAACAATCTTATTCATCAGTTTACAGATTTCATTTTCATCTTCCTCATTCCTATAACCGTTACTGTGGTTCTGTATATGCGCGTATTTGTGGTGGCTGTGACTCAGGCTCGTGTCATGAGGTCGCACATTGCAGCCCTCTCACTCCAGCGTTCTGTGAATGTAACAGCTAAGAAGTCTGAGATCAAAGCCGCCAGGACTCTGGGAGTTGTTATAGTAGTGTTTGTTTTATGTATTTGCCCATATTTCTGCGTCACAGTCACAGGCCAGGACGCTGTGGTCAGCGCCTCATCAGCCTCTTTTGTTTTATGTCTTTATTACTTTAACTCCTGCCTGAACCCACTGGTTTATGCCCTTTTCCACCCCTGGTTTAGAAAAGCTGTCAAACTCATTTTAACACTTCAGGTCCTGAAGCCCGGCTCCTGTGAGACAAACGTGCTGCACTGAGACACCGTGGAGTGAATTGGCCTCTTCTGTTAGTTCCTGTGATGTGGTGGGTGTTTACTCGTAGCAGTTAATTATCACAGAACACTGATCTTCCTCAAGCTGCAGATTGTTTCTTTCAGATGCATTTGCTGAGTGGAAAAGATTTCTGCAGTATTAGTTGGTTTGTGCATGTGACGTACGTGGCTTAAATCGATGATTAAACCCAGTTCAAGCTGAGAACATACCCCCTAAGGCCTTTGAATAGTTTGGGGCTGTTTCTTACATGTTCCTGAGTCTCCTTCCTGTAAACCTGTAGTCACTACATGCTTCTTTTCCCTTCGTTGTCCGAGTCATGACTCGATGCTGCGTCTCTGCTTGTGGCCCATCTTCATTTCTTTGCAGGCCAGGACTTGCTTAAGGCTCCATGTGCCTACAATCTCCTTCTCTGTACCAGTATTTTAAATTGAAATTGAAAACTTGAAACATAGATGCTTTGAAACATAGATGCTTTGAAACAAGCTGCGCAGACACACAAATACGATTGTATTGAATATTAAATGCTTACATTTTTCTGTTTTTGCTTTTAGCTTTGGGAGGAAAACAAGAAGTGAATTTTAGAATAATAGCTGTAAACAAGAAGTAATGTTCAGAGCGTATTTAGAGCGTATTTAGTGAATGTGTTGTCTGTAGAAGATATGCCGAACGATTTGTCTACTGGAGGCAGCTCGATGTCTTTGTTCTAGGTTTAACCTCACCTCTTACCAACATTTATTTATTTATTTGTTTGTCTTTATTAACACACAAAGCCACCAGCAGTGAGAGCGTAGCTTATCATCACAGATCGCTGCAAGTTGATGAGCTATGGGCACCGTGGTAGAGAACGTTAGAGGAGGGACTAAGGATACGTCCGTTATAAGACAGAGCGTTGGTCAGAGCTGCCAGAGCTCAGCAGCTTCTCCCTGATGATGGAGGAGGAGGCTGAGCTCTGCTTCCCACATCTCAACTCCTCCTGCTGGGTGACGAAGCAGCCTCGCTCTCATTCTGTGCTTCTCTACATCATTCTGTGCTGCATCTTTCTGCTCACGTTGATTCTCAACCTGCTGGTCATCATCTCCATCTCCCACTTCAAGTACACACTGTTATTAACCTGTTGACCCTATAACTTATATCATTTCCACACATGCTGCTGATGTATCTGCCTGAACGATAACTCGCTCTCTCTCATGCAGGCAGCTTCGTACTCCCACAAACCTCCTCATTCTGTCTCTGGCTGTCTCAGATCTCTTCGTGGGCCTCAACATGTCAAATCAAATTGGGCTTGTAAACGGCTGCTGGCTCCTCAGCGACCGCATGTGCACTCTGTACTTTGTCTTAGACTATATTGGTACCTGCTCATCCATAGGAATCATGGTGCTCATATCTATCGACCGCTATGTGGCCATCTGTGACCCTATGCATTACTCCACCAAAGTCACACCTAAACGAGTTCATGTCTGTGTGTTGCTGTGTTGGATCTGTTCCCTCGTCTATGTCAGCATAGTGATGAAAGAGGACTTACAGCACCCAGGCAGGTTTAAGTCCTGTGATGGAGAGTGTGTGTTTTCTAACAATCTTATTCACCAGCTGACAGACTTTCTTATAATTTTCTTTGTTCCTATCACTATTATAGCTGTTCTGTATGTGAGAATATTTGTGGTGGCTGTGGCTCAGGCTCGAGCCTTGAGGTTCCACATTGCAGCCGTCTCACACCAGCGTTCAGCGAATGTAACAGCTACAAAGTCGGAGTTAAAGGCAGCCAGGACTCTGGGCATCGTTATAGTCGTGTTTGTAATATGCTTGTCTCCATATTTTTGTGTGACGATCACAGGCCAGGACGCTGTGGTCAGCGCCTCCTCCGCGTCCTTTGTTTTGTGTCTCTACGACTCCAACTCCTGTTTTAACCCTCTGCTTTATGCATGTTTCTACCCGTGGTTTAGAAAATCTATCAAGCTCATCGTTACTCTTCAGATTCTGAAGCCTGGCTCCTCTGAGACAAACTTGCTGTAGAGCGAAGAGGCCTGTCAATTACTGTGGACGTTTAAGCCCCAGGCCAGATTGAACCTGAACGCTGCAGTGGCCAGATTGAACCTGAACGCTGCAGGGGCCAGATTGCACCTGAACGCTGCAGGGGCCAGATTGCACCTGAACGCTGCAGGGGCCAGATTGCACCTGAACGCTGCAGGGGCCAGATTGCACCTGAACGCTGCAGGGGCCAGATTGAACCTGAACGCTGCAGTGGCCAGATTGCACCTGAACGCTGCAGGGGCCAGATTGAACCTGAACGCTGCAGTGGCCACAGTGAAGCGAAGCGCTGAGCCTCGTGTTTTTGGTGATAACGCGGTAAATCCAGCTCCCAGTTCTACATCCTGTACTGGAGAGTGTGTGTGGATGTTTAATCTGATGGAACAGTTTGGACCAGTCTGTCCTGGAAAGACAGACAATATGCACCTTGATTCATTAATTAAAAGGTTGAACTGTTGCATGTCTGCCACATTTTCTGGTTCTAAAGTCTTTTTTTGTGGGTACTTTGACTTCTCAAGACCAGGCCATTGAACTGGATTAAGGTCAGGAAATCTGCCTAGAGTCAAGTCAATTCATGAGTGGGTTCAAGTCATATGCTTGTATTGAGTCCTGCCAAGCTAGAACTTTTTGGCTTCGTGGCTGTGAATATTGTTGATATTAAGTCACGTCAAGCCGTGAACTGTTTGTTCAGAGAGCAGCGTCTGCTTCAGGTGTTTCATGCGCAGACTTTCCGTGCTCCTGTTTTGTAACTGGAGCTAAGTAGCCTGGACAGAGAGATTGGAGTAATGAACTTTATTTCCCAGCACATACAGACTTCAACGCGGTGGAGGAGTCGCCTTGGCTCTTTGCTTCGTGCTCCACACTCCTATTGTAGTTGTAAGGACCTGCATTACTCATGTCCATGCATGGTGATCACGAAGGCGTGACACCCAACAATGGAGTGTGACCTGTAGGTTAAGAGGATGAATGCTGTTATTCCTGTGTGGGAATGTGAGGTCAGTGCCATGTTCAAATGGCAGTTACCATATTATGCCACCAGCTGGAGGATCCACCAAAGTGAGCGCTAGTCGTGTGCTGCCAGGCCAAGTCGTGTCTCCTCTCTCTGCTCTTTGCTGTAGCAGACAGCTTAGTAGCACTTGTGTCATAAATACAGTTTGCGTTACCGACATGTAGAGAGTTGTAGGTTGTGAATTGGGGAGTTTAAGCAGCTAGGTGTGTAATTGGTCATGTTAAAAGACGGCCGCTGAAGTGGTGCCGTGCACAGAGGAACATGGCGGCCTGACGTATCGTTCTTCTCTATGTTTATCGCGGCTCCTGGTCTTATAAAGGCCACAGTTCATGTTTGGTTGAGCTGTATGTTGTGTAAAGTGCTTTTGTGAGGGTTTGTGATTGTTTATGTTTTAGCTGTGGGCTGAGCTAAGCAGTAATGTAATAACTAATTCACATGTTAAATTTAGCTGAGCTGGTTAATCAGTAACTTAGCTTGGATGTCAAATGTAAATGGTGTTATTGATAATAACAGTCAGGAGTGATGAAGCCTGTGAAATATGTCTGTATAATAGAGACGAAGCGCAGCCTGCTGAAGCGCACACAACTGGATGTGTTGGGAGGAATTTGTCCTGTAGCAGACAGCGCTGTAACAGGTCACTCCAGCCAGAGGCCTGTAACAAAAGCTGACGCTACCTTTCTGTATCAGGTTGCTGCGTGCAACTACCACCGAGCGCTGCTGTGCCGCCACTGTTATGGTGGTAGGGCCACACATCACCTTGTCCACCAGCTTGGTTTCTGCGCTGCGGGTGCACCAGTGCTTGTATCACCACCTGGGTGAATGGTGATGGGACTTAGCTGGAAGTTCTGATGTCGCTCCTTATTATTACTTTCAGTAATGATGTCGTTAGTCACCCTGTCCAATCCTGAGGCTGACATTTAATTTTGATGGACCATATTAAAACGCATACGCACATCTTCAGTCAAGACGAGTCCGTAGTTAATGTACCCCTCCTGAAAAAGCAGAACTGTCCATCACAATACAGCATCCAGCTCATACATGCTGCTGCTAAACTGCTGGAAAAAAGAAGAGCTATGGGCACCGTGGTAGAGAACGTTAGAGGAGGGACTAAGGATACGTCCGTTATAAGACAGAGCGTTGGTCAGAGCTGCCAGAGCTCAGCAGCTTCTCCCTGATGATGGAGGAGGAGGCTGAGCTCTGCTTCCCACATCTCAACTCCTCCTGCTGGGTGACGAAGCAGCCTCGCTCTCATTCTGTGCTTCTCTACATCATTCTGTGCTGCATCTTTCTGCTCACGTTGATTCTCAACCTGCTGGTCATCATCTCCATCTCCCACTTCAAGTACACACTGTTATTAACCTGTTGACCCTATAACTTATATCATTTCCACACATGCTGCTGATGTATCTGCCTGAACGATAACTCGCTCTCTCTCATGCAGGCAGCTTCGTACTCCCACAAACCTCCTCATTCTGTCTCTGGCTGTCTCAGATCTCTTCGTGGGCCTCAACATGTCAAATCAAATTGGGCTTGTAAACGGCTGCTGGCTCCTCAGCGACCGCATGTGCACTCTGTACTTTGTCTTAGACTATATCGGTACCTCCTCATCCTTAGGAATCATGCTGCTCATATCTATCGACCGCTATGTGGCCATCTGTGACCCTATGCATTACTCCACCAAAGTCACACCTAAACGAGTTCACGTCTGTGTGTTGCTGTGTTGGATCTGTTCCCTCGTCTATGCCATCATAAGGATGAAAGAGGACTTACAGCACCCAGGCAGGTTTAAGTCCTGTGATGGAGAGTGTGTGTATTATAACAAACTTATTCACCAGCTGACAGACTTTTTTATTAACTTCTTTGTTCCTATCACTATTATAGCTGTTCTGTATGTGAGAATATTTGTGGTGGCTGTGGCTCAGGCTCGAGCCTTGAGGTTCCACATTGCAGCCGTCTCACACCAGCGTTCAGTGAATGTAACAGCTACAAAGTCGGAGTTAAAGGCAGCCAGGACTCTGGGCATCGTTATAGTCGTGTTTGTAATATGCTTGTCTCCATATTTTTGTGTGACGATCACAGGCCAGGACGCTGTGGTCAGCGCCTCCTCCGCGTCCTTTGTTTTGTGTCTCTTCGACTCCAACTCTTGTTTTAACCCTCTGCTTTATGCATGTTTCTACCCGTGGTTTAGAAAATCTATCAAGCTCATCGTTACTCTTCAGATTCTGAAGCCTGGCTCCTCTGAGACAAACTTGCTGTAGAGCGAAGAGGCCTGTCAATTACTGTGGACGTTTAAGCCCCAGGCCAGATTGAACCTGAACGCTGCAGTGGCCAGATTGAACCTGAACGCTGCAGTGGCCAGATTGAACCTGAACGCTGCAGTGGCCAGATTGAACCTGAACGCTGCAGTGGCCAGATTGAACCTGAACGCTGCAGTGGCCAGATTGCACCTGAACGCTGCAGTGGCCAGATTGAACCTGAACGCTGCAGGGGCCAGATTGAACCTGAACGCTGCAGGGGCCAGATTGAACCTGAACGCTGCAGTGGCCAGATTGCACCTGAACGCTGCAGTGGCCAGATTGCACCTGAACGCTGCAGTGGCCAGACTGAACCTGAACGCTGCAGGGGCCAGATTGAACCTGAACGCTGCAGTGGCCAGATTGAACCTGAACGCTGCAGTGGCCAGATTGAACCTGAACGCTGCAGTGGCCAGATTGAACCTGAACGCTGCAGTGGCCAGATTGAACCTGAACGCTGCAGTGGCCACAGTGAAGTGAAGCGCTGAGCCTCGTGTTTGTGGTGATAACGCGTTAAATCCAGCTCCCAGTTCTACATCCTGTACTGGAGAGTGTGTGTGGATGTTTAATCTGATGGACAGGCTGCAGATTTTATCCCGTCTTTGCGGTGGGGTGTCAGACTCGTCTGATGTCCTGTGATGTGGTTGTATCACACTAAGATCAGTAAAACTGATATGAATGCAGCTCCAGCTCCTAATGCTTGTGTCTCTGTTGTGTGTCTGACACCTCAATGTCTCATCTGCTGCTCTTTTAAAATGTCTCTACTTTAATTCTTCAACTTTACTTCCGCAAGCTGAAAATAAATCTCGGTCATAAATCCAAAGTGCAAACCCCAGGGACTATTGACACTATGTCCTGGAAAGACGTGCACATTGATTTAAAAGGTTGTACTGTCGCACATCTGCCCTATTTTCTGCTTATAATGTCACTTCAACGGCAAGGTCAGAAATGGTAAAATAAATAAACAGTATGTATAGTAATGTAACCGACCTTTTCTTTATTTGCAAACATAAAAATTAGATGCTGCTGTGTTATTCCTTTGTGAGCCAAACGTGGATCGACAACCGGCCTTGTGTTCGCGTCTCATTTTCCCTTCAGTTTATGGACATTTGTTGCTGAAGAACATTTCACACCTGCTTTGAGTTGTGTCCACACGCGTGACCTCAGCCATGTGCAGTAACTTTCCACTACAACATGATGCAATATATGTTTAATAAACAAGTCCAGCTGATTGGTGATGATTACATGAGCATGATGTAACCTCAAGTCATCCAGGCATGATGTAACCACTGAGTGGACAAACACGACATCCGTAAAACATCTGCATCGTCTTCATATGTGCCCGTCTACACACACACACACACACACACACACACACACACACACTGAGGCCTCAGCTCAGCACTAATTAGCCTCCGCTCCCCATTGTTAGAAGGTTTTCACACCTACTTACTCTGTGTCACCAGTCGAGCCCACTGTAATCAGAGGTGTCATCAACACATGATGCAACTATGCAATTACTGCGATTACTAGTGTGTCAATGTTTTCCGACACTAAACAACTGTTTACACACTTTCTGAAATCTTGCATCATTTCTGTGATCTGCAACTTTCTAAGTTGCAAATGTTTACAACTTCTACACATCAAGGGAAACGTCTTTACCTAAAGGACTGGAAAAGCTTCTGATGCAGCACCAACGAGCCACAACGTGACCCCAACACTTCCCTCTGCTCCATGTGCGTCATTCAACTGTTTGTAGAACAGATGCTTTTGTTGTTTATGCTTCTAACAGATCAGCTGCAAACTCTGACAGTTTACTTGTTGCACAATTTATCCTTTACAGGCCACGGCTCACAGCGTAGGTTTCTATTAACCGCGAGTACTGAGAAATGAGGGGTTAGACCTGTCAGCGATGAACCTGACTGGCCTGTACAGTCCAGACCTCTGGGATGAGTTCGAGCGGAGACTGAGGGTCCTCGTCCAATGCCTGACCCCCAAACGCCCTTCTGGAAGAAGGAACACTCAGCACAGGGATGCTAACACAGGCGACCCAGTACTTTTGATAACACAGTATATTTAATAGCCACGATATTCGTGGCTCTGGGTTAAATTTCTCTAGTGATTAAACATGACGTACACTGTAGCTCAAGGGGCATCAAAGTAGTTTATAAGATGACAGAGCAGTGGCCAGAGCTCAGCAGATCCTCTGTGTCTGGCAATGGAGGAGGCTGAGCTCTGCTTCCCACAGCTCAACACGTCCTGCTGGAAACCCAAGCGTCCTCGCTCCCACTCTGCTCTTATTTACACAGTGCTGTCGACTGTCTCTCTGCTCACTGCCACTTTCAACCTGCTGGTCATCGTCTCCATCTCCTACTTTAAGTAACCACATGTTTCATGATAAATGGAAGCTGTGCAATAGTAACTGCTAATACAGACAGTGATCAATGTGCTGCTCTCTTCTCTCTCCAGGCAGCTCCACACTCCCACCAACCTTCTCATCCTCTCTCTGGCTCTCTCAGATTTCTTTGTGGGCCTCCTTTTGCTTTTCCAAATCATGATCATAGATGGATGTTGGCTCCTTGGTGACCTCGTGTGTTCTCTGTATCATGGTGTAGACTACGTTAATACTTCCACCTCTGTAAGAACCATGGTGCTCATATCCATTGATCGCCATGTGGCTGTTTGTCATCCTCTTCATTACTCCAGGAAAGTCACGGTACAAAGAGCTGGAGTCTGTGTTTCGTTGTGTTGGACTGCTTCTCTTTTCTTCTTCAGTGTGCTGATGAAGGATGACCTCAAGGAGCCAGGCAGGTATAAGACCTGCGCTGGAGAGTGTGTGGTGTTTGCGGCCGTTAATGATCAGGTTGCAGACCTCATCTTGACCTTCGCTGTTCCCGTCACCGCCATCATCGTTCTGTATGTGAGGGTGTTTGTGGTTGCTGTGTCTCAGGCTCGTTCCATGAGGTCTCACGCTGCAGCCGTCTCATTTCAGCAGTCGCTTAAGCGAACAGCTAAGACGTCGGAGCTGAAAGCGGCCCGGACTCTGGGTCTCGTTATATTTGTCTTTCTGTTGTGCGTCAGCCCGTATTTCAACGTGTCATTCACAGGCCGGGACGCTGTGCCCAGCGCCTCAGCGGCTGTTCTCGTCATCACTCTGGCCCGTTTCAACTCCTGTCTAAATCCTCTCATCTATGCTTTTTTTCTACCCCTGGTTTAGAAAATCTATTAAACTTATAGTTACACTTCAGATTCTGAAGCCTGGCTCACGTGAGACACGTGTGCTGTAAGAAACACTGTCTGAAGGGAAGGCACAGGATACGACTGTTCTTATATCATACAATCAGTAAGTAGCCGCTGAAGTGATATTATGTACTATAACAACGAATGATTAGAATTTACACATAAAGAGAAGAATGTAAACACACAAGATTCCAGAGGGAACGAAAGCTTTGTTTCCTCAGCTCAACGCGTCTTACTCTCATTTGCTGTCGCTCATCTTTTAGCTGTGTCCTATTGTCTGTATCATGGTTTTGATTCCCATTACTACCATCTGTTGAAAAATAAATATCGTCAACACTATGCGCTGTCACTTGCTGGCCCTCACATGACCTCATGTCCTGTCCTCCTGTTTATCGACTGTACAGATTCAACATTGGTTGACAACGGAGAAACAGGTTATTGAAACTTGAGACGAGACGGATAAAAGACAAAACATGTTTTCCCTCTTCACGCAAACTTACAGTAAAGGATTTCTTGAGTACAGGATTATCATTAGAGGAGAAACTAAGCAGCATTTACAGATCAAAGCAAGAGGGACATTACAGGAGTCACATAGGTTTTAAGACGGAGCGACAGAGCTCAGCAGCTCCTCTCTGACGATGGAGGAGGCTGAGCGCTGCTTCCCACATCTCAACTCCTCCTGCGTCCTCGCTCCCACACTGTGCTCACCTACGTCCTGCTGTCTGTGACGCTCAACCTGCTGGTCATCGTCTCCATCTCACACTTTAAGTAGACACGCGATTTATGAAACTAAAAGCTGAGCATAATGACATGATCTGGAGAGATATGGGCTTGTTAATGTGCTTTAGGAGTTTTCCACTGAACGGTGATGGATGAAGCCACGTGGTCCTTTCTCTGCAGGCAGCTCTACCTAAGATAAAAGGTCAGATCATACTTTATTGATCCCACCGTGGGGAAATTCAATTGTTACAGCAGCTACAGATAATAGGCAGAAATGTGCAGAAGATAGCAAGATTTTACTATCTTTACGAATAGAGTGCAACATAACGAATGCAGGGTGGGGCTGCTAGACTGAGTGGTTGTAGAGTCCAACAGCAGCCTCCGGTGGTCCTCCAGTCCTCCACTGTCTGGTGCAGTGGGTGAGAAGCATTGTCCATGATGGATGTCAGCTTGGCCAACATCCTCCTCTCACCCAGTGGACAGTCCAGGACAGAACTGGCTCCAGCTGGTTGAGTCTCTTCCTCTTCCTCTCTCTGGCAGATCTCATGTTGATGTGTATTCTCCCCATCTCGGTCATCGCGGTACGTGAGGGTGTTCGTAGTGACGCAGGCTCAGTGTGACGCGTCGTCGTCTGACCGTCCAATGTACCGCGTGTCACTTGCGGGCTAGGACGCCCTGTTCGACGTTTCCTCTGCTTGCTTTGCTTTGCTTTCCTCTGAGTCCTTTGTCTGGACTATTTCAAATCCTCTGGTCTACGCATTGTTTTACTCCCGGTTTAGAAAATCTGTCTGTGACGCTTTGGATTCTGAAGCTGGGCTCCTGTGAGGATCCTGAACACAGTCGTACTGTGAGCATTAGCCAGGCCGGGACGGGAACACGACGTAACTCTTTCCCGAACTGAGGCAGTTTTAGCTCAGGACGTGTTTTCACATATGGCCTTGAAAATAAACGGTGACAGTATGAAGAGTCATTTAAAGTCTGAATCAGCTTTTTGTATTTGGATCTCACCTTCAGTTGTCCAGCGATAGACAGCAACAGGAAAATCTGTTATAACAGATGACTCTGTAGCAACCAGAACGTTTGATGTCCAATTTTATGTCTTATCTCTGTCTATAATAAAAACGCTTAATGGAGTTGTGTTCTTTTATTTTATTATATCCTTATTTTTAACAAAACTGTGCTTATTCAGGCAGGTGGACAATACAGGCAGCCGACGCCGAGGGAGGAGGGGTCACTGGCTTCATAAGACCCAGCACAGAGGAGGAACGGGGAGAAGAGTGTGCTCTGGCAACGTCTCCTCTGATGATGGACGTCCTGCAGGCGCCTGATCTCTGCTTTCCACAGCTGAACTCGTCCTGCAAGAAGCCAACAAGTCCCGACCAACAGGACTCCCTCATTTATGTTGTGCTTTCCTGCATTTCTCTCGTCACTGTGTCTCTTAACCTGCTCGTCATCATCTCCATCTCTCACTTCAGGCAGATATGAGTCTATCAGATGCAGTTTTGTGCCGTGATGCTGTATAACCTGACTTCTAGAGCTTTGCTGTGGTGGTTTAACTGTTATTTGCATTGTGCTTTAGTGATACTTTCCCTCTGTGGCGTCATGGATGCTTAGTGATGATGTTCCTCTTCTCCAGGCAGCTCCACACTCCCACCAACATCCTCCTCCTGTCTCTGGCTGTGGCTGACCTGCTTGTGGGCTTCATGTTGATGCCAGTTGAAATCGTCTACACAGCGGCGTGCTGGTTCCTCGGCGACACGCTGTGCACGCTGTATTACGCTGTGGACTACACCATCACCTCCGCGTCGGTAGCCAACATGGTGCTCATATCAGTCGACCGGCACATAGCTGTGTGCAACCCTCTGCGCTACTCCTCCACGGTCACTGCGAGACGGACACAGGTCTGCGTTTGCCTGTGCTGGGTTTGCTCTCTTCTCTATCGGTTTGTCCTTCTCCACGAGCACATGCAGCATCCAGGAAGGTCCAACGCCTGTGTAGGAGAGTGTGTGGTTGTCATAGAAAACCTTGCAGGAGTTGTTGACCTGGTTTTCACCTTTGTTATGCCCATCACCGTCATCATCGTTCTGTATTTTAGAGTTTTTCTGGCGGCCTTGTATCAGGCTCGTGCCATGAGGCTTCATATTGCAGCAGCCAAACCTCCAGGGGCCGCGGCGGCGAGGAAAGCCGAGCTGAAAGCAGCCAGGTCTCTGGGCGTTGTTGTGCTTGTGTTTCTGCTTTGCTTCTGTCCGTACTACTTCCCCGCGCTGGCGGGAGAAGACACTGCAGTGGACGCTGCGTCCGTGGCCGTGCAGATCTGGCTGACGCACATCAACTCCTGCGTGAACCCCGTCATCTACGCCTTCTTCTATCCCTGGTTCAGGAGGTCTATCAAGCTCATTCTGACGCTTCAGATACTCAAGCCTGGCTCCTGTGATGCTAAAATACTATAAGTGCCTTTAAATGACCATGTTCCACGTTAACGGTGAAAGTAAATGGATGCAAAAACTTCTGTAAATGTTTCATGTGCACCGTAAGCTGTATATATGTACAGAACACACTGCTTTTATTCAGGCATCGAAGGTAAAGATGATTGTACTTCATAAACATTTCAAATGAACATACATTTTAAAACCTCATCCTCCCTTAAACCGAGCCAGCGTCTGCGTGTGAAACTGAGAAATAGTGCAAACAGGCAGCCTGGCTTCCTCCTGACCTGTGTGTGTTGTATTTCTTTGGCATTTTGGGGAAGGAATGAGAAATCTCAGTCACACCACTGCTGAGGATGTGGAAAAGAAAGGCAGACGTCACTAGGCCACTAGTAGATGTTGTTTTTAACAACTTATTGTCTCCTGCATTCAAAAATGTTTTTACATGTAGTTGCATAGAAAATGTATTTTTAGGAGACATGGTTGACTTAGGAGATGACGAGACAAAGCTAATGAATAAACCACTGTAGAGAAGAGACGCCCTGAGTCTGAGCTGCAGTAAATGTGTTGGATGCTGTGTGTGACGCGTGGGAGTAACAGCTGAATCGTACCGACATCAACCGTAACGCAGTTAAAATCACTCTAAGTAGGAAAACGAAGCAACGCCACAACAGTGTCCATCATCTTCGTGTCTGACCTTTGACGTAGGTCTGAGTAGATTTATTTTACCAGCTAAAACGCATCTGTTCTTTATCTGCTGTTTCATTAGGAAACGAAGCTTCAAGATAAAGATGTTTTGTTTTTCTGCCTTTATTTGATAGTTTGCAGTAGAAACGTTAAAGTCGCAGTATGTACCACATACCAGGACATGTGTCCATGTGATCATCCAACGCTTTGCTCTCATTTTGTTAAAGGTCTGTTTAATGATTTCTCAGGTTTTCACTGGGTTCATGGAGCAAATACAACAATCACGAACTGAACGTGAGTCTTCATGAGTGGTTTATGCAAAAATAATACAAGAGATAAGCGAGAAGACAGGATGAGGATGTGAGCAGCAGCATCATTATTTGGTTTACTGTCATCAATCTGTGTTAAAACTTCACCAAGCAAGGAATTATAACGAATGACTGAAGAAAGGAACGTTGTAAATCGTTTTTATTGTGTGAAACACTGTCCGTAGTCATACTTAACACTATGGCTACTGCAGCATTCAGGTTTAATGTTAATGATCTGTGTGAAGTCCTGTCGTCTGACGCCAGCGGCGTCTCTACTGCAGCATGTTGGCGTCGCAGGAGCCAGGCTGCAGGATCTGCAGCGTAACAATGAGCCTGATGGATTTTCGGAACCAGGGGTAGAAATAAGCGTAAATGACTGGATTCAGGCAGGAGTTACAGTAAAGCAGCCACACGCCGAACACGGAAAACACTGCGGTGGTGGATGGAGACGTGTCCTCACCTGCCAGAGACGGGTAGAAGTAGGGACAGAAGCAAATCAGAAACACAGCCACTACGACTCCCAGAGTTTTAGCTGCTTTCCTCTCTGATTTCTGAGCAACTACACAAACCGAACCCTGGAGCGTGACCACCTGAGACCTCATGGCTCGAGCCTGAGACACAGCGACGACAAAGACTCTCACATACAGAACCACGATGACGCTGATGGGGCAGATGAACGTCAACATGACGTCCACGGCTCCTGTTACGTAGTTGATTACAGCCACACACTCTCCGTAGCAGGAGTTATATGTGTCTGGATTCTTCAAGAACGTGTTCAGAATCACACCGTTGTAGGAGACAGAACAGGCCCAACACAGACACACACAGACCTGAACTCTGCTCTGCGTGACCTTCGTGGAGTAGGTCAAAGGGTCATGAATGGCCACATATCGGTCGACCGATATCAGCACCATGTTTCCCACAGACGAGGATGTAATGATAAAAGAGGCATATTGAAAAAACCCACACACGACCTTCCCTAAAAACCAGCAGCTTCCTATGAGGAGGATCCTAAACGGCATCAGCAGGAGGCCGACGAGGACGTCAGAGACGGCCAGAGAGAGGAGGAGGAGGTTGGTGGGAGTGTGGAGCTGCCTGGAGGAAGCGAAAATAAAATGTTAATGCTTGTAGGAGCAGCTGTGGGACATCTAGCTAAATATGAGGTTTAATAAAACAACAGACAGGAGATGAATAAACGACGAAACGCTGGCCGCGTCCAGACGTTTGTCTTGTTACCTGAAGTGTGAGATGGAGACGATGACCAGCAGGTTGAGAGCCACAGTGAGCAGAGAGATGCAGGACAGCAGCACGGAAACGAAAAGGCTCTCAGCTTGACGCTGCGGCGGCCTTTTGCAGGAGGCGTTGAGGAGCCGTGGGAAGCAGAGCTCAGCTTCCTCCATGATCAGAAGCTGTGCCGCTCTGCTGTCAGTCCACAGCCTTCACCAGAAAACGGCTCCATCTGCTCCTCCCTCTTTTCACAGACCCACTTGCATCATGTCAATGATGTAATGATGAAGCATATTCACTGTGATTATGTACAAAGTGAATTAACCTGTTGAGGCCTCGCTTCACTTTAGTGTTTACTGTTTCCTCTGTAATGTTCACAATTTTATCACAAACACAAATGTACAAGCAGGGTTTGATCTCTTATGGGGAACGTGGTCATTTCCAGGAGCTCTGGGCATCATCATTCAACCCGAGACAAGCCAGCAACACTGGTTTGTGGCTAAATGAAAACCCCAACGCTGACGCAGGAGGAGTCAGGAGTCGAGCGTTTTCCAGGTGAATGGGCACCGTCGCTGCGTGAATCAAGGTCCATGAACCTCAGGATAAATCTGAGACGTGGGAAACAGAGGCTAAAGGTTGGACGCAGGCAGAAATGACCCGGCTGAGCTCTGACAGTCGTCTGAGTCCAGACGTCTTGTCCCACCAGTTTCTTTCCACATGCACTGATTGCTCTTGGGACACGTAGCGTGTTGTGTGTGTTTTACTAAGGAAGCTGAATCACTGAGCATTATGCTGAAATAGGTGTTTATTAAATAGGTTAAAAAGTCTCTTTTCCTCTTCTATGGTCTTGACACGTTACAGACTTGAAGTATCCATTCGGTTAAAAGATATTATTCTAAAATTACGTTTGTATCAGTGGTACTTGTTGTCGCCATTAACACCCTGTTTAACTTCGAGGCCTTTTACCTTGTGAGACATTTTGCCTCATCAGCCTTTGAGGACTATAAACGTTTATTCTGGATAAAAACTTTTGCTCAGCCTCATGTATTCAGAGCAGTTTGGGATTTAATGTGACACTTACTGTTTATAACATCGTAGACACGAAGCAGCTTTTCACAGGGAGGATCAGCAGTAAAGGCTGCGTACAATCATCCTTACACATACACAAGGATTAGCATCTAAACCAAACAACCATTATGTGCATTTATTGACATCACTGCATTACAGTATATAACATTTTACTTTATATGATAAATCTGACAAGAAATTAGACATTTTCACAGATTCTCAGGATAAATACTGTAGCTCTGCTCGTAGCCTCTGTCTCCTTTCGTTAGACTTCCTGTCACTGCAACACATTAGCATCACACGAGTCACGTTGCAGTACCTGCAGCGTGACAATGAGTTTGATCGATTTTCTGAACCAGGGGTAGAAATAAGCGTAAATCAGGGGATTGAAGCAGGAGTTACAGTAAAGCAGCCAGAGCCCGAAAGCTGAAAACGTGGTCGACGTCTCCTGGCTCACGAGAGACGGATAGAAATAGGGACAGAAGCACATTAAAAACACAAGCACAACCACGCCCAGAGTCTTGGCTGCCTTCCTCTCGGACTTCATGGCAGCGACGCCAGCCGAAGCCTGGAGCGTGACGGACGCGACGTGGGACCTCATGGCTCGAGCCTGAGTCACGGCGACAACAAATACCCTCACGTACAGGGCTACGATTAAAGTAATGGGGCAGATGAACGTGATCATGACGTCTACGACTCCGGACACGTACGTTAGAACATTACCACACTGTCCGTAACAAGAGTAAAACGTCTCTGGGTGCGTCAGGAAGTCGCTCAGGATGGCTCCGTTGTAAACCACACATGAGGCCCAACACAGACACACACAGGCCTGGACTCTCCTCTGTGTGACCTTGGCGTTGTAGGCCAAAGGGTCGTTGATGGCGACGAAGCGGTCGACCGATATGAGCACCACGTTCCCCACCGAGGAAGAGGTGATGATGAAGGAGGTGTATCGAAACAAAGCGCACGTGAAGCTCCCCCAAAGCCAGCAGTTCCCCATGAGGCGGATTCGAACCGGCATCAGCAGGAATCCCACGAGGAAGTCGGAGACGGCCAGAGAGAGGAGGAGGAGGTTGGTGGGAGTGTGGAGCTGCCTGGAGGAAGAACAGCATCACTGATTATGTTACTGCATGAAGCAGCTGTGTCGGATCTGAACGTGAGCACGGACACAACGCAGCACTGCACCAATACATTATTTCAGGTTATGCTTATAAGTCGATCTTTCCCTGAAGTGGGAGATAGAGACGATGACCATCAGGTTGAGAGCCACAGTCACCACAGAGATGCAGGAGAACAGGGTGTAGATGAAGACGGTCTCAGGGTGGCTCTGCATCGGCTTCCTGCAGGACGAGTTGACGAGCAGCGGGAAGCAGAGTTCAGCTTCTTCCTGGGGATCCATCACCAGGAAAGGAGACGCTGTGGAGCTCTGGCGGATTTATGACCCACGACCTCTTTAATAAAGCCTCTGCATCTCCCTCCCTCTGCCCCGAACGGCGCCGTCCCAGTGATGTCATTATGATTCTCGGATTAAAGTCTTCACAAAGCAACAGGACATGAAATGTGGGTTTAATAAACATTTCAACTTAAATTACTCATTAGATTACTAATTAGTTCATTATTAACTACATAACTATCAGCGTCAGTGTGTTAACCTTCCTGTTTGGTCCCTTCTGCTTCGAGCCACTTTCACTCGCTCTGTGTTTCCCACAGGCCTCTTCACTCACACCAGCGTTAGCTCACGTCATCAGTACCGATTTGATTGGACACGTCCTGCTCAGTATCTGTCTCTGACCTCTGACCTCTGATTACACTGAGTAGTGTTGTGCTCTTAGAAACTGTTGCGCCGCTTTAGCAGCAGCAGCAGTCGATGTGGTCGCTGCTGCAAACACAAACAGACCTGAAGGCTAAAATACATGTAAACTACACTGTTGACGTGAGGACATCAGGACAGATGATCATGTGATAGTTTAATTACGAGTCCAGACGTATTACCACAATAATTCTCACATCTTTACAGACAAAAATGTCACTTGGAATATTTCGCATTTTCTGTATTTCTGGTGAATTAGATGTCGGATCAGATTCGCGTAAGAAGGCTGATCTCTTGATGCAGTGCTTTCAGTATGATGGTGGTGCATGAACTAGCGTTTGCTTACAAACGTTTTAAAATCAAATAACAAATAAGAACGTAAAAAAGAAAATCACCTTTTAGTTTGTCTTGCAATTAAAATACATACATTTAAAATTAATTATTTTCAGTGTGTCGTGTGAGTTGGGCTTGTGCAACGGTGGCCAATCAGTAGTTGTAATAATGTTCAGGTTCACTTTTCGTGCATTTTAGCTAAAGATAGAACTTGGTGATGTTGTTTTACAGTAGGAGATGCAAGCTTGTGTCGTCTGACGCCAGCGGCGTCTCTACTGCAGCATGTTGGCGTCGCAGGAGCCAGGCTGCAGGATCTGCAGCGTAACAATGAGCCTGATGGATTTTCGGAACCAGGGGTAGAAATAAGCGTAAATGACTGGATTCAGGCAGGAGTTACAGTAAAGCAGCCACACGCCGAACACGGAAAACACTGCGGTGGTGGATGGAGACGTGTCCTCACCTGCCAGAGACGGGTAGAAGTAGGGACAGAAGCAAATCAGAAACACAGCCACTACGACTCCCAGAGTTTTAGCTGCTTTCCTCTCTGATTTCTGAGCAACTACACAAACCGAACCCTGGAGCGTGACCACCTGAGACCTCATGGCTCGAGCCAGAGACACAGCGACGACAAAGACTCTCACATACAGAACCACGATGACGCTGATGGGGCAGATGAACGTCAACGTGAGGTCCACGGCTCCAGCTATGAAATTAATGACATTAACACACTCTCCGTAGCAGGAGTTATATGTGTCTGGATGCATGAGGAAGTCGTTCAGAATCACACCATTGTAGGAGACAGAACAGGCCCAACACAGACACACACAGACCTGAACTCTGCTCTGCGTGACCTTCGTGGAGTAGGTCAAAGGGTCATGAATGGCCACATATCGGTCGACCGATATCAGCACCATGTTTCCCACAGACGAGGATGTAATGATGTAAGACACATATTGAAACAGTCCACATAGAAGGTTCCCCCAACCCCAGCAGCTTCCTATGAGGAGGATCCGAACCGGCATGAGCAGGAGGCCGACGAGGACGTCAGAGACGGCCAGAGAGAGGAGGAGGAGGTTGGTGGGAGTGTGGAGCTGCCTGGAGGAAGAACAGCATCACTGGAAACATTAGTGAAGGTGACTTTTCAAACACAAACTCTGATCAGACTTAATGCATCTTTTTACTGTATTATTCAAAGTCGTGGATATGCAGAAGCAACATGTGCTCTGGTTCTCCACTGGGAAACTAAATACAAATACTGAAGGAATTGAAGCAGTGGCATCGCGACACTTGGATTTACTGTGTTTTAATATAAACGTTGTTCAAACGCCGCTGCTGTGACTGATGTTAGTACAGACGTCATTTCATGCCTGAAGTGTGAGATGGAGACGATGACCAGCAGGTTGAGAGCCACAGTGAGCAGAGAGATGCAGGACAGCAGCACGGAAACGAAAACGCTCTCAGCTTGACGCTGCGGCGGCCTTTTGCAGGAGGCGTTGAGGAGCCGTGGGAAGCAGAGCTCAGCTTCCTCCATGATCAGAAGCTGTGCCTCTGGCTGCTCCGATCCTCCCTAATAAGGATGTCTTACTCCTCCCTCTTTCAGAAAACGCTTATTTCCGAGGACCACGGTCTGGTGACGTAGTTGGGACGGGTCACTGAGCCGAGGTTTCCCACCAGCTTGGCTTTTACCCACAGTGCATCAGGTTCCCACCTGTTCCCAAGGTAAAATAAGGAGCAGGTCGTTTTCTGCTCTGTGGTCCGGTTCTGGCAAATGTTCCCCCAGTGGCGCGTCACCAACACCAAGTGAATTATGAAAGTTATCTACTTTAATAACACGTGATAATATGTCAAATAATACAGACAGAGACTCAGGTCAACTGGTCGTCTTTTGTTTGTGGACGGCTCCATCTGGTGGACGGATGCTGCAACTACAACCACAGTGTGACTTCGCTGACGACGTTTATCGGCAACGCTCGGCTGAGTCCCAGACGCCTTCGGGTGCTTCCGCTCATCACGTGACCAGCCGTTTTCACGTCGTAGCGGGCCGTCGAGAGTTCCAGCTACAACACAGCGGCCGACGAACATCCGGGTATTCTGTCGAGATGGTCATGGCGGAGGGTACTGCAGTTCTCAGGAGGAATCGGCCTGGAACCAAGGCAAAGGTTGGTTTTCACTTCACCAAGACGCGGCGGCATTACGGAGAATAGGCTCTGCGGCTGCGTGAAGCGGCTTTACCCGGGTTCTGGTGCTTTAGAGCGTTTTTTCGGCTTTTTATAAGGAAGGGCAGACAGCACATAGACGGGGCCTAACCTGGAAATAGCCAGCTAAGTTAGCGTAACTCCGTCTATTTCCTGAAGTGACGCTCGTTGTGGTAACTGTTGTTACATAAACGACATTAGTAATGAAACCGATCGGTCAATTAACGTTTCAGACGTGTTGCCGATACTATGGCGTTTACTTTGAGTTGGCGTTTCTAGGATGTGCTCGTTAGCTTTGCAGGAAGCAGACGCGTCCTAGTTATTCAACTAACGCTAGCTAGCGGTAAGTTAGCTCGGGAGCTGTCAGGGATGCAGGAAAACTCGCGAAGCTCGTTCATATCATTTTGTTTCGTTGCGCACTAATCTGCAAAGCGACCCTCGGGTGAACAGCTCCCGTGTTGTCACTCAGACCGTTTAAGGGCTGTTCATTCCCACGTCCAGTCTCCTGAAGCCGCTGAAAACGGTCTCTTCCCTGAGTTAGTGAGTCCAGGCTCCAGACCTGGTCTAGTTAGGATGAAGACGAGTCCTGTCAAATGGTCGGAACTACACCTGCAATAAACATGGAATAATATGAACCTTTGTTTTACAAACTCAGGTTTTTTTTCACAGTTAGACGTTGTAAACATTATCAGGTTACTACAAAATAAATATTATTAAAAATAATGAAACCAGGAAAGAAGTTCAGTTAATCTGAAATAGCAGGTTTATAACTCAAACTAGGATGAGCTAATTATTATCAGAAGAATGAACGTGCAGAAATACAAAGGTTGTCATGATGCTAAGTGGTTATTGACTTGCTGTGCCCACTTTGAGTGTGATCTAAATCTGTCCCTCCTCCGTGTGTAGGATTTCTACAACTGGCCAGATGAATCATTTGAGGAGATGGACAGCACCCTCGCTGTCCAACAGGTGTGTGTCTGTCTGTGTGTGTGTGTGTTTTACTGTAGCTGTTGCTACTTTTAACTTGGTGTTAGACACAGATTGTCATCTGTCCTTGAGTTATTTGCCCTTAACAGTTATTAAAGTGATTGATGATGTTTTGCTTAACTGCTTGTTACGTTAGTCTAAATCTGTCTTTGTCACTACTGGTTCTCATACTATGAATTTAAGGCATTGTGGCCTTGCAAGGTTAAGATCGGACTGCTGTGGCCGAGTGGGAGTAACAATACTAAAACGTTCTTAATCGATGTGTTTCAGTACATTCAGCAGAACATTCGATCAGATTGCTCCAATATCGATAAAATCCTGGAACCCCCTGAGGGTCAGGACGAGGGAGTGTGGAAGTATGAGCACCTCAGGTGAGTGATGAACATTCAACTACAGTACTTCAGGCATTTTTCTAAGGTTGTTGCAGATTTCTGGGAGGCTGTTCTGAAATTGAGGGTATCAGCGGGTATTAAAATGTGGAAGTCTCCAGCATGATGAAGGTTGGATCTCTGTGGGTTGGGTGAAGAGACCAGGGACATTACTTTGACGCAAGGCTGCGTGTGTAGGCTGCAGTTACACCCCTGGTGTTTCCAGACCTTAAAACACTGGATTGTCTTACCATAAATGCTTTAAATGACAAGTCTGTGCTCTTGTATCCATTTCTAGGCAATTCTGTCTGGAGCTCAATGGATTAGCAGTCAAACTGCAGGTAAGGAGTGTGACTCACCAGATACACAACACCTGTCTTTAAGTAATTTGACTGAAGACAAAAGTCAGCTAATGAGATTGTTGTAAGGAACATGTGCTGTTGGTGTGTGATCGTTCCTTCCTTCTCTTAGTAGTCTCAAGGTATGTTTAGTTGTTTTTCAGATGTACATGCTTTCTTCCTGCAGAGCGAGTGCCATCCAGACACGTGCACCCAGATGACGGCCACGGAGCAGTGGATCTTTTTATGTGCTGCCCACAAGACACCCAAAGAGGCGAGTCGAGGGTTTTGTTCATGTTTGCTTAATAATTCGTAGACATTGGGCTTATTTCAAACATCTACCAGCAATATTCCACTTGTAACAATGATCGTCTCTCACATTTATTTTACATGAATAAAACTTTGCGCTGCGTCCACAGTGCCCTGCCATTGATTACACCAGGCACACGCTGGACGGAGCTGCCTGCCTTCTCAATAGTAACAAGTACTTCCCCAGCAGGTCAGTCATCTTCCTCTGAGGACAGCTTAATTAAGCTGAATTCATGAAATGTTTAGATTGCAGTGCACTTGGCATCATAATTGGTTTATTCTCACAGCTCATTTTCACTTTAGAGTCTAGTTGGTACCAAGCGTACAATAATAAAATAACACATTAACAGTGAATGTTTTACGATGATGCAGCCATCGTGTGTTCCATTACTCTCATGCTTGACCAGTTTCCTGACTACAAGAAAAAAGATGAATTCAAGTTATGAACCTTCCATCCCTGTCCTACCCACTGCAGATTACCTGATCAGGTGTGTTTAGTCAAAAAGCAGGGCAGGAATACTACCTACAAATGAAGCTCCAGTGAGGAGTGAAACTGAAGGTAGAAGGACAAGCTTTTAGAACATGAGCGATTACTGACACACATGCTGACATCATGGCTACTGAGGTCACTGCCACATTGCTGTTGCTTTATGTCCCGTAAATCTATTATTGTGTAACTTATATTTGACTTTTCAGGGTGAGCATCAAAGAGTCCTCGGTGGCCAAGCTGGGTTCTGTCTGTCGTCGCATATATAGGATATTCTCTCATGCCTACTTCCACCACCGCCAGATATTTGACAAGTATGAGGTGAGTTTCATTAGAGAAGGATTTAGATCATAGACTTTTGATGGAAGAACCTCTAAAACGGCTTCTGTCCTGGTATTTAACTCAATTCCTGCTCAGAACAGTAGTTCAGTTTAGGGAAACATGCTTCAGAGAAAGACTTAAGGAAATGGAGACGATAACATAAGAATAAACTTTACTTCTAATGTGACCTTTTCTCTGTGTTCTTTATTTTGTTCATAACAAACTTTGCAGGTGAATTATGAGTAAACAACTAGGGTTTGATATATATTTAAATAAAAGCCAATGTCAGGAGTGACGTTGCTAAATGGATTCTTATTTTTATTCTCCTTTCTAAGCTTTCTCAGACTGTAAACCAATTAGAAAAGTGCCAGCAGTTATACCTCAGACTGGTAAATATCAGGACATCTTTGTTGTTTGTGCACAGAATGAGACGTTCCTGTGTCACCGGTTCACGCGCTTTGTAATGAAGTACAATCTGATGTCCAAGGACAACCTGATTGTGCCCATCCTGGAGGAGGAAGTGCAGAACACCTCATCAGCTGGGGAGAGCGAGGCCTAAGATACAGCTGCTGCCATTAGGGAGACCGATGTAAACACACAACAATTACACATAATGGAGACGCCTTCACACACACACACACACACGTACACACACACACACACACACACACTACAGTGTATTATGGCTCCTGTCTAGTAACACTGTCCATGTCCTTCCTCCCTTGTCACCTGTGTCTATCTCAAAGGAAGTAAGGGTAAAGCATACTGGGAGCAGAGTTCAGCCGTGCCTGCAGGACTAGCGGATCTTTCCACTCTGGACAGGGCCCTGCTCTCACACTACCCCCTTAGGCATTTTTCCGTAACCTTCTTTAAGCAGCTGGATTTGCAAAAACTATGTAATCATGGTGACTTGTATTGTTGACAAAGGCACACACTGACAGCCTCGCCCCTGTATATAAGCCTCACGCCCCTTCTGGCTTTCTCCTCATTCACTGTCATGTTTCTGATGGTGCTTCACTTTTTTTGTGTTGGCTTTTGTTCTCTTACTCGCTTGTGTTGCCTGTTTTGGGGGTGTCCCATGAAATGGATCACTAAATTAGCCTGCTGACTTAATAATGCTATTAAAACAGTGTAGGTGTGTGGCTTATGTGGTAGTGAACAAAGAAAAACGTGATCTCTAGCTTTGTACGTGTTCTAGCACTCTCATCCTCTCTCTGGCCTCTGAAGTGGCGTTTCAGAGTGTATAGGAAGGCTTGTTGGCTAACTCTGATCCTGCTTTGTGACATGCCCCGTGTTAGAGCTGTGTAGAATGTGCCCGATATTCATCTTTCCTTGAGGATTCGAAACCGCGGCGTTACGAGTGGAGGCCTCTGAGCGTTTTCAGACTAAATTCCACAGGGACGTATTGAATATCAGCAGCATTCTAAGTACTGGAGCACAACCTCCCTTCTTTTACCCGCTCCCTCATTAAGTTATTTTGTGGGAGGAGTCTTGTCAATCCCACCCACTTTTTTTTTAAATGAACTAAAAGAAATTTTGTTACTGTTGACATTTTCATGTCTGTTAATAAAAAAACCTATTATTCAGTTGGTTGTGGAGATGTTTCCGTGTCTGCTGCAGCAGCATTTCTTCAAACTGGGGTGACAGTTAATTTTAGACTTTTGATATTTCAAGATGTAGAAAATTGTTAAACCAACAAATCACATGACAACATCCCAAATAGGTGTTTAATACAATTTATAAAAACAACCGGCACGAAATGTACAACTCTCCCAAAATGAACAGCTGGAATATTAATACTGACGTTCAGAAAACCTGATGGAGTCTGTGGCTTTAAAGACATCGACTCATGCCGACAGTTCATCAATTAGGAAAATTAGCACTGACTCATCAGACTTTCAGAGGTGACGGTGAGTTGAAGTTCTGGTGTTTGGTCTGACAAAGGAACTTATTTTCAAAATTAGTGTTTCATCGAGGATTTGGCTTTTGTCATATTCATTATGTACAGTTTAAAACATTGGGCTGCCCTTTAATAATCTGTTTAGCTCTGCTGAACTTTTATTAAACCTTAAAACAGACTTTCCCTTTAAAGGCTCACACGCCAGGGCTTCACGCAGCTGTTGTCGCTGAAGTTTGAAACAAACCAGTGTGGGAGTTGTTGAAAATGTAAAAGTTGTTTAAAAAACTTGGCCATTAGTCACCTTCTTGAATTTAAATTACTACCAAAAGTTCAGGAGATTGTACTCAATGAATGTGTGTCAGACGAACTTGGTCCACTGCTGAGGAAGCGTCGCATATTGATGAATTTGCTTGTCCAGAGAGATGCTTCATTCACAAACTCAAGGATGAAGATGAACTAGTTCTGTTTCTCTCTGGTGTAGTGTAGTGAGCAGCCAGTGGAGCTTTTCTCACCTCCTGACTGGGCCTGGCAGTAAGTACCGTGTTCGCAGCAGGTCTGACAGGAGACATGTAGATAAACAAATGTTAAATACTTTCAGACATCATGCAAGAGGAGTCGTAACCTTTCGCAGAATGCTTTAGAGCTGCCACCAGTCAGACTGAACCAGGAGGTTAACGCGCGCCCGCCTGATAACGTCTGTACCAGTGGAAGCAGGACGAACATCTTCAGCGGTGGATCACCACACCCTGCTTCAGAAGTGGCCTCACCTGCGTCGAGGGCAGAGGGCAGGCAACGAGAAGGTATAATGTCCAAGCATCGCAACTAGGAGAGATGAGGATCTTTTTCTAAACATGCCAAGCTGTGAAGGAATGCAAATGCAAGAAGAAAGTGAAATAAAACCCGTCCGTGCTTCACCATCTGTGACGTTTCCATAATGTGCAGCAGTGTTTGTGTTGTTTAATACTGTAGAGTTTCGCCATTAGCACCTGAACTGACCAGAAGGTGGCCGCTGGCTCTAATGTGTCACCTTCCCAGTAAGTCTTGATTAAAGTGTGTATGAACTGTAGATCCTAAAAAATGCATCAGTTATGGCTTCGTTTAAAAAGTGCGGACTTCTGTGCACTTCTCAGTTTGTCTTTTTCCTGGATGATCCTGATGTTGCCTGCTTACATACAGGTGACCTCAGCCTTCCCCTCTTCCGGCTCAAAGACCCCGTCCTCCAGGTGGGACAGGGCGCTGGGATACCTCCCTCCAAACACCGGGAATCCCACGATGCCTCCTGCGGAGGGAGGCGGCTCCTCCGGGGGGACGGGGCTGCTGACGGCGCGGCTCACGGAGCGACTGGACACGTCGCTGTGCACGAAAAGAGCCTGCAGACGGAGAAAAGAGGCGTGAGCACCCCCTTCAGACCAAGACGTCTACTCCTGACTTAGCCTATTTGTCACTACAGCTGGTCTGTCTCATGGCAGATTCAAGAGTTGGGCCCAACAATAGCAGAAGGTCTGACTTTATAATTTTCTGCTTAAAAACATATAACCAAAAAAAATTGCTATGCAAGAGCAGTTTGCTGAAAGACCCTGGAAGAAGGTCTGGGGTGAACTAAATAATCTTCTGTCCTAAACGGGAAACTGGAACAAGAACCTGATCCATCTATGAAACAGGGTTTTGTTCTGCTCTGCCTGGCGTCGTGGCTGAAGCTCAGCTCCGTCTGATGTGTTCAAATGCCATAAGTGAAGTGTAATTTGGATTTTGCTCACTAGGGAGCAGTGAAGCTCCTGAAACGACGTATTCATCAGTGTTTCGCCTCAGCCTTTTATTTACTGTGACATTCTGGAAGTGCTCGGACCTGGTTCCTGTGGGGTCCTGCTGCCTGACTTCTCACCGGCCTCTGCAGAAACACGACCTGCTTCGTTGCCAGGTTCCCATCACTGCACGCAGAAACAGACAGGTGTTGGTTTGGACTCTTCGTACGAGAACTTCTCTCCACTTGATGTCTTACCTACCTGTCGTGCCGGATGATGGGCGTGGGCAGCACACATGTGAGCAGCCAGCCGAACTCGGCCAGGGTGTGCAGGAGGGGCCCGTAGTCGGTTTTTACGTTGGAGCCCTGGACGCAAACACAAACGCTCAGTAAATTGGTTGATGCTCTTGCTGTAACCTGTCAGAATGAGACCATTCAGTCCGACCTCGATGACGGTCCACTGCTCCACGACGATCGTGTCGTTGGCGGGAGGAGACGTGCTTCTCTCCTCGTACACAAACAGCCCCTCCAAAGATCTGGGCACCGGCTCACCTGCAACGCAAAGCTCCCTGTCAGGCGCGTAAACGCTGTATCGCATACTGATAAATACCCAGCTCACAGTCCAGGGCACAGCAGAGAGTCTCTCCTGAGGAACTGTGTCAGGGAGAGGACGTCGCTGAGCCAAGTGACCCAGTTATTAGAAACAGTTGAAGCAGTGAAAGCAGGGCAGCGTGTGGAAGCCTGTATGACCTGCTGGATTCAGACACGATGCTCCTGCTACGGCGCTGAAAACAGCCCAGCTCCCGCCCTGAGAACATTTCTTTTTAAACATTTTAAAGCTTTAATCATTGACATAATGACATAATCATGAGTTAGTGTGTCTATATTTCTGATGATCTGCTGTAATGTCTGCTCCTCTGTAGAAGTAGCGGAAGTGAGGTCGGGAAGGTCGGGAAGACGGCTCCAAATATAGACGCAGTGGGAAAGAGGAGCCAAAACAGGAAGTGAGTGTGTTTTAACGAGAAAAGATAATAATGCAGAGTTTACAGGAAGACTAAAAGCAGCTTCCATGGCTCTGCTGCGGCTCCTTACACCTGCTAAATAACGGCCTATTCAGGATTTGAATTAGTTTCGTGTGCGTGAATCAGTCGCAGCTTTACCACCAACCTTTCGGTGTGTCCCAGTAGACGAAGGAGTCCACCAGCGACCAGCCCTTTCGGTAGTAGGCAGCGGTCAGCTCCAACCAGTCGGCCTCCAGAGCGCTGACCACCTGGCCCTTCCTGGAAACGCGCATGGACAGCGCCCCCTGGTGGTACTGACAGGCCAGTGAGTCCAGAGGAGCACAGCCAGGAGCCCAGGCGTGGAAGAACACCAGCAGCCTCAGGTCTGACGGAGGGGAAGACGGATGAGGGAGACGTCCTGAGGTGTCTGAGCAATAAAAGAACGAGCCGGTCTCACCAGGACTGTAGCTGGCGTCCTCTAGTTCTCTGTCTCCAGGTGGGGTGCGGGGCGGGGAGCGACACCCCCTCTTCGGGCTGTGGACCCTGCCATTTGTGATTCCGCTCATCTGCTGGAGCACGGAGCCGATGAATCGAACGCCTCCTCGGGCGCTGCTGTTCACCTGCGAGACAGAAAGTCACAGTGAACTACTGTCTTAGAAACAGACACGGCTGCAGTAGTCCAGTCTGACTGACCCGGTCGATGAGCGCTCGGACCGTGTCGCCCGTCAGCGAGTCTCCGGGTAACGGCCACTCCTCCACCCTCAGCATCGGCACACTGTGACACATGGACGCCGCCTGCTTACTGAACACACAAACACACGTCTGTCAGACAGCAAGCGCGTCTGACGCGGCTTCTCTGTGGGCTAGTGGCGTCGCACCGGCTCCACTGGTCCAGCTGCAGGGTTCATAGTTCACTTGTCATTGTCACAGAGCTGCAGACACCAACACATGAATCATTTACAGGCTCAGCAGGAGGCGGCTACCGGCCACTGGCAGAGCGGTTACACGGAGGTTCGACCGCATCGTAGGCCGAACGTCCCCACCTATCAAACCTCCAGCACCGGGGATCCTTCATCTCCATTGGCTGCTGTGAGACCCCTGTTGTTGGGGGATAGTCGCCCCTTCTCTCGCTCCAGGCACGGCAGTGACCTGCTACCACAGCTTTGCATTAAATATGCAGCTGGCTTCATGTATGATTCACGGGTTTACTAGAGCGATGGTGAACAAGCTGCACAGCTGGAGGCCGTGTGGTAGATGCAGGCACACGCGTCACATCACCTCAGCTTATCGATACCACAGACCATCGCTGCATCCAAGCCACAAGGTTCCTGATTGACAGAAAAAGGTCTGACCTGGTGACCTGCAGACAGCCACCATTAGCTCTTAGCTCCCTGTGTCTTCTCCCTGTGTGTGACTCGCTGGGTGACAGACGGGGCTGATGTTCACGTTTAGCCTTTAAACTAAAGGATGCGTGTACCTGGGTTTGGGACGGGCCAGGATGGCGCGGTAGAGCAGGCTGAAGGGCAGCGAGCGCGTCCGCCCCACAGACAGGATGATGGGGTGCAGGGCGGCCAGGACGTAGCCCTGTGTGTAGTAGGGCTGCAGGGCCTGCGGCAGCTCGGCGAGCGAGGCCACGTACTGGACGGTCGGGCGGCTTCCTGCGCAGACGGAGAGAAGGGAGAAGTCAGAAAATGCCCAAAACCTCAGCAACAGGCTCCGCTTTCCGTCTCGTATAATGACTTTAACACACAAGCACCAGGCAGCAGCAGCTCAATTTAACTCAGCAGTAAAAGCACAAAGCCACATCAGACGGAGTATTTTTAGTCAGGTGTCACATGTGGAAGCATTTATTGAAGCCAAATATGGTCAACATAGAAAAAATAGGTCCACTGTTGATCTGGAAAGTAAAAAGGTGGTTTTACAGTATGACTCCTGCAGAATGTAAAGATAATAATAGGATGTTGGTTTTACAGTAGCTCTCTCTCATGAAGCCCGTTCTGCTTCTGCGCCTTTTGTCGCTGATCATCAGGGTAAAGACGTTCGTGTTCAGGAGCTGTGCTGTTTTTCTGAAATCCCTGAAACTGTCACCATACTTCCTGTGTCCACAAAGAGTGGCTGTTACCAGAGGGGCCTGGCGATGCCCCCCCACCCAAAATCCATTTAAAGCATTTCCAACACAGGACGAAGAATAAATGCCAGGGACAGCAAAAGAGAAATTCCTCTCCTCAACCCCCCACATTCCCACGAGCAGAGGTTGGGGAGACCAGCACAGATCACGGCAGCCTCTCAACGGGCTGTCGGATAGCAGCATTATGAGACTAAAGCAGGGGCAGGGCAAACAGCTTTACTGGCCCCTCTGCAAACGCTTGAGGTGAAGTTAACATTTAATTACTGCAAAACCTTTACGTTACTGGACGGAAGAGAGCAGCAGGGCGATGATGTCATTCCTGGGGGCCGGACCAGAGGGGCAGCCCCCGAAACCGGCCCCCCAGCACCAAAGCAGACACAAAACGACCACAAACACATGCAAACCAACCGGAAGAAGAAAGAAAACAACCGCGACCAGACACAAAATGATGACAACAAGGAAAAGCTGACACAAACAACCCTAAACACACAAAAAGACGTTAAGATGAGAGAACCTACTAACAAACACCTTCAGAGACAAACGACAGCAAGAGTAGCAAAACATCCACAGACTACAAACATCTGTGGCTGAGGCTCCTGCGTCTCATCACATCTAATGATGTTACTTCATCACAGTTTTCAGTTGGTCCTTTAAAAAGTCGTGATTAATTATTTCTCACACACACACACACACATGCGCCTTTGTTGCTGCCTTTCACTGCTTTCAGTCCCACCTCCCTGCTGCCACTTGCCCCCATCAACCTGCACAGTGAGGCCTCTGTTCAGAGCCGTGTGGGAGGAGAAGGGGGAGGAGGAGGGAAACGGGGTAAAACAAGAACAACGAGGGCAGAGGAAGCAGAGCGGAGAGCTGGCAGGCTGAGCGAGTGTGGGGGTGAAGAGGAGCGAGCAGAAGGAGGAGGGGACAGGATGAATGTTAGGACGTGTGGCTCGGCTGAAAAGGTGTGAAAAGGGAAAAGCTGCCTGGAAACGAGTTCCGACCGAGGAGCAACTAGCGTCGCGTTAATCACACCTGGTCTGCACTCGACACGAATCCATGTCTCAGAATTAATGTCCGGTGCTACATTAAACTAGCATGAAAGCCAAGTGGACGAACATTAAGTATCGTGACCACCTGACGCCTTTACGTCATTCTCTCCCTTTCAGCTCAGCTTTTGGCCTCCACCAGCTCCTGACCAGATCACTCCAGCTGTGCTCCAGCCACTAGTCCATCTGAAATGGAATTGGAGCCACTTTAGCCACTGACGTTTCCCAGCTAACTGCGCCAGTCAAGGTCAACACCAGCGTATTGGTTCCAGCTGTTCCCTGCCTCGTTCTGCCCTTCAAGCCTCCTCTACATTTGATATTCAAAACACCATTTTAATCCCAAATAATCCATCATGGAGCATTAGATTCCCAGATTAGGCGAAGATTACGAACCAACTGTACTTATCCCCGGAAATCACCCAGGCAGGCGGGTCGACGGCGCTTTACAATCAGGACGCTGGACCGAGGCCTAGACGAGCGGACGTGACTTCACAGTTCACGCTTCCTCCATCGCGTCTCTCCAGTCCAGCGCAGGTTCAGCCATGTCTCCGTTCATCAGTCGCTTTACATCCAGTCCTCTGGTCCTGACCCGTCATCGCTCGACACCCGTCACCTCGTTTCTGGAAACCACCGCAGCGTAAAGTCTTCCGTCCGACCTTCTCCAATCGGGACCAGTTCTTCAGGCTGTGTTGTTTTGTCTCTTAACCGTGAGAGTTAAGTAGAGGCTCTTGTGACTCGTAGGAGAATTCCCTGGACTTGGTTCAGCTGGATCACATGCAGATGATCATGCAGCACTCAAACATGTTCACCGCTAATAATTGAGCAATTTGCAGTGAAATGATCAATAACTACAAAGTCTGTTTGCTTCGCTAAGATCTATATATAGATCTGGGCTCAGAGTAGTATCAGCCATTAGGTACTTTGATGAGCTGCCTTTGGCTCCAGTCTCCTCTCAGTAAAACGAGGCCAAGCTGACTGGCAGGACGATGGAAGAGGCCAGTGTGTGTCCCACAGCCAAGCGTTAATGAGAGGACGAGGAGCCGAGCGTCCCAGAAACGCCTCATCGATTCCAGCAGAGGCCGGACCAAGGTGGAGGAGGACGGGCATCGGTATCAAAGCCTCCTGTGGAGACGCTTGATGTGCTGAACGACGTGGAGACTCCACAAACACGAAGCTGAGCACGACTCAAGAATCTCCTGTAACTCAAAGCCTCAGTCAGTTAACCTGAGTTTGAGTTTGCTAATTCAACGATTAGCAGCTTCAGTAGCTTCTCGTGGTTTTTTGCCTCCTGAGGGGTTGTTCATACTGTGGTGGAGGCAAAGAGCTGCTTTCGTGTCAAATGGCTTTAAGCAACGATGAAAACACATAAAAACCATTATGATTGATGTACCAGCAGTTACTGAACCGTCAGCCTGCAGCTACGTATACTATACTAAGCTTTTGGACTGGACTCTTCCTTCCGCCTCAGCTTTGGTTGATGCATTTAAAGCTGCAAACGCTTCAGAGAGCGAGGCCTTGAATCCCAACTGCTCTTTTGACAAAGCCTCCAAACGCAGCAGGTTCAAACCTCTGACGTGTTTGTGTTCACTGGCGTAAACTACAGTTTGTTTCCAGTGACTCACGCTGAAGTGCTGTGAGGGCAGAGCCCGTGACTCCCTGCTGCTGCTGTTAAAATCACGCAGCGGAGACGGAGAAACCGCCGCTGAGCAGGAAAGCATCGGCCACAGTCAAACTCTGCAGCTGCAATTCCAGCTTCAGCCTCATTTAGTTCCTGTTTTGTCTAAAACCCGTCTCACACATCCTAAAATCAACAAGGAGGATATGCGTGAGACAGGAATGAGCAACACTGGAGCGACTGGATCCCATTAGCTCCATCTGAAGCTCGCGGCACCGTAGCAGGTCGAGTCACCTTTCCTGCATCGTTCATCACTGTGGCTGCTGTTTACGCCTCCCGTTCACAACTTAATCACTGCTTCCTTCCAAACAGGCCACAGGGGCCGGATGAAGGGATTACCCTGGAGAAGTGCAGTCGACCATCCGACATCCCCACGCGGGCTCAGGCTGGGCTCCGCGTCCCACCTTCAGGAGGTTTCTAGAGGGGACGGAGGAGCAGCCCCGTTGCTCCGTGGGTCTACTCTGTCTGACTGCACCAGCAATAATTCTACTTCTGTCCCGCAGCGTGAAGAACCACAAACTGTTCAGGATGGTTTCAGCAGAGCAAATCAGCCAAAGTCCTTCACATACTTATCAGCAGCTTCATCTGGGACCAAAGGCGAGCGTCGCCAGTGATCAGCCGATTAGTCAGTGATCCACTCAGCCTTTAATCAGCTCAGTCTATGCGTGAGGAGACCGTGGTTTTCTCCACATCGTCCTCCCTCCATCAGCTTCATCCCAACATCCCACAGTTCACAGCCGCTTCGCTACGTGTCTGGACAGAAAGCTGCTGTTTCCCTGAGCTCATCGTGTGAGTCCATCAGCTGCTGTTCCACTGGATGAGGTCCTGAACTGAGCCCAACAAAATAAAGCAACAGACTTTGTGTTTGTTGTTGTTTATCTTCAGTCTCTTCTTCACTTTCAGCTGAAACAAACAAGAGGCAACGAGCGGGTTCGCACCAGTCACTGTCTTACCTTCCAGGCTGAAGTCCAGCAGCACGTACTCGTACACGGTGTCTGTTTTGCTTTCCACCTGCGGCCTCTTCAAGGTGGAGTAGATTTTCCCGGGGCTGCTGTCCTCCGGGTCTTCCAGTTTCCTCAAGCCGCAGCCCATGGCCTCGGAGGGCGCGAGCACCGGCGGACGCACGGACGCGTTTGGAAGTTTAACGGGCGGGCTCCATGGCGGCTCCTCGGCCCCGGCAGCGCACGGACGACCCGGCGGTAGGAGGCACAGCCGAACCAGCAGCGTCTGCAGAGACGACGGACGCGGAGCGGTTCGAGCTGGTGGCGAGTGTCCGGCTGACGCATGGACAAGAGGAGCGCGCTCCGAGCGCAGCGACGGGCAGCAGCAATTCCACTTCCGGCGAAGCCTTCAAAAGAAGAGTCCGAAAGAGCGCTCTGTGTTTGTGTTTCACGTTTTGCTCTTTTCGGTCGTTGTGCATCTTCCGTCACTGACAGTTTGTCTCTCTTTAGTTGTTCGGCACGTTCAGGTTACTACTAGAGCCCGTAGTTGTTTTCATGTACTCCATGGCCTGACCTTTTGTCTCACTGAGGTTGGTCGTCTGCCCCTCGGGTCTGTGCCTGGGAGGCCTTCGGTGTCTATCCAGAGTAAAGGCTAATAGTCCTCTACAACACGTCTCTCAGCCGCTTTGTGTCTCGTGAAACATCTGCTTTTATTTTGAATACGTTTACACAACGTCCGGTCTATATGTGGGATCGCGTATAACAGTCGCTCACTTGATGCTGGAAAGTTTCCAACAGGCAAAAAAGTTACAGGAGCTGAACTAGTCTTGTTGTTGACATTATCACAAATTTGCAAACAGAGGAGATTCAAAAGCTGCAGAGGGACAGATGATGGGGTGGAGGAACATCTGGACGCTGCCACTGCTACGTGACTCCTCCGCTCCTGAAGTCCCAGCATCCCCCAGTGCTTGAACTGGGCACATTCCCTCATTCCCTCGAAGTCAACAACTGGTCAGAAAGATATTTATTTACACTGAAGCAGCTGCTGGAAACCACTGGAAGCACATACTGAGAGAGAAACAGCAGAATGAGGACAAACCCACAAGGACGTCTCGAAATTAGGTTAAAAGACTGAAAGCTACACAACATGGGTAAAAAGAGACACAGCGTGATCACACACGCTCCTGGTTCCAGTTTGTTGTCCTGATCGTATGTTGAAGGTCATGTTTATTGCCGTAGCTCCGCTTTGTGCAGGTTTTCATTACAACTGTTATTTTGACATCCAGCGAGTTTCGCTCTTTGGAGCCTGACGCCTGACGCCTGACGACCTGCTGATGACCTGCTGCACCACGTTCACGCAGCAGGCAGACATGGCAGCACGTCCCCGGTTTCCTCTCAGCCATCTGGCCCGTTTTGTCCTCACCGGGTAATTCAATCAGTCTGTTCACTTTCACCTTCTTGACTTGCGTTTCTTGTAACTCAATCCCTGCCTGCTGCCTCTGAATGTTTTCATGTTACCTACAGCATCCGGAGCAGAGCGGCGAAGGGCCGACCTCTGACCTCTGTCACTCACTGGACGCCCTCATTAGTAGCTGGAACATAAAACATAAAAGTGCCATTTCCTCACTGCTGTGCAAGATCAGAGATGTCTCCCAGCTCCTCTTCGCTTACAGCCGTTTAAACGACATTCGCCAAACGTTCTGGGCGTAGATAGAGACTTGGTGGTTTCAGCTGTGGTTCCCTCAGTATTGCGATGTGACTGACGTGAGTCACACCTAATAACTTAACGTGGCTGTGCAGGCTTTCTGCCACATTAGCCAGTCTTCTGTCTGAATCAGAGGAAGGAAGGAAGCAGCTGCGTGGATGAGGGGCAGTAATAGCAGAGTAGAGGAAATCCGAAATATGTATTTACTGCGTTTATACGTCTGGCTGTGCACCACAGACCAGGCGTGGACCAGCTCTGTCCGGCATCAGTGGCCTTTTAGCAGAGGAAGCCAAAGCGATGGTGTCTTCCCGGCTGGCACGTTTGCCCTTTGAGGACGGAAGGCGGGAAGAAGATTCATCACAACGAGCGGCAGCATGAAGCAGCGAGCAAAGCTGAAAACCTGCTCAGACACGTGCTGCTTGTGAATGAAAGAATGCTCCAAATATCTCCGCGGGGTTTCGACTTGACTGCCGCTCTGCAGGAAACCGCTGCGCTTCAGAAGCTCCACCCGCCGAAGACGCGCTGGAAGGAAACCCGGAGCCGTCCTTCGCTAAACACCACAGCCCTGGAAGTAGACAGTTTACACAGCAGCGCAGAGAAGATGTGACCTGTGAGCCGGAGACGTTTATGTCTCAGATTAGATCAGAGTTTAGTTTTTATTATGGTAATGTTTGTCAGACAGGCTTTTATTGTTATTTATACAGTGGCTTCCGAAAATATTCAGATGCCTTCAATTTTAACTGTCATAAATAAAACTGCGTCAATGGTGACAAACACAAACATGTTGTGATTGATTAAAAAAAAAGCTAAAGACAGACAGACGGATAATTCTTAGATCACATCTCAGCAAAATGTGACAAAAGGAGAAAAATAACCTAATAAAAATTTAAATATAAGACTTGTTAAGTTTATAACACTGAAACGTCTTATGTTGTGGAGGTCTCTGACCTCTGTGTGCTGGCGCCATCTAGTGCTGAACTAAGTCATTTGACCAAAGAACAGTGACTTAGTGTGTCCTAGTGAGTTTAGGTCTGGATCCTGGCAACACGACGAAAAGCTGAAACGCTGCGTCTGTTTCTGGGTCGAGCCCAGATGGACTGAGGGGAAGTGGGAGAAACGCAGTCAGGAATAAACTCAGGACGAAGCTCTGGAGGATGTGTTGGAGGATGTGTTGGAGGATGTGTTGGACGTGTGCTGCCCAAACACCGGCTGAGGGCTCGACGGTGCAGGTGTGAAGAGCTGCTGCCACTTTGACCCGGGACAGAGAGACGAGCGAGAGGTTTACAAAACACAAGCCATTTGTATTTGAGGATAAGATTAGTGCGTAACAGCTGCTCATATTCCCCACGGAGTCACACAGACACTGCACACCTGGCGCTGACTGTCATACAGACGTGTGCGATAACGTGCGACGGACCTGCACTAACACAACTTTGTTTAGAGACACATCAGCTTTACACGTCAGAGAAAAGTCGAGAAGAAACACAAGCGTGGATGTTGGGACTCGCAGCACTAACAATCCAACGGTGGGTTGGAAAAGCAGCCACTCAGTGGCAGAAACGTAGGGAAACGGAGGGATGAGCCCTCGTTAGCCACCCAGGTCGCAGATTACAGCCTCTGAAGGCGTTTACAGCGTCTGCACAAGTGACAGTAGCATAAACAGAGGAAAACAGTTTTTTTCTATTGCTAAACGTCAGTGGGCACAACTGGAGTCTCACATGTTGAAACTCTAACTACAGCCTGCACAGCATCAGTTCATCTGGACCAAACTCTAGTTCGTTTTCATTGCTTGAACACAGTTTTCAAAACTCTACACACTTGACTTTAACCACAACCTGCACAACACTGTGGATTTACAGCACTTTGTTCAAATGCTAACACACTGCTGTCAAAACTGGGAACCACACATTCAACAGAACAGATTTCAGCCTTGTGCCTTGAAGTAAATAAATCTCTCTATTCTTTGAAATTCTTGTACCTGTAAAGGTTTCAGTTAGTATTTTCTGTTTTGGTGCTTGATGCTAGTGTTTTTCTCTCAGTGTTTTCTGAGTGACAGTGTGTGTTGTCTCAGTGTGTGTTGTCTCAGTGTTTGGCTGCACTGAGTCTGTTTTGAGCTACGTGTTAGTTGTGCTGCTTTGAATGCGCTTTGCAGGTGATGTGAACTGTTTAGCTCAGGTGAGTGTTGGTAGAGCAGACTGTAGTTAGAGTTTCAACATGTGACTCCAGTTGTGCTCACTGTCGTTTAGCAATCGAAAAAAACTGTAATACAGACTAGAAACACAAACGCGAACAGAGACAGACTAGAGATGAAGCCAGAAAGTGTCACAGGGTCTATCGAGGTCCCGAGGAGGCTGGAGATGTTCTCACACCTTGGTGGCAGCATAGCACGAAGGCACGAAAGAACACTCAGAGTCACGCTCCGGGTTTCAGCCTTGGATCCAAACGTTCCCTTTTTCAGGGAGCTTTTATTTAACTGTCACCTCAGCTCAGACTCTTTTGCCTCTAAATGTCAGTGATGAGAGTCTGGAGGAATAAACTGAAAATGAAACAGATTCACATTTGGCTTTGACGCAGGCTCTACTTCGTTATTCACAGACTGAAAGCAGCGTGTGTGTGTGTGTGTGTGTTTGTGTGTGTGTGCGTGTGTGGCTGCTCCTGTCAACAGCAGGGGTCGCTGACGTGATAATGAAGGGATGTTAATTACGTGGCCTCTGAGGTGTCAGAAAGCAGGTTTAGTCAAGCTGCTTGTGTGTAGATGGAGTCAGGGCTCGGTCCAGAACCAGAACCAGAGACATGACGGGTCCGATCACGCTGAAGCAGCCTCAACAGTTACAGAGACAACCCAGCAAATAAAGACTCTGACCTGAAACAGAGCTGGGATCTGAATGAAAATGTGAAGTGTATGAGCTGCTGGGTCTGCGGTTCTGACACAGACCCTGCAGATTCTCGGCTGCTGACAGCGAGGCGCTAATAGACCTCACCACCGGACCACATTCCACAGCTGTGTGGCTCAAGGTCCACACGCGCTCATAACACTCATATCTGCTCGGTCGGCAGCACCTTCGGAAAATAACTCTGGGGATTCAGAGGGAGCTTAAGCCGAGGCTCTGCCTTCAAACGGGCTCCGGGTTCAGAGGGGTTCAGGACCCGTCGTCTTCTGAGCATGTGCTGACGAGCACTGGGTCCGTTATGAGCGGTGCTTCCCGGAGCTCCCACGGCTCCGTCACATGACCTCGAGCTTCACTCCATCAACCGATCGCTGGTAAACACCAGGAATGTGTGTAACGTTCTGTTGTACGAGGCTCCAGGGACGAGAACGTCCAATGGCTGGTGGCTTCGGTCCAGAACGACGAGTTTAAAAATGTTTCTTTGTTGATACGTTAACTTTTCACTGGGAGTTTCTGATTATCTTCAACATAATAACTGACTTCCTCACTAAACGTAAAACACTGAACTCTACACAGGCAGCAGGGCCGACGAGTGACGTCACACCCGAGCTCATCTAAGGACACATCTCGTCCAAGCGCTACTCTACGGTGTTAAGTTATCGAAGGGTTTATGCAACAACACAATCTGCTGAAGTGTCCTTGAGCAACAAGTTAAATCCCTGCCAGCTCCGGGGGAGTTTCCCCTCCTTGACTCTCTGAACTTTCTGGAAGGAGCTCAGGAATGAAAAGGCAATTTTCCCACTCCAGTGAATAATGTATCACACTGTTATTAAACCTCACCGGTCAGTAAGTGGCTCTAAACCAGCTCCATCTGCAGAGCAACGAAAGGTCAGAGGTCAGACGTGCGTCACAGACTCGACGTGTCCAACCTGGCGACGCGTATGAAGCTGGTGATGTTTTTATCTGTTTGTGCTGTGATGCAAAGCTTTGCTTAAATATCAAACCCCCTGAAAACCCAAGGATTTCTTTTCCAGAACCACTAACCCGTGTGGCCTTTCTGCTGCAGCGCTACGACAGATCAACAGTCCATCATCTGATCGGCCAAGTTAGGATGAAGCAGTGACCAACCATGGTCTTGTCATCTTCCTCCGGGTTTAGAGTGTTTCTGCATCTCCCCACTCGTCTCGTTACCGCTGCGTGGTCTGCGGTGCTTAAAAGTGCTCAGGAGACGCTGTCGGTCGCTGGGACGCGGTTCTCCACCAACCAGAGACGCTCTGGCTGGTTCCAGATTTCCCAGAGGCGAAGCGCATTGGCCGCTGCGCGCGTCAGTCACGTTTCCAGCCAGCGTGTGGGAGGGCCTGGGTGGAAGGGATGAAGAGAAGGGTGGCGGGCAAGAGGCGGCGCAACTGTCAGTTGTGTTTCCTCTTCGCGTCAAAAGTCGGCTGCTGCTGCTCGGAGCGCGACCAGGCGGCCGTGTTACCTGCGTTTGGTCAGAGGCATGAGCTGAGGGACAGATGAGCGGATCTTCTCCTCCACTGATGCGTGCGCGGCGCAAGTTCGCTCCTCTGTGCACTTTGGCATCGCTGCGTCTCGGGTCGCCTCGCAGCGTGGATGGTTTTCAAAGCTTTTCTCCACCAAACAGCGCCTCGCTTTAACTCGGTCTCCTGACGCGCACAGGCTTTGAGCGCTTTAGATGCTTTGACCGCCCGGAGGACGGCGAAGACTTGTTGCGCGTCTCCGAAGCGCACAGAGCAGCGTTCACCCAAGACGAGGCTGTACCTGCGTGTGATGCTTTGATTTCAACGGAGGGGCGTCGGAGTGGAGCTGGAACGGACCGTGGAGCAGCTCAGGCTCGCAGCCTAAAGTCAACACGGCCTGCTGCTCAGTGACTATGGGCATCTCTCCATAATTAACCAAACTGTGGTCTCCGTGTTCTCCAGTGTGACAGAGCTGCTGCTCAGCTGATGCTTTCAGATCCAGTTTCGGCTTTAAATGGCATCCGCGCGCAGCCAAGGCAAACTTTATCTGGGTCCAGGTCATTAATTTCCTCTTTCCCCACCAAAACGAGCTCCTCTTCTCGTCGACATGTCTGAGCGTGAGGGACACGAAGACGGGCTGTGCAGCGACGGAGCCCCGGACTGCATCCCGCCGAGGGCGTCCCGCGGCCGCCGCAGCGGTGTCATCCTTCCCGGTGGCGGCCAGGACACGGACACCATCCTCCTGGAGTCGGTGAAGGCAGCACCTCGCCGCAGCAGCATCATAAAGGTAAAGAAGCTCGAGCTGAGATGACCACACGTTACCTGTGCAAATAAAAAGCAGCATTGTGCTCTAACAGGCGGCGCCAAAGTGTAGATGGTGACATGTTTGCGAGTGAGGGAAGTAATCGGGAGTCGCTTCGAACTGATTTGCCAAGAAGCAAAACGTGGTTTTGGTGTCGCCTGGTTGACAGAGTAGTAGTTTTACAGTTGGGCAGTAGCGCGTCCTGGGACACAGCATCTGCCTAAGCTCGTCCTGCGTTTCACGACCTTCGTGGGCGCGTCACATGTGCGTAATTTCAAATGGCACAGTTCTGAAATGACGATCCAGTGGTTTAGTGTCTACAAAGATCCGTGTCAGCCTAGTTTCCCTTATAATAAACAGGTTACATGTAGGAAGAAATGTCCAGGAGCAGTGATTATCTGAGCGCTTCTCCAGTGAACCACACACTGACAACATGTAACCACTGTGGTTTGGGTCTGTGCCAGGAAGAGTCCTCACCTATTGACCAACCCACCAACATCCCAGTGACGTCATTTCTAGCATCACCTGTGCTCAGGTTGCGGTTCAGACCCCAGGTTGGGGGAGGTGAGGATCATGTTTGCAGGATCGTTACCTTTCATGTCAGGAGCGTCTCCAACTCCGGTTATGTGTCACATTTCTTGGAAGCCCTGCAGCAGTGTAACCAAATACTTACTGAGTACAGAGGACAGTTTAGTAAATATCCTTCATTCTCCCTTTCAACATCTACCTTTGATCCATTAAAACTCAGCTCAGGACATTAATCCACCGTAAGCAAACAGTTGTTGACATGGAAGGAAAGCAGTTAACATTTAAACAACAATAAAGAATAATAACGGAAAATTAAACACACACAGATTCCACAACCTGCAGTATCAAGTGTGACATTTAGTCTGGGAGAGTAGATTTCTCCTTAATGTTTCTGTAGCTCCACCTCAGTTGTAAGAAGCAATAACATGTTGTTGATTCTAGAGCTTTTTCTCATAGTGGAGTATTTTTGCACTGTTGTGTTGTACTTGTGCTTCAGTGAGGGACCTGCTGCATCAGCCAGCAGGAGGATTTCTGTCACGTTAAAGACATCTGAAGGAGGAACAGATTGATGGTTCACGACCTTCTCTCTGCGTCTCACACCGGGCGATGATATCAGCCTCCGTGTTTCCAATCACAGGGATTTTAGCCGCCTGTATGTGAACTGTATTCACGGGTCACGCGTCCGCCCAGCGATGTGGAAGAGCCGCCCGAACAGAGAGTCCTTTGACCGCTGCCGGGGAGGAAGCGGATGAAAGGCGTGATGTCAGTGACAGGCGCAGTCAGCTGTGGCAGCCAGGGCTCGGTACCGAACCTAAACGCGGCTGGTTCTGGTGTTTGGACCCTCTATAGCTCCACACCCATGTGCAGCGCGGCCTAACGTCAGCAAATTAGACCACGTGCTGTTGACTGCCAGCTAATTGATTCCAGTACCTAATGTTCTCAGTCTACAACTAGAAGCGTAAAACAATGTGTGTAATTATTGACAGAGGTAGTGATTAGCCTCCGTTTCCCTGCTGTTCTGTGTTTAATACCTGTTTTAATCAAGTTCAGTTTCAATTACGAGTGCGAGGTCTAAGCAATCACCAGTAAACACGATTCCTCAGGAAGATTAGTCTTAAGCGCCGCCGTGAGGCCGAGGAAACGCGCTGGAGCACGAGGGCCGGACGCACTACTAACTAATAATCTGTGTGAGGAGCAGTAGGAGCCGGTGGCATCATCCTCGTCAGGACTGCGATCGCTTCCCCTGACTGTCCCCCGTGTTGCTCCGCATGCGTGTTACATGTGCATGGACGCTCTCTGATGGTTCCACTCTGAACGATTCGTCCACGTTTCTCAAAATTCAACTCGACAGACTCGATTTGTTCGGTGAAATACAGATTTCCAGAGAAACTTAAATCTCGCTCAAGGATTCTGACCAATAATCAGCTTCACAAAGGAAGTGTTGAGCATCTTTAATTGATTATTGATCACGCTCACGACGCAGAGACCAAGCAAAACACCAGCTTACTGCAGAGAGAACTAAAAGGAAACTTGGGTTTGTTGTCCTCGCCTTTGGTCTCGGTTGTAATGTGGAACCGTGTCACTGTGGAGAAACGTGTGTTTGCAGCCGCGGATCAGTCGACGTCCGGCTGTGTTAATCCATTAAGGGGCCTCTGGGTCCGGGTTTCCATTCAGTCACTCACAACGGGACCTGCTGTGCTAAAACAAGACTTTATCCTTGCAGTCCGGAGGAATTTGCTATTTTAATTACAGCTAGTTGTGACATTACGCTACAACCTGGGGCCACGGCAGCATTTGTAACGGAGGAGAAGCCGGAAACCTTTTCCACACACTTAGTATTTTGCGTTGTTTTTATCAAAGGCTCGTCTTTACCTTTTGCACTGATGACTCATCCGGGAGAGTCTCAAACCTCTAGCAGTCGGTCACTTCCTGACCCCGATGTCGTAAACGCGTCTTCCTTCTTCTTCAAATAAATACACGTGCTCAGCTCTGGAGGAAAGCCCGTAAGGATGCACGGCCACAGAGCAGCCAGCGTTTAGCCGAGTAGAGCAGCATCAGACTTTCGTCCTCTGCAGCGAATGCAAATCAAATCCTGAGACTTGCTGAACTGTGGGATGTGTTTGTATTCGAGTACGTTTAGGACAGTTTGCTCACCAGTATGTGTCTGGCGTCTCCTGGCCTCACGCATTGTTACTCTGCGCCTGGTTGCTTCTTCATGCATGAGCTGGAGCGGCTGCTTCATCTCGCATTAAGAGTGAGCTAGAGAGACGTTAATCTCAGTCATGTTAAACACATTAGGCTCGGCCTGTTGTGTTCATTCTTCACAGCAAACCACCAGCTATTAGCTCAAAGCGTCAGTGTAGGTGTCACCGGCGGAAGCGCACACATGGCCGGACACACAGAGGTTTTCCAGGACGAGTCCCGGAGGAGGAACTGGCTGGATGAGTCCGACAGGCTCCTTCCCTCTGCTGGTGGAGTCCAGGCCTGATCCGAGGAGAAACTCCTTAAACTATCTGGATGGTTAAATGCACCACACGCACCCACAACCCACGTTGTTCATCCGAAGTCGCAATCAAACTTCACATTAAAAGCTCCTCCTCTGTGTGTCTTTATCGACCGAGCTGCTCAACGTCAGCATTTAGAGATTCAAAGTGCACAGATGTGCCTCTGCTCCATTTTGGAAAGTCATGGAAGAGTCATGGAATTTGATATCAAGGCCGCAGTGGGAGCTCTGTTTATGTTTGATATGAGCGGCGGAGTTTATTTTGGTCTCTTCTCAGACGGAGTGCCATGTGGATTCCTCATCCCTCGGTGCCTCCTCTCCGCTCCCATCTCTCCCTGCTCTGTGTTTCCTGTTTTTTGTCCCTCTTTCATTCAGCACCACTTTGATGTCGTTCATTGTTGCCTTAGTGTTATTGTCCTCACTTTGTTCCGTTCGCTGTGTTTCGCTGTGCCGCTCCACCTGCTGTGCCGAGAAACGAACAATGATTTGTTTGCAGCGTCCTGGAGGCTGGTCAAAGCGATGGCAGTGTGTGTCTGAGGGCCCTCTGTCTCCCAGTGTCACTCTGCTGCTGGTGCCACACGTCACAGCTGTTGGCCACGAGTCGTCCCTCTGCCGGAGCCTCTGTGGACGCGCTGTGTTTGGTACATCTCAGTGTCTGGGGTCCACCACGGGTTGATCCCGGGTTTTAGTGGATCTAGACTTAATACTGAACTGTCTCACTCCAAATACGTTTCATTTCTTGTCGTAGGAAGATTTGCTGTGTGATCAGCACCAGCAGGGTCGTTTTAGGTTCTGGCTGAAACGTAGAATTCACGCGATGCCGCCGCTGATATTCATGCATGCATGGATATTCACGCGTCTGCTAGCGAGCGTTCCTGTTGAAACAGCCACCGGCGCCTCAACCACGGTTGTGTGAATCCGATAACAACTTAACCTCTGCTGTTTGTTGGGCCGTGCTCTGCAGCCGAGCCCTTCATGAAATCTCTACAGTTGGTGCGGGCTGCTGCTAGTACATTCTCAGGCCTCACCAGTCTTGGCAGACGGCTGCGTGACGCTTCTCAGTAGTTCTCGGAGGCCGGAAATTGGAGTTGGAGCCAGAATGTGAGAGGAAGAAAGACCTTTGCTCAGCGTGTGAGCGATAGCGCTCATGTCCGTTATTAGAGCTAATGCGGCTGCTCCGGGATTGAGGCGGTGACCTTCACCGTGGAGGCGCCAAGGTCTCCACTGCTGGAATTAAAACACCCGAGCACGAAGAGGATTTTAAGTTAGAATAAGTGAAAACTAACTAGCTGCTGCGTGAGCACAAGCGGAGTCTATCTGCAGATCACTTCCTGTGCGAACCCTCGCCCCCCCGCTGCCTTCACACACATAAACATGTCTGCGGGCTGCACGGCTGCGTTTCCATCCATCTTCCTGCCAGTCCCTCCGAGTTTTCCCTCTGAGCAGGCGGGGAAACGAGGTTTTGATAGCAGGTACAGCAGCATCCAGAGCAGAGGTGGATGCGGGAAGATAAAGAGACACGTCCAGCGTGTCCCCACAGGTGGTAGAAACGTGAAAGGTGAGATGCGAGGGGACGTATTGAGGAGGAGAGTTCACCGAAGCGTGGCGTCGACCGCGGGCTGGGTGGGTCGGGGCAAACTCTAGAGACGCGGCTTGTTCCAGTTTGGAGCTTCACCCTAGAGGCAGCGGTGCACACGCACACGACGACGCGGCGAAATCCTGAGTGACGCAACCCAGGTCGTGCTCACACGTCGGCGTCCTCCACCTGCTGCACCTGCTGTTTGCACAAATACGTAGGGAGTTTTTGAAAATCAGTCGATACTGAACGGAAACTTAGACGTGAAGGAAGGTTGATGCGGATTCGTCTTTCCAGCTACTAAACGGCCGTTAAGCTTCTTCCTGTTAACGCAGAAGTTCTGGTCTGTTGAGCCCAGTGGACCCAGGTCGTCAGCTGGTTCTGCCACAGGTCCATCACAACTCACTGATCCAAACCTTCCAGTTACTCAAGCTGTAATGTAATTCATGAAACTGGATCAGAATCTGCTTCCTGTGTGTCAGTATCAGTTTCACAGACGCTGAATTAATTTACCTGACGAGTAAATGCAGACGTCTTGTCCCTATTGATTAATCTGTCAGGAATCTAAAGGTCTACAGTAGCTGTGGCTCCAGACACGGTGCAGATGTAGTGCAACCACTGAAAGCTGCTGTTTGTTTGCTACTTGTGATGCTAAATAGCTTCGGTTCTATGGTTTCACAAGCTGCTGTGACAGAAACCGGCAGTTTCACACGGAGGCATCTCTCCGGTTCCATTTCACTGCAGGAATGTCACTAAGGTCGATATCACGATGTGCAGTCATGGCTCTTCTTAGCGTGACCATCAGATCGGCTGGACCTGATCTCAGAGCTGCTTATCGTCCCGATTTAGACGTGGGCCTGGTTGTGATCGCAGGCTGCTGCTGGGCTGTGTGTGGTTCTGAGGCTCTTTTACAGAGGAGGAATGCTGTGTGGCTGCCAGAGTCGGCTGATGGGACTTCACCGGGAGATCCCTGGCATCGGCGCACGCCTGCTGCCATGGCAACCACATACAGGAACCGAAACCGGGCGTGTGGTCCACGCCCCAGATCGGTGTCTCTGATGAACATGCGATTGAGACAAGTTCATAGTTGTGTGAAGTTACTGTTAGAAAGATGTACTAAAAGACTCCAGGAAGCAGAAAAGAGCCTTCGACCGTGTTGTGAGCCAACAAACACACATCACAGAAAAGACTGTAGTTAGTATTTGAACTGGCTTGATTTAAATCCAGAGGGAAACATTAAAACAACCAGACAGCAGAGATGCATCTAGTGCTGCAGTCTGCAGGCGAGTTCAGAACAACAACACGGGTTCTGTTCTGGAAACGATGTTGGTTCATGAATCTGAGCCGTTCTGAGGAGCTGGGAGTGTTTCCCTGCACCATCAGATGATGGTCTGAGCCGAACCCTCGGACCTTTTAATCCCCAGACCCGCGTTTCCGTCATGACGCTTTTTCGATTTTGAAGCGTGTTGTTAAATCCGTTTTCGGCTTCTTAACATCAACTTAAGAATCAACTGTTGACTCGTTTGTCATTTACTACATTATTTGCACTTGTAGTGACAGGATGCAATAAATATTAAAATATACAAATAAGAGTTTAGGTTATTTTCTGACCTGATGAATCGCTTTATTGCTGCATCAGTCTCCAGTTCGTTCTGCAGCCTCACAACGAGGAACCGCTCGGTTCTCTGAGATGCTGGAACCGTCGGAGAAGACGACAGGTGGTCGCAGCTAATTCTGATTTATCACTTTACTTTGGTTGTTTTTCTGTTTGCTGCACTTTAACATGGTTTGGTGATGATGTGTGTGGAGGATTCAGTTTACTTTTAGTGCCTGAAACATTTGCACAGAACAAAGATTAAATTGATTAAAATCACTGAAAACACAAAACTGTACTTTTTCTGCTCTGTCATTGGAGGAAGAACTGAAGATGAATCTAAACATTACAACCTGACAAGCTTTTGCGTCCAGACATGTTGGACATTTGCTTTTGTTGGAGCACGTCTGACTTAACTTCCACCATCAGAGCGATAATTAACTGTCCTGGTGAAGAGCCACAGAACCTTCCTAAATGCATTTCGTGATGCTTTCCATCTGTTCCTGTGGGCGTCAGGTGATTGACAGGAACCTGACGAGATGCAGAGCCGATATTGAAATATTCAGCTGCAACATGTGCCAGATTTCTTTATTAAACGTCAGGAGCGACAATGTGCTGTAACGAGGACAAACAAGCGCTTATTTGGATAAATGCGCAAAGATGGAAATGACATTAACTTGTGAGGCCTTCGGAAGATGTCCTCTCTCTCTCCCCCTCGCTCTCTCTCTGTTTCTCTCTCTCTCTCTCTTCCTGTCTCCCTCTCTCTCACTCTCCCCCTCGCTCTCTCTCTCCCTGTCTCCCTCTCTCTCTTTCACTCTCTCCCTCATTCTCTCTCTCTCTCTCTCTCCCTGTCTCCCTCTCTCTCTCTCCCTCATTCTCGTTCTCTCTCTCTCTCTCCCTGTCTCCCTCTCTCTCTCTCCCTCGTTCTCTCTCTCTCTCTCCCTGTCTCCCTCTCTCTCTCACTCTCCCCCTCGCTCTCTCTCTCTCTCTCTTCCTGTCTCTCTCTCACTCCCTCTCTCTCTCCCCCTCGCTCTCTCTCTTCCTGTCTCTCTCTCACTCCCTCTCTCTCTCTGTCTCTCCCTCGTTCTCTCTCTCTCTCTCCCTGTCTCCCTCTCTCTCTCTCCCTCATTCTCTCTCTCTCTCTCCCTGTCTCCCTCTCTCTCTCTCTCTCTCCCTCATTCTCTCTCTCTCTCTCCCTGTCTCCCTCTCTCTCTCACTCTCCCCCTCGCTCTCTCTCTCTCTCTCTCTCGTCGCTGTCCTCACTGTCGGCCTCTTTGCCGGAAGCTTTATTCAGCCTTGCAGAACGAATTGCTGGAGAGCAAGAGAAGAGAGGAAACGTGATAACGACATGGAGGCTGGTGGATCCAGAGCGTGTGAGGCACAAGTGCAGGAGGAGAGTTAGGTGCTTCACAAACGCACAAATTGCTGTGAATCATCATGTGTAGGTAGGAAAATAAAGGAGAAATGGAACGAGACAAACACAACAGACTGCGAGGCACACGGCAATATATAAAGATATGTTAAATAACAGTCTGCGGCTACTGAAGAGGTTTGTACCCAGAATAATAACTCTGCTCTTTGCTGTGGTTCTGTCTGTTATTCATCTTCATCTAGTTTCTAGCTGTGCACCGGATCATTCAGCGTTTCTACCTGTTGCACCATGTTTAATATCGTGTTTCATTCTCACTATGAGATTTATTCCCTGTACATGACTCAGAAGTTCAGAGGCAGCGGCCACACGACGCCAACTTTGTGCTGCACATGTAATAAAGCTCTGTGTTTCCTTGCGGTGTTGCTTCATCGTTATTAGCTGATGTAGCCTAATCATTTATGTTTGTGGGATTTATTACTACTGTTGGACCGGCAGGAAGGAAGCACTGACAGCGTTGCGTGAGAAATTAGGTCGTCACAGTAGCAGACGGTAAACGATCAGAGTTCTGTGGGTCAGTCGATCAACAACAGTCACAACAGGCAACGACTGTCCATCCAGCTTCTGACTGGCTGAACGCAGCGGATCCAGGTAGAGCAGGGACAGAGTCACGAGGCCCGAGACAAAGAACAACATTCAGTGATCCGTTTGGTTCTATCTTGCTGGACCTTTAAGCCCTGAGTGAAGCTTAGCGGCGAGTGGAGCTTTCTGTTCCTCAGATTAGAGGTGAGTCCTCACATTGTGGCTGCGGGGACAGATGTCATTACAGAACATCTGAGAGTGATTTGATGCACTGATAGATCAGAGTAATGAGCTGACCCTCATCTTCCTTAATCCACCACGTAACCAAACCCCGTACAAGAGTTTGCCATTTCCACTCGAGCTTATGTTGCATGATTTATTATTTCTATATAAATCCTCCTGCTAACCCTCCACTGAATTCTTTATAAAAGCCTCACATGCTGTGGCATCACGTACGCTCACACACAGCTGCGATGGTTGTAGCGGTGGCGTTAGAATAACAGATGCAAGACGAACGTCTGTGTCACAAACAAGCCAAATGCTCGTCTTCGTGCAGGTCGTGTGAACAGATGTAAGAGTTTCTTCTCCCTTGACCTGATGACATTCCTGAAACGTTTCCTGTGTGAAAATTCAAACACAGTGAGCAGGAGTAGCTGCTGCAACACTCTGGGGAGGCGTCGTTCAGAGCGAGCTGGATGAGGAGGATAGATCAGAGAATGGCTCCAACGCTGGTCAGGTTTCTAAAATGCCAGCGCCGTCAGTCATCGCGCTGGATAGCTGCCAGTGCTGCGAGTGAGGTCAGAGGTCAGTTTAATCACAAGAACAACATGTTCGGATAAACTGGTGAAAGATCCAGCCTGGAGATTCTAGGAAGTCGAGTCAACGCAGATGCTGACGGGCTTGTCAGTCGGTAACTCAGACCAAGTCAAAGCAGCATCTCTGTTGATAGTTGTTAGTATTAGCAGTAATGATTGGTTCACCGTCCAAAACATCGTAGATGTGACGACCACACGAAAGCAGAACTGCTGCAGATTCACTGTTAAGTGAGGTTTCTACCTTGGTTGTGTCCTATCTCATATATTAAATATGACGCGACACCGCAGGGAGTTAAACTGAGTGAGATTTGGGTGAGCTGACCTTTTACAGTTGCCTCCAGTCTGATCCGGATCCAAATATGGAGTAAAGAGTGGTTTTAGGGCCGTTTGTGGGGCCAGCGTAACGAGCTCGGTGCTGCACAGACCGTTCTGTGCACGGAGACGGTGAGGTCACCGTGCTCCCAGACACGCTGGGCGGAGTGGACACAGAAAAACCTCCTCATTAAGCTCCTCCGTCTCTGTCACCCTCTGTTGTTTCCCCCGAGCTTAAGCGGTCAAGTCCAATCTCTCTCTCTCCAGCAGCCGTTTCCTGAACGTCAGCCATGACCTGCAACCTCCAATGAGGGCATCGTTGGGTGGTTTCCTTGGCGACCGAGAGGGGAACAACACTAGCTTCTGCATCTGGCTCTTTTTCACACACACGCCCTGTTTTTCCCTCAGCGGATTTTTGGAGGGTCTCAGCTTTTCACACAGCTCCCACAGTGCAAAGGGCCTTTTCATTCCTGATGTAGCGTAGGATCAGACCTGCTCTCCCTGTTCATCTTGATGGTCTGAGGCTGTGTTGATGTAAGACTCGAAGGTCTGCTTTGCATCATTGTCAGTATCTGCTGTAAACGCTGACACTTCCAGGAACCTGCTGATACCTTTCCGTCAGCGCTACCTGTGCCATTCATCGCCTCGTAAGCCCAAACCAGCATGTTTTCATAGGCGACGGGATCTTTTCAGATCCCTGCTCCTCCCTGAACACAGCCTTGGTGATTGTGGCCCTAAGGGGCAACTTGAATGTCCTCAGAGCGACTCCACTGCCAGCGTGTTTGTCCTGCAGCTGCTCTGTAGCTACTCCATGAAGTTCTTTTCCAATCTACTGGGATTAATAGGATTCTGCAGACTTGTCTCTTCCAGGACCGAAGCTGCAGCACGATGCAACAACGCCAAAGTTAGAACAACATTCATTAGCATCTTCTGCTGATCAGTTTCCTTTCTTACCTTTTTAATCACACAACCAAAGATTCACTCGTGACATTTTCGCAGTGGTGGGAAATGAGGAGTTGTTAGTTAATGAGCTCGTACACAGTCGGACGTAAACAGCGATTCCACGGGAGGATAGACGTCAGACACGTGGGACTCGCTCGTAGCAGGCAAACACTGACATGCATGAACATAAATGAGTCGCAGACCTGTGCTGCTCCAGCCTCGCTACTCTATTCAGATCTAATGAGAATAATCACCGCTTGTTCAGCGTGAACAGATGCTCTCGCTGTATTTTTCCCTGCTGCAGGAATGGAGGCATCACTAAATAGTCTCCTCGCCGTAACATCAGAACTTTGTTGACCTCCAAAATAAGACGATCTGAATGTTGACAGTATCTCTGTGGCGCTGAACTGGCTGAACTGTGGCGGAGGCTGGTGGAGCTGCAGCAGATGTGTGTTGCAGGCAAAGGTCAAAAGGTCAATAATTCATCATGAGTGGGATGTGATGCTGGGAGTGTTTATCCACATATTTGGTTTTTTTGTACTTTCGAAAAGCAACTGTTTGAAAAGTTTTCTCCTCTATAAAAACTGAATTAAACGCGGACTTAAACATCACGTTTTGCAGATGACCAAGTGTGGCTCTGTGCTACAGTGACAGGAAGCCTCGTACGCGCTGAAACCACCACCAATGAATCAGTGACAGCCCCAGTGAAGTGGTGAAGTCTGTGGAGCAGTGCGACAGAATGATGGACATAAGGACGCATTCATCAGTGAAATCCATCTGTCATCCAACAGACAGAACTGGAAACGTTGCTTGGGGGGCGTCGCATCGCTGCAGATACACCCTCGCGCTGGGCTCTGTCGTTACAGCTTCTATATCCGTGCGCCTCGCACTACGATGGGCTAAAGGAGGCTCAGTGTGACTTTCAATCCTATTAGTCTCCTGCCCTTTGACCTCGGGACTAGTTGGCTCGTCACGGTTGTAATGCATCACTGCGTCAAGTCGTTCATGTGTCCAGCTGTTTATCAGCAGAAAACACACGGACGCTGCGTCTTAACGTCTCCTCAGACGTCCAGACCTTCTGTGTGACGCCAAGTGGAAAACCTGGATTCAGAGCGTTGACGCGTTTGTGCAGTGAGAGATAGAAGGGTTGGTGTCGCTTCAAGCCAGGCTCAGAAAAGACCAGAAGCAGATCTTCAGTCCTTCAGAGCCTCCGCTGTGTTTACTGGCTTCTCTCTTCTTATTTAGTCTCATCATTAGGAAACTAATTGCCTTCAGGTCTGAGCTGGTCGGACAACAGGACAAGCTGTTTCCATACTGGTCAGGCTTACAGGAAAAGCCAGATGAACTCATCCACGGATTTAAGCCGATCATGTATTTACATCCCAGCTCATTGTGACCTTTCACCCTTCTCGTCTACTTCTTATTGTTCCTGCTACGCTCTTGGTTCTTCGGTTGGAAACACAAAGAGCTAATTGGGCTGAATTCAAACATTAACGACACAGAGTGAATGTCACCGTTCATGGATAACAGCTCTGTGACGAGTTCGTCGTAATTATCCAGCTCCTGTGTGACTGTTCGCTCTGTCATGCGTCACCTACAGAGGCTCGCACCTCGTGCATCCGGAAGAGAACCTGCTCCAGGTTTATCTGGTGACATCACACCTGGATCCATTTTGACCTCAGCAGTTACGCCTGTGTACACAGTGAAGTTAATTAATGCTTCATGTGGAAGAAAGTCCTTCTCTGGTGGCAGGGAATCATTTTAATCAGGATCCCTGCGAACAGGACACAGCAGATGACAGAATGTGTCATCATTTGAATAGAGTGTATTTATGTTCATCCAGCTGCATCCGGCTTCTCTGAAGGTTCTGGGCTTTAAGCTCTGCCAGCTGCTCGAGTCTGGTCTTGGGCTGGTGTGATTTCACCCCGGACGGATGTGGGCGTTGAAATCAGCACCTTTTCATCACGTGCAATCACTCACGGTAACTCAGACTCTGGTAAAGATCGTCCTCCAGCCGGTTGTTTCTCTCCTCTCACGCAGATGACAGGAAGGCTTTGCCCCCTCGGATCTGTCTCCTGCCCGCCTGTCGCTCCATTATGCTGGCGTATTGTAAACATTTCAGTCAAAGTTGATTTATTTGGGGCCGCTGCACGTCTGCCTGTGCACAAAGCTGTCCTCTCCATCTCTGTCTCCGCCTGCCACTGCTGCTCAGTCACACAGTCGACTGCTTCTTGTTTCCCATCCTGGGTTCGTCTCTCTTGCTGTCCTGTTACCTTTGTGTGCCACCCTCCCTGTTTCAGGCTGTTGTCTCCTTATCTGGAGCTGTTGTTAAATCCCACCTTTCTCTGGTCTCCCCCTGCCTCCTCTGTCAGTCAAACTGTTTTTGCAGCTGTTAGGATCCAGAGGGATGAAGGAGTTCTGTTTTTTTTCTATTTGTTCTGTGTGATCATGGTTCATGGTTGTTTTTTGTATCAGTCTAGTTTACGATAGATCCTGCAGCAGGAGGAAACCCAGTAAACTGTTATGGACCAACACTAGAGGCTGAAAATCGAATGGCTGTTCGTGAGCCACTAGCTGAGAATTCAAGATAACTCTCTTCAATTTAGCCCGTGGTTTCAGTTCCCTCTGGGCTCTCAGGTCAGCGTTGATGAGATAGGAACCCGTTCCCATTTGCATCGCGTCCACCACACACAGGCTCCGACGTTATCTACGAGCTCAAAGCGGCGGCGGCTTCACTCCTCCATCACCGTCCGCACGCGATGCGTTCAGGAACGTTGCTGCCGTGGGCTCAGATGGGCTTTGGCACGGAAACACATTTATTTCAGTTTCGCATTTCGTTGGAAAAAAAAATCATTACACATGAAAAAAAAAAACAATTTGTATGTAAAGTGTGATGGACAGGTGTGAACAGCTGCATTTATTAAAAATGGCTTCTGTTATCCGTTCTGCTGCTGAATTCATGAAGCCAAATGCAGCTGAAATGTGTCCGGAGTAGATAAAGAGTAAAGACGTATTTATAACAGATGGGGACAGAAGAGAGTGAATTTAAACTGATTGCAGCAGCTTCTCACTGAACCACTCAAAAGCTGAACTTATGATTAGGAGCGTGTCTGCAGAGAAGCGCTGATTCGTCCCCTCCTGACACAATACCTTCATTTAAATGTCTGCATTTCATTTAAGGTTACATGATGTCGTCACTCACCTGGATCAGAAGGAAACGGCGGATGCTAACTTTGACCATTGTAGTGTGTAAAGCACGAATGCAAATCGGATGTTTGGATATTTCAGCTTCGTGTGATGTTAATGTCGCTCAGCTGTAAGTGTCACACCTCCACTTAACTGTCGCTCTGTGAGTGAACATGGTTCACTAAAGCTCTGGATATTTGCAGAATATTAGGATCAAAGCCCCAGAGCTTAAGAAAATGTATCTGGGACATGAAAAGGAGCCAGGAGTGTTGTCATAGTTACGCAAATTCAGCATCAACATTCATCTTTGGCTTTGCCATGGTTACCGCTGTGTGCAGAGGAGCACTCGTTCTCCGACAGGTCAGCATCATCATCAATGTTGTCAGAGTAGGTGAGAGGAGGTAAAGAGGTTCTGACCCGCTCACGTTTGTCTGTGAACAGTCTGTCGCTCACTAACAGCCACGGGACCAATTATCGTGTCTTAACCTGGTGTCCACACAGACAGAGAGTCAGCCAAAGATGATTAAATGAAGCCTGTCTCATCTGCGAAGAGTAAAGGTGATGTCAGAAAATGTTGGTAATGTATTGATCAGGAAGACCAATAAATACGAGGAGTGGAATGTCGGTCAGAATTAAAGGTGCCGAGGTCGAAGCAGCACTTAACCCTCGCCTGGTTATTGCTCTGTCTGTCACTTCTCTCGTTTGCCCTTCACGTCGTCTTCTTTTCCGTCTGCCTCTGTGCTGCCATATTTCATTTTTTGATGCTGGAGGATGTCTCGTCTAGACGCCTTATTAAAGTCAATAACGCGGAGCGGCCAGGAGAGACTGTGCCACCGAGATGGCTTAAGGCGACCTTTCCCTCTCTGAGCTGATTACCTTGCTGCCGTTTGTGTCTGTGCGCAGGGAAACGGGTGAATTTCTAGGTCACGCGTTTACGCCGTGATTTAAGAATATATGCATGCACTGATTTGTTTTGGAGCAATTACCTCTCTGCTGAGAGAAATCAGGTCTTATCTGATTGCTGCATTAGGCAGCTACTTTAGTCTCCCACATCAGTGAAGCGTGAAGCTGGGGTGAATGCAAATGCTCTCGCTGCACACCTGAGACACACACAAGTGTGTTTTTGTGCGCTTGACGTCGAGCTGTGTGGTTGAAACTCGGCCCGACCTACGCGTCGTAGTCTTAACCGTCAGCCTCGTTTTCTCCTCACCTGCTGCTCTTCACCTCTGCCAAATGCAAACTCCATGTCTCAGGGCCTCGCTTACTCATTTTTTCACTTTGAGATGAGCGGTAATAGTAGCTCCGGTGCCCGTTCACCTCCCAGTGCTTTCAAGTCAAGGCCGTGGTTTCCTCGATGCTGTCAGTGGGTTTTCACATCACATCAGGTTTCTGGAGGGATTCCAGACACGTCCAACTGGCAGGAGATTCCCAGAACAAACCGGAATCTGCTGGGATCCTCCTTCACTGAACAAGTATAGCTCGGATTTATGAATTTCAGTCTCGACGGTGCTGACCTTTAAAGTAATGAAAAGATGGAGCAACATCTCGTTTGCGGTGTTGGTTCGTCTCATTCACTCGAGCCTTTGTAACGTCTGGGCTCTGAGGCACCTGTAGACTGTGATTGACTGGCAGCTGTTCAGACTCTCACCCGGTCTCAGCTGGGATCGTTTCCAGCCTGCTGGGAATTTTCAAGGGTAACGGTTGAATTGTTATTCAGACGACATTTCCCCTAAGACCGATACCTGCAAACGTGGAAGTTCAGTTCTGCGATGGCGCTGCATCTGTACCAGGCTCATGTCTGCCAAGTCCTTTTACTGAGCAGGAGGGGAGGACGCCAGAAACGATGAGCGAGCTGATGACGACGTGTCGAGTCATCACGCTGTGGTTCACGGTCAGTGACCTCATCCCGAGGCCGTAGGAAAGTTCTGTGTTTAGCTATTGAGGCTTGTGTTGCTCAGGTTTGTTATTTTGACATGTAAACCTTAATGTGAGGCTGGAAGATGCAGTGTCTCACTCATCATCTTCGTCTCCTAAGGCATTAACGTGCCCCCGTGGAGCAGTGAGGCGACAAGCTGTTCAGAGTAAAGGCTTTTCAGAGTTAATGCATTTGGTGACTGAGGAGTCGAGAGGACCACATCTGGGTCTGTATGTGTGTGTCACCACAGTGGTACTTATTTCCATGGTTACCGTGATCCAGGATGGCCTATGAGAAGCTCCCTCCTGCAGACATTGTTGTGTGCTCTCATTAGGGCCCAGCGTGCGTCCTGTCCAGCTGTGAGAGGGAGGCGGGGGGGCACAGACAGCGAGGCGGCAACAGGGGAGAAAAGATGAACGTATGGGAGGGAAAAGAGAAGAGCTGAGATGCTGAAGGGCCTCCCATCAGACGCTGTCCACGCTGAAATGGCAGATTGATGCCGAGAGGAGAAGACGGGCAACGTGCAAGAGGGCGGCTGTGCCGCGATACGGACACTTAGGAAGTTAGCAGCTGCACCGACCCTCTGAACCTACTGTATGTAGTCAGGTCTGCTGTAGGAAGGATTTGAGGCGGTTGAAGGGGTGTGAGCCGTTCGTGTCTGCTCTTTCCTGGGTTTCTAAACCACAAATGTGATGTTTCGCCTCCTTAACAATCATGAAATCAGCCATAAATCGACTCTGGAGTCCTGATAGAGATGCGTGTGGTCTCCATGGAGATTGCATAACGTGAACACTTGCAACCTGTTGACACGCAGACACATGCTGTTAGATAATGACACCTGGCAGCGACGCTGGGCTACAGAGGCTGCGTGTACTTATATGGCAACACATGGACACAACCCAGCGTGTGGAGGAGGACGGCAGCCGGTGAGGACCATGTAGGGCTTCCTGTGGGACTGTATACAAACACACCAGCGTGAATGGAGACGAGGCCTCGCTGGACGTGCTGCTAATGAGTGAGGCTGGTTGGAGGTGGCGACGCCGCGGACGTAGCTTCCAGTGAGAGCAGGACGTTCTGGTTCTGCCTGTGTGTAACGTGTGTAGTAGCTACTGTGTGTGTGTACGAACCGTCCACCTCTGGTCGTTTCTGTTGGTTTGGTCCCAGTCTGACGCGAGGAGCAGGATTCTGCCCAGGTTTGATGCCCAGGAGGTCTGGAGGCGCTGTGATGCTTCAGTTTGTGTGTCTGTGGTCAGACCCGACTCCGCTGGTGAAGGCTCTGGATTTGGCTCTGGTTTCTCGGCCGCTCAGGAACTTTGACAGTTTGTGTGGGAAAGGAACAAAGACAACAATGTTCCCATGTTGCAGACACACAAACACAAACATCCGCTGACCTGACAGATGCTCTGCATGTCTCTCTGTGCTCATGTGGACTCAGTTTAGCCTCAACCCTCACCGGCTACGGTTGGGTTCGGGTCAGTCTGTGTGTTTGTGCCTGTAGCTCATTGTTTTGTGTGTTTATTTCTGTTGCTCCTGTGTTTGTGCATTTACATCTGTGTTACAATGCTTTGACCTTGTATCCTGCGTTTGTCTCATGTGTATTTGTCTTAGTAATTGTGTGTCTGTGTGTAGTGACTTCCATTCGTTACATAAGGAGATTACCTTATGTAACATTTTGTTTTGTTTGCCTTTGTGTGTTCACTTTGCTCCATATCCCAGTTTGCACCCGAGCGCCTACAGTGATATGTACCTGCACACACTCACACACGCACACACACCGTCCGCCAACGTTCAGTCCGGTTCCTTTTTTCGGAGCCGTTTACGTTTCTAAATGTCCAGATTTCATAAGAGATGCAACAGGCTCCGTTTTATTCCTCCACTGATAAAACCACGACAGGAATATTTCATGTTCTAGCTCAGGGACAAACACATTGAACCACTGATTACCTCCTTTAGCTGAAGCAGCTTGTTGCGACAGTTCCTCAGACTTCACAGCTAATTAAGCGTTTACCTATTACCTGTTAGGATCGAGGCCAACTTCATGTATTAATGGGTACAGGTTAATAAAACGACATAAATTCTTTCATGAGCTTTATGAAAGCTAAGAATAAAAGTGTTGTGAGGTAAGGTTGAGTAGTTTTCAGTAGCAGCTGAAGCTCCGTGAAGCTGCGACGTGTGGACCCGTGTGATGTCATTAGTTCCTTAGTCTCCTGCTGTGGATCAGAACTGGTAGCAGACAGACAACCGTCGGCTTTTTATTGGGAACGAGCCCAAAACGACGAGTGTTTCATATCAAGCCGCGGCTTCTTTTCAGCTGTAGAGGACAGAATAAAGACAGCAGCTGTGTCCCACATCCACGGTGTGCGTCGTATTACTAATGGTATCCACCACAGACTAATCCTCTTACTGTTCCTCTTATGTTTGGTCAGTGGGCAGAGGAGAAACTTTACTCAGTCATAAAATATGTGTTATCCAAAGATTTAAGGTGCTTCCTGCTTGTGTTGCATTGTGGGACAACAGGTAATTCAGTGAAATTAAAAGCCGTCACTGAGCCGTAGCACAGTGACTCTATGACATCTAGTCTATTTATTAATATCTCGGAGGCAGTTAGAGATAATTATATAGAACATCCCAGTTCTGTGTCAGTGCAGCCTGTAATTATAAGTTGAAGACATTTGGGTTCTTTGTGCAGCTCCAGCAGCAGAGCAGCAGCTAATCCATTTGATGAAATGCCACAGAAACCTGCTGAGGCGACGCCACCTGCTGCGACCACCGCTGACCGGCCCGTCTGCGCCACCCGGGGACGACGGCGCAATGCACTATTCCATGACACGCCTGTGAACTTGCTGCTCCACTAACCTCCTCCCCACCTCCTCTGCTCGTTCCACCCCCTCCTCTGTCCTCAATTCTGTTCGGCTATAATAGACTGACATTTATCATAATCAGTTTGTTGCTTGCTGTATCGCTCCCTCCTGGTTTTGTGTCTTGCTTTTTAGTCATCTATTTGTCCGTCATCCTCTCTCTCACGTCACCTCCTCTGTGCCACCATCTCTCCTCACTTGTCAGACCGTGGTGGTTTCAGATGCGGATCCGTTTCGTTTCTATCTGGGGAGATTAACTCGAGATGATTACCTCAAATCTGTGTGATTAGCATCGTAGCCCTTTAATGACATCGACAGAAACGGCATTGTTGTGGTTCACACGCTGAAAAGGAAGGCGAAGAAAGCCTCCTGGTCTGTCAGTCCTCTCGTGGTCTTAGCTTTAACTTTAATTATGACTCACTGAGCACATGGCAGCTTGAAAAACACGTCATAACCTTCACAAACTCGTAAGACAAAGAAACACGCTTCACGTCGATGCCCTGGTTCTGACCGAGCGTGTGAGCGCGATCTGCTGCTCGTCGAGTGAGTCTAAGCTCAAGGTTTGTTATTGTGCTTCCATGTGTCTGCCAACGTGCGACTATCCATAAAACCAGTCCTTGTTTCTCACCTCTCACCAATAAGAAGAGAATCGCTCTACAGTGCCAGGTGCCTTTTCTAAGAACATGTGTCTTGAGGAGTATTTCTGTCTTGATTAGAAACCAATATTTGAAAGTTGGAGTGTGTCTGTATCACCATCGAGGCCTGAGCCTCGTTGACAGCTGGCAGATACGAGCGCGTCACAAGGACGTTTCTGCTTTCACACGTGTACATTTTGAAGAACGGTTTGTTTCCGGGCCTGGTCCCAGTCTCACGTTTATCAGCCCAGCTGCTCAGCGCGTCCTCGTCTGCCTCAAGGCCTCAAGGCTTCCTCTGGCTCCGCCGCCGCCGCCGCCGCAGATGTTATGAAATCCTGTCTTCATTCATCATCTATCTCTGCTCTCATTCCTTCCTCTGTCAAGGCCTCAGGGTTTCATTACAGTGTCTCATCTCGTCTTTTCTAAAACGTGATGCTCTTGAAACTCAACTCCCACAATCAGCTCTAACTGAACAGTGTGTTGTTCACGTGACCGTGTTGTGAACCACACATTTCACACCTGACTGATTTTCACGCTGCTGCACTTAGATGCAGATAATTTTACTCAGCATTTCAGATTCAGTTTTCTTACTTTGCTGGAGCTGAACCACGAGCCCTTCAGGTCCGATAAGAGCCTTTAAATCCTTTAGTGAAGTCAAGCTGTGTACTACCACACGTACTGCATCAGCGGAAACACGCTCGAGCTCAAACGCTCATACAGGAAATGGGTGTGACGCCGCGTAGTTAAGTTCTCTTCTTGTCTTTACATCTGCTTCCTTTTATTCTCTGCTTCATTCTTCTGTCCTTTCCTTTCCTTTCGCCTTTCTGTCCTTTCCTTTCCTTTCCTTTCGCCTTTCTGTTCTTTCCTTTCCTTTCCTTTCCTTTCGCCTTTCTGTCCTTTCCTTTCCTTTCCTTTCGCCTTTCTGTCCTTTCCTTTCCTTTCCTTTCCTTTCGCCTTTCTGTTCTTTCCTTTCCTTTCCTTTCCTTTCCTTTCCTTTCGCCTTTCTGTCCTTTCCTTTCCTTTCCTTTCCATTCCTTTCCTTTCCTTTCTTCTTTCTGTTCTTTCCTTTCCTTTCCTTTCGCCTTTCTGTCCTTTCCTTTCCTTTCCTTTCCTTTCCTTTCCTTTCCTTTCGCCTTTCTGTCCTTTCCTTTCCTTTCCTTTCCATTCCTTTCCTTTCCTTTCTTCTTTCTGTTCTTTCCTTTCCTTTCCTTTCGCCTTTCTGTTCTTTCCTTTCCTTTCCTTTCTTCTTTCTGTTCTTTTCTGTTCTTTTCGTCTCCCAGGTTCATTTCCATTCCATTTGGGTTCTTGCTTTTCCTCAGACCATTCCTTTCCTTCACTTTCGTCCTTCACCCTCCCTTCCTTTCCTCTGCTTTGTTCTTTGTGTTTTTCTACATTTTCATTACCTCGTGTATTGTGCTTCACCTACGGTTGCTAAGCAGCAGCTGAAACCATTTTGAACGGAGTGTGTGTGTGTGTCTGCTCTGACTGTCTCTGTGGGTATGTTGGTTTTTGGACAGCGGTTACGTAACTGCTGTCTCGGCCAGAGCTGGGTTTGCCTGACAGATGCACAGTTGCTCTGTCTGCTCCACAGTCTCCTGGAGTCATTTCTGCTGCCTTAGAAGTTCTCTAAACCACACACACACACACACACACACACACACACACACCCCCACACACACACATATATACGACTACTCCATGTTTCTCCATTCATCACTCGTGACCCACAACCATCAGGATAATCCACCTGAGATGCTTTGTCTTGGTTTAATAGCCTTTACAGTCAATTATTCAAAATGAGCTTTTTCCTCCTCCTCCTCTTTATTCCTCGACTCCTGCACTGTCTGCTCTCCTCTTCCTCCTCCTCTTCCTCCTCCTCCTCCTCTTAAACATTCATCAGGCCATTTACTAAACATCTCCTTCTGAGCATCTGTAGGGCTGCCGTCCAGCTGTCTCCTCTCCTCTCGCTTCCTCCCTCTCCTCTCCTCTTTCTTGCCCCGTCTCCTTCTCACACTAAGACTCAGGAGCACAGAGCACTTAGATGTCAGCCGGTTTTATTTATTTTTTTTTTGCAGACGCTTATTGGCTCTGTGTTGTTGAGATTACCTGCCTGACCTTCCGCCTGCTGCTGCCCAGCTCCTCCACCTCCTTTCATTTATTTAAGGCTGTCTTTCCTCTTAGCTTTTCCTTTTCCTCGCATCTGTCCATCTTTCTAATTCTAGTGTCACTTCTTCCTCGTTGTCCGCCCTCTTTCTTTTCCCTCTCACTTTCTTTCTCTCCCTGCTCTTGATCTCAGTCGAGCCTAATCTTCCTCCTCTCTCCATCCCTGTGTGTGTGTGTCTGTTTGTGTTTATCTGTGTGTAGTGTGCAGATATCGGCCGAGTCACGGCCCCAGCAGAGGAGCCGGCGAGCTTTAAGCTGTTACATAACAAACGTCCTCTTGACTTGGAAGTGTGTCATTGCTTTAGATAAGGGTCCCTCGTGGCTGCTGCCTAAAGACGTCTGCAGACCTCCGTTGATGGCAGTAATGCTGGGATGGAGGGATGGAGGAGGAGGAGAACGGCTAAGTGGGGATAAAAGGAAAGAGGAAGGACAAAGGGAGACAAAGAAAAGTGATCAACAGTGAGAGGGAACTGAAAACGGAGCCCCGCTGTCCAGAGGATCAGACGACGAGAATAAAGGAAGGGAGAGACGAGCAGAGGTTAAGGGGCTGAAACCAGGAATGATTTAGACGCGAGGGACAGGTTGTTGTTGTCTTGTCTGTCTGTGGAGGTTTGGTTTGTCCTCTGCTGTCAGAGTCGTTGAATTTATGTGTGGTGTGCTTTCAGTCGGTGAACGTGATGTAGATTCCACATGTGTCTGAGTGGAAATGAAGGCGAGTGACCGTTGGAGGATGTAGAAATCACTGAGCCTCTGCACCGACGGAGGAGTTTTTACTGTCGCTGGCTGTGGTAGAAACGGATCAGAACGTGATGTGTATGTGGCTCCACACTGGGCCCTGTCCAGGACACCCTGGCATCAGAACCGGACCACGGAGTGGAAGGTTGTGACTACAATCACAGAAAGAAGGTTTCAGCTCAGTAATTAAAGTGCAGTGTGATTGTCGGCCATCTGTGTGCGTGTGTGTGGATTAGCGTCCGTAAGGCCGTGGATGCCGACAGCAGCGCAGTAATCTATTGTGGTAATCTACTGCCAATGTGCTGAGGGATCATTAGCCAGATCAGACGACCAGATCCGACGGGATTTACGCAGCGTGCCAGGTGTTGCTCAGCGGCGAGGTTGTACTAACAAATCGGTCAATGGATGGAAACGCTGAATCGGTTCAGGCAAAGGATAATGATTAATGAGCGAGCGGGTGTGTTTGAGTCAGCGTTAGTCACAGTTACTAATGGATTCTTATGCGAAGGTCTGTCTATTAGCTGGTTTATGGGAAACACAGCTGTCAGTGTGTGAATGGAATCATTACCTCAACCTAGAATTCATTAAAAACACAAGCCAATTATCTTACGCATAGTAAATGAGTTGGGAGACGACACACTGACCCGTGAGACGAGACAAGACGATCAAAACCACGAAAGGCCACAAACTATGCAGATGCTTCTGTTTGTGGCTCACAGTCGAGGTGTAAACAAGAGTTACCTCATAAAAACGAATATGTACCCGAATATGTACTGATTTTAGTTTGGAGCAGCGTGAAGAAGAAAGACTCAAAGTCATTTATCATGAACAAAAACTGCTAATGAAGCCAACACCTAGAAGGAGCAGGATTAACAGGCCTGGGATCTGCTCCATAACACGCCGCCGGCCCGTTCGGGCCCTAACCCCGGCGCCACCCTGGAGCCCGACGGACCTGAGCGTCATCACCTCGGTAGAAGGACGCAGCACATTGATGTGCTCTGGACTCACACCGGTGTGAAGCTCTGCGTCACCTGAATCCACATCATCACTCATCAGCTCAAATGTTTAATCAAGCTCCAGTGAAAGCTTCCATGCAGAACCAAAGGCCGTGAAGGAAACGTGGGCTCTTAGTCACTGTGTCTTCCATTATCCAGCTCAGCTCAGCTGCAGCGGTCACTGGTCCAGCCTATACTGCGCGTGGCTGGATTAGTTCATCTGGGATCTTTGGACGTAAATGAGCACATGAGGTTCTCTGTCAAGTCGGACGTTATCGCGTCTCTCTGTCCATCCTTACGTCGCTGCCTCGGCGGCGTGTTGAGCTGTTTTTCCTGAGTGGAGAGCAGCAGCTGAGACCACTTCATTTCTGTCCCTGCCCTCTGAATACAATGGCCCATTCTGTTGCTTCTATGCATTCTGCTTCTGCCTCTTTGTCCTGTCGGCTCCTGTCTCCACTTGTTGCATCTCGGACTTCTTTTCATCGCTCTTCTTTTCATTGAGTGCTTTTGCTCCCGCTCATCCGTTTCGTTGTCATCTTCACTGAGGGACAGTCTTTCATTTTAACCCGTTGTCGTGATTTGTCTCGTCTGACCTTTTCTTGCATCTCGCCTCTTTCCTCTCGTTTCTTCCTCCAGCTCTTGGTCCCATTTCTCTCCATCTGTGCTGCGATATTTCCCTGGCAGCAATTCAGTGGTGGAGAAAATGATCGGATCGGAGCGTAGTAGTGAAACACACCGGAGAGAGGGAGCTGGAGCTTAATGCAGGCTGTGGATTATAACCCATACACTGCATTAAAGGCTTTACAGGGATGTGGCCATAGTTTCCTGGATTGCACCGTGTGCCGTGCAGTGGAAACATACACACATGCAAACACACTGGATTAATGACGACCGACACAACATCAATGCTCCCAAATGACCACGAGCCGCTGTGCAGCGTCACTAACAGCCAGAGACACAGCCGCCGCTCGGCTCTGCCCACCTAAATACCCGCTGACCCGCTTTCTCTAAGCTCGTCTGGCCAACTTAATAAAAAGACGTTTTTGGGAATGAAGAGGAACGAGCTGGCGGCCTGGATAACTCTGACCTCCCTCTGCTCCTGAATATTGGAAATGGAAATCAATACATGTTGGTGTGGTGACCACTACAGGGCCACAGTGTTTCCTCGGGGAAGATTTGTTGAGCTTGTTTTGAGGCTGAACCACAGCAGAGGACTCCGATCAAGACAGACTTATCAATAAAAGCGGTGTGTTCACCGTAGGCCAACTCTCGCTGTGGGAGCACGAACGCAGGTAAACACGGCGAACGTGCAGGAATACTAGGACCCGTGGGTCCATTAGAAAGAAGCCTGTTTGTTCCACGCAGGCGTGTGGCACAGCTGAGGCGCCTGCTGTGCTGGCATGGCACCAGAATCAGGAGCTTCCCTCGTTAGTGGACCTTTGGTTCCTGTGAGTTCACGCGCATCCAGACGCAGGAAGTGTGAGCAGTTACAGGGCGATTTCATTATGTGTGTGGAGTCGTGAACAGTGTGTGTTTGTCGGCGTGTAGGAAGTGAAGCTGTCAGGTTTTCACACGGCACAGCGTGGACCTTGTTTGCTCACGTTCTCTGGACAATAGATGGTCTGTGAGCAACAGGAGGCAGCAGCCGCCTGTTCGCCGCTGAGTCCGCCAGTGTATTAGTCCTTTACAAAAGCGTAACAATAGATGACCTGCGATGTGCTTCAGAGGCTTCGATGGCACGTTTTACTTCCATTCAGCATGAAGGGTTTACATTTGTGAACTGAATCCATGTTTTACAGCAGCTCTGGGCTGACAAGGGAGAAAAGCATCATAAAATGAGAGCAACTGCTGCTTGAGTAGCATTTCTGCTGCTGGAGCTTCACGGGTTTTATCTGCTGCTGTGGTCACAGGTTCCTCTACAACGGACCTGCTGGCGCCGATGGGCCCAAGATGTCAGCAAACAACACCCTGAGCACGGGAAGCAGCGCTGGAGCGTTCGCGGAGCGTGTTCTGGTGCTGATCCTCGGCTGCTTCGTGGGCAGCTGATGACGTGTCTATCATTGTAGTTTCTCAGTTTGTAAGTTGATGCTGTCAGAAAGGAGGTTTAGGGGAAAACTTTACGCCTGTGCTAACGAGACCCCGTCGGAGTTTAAGTTCAGCGTTCGTTAAGAGCTCTGCTTCCTGCCTCCGGCGGACGACGGCCCGATTGGCGGCTTCATCTCTGCTCTGAGAGCAAATGTCAGCGTTCCCTGGCTTTCATTAGCGCTACAGCGTGGGACCTTCACTGAAGCTCCCGATAACAGCTCTTCACTGGCCTGTAATGAGCTGCGATGGTCTTAGCCGAGATGACAGCGGTAATTACATGCAGCGCTGACTCGGACACGTCTCCTGTGAACAAGTTTGCACAGATGGAGACCGAGGTGTGTTTGTGTTTGTGTTTGCAGTTTCACGTTCAATTTCTGAAACGGTTTCAGGGTTTAATGGCCCCTAATGCGGTTGTGAAAATACAGCTGCTGAAGTGGAGGTGATAAAACGCAGCTCAGTCAGTGTCTTGTTTTTCATCTTTTTCTTGTGGTTTGTTGACTTTTTTCCATTTTCTCAGAAACAGAAACAGTAAAATAACCTGAACTGTGCTAATGTTGGTTTTCTTATAATGATACATTTGTTATATACGAGCGGAGGAACCAAAACGAGGTGGAGGAGTGTTTTCACATCCTCCTCTGCTCTGTGAAATCCCCTTATCTGACGCATTGTTGAGATATTCATACATTTACATGCTTGACTTTCACGCCGAGCAGTTTTCAGAACATAAGCAAAAAGACGCAAGATTCGTTTTAGCGTCTGCTGTTTTATTTGCTAGATGCAGAGCACAAAGCGTCCACAGGTTATTTTCTGCTCATTAGAACTGTGAGTGAACGATGAGCTTTAAAGCCGCGAAGCGTCCTTATTAGTTTGAACATTTAAAGGTCAACAAAAACCTCAAAGCTTTTTACTTTTATTCATTGACTGTAAGGAGAAATAAAAAGTGATGGATCAGGAAAATGGCTTCAGAAACACCTGCTGCATTCATGTGAGGTTCATTCTTCCAATTCATTTGGACGGTTCCTTGTTTGTTCTTGTTCTTTTTAACCTCTTGCCTGGTCGTCTGTTTTCTCCCAGGACCCCTCTGTGCAGAAGGTGGGTGGAGGCAGGAAGAAGACGGTGTCCTTCAGCAGCATGCCCTCCGAGAAGAAGGTACTCACTCACAACCCGCACGCTCACGCCTGCGGCTGCGCTGCATGACACGGTTCTCGTGGTTCTCCCCCTCAGGTGAGCAGTGCCGCCGACTGTTTGGCGTTCATGCAGGGAGGATGCGAACTCAAGAAGATTCGGCCCAACTCCAGGGTTTATTGTCGCTTCTACACCCTGGATCCAGACCTGAGCTGTTTGCGTTGGGAGCCGTCTAAGAAGGACGGAGACCGCGCCCGGCTGGACGTCTCCAGCATCCGAGAGGTTCGCACGGGGAAGAGCACCGAGACGTTCCTCCACAACGGACCTCTGTCTGAACACCTGGCCGAGGAAGCAGCCTTCTCCATCATTCATGGAGACGAGTACCAGGTAAGAGGAGAAGACGAGGAAACTCCGTGACAAGTGAAATGCTCGCACCCCCCTTCATCCTCTCTCTCTCCGCAGTCTCTGGACTTGGTTGCATTGTCTGCAGATGTGGCCAACATCTGGGTGACGGGTCTTCGCTACCTGCTGGCTCATCCCTCCGTGGTTGGTGGAGCTGGAGGAGGCGGAGGGATGGGTGAGGGGGGGGTTATGGTGGTAGAGGGCACGCTGGGCAGCAAGATGAGGAGCGAGTGGCTGGCGGCGGAGTTCGATCGGGTGGATGAGGACGGGTACGGCATCGTGTCGGAGGATGTGGCTGTCGCCACCATCTGTAAACTGTGTCCCGGCATCAGGGAAGCCAAGGTGGGAGGAGAAACCCGATGCTCCACTGCTGCTATACACTATGCATTATTATTATTCGGGAAGTGATTCGAGTTCCCCACACATTTAAAGGGCACATTCACTGAATCAGCAGTGAACCAGAACCTCAGAACATCTTTACTCAAACTACAGACTCAACGTGTTTCACCTTCATTTCCTCACTGAAGCCGCGAGCTTTTAACAGACTCTGACGTCTGGAGGACTAATTAATGCTCCTGCTTCAACAGGTACGTCTGCGTTTCAAAGAGATCCAGCGCAGCAAAGAGAAGCTGACCTCCCACGTGACCCGTGAGGAGTTTCAGGAAGCCTACTGTGAACTTTGCACCCGGCCCGATGTCTACTTCCTACTGGTGCAGCTGTCCAAGGAGCGGGAGTGTCTGGACCCTCAGGATCTCCGCCTCTTCTTGGAGACGGAGCAGGGCTTGTCGCTAGCAACCACTGAGGGCTGCTGGGAGCTGCTGAAGCGCTACGAGCCGTCGGCCCAGGGCCGAGAGCGAGGGCTGCTGGGTCTGGATGGATTCGCCCGCTACCTGCAGTCGCCTGAGTGCCAGCTGCTTGATCCGGAGCATCTGGGGGTTTGTCAGGACATGAACATGCCTCTGTCGCACTACTACATCAGGTGCGTTTGGCACTTTTTACTGAAGGCCCTAACGTCCCCCGGGCCTGTCCCCTCAATTAGACTAATGAAAATTCAGTGTTTAGTTTTACAGTGACACCATTAGTTTTTGTTATTAGACCCAGTTAAAGAGGAGAATTGAGAGCAGATGGTCGTAGATGTTTTTTATCGATCCTGGTCCCAGCCTTGCTCTGCCTCCTCCTGACTCAGGACCAGGATTAGACCTCCTGTCACGACAGGCGTCGTGGGTGCTCCAGCTATAAAACCTGCCTCCCTGTGCCTCGGTGATGGGAGGCAACACATCCAGTTCAGGGTCGCACAGTTGCAACCATTTGAATGTCTGTGAATGAATTCACTCAGCGATGGTTTTGCTTACTGCGACACAAGCATTCAGGAATTCAGGCAGCGTCGCATCTAAGCGACTCAGATAAATCGCCCAGCAGCAGGGATTCAGAGAGCAGGCTTGAAATTTACATTTGGAAGGTTTCCCTACTTAGCCATTCATAAGACTTATGATATTTGTAGCTACCATTAGTGTTATTAATAACATGACATCCTGCACATGGTTTGTGTCTTCAGCACGTCGTACCGCTCCTACCTGCTGGATGACCAGGTCCACGGCAGAGCCGACTTAGGGGGCCTCATCAGGGCTTTGCAGTCCGGCTGCCGCTGCCTAGAGCTCGGCGTGACTGACGGGCCGGAGGGGGAGCCTGTCCTTGGGGTCGACTATGGTCCAGACGTCCCCCGCCACCATCACCACCACGCTCACCATCACCACGCCCCCGTCACCATCCGCTCTGCGCTGGAGGTGCTTAATAAGTACGCCTTCCTCACCTCTCAGTATCCTCTCCTGGTGTACCTGTGCCACCGCTGCTCTCCTACCCAGCAGCGCACCATGGCTCAGCACCTGAAGAAAGTGTTTGGGTCCCGTCTCTACACTCCAGATGCGCAGCCTGTCAGTCTGGGAGGGCGAGCCACCAGCTTACCCTCCCCGGAGCAGCTGAAGGGGCGCATCCTTTTAGTGGGGAAGAAGCTTCTCCCAGAGCACGAAGGCTCTGATGGGGAGGTGTCTGAGGAGGATGAGGAGATAGGAGGAGGGGGGCCTCTGGCAGGACGGAGAATGACCATACCTGGCGAGGAAGAGCTGGGTGTGGTCTTAGTGGTGCCTCCGCCCTCTCAGCCCCGGAAGCTGCGCCTCCACAGGGAACTCTCAGACCTGGTGGCTATTGTCCGGACCGGAAGCCGAACCTTCTACTCCCAGAGAGCCTCCCACAAACAGCAGCAGTCGCCGCCCAGCAGCCCCTCCTCCCCCAACACGCCGATGCTCACTGAGCCTCCATACTGGACAATGTGCTCCCTGGGCGAGGGAGAGGCCGGGCGGCTGACCAGCGAGAGCCCGGAGGACCTGGTTATGTTCACCAAGCGCACCCTAACCAGGGTACGACCCAGCTCGGTGCGCCTGGACTCCAGTAACCCTAACCCGCAAGGCTACTGGAAAGGAGGGGTCCAGCTCGTGGCCTTGAACCAGCAGACCCCCGGGGCCATGCTGGACCTCCACAGGGGTCGCTTCTCACAGAACGGAGGGAGCGGTTACGTTCTCCGACCGGCCGTGATGACAGATGAAGTGTCGTATTTCAGTGCCCACACACAGGGATGCGTGCCAGGCGTGCCGCCTCAGACTCTGCGGATTAAGGTGTGTGTGTTTCCACGGTAGACAGTCGAGCATGTCGGCATTTCACTGAAACCCGTCTTTGTACGTGTCACATCTGCTGCTCTCCGTGTGCGCCTGCAGGTGATCAGTGCCCATAACCTGCCCAAGCCTCAGGGCTCGGGGGCAAAGGGAGAGGTCATTGACCCGTACGTGGTTCTGGAGCTGCACGGCGTACCAGCCGACTGTGCTGAGCAGCGGACCCGCACTGCTGCTCAGAACCAGGACGACCCACTGTTCGACGAGACCTTTGAGTTTCAGGTAAGAAATCTGTTACCTAGAGCCGCTGGGAGGAAGCTGGAGAAGCTGGAGAGAACCCGCACGCTTCCCGTTATGGATCGGACTTCAGCCGTCACAGCTCGTGTCCAGCTGCAGAGTTACGCAGATAAACCCGCAGCTTTCCTCAGCTGAGCACGTTTCCTAACCCGGGACGTAAAAGTCAGCAACTCACATAAAATTAACGAGGCTGAAAGTCACGTAATTTAATCATTTTTATGTCAGACACTTAAATCCTCGTCATAACTGGTACAAAATGACTCGGTTAAAGGTTTTAAAGGTTGTGTTTTGGTCCATATAGCAGAGACAGAGAGGAGCACTTCCCCGTTTAAGCTGCATGACAGTTCCTCAGACTAATCCCGTTTACAGGCCCAGAAATAAAGCACATAGAAGAAGACGACGCGTGTTGCAGCTCAGGATGCTCTGCACCGCAGCCTGGTGTTTTAGATGGCGTTGATATTAAGAATCATCCATTAGTGTGACTGTGTGAAATCATCTTTTAATGTAGATGAAAGCATTTGGCTCATGGAGAGCTCCCCGTCTGACCGAGCTTCTGAAAACTAGAGCCCAGAGAGCTTAATGGAGGACCCTCAACATTTAAATGAGGGGCTTCCGTGAATACCCTGATGCATGCTGGGAATTTATGCTGGTTTTAGCGACGTTAGAATGAAGCTTTAAGAAAAGCGTCGGCATAATTCTAGTCTGTGAATGAGGATCTTCAGCGCCAACAGGATGACTTCAAACCCTGTAATGCCTGTGACCCAGAGAATACTGGACTGTAACAACAACAGAGGACACATTAAGTGAAATCTTAGTGTCTGATGGTGGTGTTTGACAGAAACACTTGGGTGTGACGGGAGTGTTCGGTTTAAGCCTTCGGTTGTTTTCACTGCAGGATAAACGCTCCTGGTCTGGGCCAAAGTGAAGGCATCGCCCCCTCGAGTGGGTGTAAGATAAAACGTCTTCAACCTCAAGCAACGTATTGGATGAAGCATGTTTTGTTGGTCTGCAGGTGGAGTCATAGTAAACTAGCAGAAGAATTGGATGCTCTGTTGTGTCCATGTACCTGCAGCGAGCGCGTCTGTTCATGTGACGTGTCCTGTCCCAGAGCCTTTGACTCATCAGCCTTGTGAATTATAACCAGAGGCCGAATGAATAAATGAATGGGAGCAGCGGAGGCCGGCGTGAGACGTCACACACGCATGAAAGGAAACGCACAAAGACCCGCCGAGGTCGCGCTGCACGTTGTAGCGCGCATCCGCCGGTGGAGGCGTCAGCTCGGACATCTTCATCGCCATCTGGCCTCGATGCGCTGACACATGGACGCGCGCTGACAAAACACGCGTCTGTCAGACGTGACGAATGAACAAGTCAAAGTGGCTGCAGATCCACTTCGCTTCATCTTTAGAAATCTGTTTTCAAATAAATATTCCTCTGTGTTTGAGAAGATCAGGGACAACAGCTGTTTCATGGAGCTAAAGAGAAGCGAGTTGATCTCTGTTTGAGCCTGGAGCCAACCAGACGCCGTCGTTTTCAACTCGACTCTGTTTGACCGAAAGCTCATTTTCTGTTAAAACCTTGTTTTCATGTTTTGGAAAAATGAAATCAGTTAAGTCGTTTTTATGGCCCACTGCGTTTTTTGCTAAATGGCACTCGAGGCCGGTCCTGACATTTGCTCTTTGTCTTAATGCGACCGTCTCATCAAAACGTTTCTTTGCTTCAGGGCTTTATTATTTAAATCAGGATCCACAAAAAGAGATTCTCTGTTTGCAATTAACGGCACGATAAGGTGATCTGATGTAAAGCAAAATGCATGAACGCCGATTCAATTAGGAGCTATCTGCAGCCTTGTGCACAGGTGTTATCCATCATCCTGTAACACACTGTGAGATGCTCTCTCTGCGCTCCACGGTTTAATCAGACGAGCGTTGGGCCTGAAGCTGATTGAATCAGGTGTCACAGAGCTCCTCTGCTCGGCTACAGGCTGAAAAATGGAAAAGGAGCGCAGAGACCGGAGTGGACGGCCTGGCGTCATCGCAGTCTCCTGAAGCTGTCTGTCTGGGTCGCCCATGCGTGAACGCTTTGTCCCACCATTCACAGCTTACAGGAGTGGAGGCACATTTCATAACGGCCTGCGGGGGCCCAGGCTTTGTCACGTGCTCCCCGCCTCCGCGCCTCCTTCCATCGTCAGCCATCATACGTGTAAACTCGTGACTTAAATGCTGACTCATTGTCAGCAGAGACCAAGGTCTTTTAGTGGATTATTACAGTCCAGATTTTCAACGTAAGGCTCATCGCTGCTGAGACGCGTCTGTGGCTCTGGCCGTGGTTTGACTCTTTTTGATGCTGCTGATCTTCGTCTGCTGTCGTTGCTGTCGTTGACTCTTCATGGTGTGAAAACCAGAGCCCATCCAACGGAGGCACGTCCGAGGAGAAAACGGTTTCTCTCCTGTGAACGGTCATCTGAGGCCGCAGTGGTTTTGAGCCTCAGTCTGGGAGGAGACACGCAGATGAATCTTTTGGATTCCGGCTCAGGTTTCTGGTGTAAAATAGTATTATTTGAATTTTTCTCATTTCTTTTACTACCGGGGGTCTCAGAGCAATTTGTTTGTGTGAGTGACATTGATTGTGCTCAACAGAACATATGAAAGCACTCGAAAGTGAAATCCAGGCTTTGAGTGTGTGATGCGTGTGTTTGAGAGAAGGACTCATTCTCAGGTCGTAGGTGAAAGCGCCTGAACTGACCCTGAGTCCAGGCAGCGCAAAAGTAAATGAAGGCTGCACTAGTGAATCATTCGTCCTTCGAAGGCAGAGGTCCCTGAGTCACGACAAAGCTGCTCAGCTTGATGAATATAAATCCTGAATCGAATAAGGAACGGCTCCGTTTTAACAATACAAGGGAGGAAGACAACTTCTTGTCAAGACTTTAAATGAACCAGATGAAACAGAGAAACAAACTCAACACATTTAGGCAGTAGGAGGGAATCTATGGCTCCACTGTCCTGCTTGAGATGTTTCCCCTCAGGCCTGAAGGCTTCATATGGTTTGGATGTAGTGTTCACACACACGCGCACACACACACACACACACACACACCATGGCTGTATCCTTGTCATGTTCACAGCATCAGTCTTGTGTGTGTGTGTTTGTGTGTCTTGTCTTCCTGTGGTTGTGTGATTGTATTTGACCTCAGACTCAGCGTTTGTACGTTGATGGGACCCTTTGCAGAGTCGTCCTAGGATTCAGCGGCTCAGACGTGGTTCTGTCTGTGTGGAGACATTAACGGCACAGGATGGATATGCAGAGACACACGCCCAGCGTCGTTTCACCTCTCCGCCTTCGTGTCTCGCTGTGGTCACACGTTCTGGAGTTTATAGTTTTATTAGCCGAGGGGAAGGTGACGGCCTGACATGTATCACATCTGCAGCGTAATTAACATTAACGTGGTGCACGAATGGCTTTGATTTTCAACGCGGGTGGATCATGAGTATCATGAGTTTATGCTGAAATACGTCTGCTGATGACAGGTGTGTTTTCATGTGAGCTTAAGTGTAATATTGTGTGATGTTGCAGACATTTCAGCTCCATCGGTCATCTTTTGTCTCCAGGTGAACATGCCAGAGCTTGCCTTGCTGCGCTTCGTGGTCTTAGACGACGACTACATCGGAGACGACTTCATCGGCCAGTACAGCGTGGCCTTCGAGTGCCTTCAGCCTGGATACCGTAACGTGCCCCTGCTGGGTTTGGCGGGAGACCCCTTACCCCACACCAGTCTGTTCGTCCACGTGGCGGTCACCAACCGGCGAGGAGGTGGCAAGGCCCAGCGCCGAGGCCTGTCTGTGAGGAGGGTGGGGAGGCGGGGACGGGAGTACGTCACGCTGAGGCACGCCGGCATCAAGGTGGTGGATGACGCCTTCAAACTGGCGAGCGCCCCCCTCAGGGAGGCCACAGACCTGCGGGAGGAGGCTCAGGTGAGAGACGGGAGACTTAACATCCAGCAGAATGATCTCGCTGTGTTTTAAGTTTAGAATCACGACTGCTGGAATAAGCAAGTGAATAATGAATCAGGGTGACAGCTTTCCCACCACTGGATGAGCCACAGACCACAGGTTCATTTCAGCCGTCTCCACAGACATCAAGTGTTTGGATTATCCAGGATCCTGGAAAGAGACTGTATCATCTTTCATAGCGACAGAAATCTGAAAACCTTGGCACGTATATTCAAAACTATTGTCATTGCATGTTCAGGTGATGAGTTTTATTCCGAAGCCTTCTAGTGAATCCCGTGATCTGGCAAAACTGCTGTTCGCGAGTTAAAAGAAGCGCTGAGAGCTGAGTCACAGCAGATCAGGTGTCACTCAGCTTTTGTATTTTTAGGCGGTGGTGATACGGCGTCCGGGTGTCGAGGTGAACTGGAGTAGCTCACATCAAGGTGCTGAAATCAGACTCTACCTGAGACGTCGCTGCCGGCTGAGAGAGGCGGAGGAGGATTATTAAGCGTCTATAAATACCAGTACAGAGCAGCACCCACCAGCTCCGAGCTCACTGCAAGCGTCTGTGGGTGGGCGACGTGAATATATGTTTTTAGAGACATAAATATAGCTCATACTACACAGCTCTGTGCATGAAGGAAAGAAACCGCTTCCCCCGATTATAACTCAGCATCTACTGTGACAGCTGTGGGATGAACTGGACCAGACGCACTAATGGAGGTTTCTGAGTGTTAGGAGAGAGCCCGGAAAAGCAGAGGCTGCTTTGTAGTGTGGACACCAGTCCCGTGTTGGAGCTGGAGGTGTGTGCAGATAGATCGAGGTAACCTCCGGCACAATGACTCCGATCGCTTCCCCGTTGTTCCAGGAAACACGGCTGCTCATTTACCGCAAACCTTCTCGCTTCTCATCATAAACCCTAAAGCCTGGCGTACCCCCAACCCCGAAACCATCCCTTCCAATCAGCGTCCGTCACTTCTCACCCATTCATTCACAAAACGCTTTAAGCTGCCGGTTCCAACCGTCCTCTCCCTCCGACGTCACCCGTCCTCGTCTCTCCGCCATGAGTCCAGCTGTGGGCTCATCTGCCACAGTCAGTTATTATTCATCATGTTCTGCTTCGCGTCGGCCTCTCGCTCACACTCGCAGCTGCACAGAGGTGACGTGTGATAATCGTTGGTCCAGCTGGAGCCCTGCCAGGTAGCGAACGGCGTTCAGTGAGGCAGCACAGCTTTTCTGTTCTAGTACCCTCGTGTGCAAAAGTCTGCCTTTACCGTGACGTGACCCAAAATACAACACACTTCCTGTTCAACCCGGCGGAGCGTTCGGACACACCTTTAGTGGCTGGAATTGCTCCACATCTTTTGACCTTTCTCTTCCAGATTTATGCCATATTGTGTCTGTTTTCGCCAAATGCGCTTAAGCTCAGGCTGATTTCTCTGGATTAAACGCGGCAATGTCTGCCATATTGATTTAATTCACAGGAGAGACAGATGACAAGGGGGAAAGAGGGGAAGGGTGCGTGGGCTGTGTCACCCTCCTTGACCTTTACCAGCTTAGTTTTAGCCGGAACTGCACATCCGATCTAATACTATTTCCCCTCTCATCGTCTTTCTCCTGATCTCTGCCCGGTGCTTTCAGAGCACCACGACCAGCTTCAAAGAGCAGTGTGGGCTCCCCACAGTGGCCAAACTCAAGCAGTGCATCGAGAGCCTGGCCACGAGGCTGCAGAGCCCCGAGGGCGGTCTGGGGGCCTCCATGGTGCTGAAGGAGGGCTACCCGTGTCTGGAGCCCTTGGTCAACCTGTCAGAGCCCACGCGCAAACTTCTCGCTGCCTACAACACGGTCAGTAAGAAAATCCTTCTTTTACTCACGCTTTAAAGAACCGAAGAGCATATTTATACTAGAAATGCCTGAAATGTGGCATCTGGCTTTGCTGTTTTTGTACAGTAACTGTTCAAGGGGTGACACATTCAATATGCCTGTAGAAGACAAAAAACACCAAATGTGGCCCAATCTGCTGCTGAAGTACTGGTTTCTAAACCAACATATGCAACAGCATATGTTTAATAAGCGACGGTATTGTCCCTTAGGAGCAAACGATGATGGTCTTGGGTTTGTTTTGGTTCTCAAAAGTCCGTCTATAATTAGTCTGGTGAATTTTCCTTTCACATTGTCCCAAGCTATTAACCGCACAAAGACGCTCCGAGGTGACGCGTGAAACATTCGCCCCCGCTCCTTCGCGGGGACACAGTCGGACTTGCACCCTGGCTGCCAGCTGCGTCTCCTCCTACATCAGATCAGAATCGTCTCCCACCTGCTTCAGTGCTCGCCGATTACTCCCACACACCTCAGCGAAGAGGCAGCTTTTCCCCTCGTCCTTCGTGTTTGTGTGATGTCTGGTTGCACATCACACCTCTTCAGGCTTCCTGGACGCTTTCTGTCAGTCATCACATGCCCTGAAGCAAAAGTCCTTCCTGCTTGAACTGTTATGGCACAAATGATAATGTTGCACATGTACCTCCTGCTCTGACGTGTTTTATAAATGCACAGATGGTGTCTTGTATGCTGATTTTGGGAGTTCCACGTCTCCTGGAGCAGTGGGTTGATTGACAGCACTGACTTCCAATGAGCCTTTCTTTGTTTATTGTCTGTGCAGATGATCGCAACCCAGAAACAGCTGATTGAGAACGCTGACGCCGTTCAGGAGAGGATCGCACAGGTGCAGAGAGAAGGTAACGTGTTCAAGAGCACTCACCAACAACGCGACCAATCCTAGAAATTCACCAATCGACGTCTAACACGAACATCAAACAGCTGAAGTTAATGAGGTTTACGGTGTAATTCACCTGAACGGCAGGCAGCGTGTCCATGAAGTCACTCTGAGGACAAACTACCGTATTTTTAGACAACTGCTGACCTTTAACTGGCGAGAGAACATACCTGACAACACACCCTTGAAGAACTGCGTCGACGCTTCCCCCAGACATTTTGTTTACTAGTAGTTATATGTCATCTGTGTCTGAATGTCAGATACACACCATCCCCTCTGAATCGCGCTGGTATCGCTTGGTTGTAACTAAAAGTTTGCAGGATGTGTTTTTGGGGTGGATGTGTGGCGTTTCCCTCAGGAGAGTCTGATTCCAGCACATTCCCGTATTTCTGCTGATGTATTGCCAGCAATAAGGTCACGTCTCTCATGATGACTTGTGGGTTTTGCAGGGATGGACTTCCATGAGGATCTTTCTCGGCTTGGGGAGAAGGAAGGGCTGAAGGGACGCAAGCTAAGCAAAGCTGTGGAGAGTTTCACGTGGAACATCACGGTCCTGAAGGTACTGAAACAAAAAGATGCATATGAATTATTATTTTGTTGCCTGGTGTAAATAAACTTTTTCCCTGTGTTCCAGGGTCAGAGCGATCTGTTGCGGGGAGCTAAGATGGATTCCCTGGATGCTCTGCGACAGCTGGCTTTGGCCTGTGAGGCCTGTGGACTCACCTCCTCTTCCTCCAGCTCCTCTTCCTCCACGTTCTCCACGGCTGAGCTGCACTACTCCTCCCACCCCCTGTCCGGCCGTCGAAGCAGCACACACGGCAACGGACGCATCTGACATCCTGCGCCTCCCCAGAGTCCCAACACGCTGCCGACGATGAGGAGGAAGAGGATGGAGTCATGACAGAGGCCAAGAGGAAGGAGGAGGAAGCCGAGCTGTTCCTGGCAGAGTGGATCCCTTCATCGGCGCGTCTAGCCTGGCCTAGTGTGTCTGTTAAAGCCTTACTGGCCGTTTACGATCCTCTCTGTGTTTTAAGTCACAGCTAGTGATGCCGAGTAGACGGGGCAAATTATTAATCCTCAGCATCTCAGCCGTTTCACCTTAAACAACATTTTAGTGTTATGGCCAAAAGCTTCTTAGCATTAACATAAACATCCCTGACTGACCTCAGGCTTGACATCTAAAAAAGTCCAGGCAGCAGGCGCTGGTCAGGTTCAGTTTGCAAATGATTCCGAGGTGGAGATCTATGAGGATGGGATTTAGAGAGATGGATTCAGAGGGTTTAGGTTTCTTCAGACATGGCCTAACACCTCTGAGATGCTGGCTGTAGTTCCACACATGTGGGTTATGTAACCTCCTCTCTATACTACATGTAGAACATGGGACTCGCTGTACGTGTGTCTGTGTGTAGGACGTGGAGGTTGTTGTACATGGTAGTGATGTAGCAATAATAATAGAGGCGCGTTGTTGTGTCAGAGAGGACTGATAGACGGTGTTTCGACATTTAGCATGCCATCATCCAGAGCTGATCTCCTGCTGGTGCTTGTTAGTGTTCGTTCCTGCTGTGGTGGTCTAGGCTTAGCACACAGAATTACTAAGATAAAATAATGTGAGGTTGGAGGATCAGCTCTCAAATCAAAGTCTAGTTTTGACTACACTAAAGCGACCAAACAAGCCAGATGCGATTTGGGCTGAGTTGGATTCAGTCTAATGCTCCATGGGACGTTTTTATGATGGATGGATGCAAAGTGAAGGAGCCCTCTGACCAGGTGACATGTTGATAGGTCATTCTGGCCTTTTAGACGAGCGGGACAAGCTGCACATCACTGTCACAGATCACCGGCTCGTCCACCCGGCTGGGTTCAGAAACCCTCACCTGGCCCGTCTGAAGCTCACCTTGAATGGCACCACGTATTTTCATACACTTTCCGTTTCGATCTCTGTTCGCTTCGATCATCCTGTTGTTCCTCCTCTTACCCAGCGAGGATACTGGGTACGGTCCGAGCTGAAGAGGCTCTGCTACAAACGTTACGTGTCGCTGTTTATTATTCGTGTGTGTAATTGTGGAGGACATTCTGATATTGGAGCGAGAATGTGTTGACGGTACAGATATTGGATTAACTTTTATTCACACGTGTTGTTGGGCGGGTGAACCTGCAGAGCCTCCTAATTGGCCGTGAGCAGTAGACAGAGTGACAGCCCCTGCTGGTTTGGTCTATTAATAACTCCCTGACTCGCAGGAGGCCTAGGGATGTGTGCCGGTGTGCTTATGTCTGCCATGATACCGCGGTGCCCTAATTCCTGCTTCCGATGATGCGAACGGCTTCTCCCGCCTGCTCACGCAGTCTTTGCCAAACCTGCCATATTTCCTCCTGAATAAGGTGGAGGAGGCTTCACTGAGACGTCCTCTCTCGGAGATCTGCTTACCCGCAGAGAGGAAGTCTTTGCATTAATGATGCATCGTCTCCAGTCTCAGCTTTCTGTGCTCCACTTTACAGGTCTGCTGACAAAGGTAATACACCTGGCTGGTAGACAAGCGGTGGTGTTATTTACTTCAGCTGCGGGTTTGACCTTTGAGGGCTCAGGTTACAGCAACTGAGTTTTATCTGGTTTATTTATCAGGCGCACACTGTATTTACAATGAAGATTGTTGGTGGAGAGCTGTGCTGCCACATGGAACAAAGGCACCGGGTCACAAGTGAGAAACGTGTCAGTTACCTGCGTTTCTGCATGATTTAACTGACTCCAGTTACGTTTTGAATCTTTCACTGCACACTTTCAAAAGCGAACTGTGTGTTATACCCTTCAGGGCAGCTACTGGTTTGGGTTAATGCTCCATGGTTCCGCAGTTTGCAAACATTTTCATGAACCCTTTCTGGTCCTGGTTAGTTCCTGAAGACACGTGTGGACCCGGTTTCCCTCTTGAAACACAACGCGCTTCTCAGTGTGAGTGACTTTAGCTCATTCTTCGCTGCGTGGCTTTAGCTATTGAAGCTCATCAGTGCGACGCTGTCAGACGAACAACTCGGCTCATGGCCTCCACACAGTCGCAGGTTCTTCATTTGAATTTGATCTTTCTGTTGCATTAGCATAAGCATCGTGTTCAGCGCGATGAGTCACTGGTCGATGTGGACGTTGCCGTACGTGGTAAATGAAGTTTCCATAAGGTTATGGGTACAAAGCATTTACTCATTCACTCTGCTTCACACCTCACATGTTCACTTTGCAGTATTGAAGCAGTTTTACCTCTTGGAAGGTCGCTGAGCTCAACCGCTCACTACAGTGCTTTACCATGATGTTCAGTATATTGTATCACCTGCTACCCAGTGTCGCACCTTGATCGCTGAAGTGTGGGCTTCGCCACTTGATTTCAAACCCTTTAAAGTTGTTCAGGTCTACACATGTTGACGCTTGCCGGCGTGGACTGAACCGACCAGGGTGCTGCATTGAGGAGCGTTGTATATGTTACCCAGTGTCTTAACCTAGAACTAGCTCCCTCTTGTCTTTGCAAACCAGTGGACAGTGTGTAACATTCAACTTATATCTGCCATCGTGATGTGGACAAAGTTGTGTGCAACACTGTGTACCGTGTTTTCCGGCCTGTAACCCCCATGACGCTGCAGTGTCTGTGTTGGCCTGTGCCACGGCTGACCTTTAATCCAGTGATGTTCCTTTAACTGTTCTCACTGTATGTTTTTTTTAACAATAAAAAGAAACTTAACAAAAAAAGAAAAAGCCTAGAAAAGATATTTATTGAAGTGTGTTCTAAAAACTAATAAGTACAATTAATTAAATTGACATTGCTTTTATTTTGAAAAGCTACAGTGTTTTCTATATGACGACTAACCTAAATATAAACAATATGTATCGCAGAATAAATAAAATGATCTTTTCTTGACCAAATCCTTTTGCTGCTTCTGTTTTATCTGACACTGGTGACACTGGAACAGAAAAAGTAGAAATTACTACAGGTGCATATGTTCACTACTTCTCAAATACTCTTAGTTTAAACATTCTGTACAGTAAGTATTGAAAAATATGAGGAGTTTAAAGTACCAGCCAGTTGATTTACGTGTGAGAATCTCCGGGTAAAAATACCCCGATGGCCTTGTTGAGCTGGAAAAGACTTGCGGAGTGAAGCGTCTGCGCCTGATTAACGATCTTTGGGTGAATGCTCACCTGTTCCCAGCGGCCTGGCCTAAAACTGCCCCATTGCGTTTTAATTGAGTTAAGCGTAACTCGTTAATTAACACCAGTTAAACATCTCCAGTTGGCCTTGTTTGCTACTGATACAGATTCTTTAGTGCGTTGCTCAAGTTGGAAAGTTTTGCCTTAATTAAATGTACGCGTTCTATCGTCGGGTTTTAATCCGGGTACTTTGTCGCGCGGGAACCTAGGATTCAAAATGGAGGTTCGAGAAGACGACGAGCTGGGAGGTCTTTCATATTCTAATTAACCAGCAGGCGAGTTTACAAGGGAGGGTGAAGAATAAACGAGTACACTGGTTGCGTTGCATAATTACTGTAATTAATGTTTGGGTGTCTGCGTTTTAAGCTGGAACGGCCTGCAGAGCTTTTCCTTACTGGTCAGAACCAGTTCTGCGGTTTCAGGTGGTTTCAGACTCAATTTCTACCCTTACAGGAAACTCTGACGTGTTTGTGTCAACATGGCGGCTCGTCTGCAGCCAAGACAACGATAATCATAACGAGATAATGCGCCCAGTGACATTAACAGGTGACACCCGTGTCTTCTGCTAGTTTTACTGGGCAGCTTGTTTCCGGTGGCGCCAGCAGAGGGAGCCAAACATCAACTTATTCACAGGCAAAGCTGACCAGTACCTGACAGGTCCAGTTACGAAGGAACACTTGAAGTCGGTAAGAACAGTTCAACAACCCAGAATATGTTTTATTTGGTTTAGTATTCGACTCTGTCGTCTCTTTGCTTTCAGGGCAGCTTTGCTCATCCTCCGTCGGCCTCGCACTTCGTCACCTGGAACTGGTTCCCAGAGATGCTGAGCGCTTTGCTGCTTTCCTCCTGGTCCAACTCATCCCAAACCACTGCCTTCAGATCAGGTAAATGTCAATTCCAGGTTGTCTGATTCTTCCATCACTCTCCTCCTGGACAAATGACTCCTACGTAACTCAGGCGGGTTTGTTACTGTCCTACAATCTAACAATGGTCCCACTAAGCATAAACCAGGGGCCATGCAGCTAAATAGTACCTTCCACTTTGACTTGGCCACCAATAGTGTCCCACCAACTCTTTCACCCTCACGGTGGAAACCTCCAGAATCCGGAAGCATCCGTTCGCTTTTTCTACATCTAACAAATCTCAGGAGGTTCTGGCAGCAGATGGAAGGTGATGGAACTGTGTGGTAGTGTAGGCGGTGACATGACAAGCTGTCAGGCCCTAATGCAGCCTAACATCTGGAGGCTGTTGACCAAGCCACTTCTTGCCTGCCAGCCGCGTCCTCTAGCCTGAGGCCAGGAGCCACCCGAGGGACGGACATCCCAGGCCAAGATCGCTGTTTTCAAGGCACCAATCACTTCCTTATCTGCTGTCATGTGAGAGGAAGCGAGTGCTTGTTTTGGGGTGATCTTGACTGAACTACAGCTTCAGTCAGAATAGATAAATGAAGCTTCAGTGGGTTTTTACTTTGAAGCGATGTGCATTGCTTTGCAGCGTTGACAGACACCATGCAACTTGTTTCTCAGTGTATTTATCCCAGTAAACAGCTGTGACAAACTACAAATAGACATCATAAGACGGCCTGTGTGAGTGGGTGGCGCAGACGCGACTCCCGGCGCAGCAGGATAATTCAGGACCTGTTAAAACCGTTAGCGCCATGAGGCACTGTGCTATTAGCGCTTCATGCTCGCCTGGAGCATCCAAGAAGCAAGTGCCTCTTCTATTTTAATGACAGCCCTCACCCAGAGGTAATTTCACCGTGATTAAGGCAGGAGGGGAAAAATCATCTCTTAAAAGTCTCTAAATTGCATCTTATTTATCCACCTTTTAACTAACTACAAAAGGCAGACAGACAATGGCACTGCATGTTTCTACCGCTGCCGGTGAACAATTATACTTGAGACATTATCTGGGCCATCGTTATGGTTATTAAATACGGCACCCAGGAGATGACGCAGAGGGAAGCTGATGGAAAAGTTTAGTTGAAAGAAATTAGATTTTATTTTTTACTTTTTCTCAACCACCTTTAACCTGATGCGTCGTTAAACGTAGTTCGGTGAATAGGGGTCTTAAGCAATTCTTTCAGCATGCATCTCCTGTACTTTACCTTTATCCGTGGGCTGTCTACCAAAAAACATTGGTATTGGTGTTTGTAGTCACACTTCCTAAATTCTCCCAGCGTTGCATTTTACCCATGTTAAATTTCACTATGCCAATGTCTTTTATTCAAAACTGGTTGCAGTTTGGCGCTAATTAGCAAAGGTTAGCATTTTAGAGTTGAACATGCTGCAAACAGAACCATCTGAACTTGAATATTTTCTAAACACATTGATTGTAACCCTGTGATTTTGGCATTTAGACCAGATCGCTGTTCTGCTTAGACGGTGCTCAGGGTTTTGGGTTTTTCCCTCTACATCGTCAACCAGTGTTTGCTCATGAGGGATTGTTGACGTGATAGATTTCTAAGTTCCTGACCTAAATTGTGAAGTGGCTTCATATTGGTCCTTTTGTCATCTGGTGGTATGTAATTGAATTGTAGTCCTTGGATATTGGTGTTTCAGTCCAACTAGCACGTCTGAAAATACAGTTCATGTCTGGGCAGCACTGCCTCTGTGTCTCGTCAGATCGGCAGGCAGGGAGGGCGGCTAACTTCTCAGGTCGGTGACCCTGAAAACCGGCTGGGCTTTATACACAAACTTAATAATGTAAGGTGAAAGTAAGTAAACTTGCAGCAAAGCGTAATCATGTGTCAATCAGCTGTGATCACAGAAGCTGGTTTAATAATTAATTCATGTTGTCAAGCTTCTGCCTTTGAACTGGAAACCAGAAGGAGCTTTATTACAGAGTTATTGTGAGTCATTCTGTTTAGTACAACTTCTGCATTCAGACTAGGAAGTGATTCTTATCAGATGATCCAAAAATCACTTGCAGAACCTGCAGTGAGCGCCGAGGTCCCGTCAGGGCTTGTCCGTATCAAATCACACTCCATTGTGCGAGCGTGGAAGCAACATGCGTGGATAATTACACTAAGCAGAGTCGCGGTGGCACCTCTGAGGCCTCCCATTCCTGAAGACCAGAGAAGTCCCACCTCCCTACCTGAGCAATCACACACCATCTTCAGAGACATTGTGTTATAATCACAGCCATTCATCACTGGCTAAAGTTAGACTTTGCATCCTCGCGAATCATCCCCGACTCAACTCTGTCCGTTTATTTTCTCACTTGATTGCATCAGTCAACTGTTAGTCACACAGTCGCTGCCTAAGTCAGTCGCTGCTTTGCAAAGGGCTGAAACACTCGCTCGTCACACACTCCAGCTAATGTTGCTAATGTTAATAGCCTGTGCCGCTTTAATTGGTAGCTAAACGCTGTGAGCAGGGTTCCCACTGTGTGTTTAATGAACAGGTAGCACTCCATGATTACAGCAATCTCAACCCACCACCCTGCTGCTACAGACTCCCTCCACACACATGAACAGTGGACGCACACACTGTCCCCGGCTTCGCACGCAAATGGACAAAGGCAATTTAAGAGGCTCCTGCGCGCTGCAGGATGCTGGGTAAATTAGAGACGAGGGAGAGAGGGACCGGGCGAAGGAGACAACAAAAGAAAATGAGGCGAGATGAGCGCGACGAATGATTACTGGTTTATGAAGGAGAGGAGAGGAGGAATCATTTCATAGCTCATGGTTGTGCGTATGAACCATAGTGTGTGTTCGTTTTGCTGATGATAATAGAATTTCTTTATTTTTTTATTTTTGTGATCGTATTTGAGCTGCTGTAGTTTTCAAGGGACACTCAAGACAAACTTGTCTCAGCGCTGGACACTTATTTCCTTTCCCCTTCATTTTCCTTCGCTGCCCTGCTCTCTTCTCACCTCTCCTGTTTCATCTTATCCTGTACTATCTTGTTTCCTCTTCTCTACAGTTTCCCTGAATACTTTTTTCCTCCTCTGGCTTTTTTGTCTGTTATCTCTTTATTTTTTCCCGTCCCCTTGTTTCTTCCTCCTGTGTTTCCTCCTCTTCTGCCCTGTCCGTTTTCTAATCTCGTTTCCTCCATCTATCTGTCCTGAGGCAGAGTGTGAAACTCCTCTTCTCAGTCATCTGACGAAGATGTGAGACGACAGCCACCTCTTTTCTTTTTACCACACTATGAGGAGAAACAGAGTAGGCTCTCGTTGGAGGCCTGTATATACGTACGGCTGGGTGGCAAACCTCATGTTGTATACATATTTGCTCAGAAATCCCCCCACTCTGTTCCCCCACCCACATGTATGTAAACAGGCCTCTGCCAATCTCTGCTTCCATGGGGGAGATGCGATGGGTGAGGGGGATGTTAAAGGAGGGCTGCATACAGCTTTTGCCAGATGCCCTTTGTAAATAAGCAGGGAGTCCTGACTCACCCGTCCCGAAGGACGCAATCAGGGTGCCCCCTCCCTTGTCGGACGGGTGAGGAGGGGTAACGAAAGGTGAGAGTCTGGTCTGTATGTGCCTGGTGCTGACACAGAGGAGCTGTGGGTCTAATTCATTAAACCAGCCTTCTAATATAAACAGCCATTCATTTGGCTGCCTGACACTGGGCCGTCTGGACAATGTGAAGAGCCCCAATAGAGCTGCTATGCGCTGCCTGTGTGTGAGAACGGTGCAGCTCGTATGCATGACGTCCCAGTCGCCGCTACAGTGAGTGTAGCCAGAGGCCTGCGAGAGCCTCGACGTGGTCCACTGAGCAGCTGAAATCCAGTTTAGTTTGTTTGTTTTTTAATCCCTGATGATGCAAACCTCACTTGAATAATGTGATCTGATTGATTTGGTGATGCAAAGTGCAGCAGCTCTATAGCAAAGCAGTGAGAGAAAAAACGACAGCGGACCTCAGCACGGTCTAAAGTGCAGGATGGGAAACCGTCTCAGGGTGATAACGAATGTTTAAGCCACCAGCCAACAGAATATTCACACGGTAAAAAGTGGAATTAATGATCAATGATCGTTCAGATAAAATGTTTATTTTTTATTTTTCAAGTCTGGAAGTTGAGGCAGTAATCAAAAAACAAAATGGACAATAGTGACACAACACATTTTTCTGCTCTGTACTTTATTTGTATAACTTGCAAATAAAAACGACTGTGTGCACACGTACACACACACACACACACACACACACACACACAGACTCGCTGCTTTCCAGACCCCTGCAGAGCCAAATTGTCCAGATCAGACCCCCTATTTCACACACTTAGCTCTATATCTTGTTGTGTTTCTTTTTTTAAGTGAATTGTTTCCTTTTGTTAATCGGAGAGAAAAGCGAGGGTTGAGGCTGCAAAGGAGCCAGCGTGCTGAAAAAAAGCAACTAGCGGCTGAGTGTATTTTGATGTAATGTGCAGTGATGGGTTATCTGGAAAAATAAGGCTTGTGTCCTTCAGCGGTGGCAGCTTTTTTTACTGTTGTGTTAAAAAATGGGAGGTTTTTAAATCCAATTCATCAGAAACTTTCCATAAACTGAGTTTGACAGTTTTAAAGTGGAAGCTTAACAAAAAAGGAGAGAGGGTAAATCTCGCATCATATCACTGAACCACATTCGGTTTGAGCTTCGTGTAGGTGGCAGATGTCCACTGACCCTCAGCCTGACACGCCCACTGACACTGAATGTGGAATGTGGGTTTTATGGGTTTACATGTGCACACGTACATGCAAACGCATGCATGTAAGCATCCACCCACCAGACGCACACACGCACCTTGGTATCTGTGACCACTAATTGTGTCTGGCCAGTGCGTCCCCAGCAGCCAGGGTCATGGGAGTGCCGCGGCCCAGGACAGGGTAGCCATTGCGGTAGCCTTTAAACATAGCTTATCCTGAGGCCTGTTATTACCCTGAGAAACTATCATCCTTTTCTCCTCAAAACCGTCCCGCTCAGGCGATTTAATGAAGCAGGCATTCCAGCGCAGGGAAGTGAGCGACAGTTCCCACAGGCCCACGCTGCGCCAGCAGTTGATGGTTCTAGACAACAAGCTTCGGGAAGAAGTCCGATTCTCTTACAGGAAACTGGCTCATCCTAACAACGCTGGGATCACTCGTCTTTGTTCAGCCGTTAAACATGAAGCAAATTCAACTGATGACAGGCTCACATTCACAGTCTCATATTTAGTGTTTAAATCATTGGTTTGAGACGGGTCCGTGTTACTATGTGTGAACAATAAAAGCCCCCAAAAACTGTTCAATTACCAAAATTGTTCAGAAGAAAATAAATAGATGCTTTTCTTTACACACAAATTTCTAACTTCATAAGTTATTCATAATTTAATGGTTATGGAGTATTTGTAATTTGTAAATAATTGCTGTAAAAATGTTTTTTTTTTTTCCCCATAAATGCTTTTTTTAAATATATGTATTTTGCACTGTAGAAGGCTGGTGTATCTGGTAGTGCATTATGATGCAGGTACAGCATTCATACAGGATGTGATATGTAAAACACTTGAACATAACATCAAGACAACTAAGTTTATAATTGTTTTTAAATATTTTTAAGGAAAACTAGATTACAGCGTCTTGAAGCTAAACGTTTTCTGCTTTGCATTGTAATAAACAGTCCACAGTTTTATATACTTTTGTAGACACCACTATATAAGGTTGATTTTCCATAGTCTAATTAATTAATTACAGTTAAATTTTTACTAAATTAAAACAGAAAAACTAAGCCTCATCCCTCAGCGTTAATATTTAGTTGCAGCCCAGATTATTCTGTTAGTAAAAACACATCAACAGAGTTTCTGTGCAGCCTGTGTTCACCTGCATAATAACAGATCTCACTGCTGCTGCTTTAAAATACAGTTGAACTTGAACTTGTTTATCTGATTTATTGATCTATATCAGATTTTTCAGTAATGGCACAAACATCTAATCACGTCCTGAGGCTCCGTGTGTAACGGCTTCTATTAGTACTTCAGGAATCAGCGCGTCTCCTTCAGTATAATATCATTTGGAGAACACAGGCCTCAGCTTGTCTTCTCCTCAGCAGGACCCTCAGCTGTTGAGTTGAATTAGTCTCCTGCTGCCTTTATTAGCGGCAGCGCTGGAATCAGAGAAGGTTGTCTGTGTAGATCGCAGAGGAAGGAAGGGGGAGGCTGGGGGTTGCGACCGCTAAGTGCTTCACTTCTGATCTCTGATGGGGGTCATGGGGTCGCCGCTCAGCCTCACCCTGATGACTTCTGACACCGCATGAGCAACCAAAACCACACGCAAGTCAAAAGATCCCCACCGTAGAAACGAGTGCAGCGCAGACACACTTAACTCAAGTGCAAGTACTTCTGCACAAGTATTTACTCCAAGTTAAAGAGCAGCTCACAAACTCATTTCCTGTTTTCACTTGGGAACAAAATGGTGAAAACGTGTGACAGTTCCGACAGAATGTGGACTAACTGTCTTAGAGCAGCTGTTAATGGGTCAGGCTTTCAGTGGATGTTTACTGGAAGTTTGCTCTCTAATCATATCACCAAATTAGCAGTAATTTGAGGTTCTGAATCAGACTGGTTTCATTTTACTCACTAGTTATGTCTGAATGTACCAGTCTCTGACAAGTTGTAATTAAAAAAGAATGTAATCACACATAATGCCTGTTTTTAACAATACTTTGGACTTTTTGAGTGGCAAACAAAATCCAACTCGAGCAAATATTGAAAAATGTGAATATTTAACAACTTTGACATGAGCTGAATTATAAACTGAAAGTAAGAAGTGTTTGCAATGTTTACATATTAAAACCCTGTCTCCTCCTTTTCCTTTATCATATTCATCCTCCTTCGGTATCGAAGTTCTCCGCTATTCATGTTTAGAGAGAGAGAGTGTTTTATGGCATCAAATGTAAATATTCTGCATCTCGTGTGTCATTTTACACACATTCCCCTAAAATTCTGACTGGGTTAGTGGTTTTTGCAGCAGAAGCACATTGGCTAAGGCAGATGGTTTTGTTTAAGTGTGAACATTCATTCGTCAGGTCTCTGTGGAAGTTCTACTCCTAAACTTAACTGTGTTAAGTGCCACCAGTGACTGTACATGATGCCGCCGTGTTTTGGGGCAGAATAGAGTGAAAGCATTCAGATTGAGCAGACATCACGCACAGATTGTTTGCTGTAAACTAGCGTTAGGTTCTCTTTGGTGCTTCTTTCTGCGTTTCCTGCTGACTGAGCGACCAACTTTAATCAAGTTCTCGTCCAGTGACGCGTCCCACGATCCCCGTGTGCCTGCCTCTGGGAGGCTGCTGCTGCCTTTGTGTCAGACTCAACAGGTAACAGCACCTTTAGTGGCGATTCCGGTTTTAAAAGGTAGAACTTTAGGTGTAAGTAAAGACTTGATCGGTGATGACCTGCCTCCTACGAAGGCAAATCTTCACACTTCATGCTACTTAGTTATTGCTGGAACAAAGTGGAGGATGAAGCTAACATCCTCCTCCCTCTCGCCCTCCTCCTGTCCAGACTGTCTCCTGTGTGTTTATCTTCTCATCAGAGCTCTTCATTGGTAAATAAGGGTTCCCCGCCCAGTGTTTCTGTCTCACTCCTCATGCTCTTGCATCGGGCTCTTACTGCATTGACCCCCCCCCCTGCAGTGCCTCCCTCCTTGTCTCGGCGTGTGTGTAACTATAGCGGCTAGTGTTTAGGCTATTAGACCCGTCTATTTACAATCTGGAGTTTCCTATTGATTATGTCTGACTTCTCTCTCTGTTTACACGGGGAAATAAATAACACATGTCGCCGACTCGCTCCGACTCCGCATCTTCTTTCTCCTCCTGCTCTGTCTCTCCGCTCCTTTCTTTCTCAACCTCTCGCTCCCTCTCTCCTTTTTTTGTATAACTGTCAGTGTTTCTTAACTGCTTCTTTCTTTTCCTTTTGATGGTTTTCTCACAACTTTCCCACTGTTAATGTGGCTTTGACTTCAAATGCAGATTTTTTTAGCTTGGTTGTAGCAGTTTGTAAAAGGAAAAGCAAAAAACAAGAGGAGAGTACATTCCTGGTCACCCACAGGTTATAATATATCAGTCACGACTGTCACAGGCGCAGACACAGCATTCGGTATGAATGTGCATCTGTGTACGATGCATGCAAGTAGGCACCCGGGGTCAAAGTGAGCGGAGACGCAGACATCAGAACTGCTTTTGTTGCCATGCCTTCCTCATTGGTAACAGGAGCTGAGCGTCTGGGCTTCGGACCAGCCAGTGTGTCATACGTTCCAGCAGAACCGCTCCCCGCCTCCTCTCCTGGGCTCACAGGAAACAGATAGCCGCTGTGATAAGACTGAAGTTCCACCGTGGCGTCGCTAGTGTTGAGGAGGGATAAGGATCTAAAGCATGAATGTAGAAATGCAACGCGCTGCATCGCGAGTGAACGTACCGCGTTCAAATGTTTGTTAAAACGAAATAATGCTTGTTGGCTTCTTCCCCAGATGCAACAGTAGAAATCTCATTATACGCATGAAGTGCTTATATATTATGTTGTAGATGCACCTATAAATATTTATTATATTCATTCTGTGACCACCCTCTTTTAAAATCCATCATTAGAACCATTTCCTAATATTATTCACTCTCGTCTGACTCCAGCCTCCACTGTGACCTCTGTAATAATCCTACCTTCATTTAAGGTGAAGCTGAACCTCTTTGTTCTATTCAGTGAAGCTCTGACATCTGAATGAAGCAACTTTAAATCATTGTCTTTGTTATTTCTGATTCTAATCACTTTCATATAATTACAATATTAAGCACACATGTAAATGTAGGTAAATTACTCAGAAGTAAATGTGCAGTTATTAAAATAGTTTAACAATGTTTTACTAGTAAAAAGAAAAAGACCTTAGACTCAGTCCACAGCTTTTATTGTGTATGAACGTGTTTCTCGGTGTAAATCCAGTACACGAAGCTACAGTATTTAATGAATTGTTCATGTTTTAGGCTGGAAGCTGGAAGTAATTGTAGCTATTTACTACTTTTTAAGAGGACTGTAGAATTAACAAACTTGGCTGCAGCATGTGTGGACGGGCACTTTGTTTTTTCCCACCACTGACTCGCTGGTGTGTGATTCTTTCAAACTTCAAACATTCTCCAAAGAGAATTAATCTGCCAGCCTCTTAAATCAAGTGCAATTATTCTGACACTAATATCTACACAACAGCTCTTGTTTTTGAACAAAGCAACAAAAGGAACAACAGGATTCACCACATCCTGTCTATTTTCTCACAAAAATAAGTTTTAACTCGAGACTCATAAGTGGATCAGTGGTTTCTCTGGTCAGTGCGTTTTTTTGAGTGTCTCCTCTTTATATTTGTGCTGGACGGCCTTTGCATGTTCCTGACTGTATTTATTTGTGCTGCTCTCTATAAATACCAATAACCGACCCTCGTTGCATTGGCTGTGGGAGGGGGGGTTGTTCTCCCGAGCACCTCTCCACCATCAGGAGGATGAGATGAAAGCGAGGAACAGCAGAGACGCAGCGTGTTTATCAGACAGAAGTTGAATAACAGGTTGCGGAGGCTGTAACTCGAGCTGCTTGTGTGGATGCGTACGCCGTGTTATGCTGTGTCTGTAATGCAGGACAGTTACAGGCTGTGTTGTCCCACAGTGACACCACATATTTTAACCGGCAATCAAACAAACTCCGTCTTGGTTTCTGGGGGGCCTTTCTCAAGCCAAAGCGCCACAGTTTCTGAGTTAGGCAGCGTCTGAGGAGGAAGACCGTACATGAGAGCATAAATAAAAGCGGTAACACATGAGATGAGTGAGAGCCGGGAGGTGGAAGGTCTCCTCTGCGGCCAACAGGGAGCAGTAGAGCCCTGGTAAAGCCTGTGGATCCAACGCCAGCGTCTGGCTGTTCTCTTATGACCCAGCAACCATCGACTGGCCCCTGGTTTGGTGCCCGGCTCTCGCCCAGCCCCCTCCAGCCAGACCGAGGTGTGTGCATGTGCTGAGAGAACAGGAGTGCTGTGAAATCTCTGTCAACAAGGCCGCTTGAAACGAATTTGAGTGATGGACGTTTCCGTGTGTGTGTGTGTGAGAGACGCAGTGAGCGGGAGCGTTGTTTTTCTGTTGTTTTCCATGTGTCCGCCGCAGACGTTTCTCAAATGTCTAATCAGAATACATGTCCGCGCTGAATGCCACCAGTCATTACCCTGCTAAGAATAGGACGGACGCTCTGCTCCGCCAGATCCTTCATGATGGTGTGGGAATTTATCTGCTGAGGACCAGATCCATGTCATATCTGCAGCGCTTTCAGCCTGATGCCCTGTTTAGACAAATACATTTCTGAACCTCAGGTGCACTGTAGCTTCTGTCCTTAAAGTGACTTATTGCCTTTAAGTGTATGATCATATATTAAATGTTGCATTAAGGCACATTATTGCGGAACGTAGCCCAGAGGAAGAGGTTCTGGTTCTCTCCTTACGGTCAGGACTTAAGTGTCTGTTCTGGTGGGTCACCTGTTCTCTTAATGTGTGAGCAGCAAAACATCGTTGCTCATCTGTTCTGTTTTCTTTTGTAACAGCTATACAAACACAGATCAGCTCTGTGTTTGTTCATAATGGCAATATTGAACATTTGGTCAATTTATTTGTCAGTTTTAATAATGATGTTTTTGAGTGTTTCCCAACGATTAGCTCTTCAAACCGCTGCTGCGTCGGGCAGGTTGCCAGTTTGAGTGTGTTCATGGGGGGAGACTGAAAGCAGGACGTGAACTGCCCACATTTTACTGCTCTCACCTTTTACCCATCTGCCGAATCAACGGCTCCGACACCTCACCGTCCCGTTTCAGTTCTGGTCCCGGCTCACGGTCTGACGGACTCTGCGTCCTTCACCTCAGACCGAGCTGACCTGGGCAGGGTTCAGACTGTGGTGAGGATGGTGAAGAGCAGTCAGAACTGACCCACATAGGCGCCTGCAGTCCGGGCCAGTCGAGGCCCTTCTCTGGCCCCTCGGCAGCCCGCGGTCATAAACACATTGGACGACGACAGAGGGAGAGGCAGCGGTGCCGACCACAGCCCAGTTTGGCATCTGCTCACACCCAAACAGAGACGACCTGTGCGCGTCCAGCAGAACACACAGAACACACCAGCCACCAATGTGCCGTGAAACCCTCACAATTCTGATAGTTCGCACACTTTAACCTCAGCTTTGGGCATTTTACATTTTACGCTTTGAGCGTAAAAACTACTACAGCCGTTATGAAAGCTCCCTAGGGAGGACAACACATGACTCCTGATCTCAAAATTACAATTGAACGACATCAATACTGGATGTCTTACAGTATTTTAAATGCTCATGGGAAGCACCATGAATATTTGGGGTTTAAAGTGCAGTGGATCAGCAGGGAGCTCAATGATTGACAGAGGCGCTGACTGACTGTAGAAAATTAATGAACTACTGTAAAAAGTAGCTGTAAAGTCTTGTACATTTGGTTTAAAGTTGAACTCTTACTGCCAGAAAAAAGCAGCCACTGATAGACGCTGGTAATCATTGGTTTTCTACATATTAGATGAGTATGAATTAAATAATAGTGATTAATGAGTTCTCTTTAAATTTGGGTTTTGATCGCTGATGTTCGTCATTAATTCATGTGGATTCTGTGTCACTTATTTACTGCGGCTATTTAAATACTGTATGTTCCCTGTTAAATATAGAAACGGGAATTAATAGAACCATTAGACGTTTCTTTATTCCTTTTGATATCACTCGCTCGGCCGCGGGAACGCACAGCGTAAGCTTCTCTGTGTGGTACTAAAACACACCTCAAACTTAGCTGTATTCAGCAGAACTGTGTGCTCCTCGTATTCAGGTCAGACGCTTTCTTAATCAGTTCTCAATTATTAATTAAATCAAATTCATCAGAAGCAGAGAGGTTGTGATTCAGCTCAATATTTCTGCTCGTGTACTGGAGTCAGCTGGGGGTTAACGCAGATATTGATGAGCAAGAGACGAACAAGTTTCGATCAGGTTTTATTTAATAAACCAAGGCTTAACCTCTGCACACAGGTGCCCCAGGTCGCAGCAGGTCACGGCATAGCGTGAGAATGCATCCATTTATTATCTGTAACCGCCAGATTCCCCATAAAGACGACCCCTCATAAAGTCCACATAAAATATCGCTTCATTTCTGTCATTACCCGCTGCATGAAAACAATAACGCTGTAAAACACTTTTATTTTTACTGAAGTTGTAAAACAGGACCTGCATTGCTGCTCTACGTGTATTTCATTTTAATGGAGACGCTGCTTTATAGAGGCTGGTCACATGAGAGCGAGGCGAGAGTTCACAGGGAATGGATGTACAAACACACACACTTTGAATGTCATCGAGGATTGATGGGCGGCCGGCGCACAGAGAACAGACCTGCGTTTGCAGCATGACCCAATAGCTTCGTATTGCCTTGCCTTGCTGCTTAACCTGCTGCAATTAGCAGACAGGAAAAGGTCTGGTCACTGAAAATGTAATCACGGAATTAGCTGTGCGATACATCAGCTGAACACACGTCTGTTAAATCCACGTTATGGATCCAGCATTTGTTCATATCAGCGTTGAGGATGGCAGATAATTGGGCAAACTAATCCAGTAATGCTTACGAATGGCCGAATTATATTGAGCAATGTTGATGAGGACGCAGCGTCGAACATTGCAGGCGCACGGCGACGCATGCGTGGACGGGCGCCTGCATCACAGGTTCGCCAGCGTCGGTCGCCCCATCAGAGGTCAAGGTGTGGGTGTGGCCTCGCTGTGCATTGATGAGTGACACCACTCGTAAAAACTGCGTTGTCATTAACTACAGCGCCGTTTGCTGACGCCGTCATAAAAACATGGAAAACGCATTGCTGCTGTGGCTGTCATGCACTTTCAACCTTGACTTGCCTATAAAAATGGTGAAATTACAAGAAGAGTATCAGCCTGGTAATTTTTTTATGAGATTTGTATTTTGCAAGCCTCCACTAATAAAATTGACAATCATCCTCTGCCCACAGATTCTTTAAAACAAGTCGAGTCAGTTGTAAATTTTATAATCGCACTTGCAGATCTTTCCCATGTGCTGTAAAGATACGACAGATAGACGCTACAGCCGTGAATAACGACCACTGTCATTACTGATTCATTGTCGTTTAGGAAATGTCATTGATGTGTTAAAAAGCCTAAGCATTAAAATGAAATAAAAGGAAATGACCAATGCTCGTGTTTTAGAACCATAAACGATCGTGATCAGTTATTAAAACCGTCGTCGTGTAGATTTTTCTTGTGTTCGCTTGCGTCGGCTCAAACGAGGGAGGCAGCTTGGACCAGGAGCCTTCGTCTCATTCTGACTGGTTCTCTTTGTGTTTTAGGTTTTCTTTAGACAACTACAAATGTAAAGTACATTTACTGTGAAAGTGTGTCTCATACCTGCTGCACTGCATCAAGCACACTGCTTTTAATAAGCAGCCGCTGCATCACGCCAATCTAATAAAACCTGGCAGATCAATTTATGACTGAATACAGAATGTCTCGTACACGTGACCTTATGCCTGCATATTTAACCTAATATAACTAATATGAGCCCCATATATCACTTATTACTGATATGGAATCAATGCTGGATTCAATTAGCTAATGATGCTGAAAGATGCTTCCTGGGACCAGTCAGAGATTGGAGCTTGGCTGTGTGGACACACCTTGATCCGTTATAAGTGAGTTTTTTAGTTTTAAACTTCTCACTTATGAAGCTTTATTTCACTATCTGAGTGCCACAAGTATGTTCTCCACAATCTGTTGCCACTTTATTGGGTACATCTAACTGTGTGTAATGCAGTAAACCATCCTCCATGAAAGTGAGAGGCGATACGCACAATGTTTGAGCCGTTTTACAGAAGTCCGTCGGTGATGGAAGGGGCAGAAGATGACGTTCACGTGGTCGAGCTGCTGCGTGTTCAGACCTGGACACAGACTTTCAGCTCCCTCCCCTCTCACCTGTGTGTTTCTTTAGTACTGATCTGTATGAGAAGTTGTGATTTCCTCCTTTCTCACTAGAGTCCCACCGTGTCAAACGTGTTTATAGCTGACATGTGTAGCTAGTAGCTCTAACTAGACCGTTAGGATGATATTGTTGGCTTAATAAATGGTTGGTAGGTAGGAAGAGGACCTTCACATCCGCTTTAAATTCACTGTTGTCCAGTTGTGAAAGAGGGACAGTCGTCACTGGACGACTGCAACCGCTCAGTCACAGGCCTCAGAGCCGGTGGAAAGTTTTCATTCGATCGCGTCTAGACGTCTGTTGGCATCAGGCCTGGTGTGTGCTCTGTAAACACAGAATACATTAGTCCCTGCATCTATTCTTCAACCTTACAAGTTTGTTTCCCCCTTTGGTTTTTTCCTTTTTTCCCTGTCCTCTCTTTTTTTCCCTCCAGTTGTCAGTTGATTTGCTGCTAGTTCTCCTGAAGCATTTGAAATATGTCAAGCAGTGTTTCTCTCTGCAGGGGAAGCTAATTCCTGTAAATTGAATCTAGGGGAAGGTGGGTGTGATGAGCTGACCTTCATGTAAGGAGGCTCTCCCACTTGGGGGTCTCTAGCCGTTTGATGGTGTCCATGCTGATTGAAGCTTGGCCCAATTGCAGTAATGTTTGTGCCCGTTGTGCAACTGAATGAGGACGCACACGTTAGCATTTGTTCTACAAAATGCAGTGCGATAAAAGCTTATGGAAGATTAATGACAACTGGGTGACGATCAGGTTCTTCTGCTTTTCTTCAACTCTAGGATGCTTGCTCTAAGTTTACCTTTGACACTTGGTTCTTATGAAGTTTGTGCGTCTGTCGTTAGTTTATTCAAGACGATTCCTTCCAGACATGGAGCCAGCAGCTTCTTTTGTGCAGGTGCAGTATGACCCTGATGATTTGTTCCTCGTCTGTGTGTTTGCCTGCGCTTCATATTTATGTGACAGGCTGTCAGTTTGTGCGCCACAATAAGCCGCTTCCGTGTGAGTGGACGGGGTGGGGTCACACCCGGTGACTGTTGTTGGCTGGCCTGTCGTCTCAGCTCCGTTCTGATCAGGACCAACAGACCCGGTTAGCGGTGAGTCCAGAGTGCAAAAGCATGTCAAGCAACACAGCTGTTTACACACCAGGATGCGAACACTCCACACGTCACGCCTCGCTCGTGATGAATAATGCACACCCCAGCAGACGGCCACTGCTGCGGTTGTTTATTATGGATGATTTTGATGGGAAATATGAGACACAAGGCCTTTCTTGTTGTTTGTTATTGCATGCATTGTAATTTTATGCCTCAGATATTTAGACATATTGAGGAGCAGCATGAATGGTGCCCTGTGTCTGAGTCCAACATGGAGCATCAGGAGCCCAGTCTACCAGTGTAATAAATGAGAAGGGCATGCAGACAACTACCACTAACATATCTGTGCACGTCAGGTTGTACAGACTAGTTCAATAGCTCCAGATGGAACCGTGGACAGGACATGCTGCATTATTTCATGTGCGCTGGCCCCAACTTTGTTTTCTGCATCAACATGATGTTTTTCTGTCTGTACTCCATTACATAGGTTTCTAAATGTGTCTGACAAGTTTCCTTTACTCCAGTTACACCAATAATCATTAAGCAGTTCAGGTTCTAGATGCACCGATGTGAGACTAATTCTGCTTAGACACTGAATAACATCTACTGTAACTGCAAAATGAAATATTTTCTGTTAGTCATCTTTGAGATGACGATGAAGAGAACGTGAATCTGAATCAACAATAAGGCTACAGGATGCACTTAATGATACGTCCACGAATGAACACACGTTTTCCAAATTCTGCTTCAAGCACAGTCCAGTTGTTTCTGTATCGTCAGTGATAAAACCATTCAGCCGAGGTGATGCTTCTGGACAAGAGCGTTGCTGCAGCACTGAAGGAGTTAAGACGGCGAGGGGGAGAGGAAAAACCTGCTGTGATCTCCTTTATTGTTGAGTTTAATTAAATTTTCAGCTCTAATTACAATTAAGCCACTTAGTATGTATAATAATGTTTGCATCACAGAGCAGCACAGATGCAGTCCATCAACGCAATTAAATATTAAACTGGCTGTGGCTGTATTAATAGCAGTGCTGTGTGCTAGCCACTTAGTGTGTGTGTGTGTGTGTGTATACAAGCAAAGCCGTCGCTGAGGGAAGTCCCCTGGTGCGGCTGCTGTCGTCTGGAGACCTGCAGTCCCATCCTTAGTGCCACCAGTGGAGCCCACTGTGTATCTGACCTATATTCACCGTGCTACTCTAGACGGGACGGGAAGCTTCCCTAAATGGGGAATAAAGCATCGTGGAAAGAAAAAGCCCCACGAGTGTATGAATATTCCTCGCTGCCGAGGCGGCGTACTGTAAGTGTAATGCAAAATTAGTGTTTCTGTGCAAAATTATTTATGACTGCACATAATGAGTGCGTTTTTAAGTCAAAGTGATGATTTGCTGGGTTCACCTCTGCTCTCACCCCTCCCTTGCTGATTCTGCCTTCATCTCTCTTTGCTTAGTTCTTGTCTTAGTGTTGCTGTTTGCAGACGAACGCAAACCTCAGTTTAGAGGCTCACACAAATGTGGAGGTGTATATTGTCATGTACTGTACGTCTGCACGCGGAAAGTCACGGCCGTTCCCTCACTTCCCTCCCATCCTGCATTATTCAGGCTGCGGACATGGTAAACATCAGTGTGTTGGGTTGTGTGAGGGAGGATTGAAGACTTGCTAAACACAGACGCTCTTTAGCAGCAGAAACTCTTTGCTCATTTGTCATGAACTTATTCAACTCTCTCACATGCTGCTGCAGCCTGGTTGGTTGGGTTAAGCATTTACAGTCTGCAATGGTGCTAAACCACAGTAGAAATAGTATTTACACGAGAAGCAGAAAGCAAAAGTAGCGTTATTACTGTATGGGCAGGCCTTTCAGTTACGGCCTTTGATTTGACTACAAATATTTCTGGTTGGAAAGTCTCTGTAAAGACCCGCAAAGAACCATTTCACACGTGCTTCTCTGCAACTCACCGTTAATAAAAATGACATGGCGACCGCACACGACTATAGATGTAAATGGGTGTCGCAGTGTTAATTAATTTATCGTTTACTCTTCACAGGACACCTCCAGCGATTTGGTCAAATTTCCACCAAGCTGCGAGAGGCCACTGCCACAAATCAGCAGTCCTGTTTGTTGACCAGGTGAGAGATGGATGGTCTAATATTGACTCTGTGTCCAGTCCGAACGTTGTGATGGTTCTGTTGTAGCTACAGAGCATCTAGGACGAGTTTGACGACAACAGCGTTTCCAGTCTAATTTGCTTGTGATGTTTATGGGTTATATTGGGGACAATAAAACATAATTACAAATCATAAGTAAAAGTCGCCATTATGCACGAAGCCTCACACCCACATGGTGGAAATGTTAAATGCTATAAAGATTACACGAAAAATAAAACCGTTGAACAACAACATGAAAACGGCTTCATTGCAGATACAGATAGAGTAAAAATATTTCAAATTATTTCCCTCTAAGAGAAATAACAGCCAGGATCCAGTCGGGTCAAATTCCTCTACCCTGCATTTGAATAAAGCGACAAATAAACGCTGGTTTCCGCATGTACCATGACTCACACTATTCATCTGAAGGCCTGTTTTAGACGGCTGCAGGAATGTGTGGGGAAAGCTCAGCAGTAAAGTTGAGGCGCTGGGCCTGCGTCTGGCCTCGGCTCAGCAAGAGCTGATAAATATAGCTGCCGCTGAGGCCAAGTCTAAATACAAGGCTCCTCTTTGCAGTAATAGATGGGTGTCGCTAACCTATGGTGCAATCACGCTAGATTCCACAGAAATATTTCTGCACAGTGGCAAACAAACAAAGCGAAAAAACAAAAGCACGGAGCAGGATCTGGTGCTCACGAGGCAGGGCTAGGCGTCTGTGGCCGGGGCGGAGGAGGCGGTGTGTCTGTCGCTGACCCTTTTGGACCACGGGACCTCTCCACGGCCGGACAAAAACCCCAGCGTGCGTGCGTGTGCTCAGCTACTTTACAACGCACAGTGAATCAGGTGATCTTTATGACCCGGGATTATCCTGAGGACATTCTGTAGAGTCCAAAGGTCGCCCTGCTGTGTGTCTCTGTGTCTGAGCGCATCATTAACCAACATTTAACGACCTGGGCCGTCCTCTCGCGTAGAAGTCACATAACGCTCCCATCCAATACTGTGGATACTTCTCTCCAATATCCGGCCTGTTAAACGTCTATTTAGCAACCAATGAAATGGCAATAATCCGCCGATAAAAGAGCACTTGGTTACCTTTGTCAAATTAAACTGTTGTGTCACATGAATCCACAGACCTTTGTTGCGATGGCGGTGTGCTTATGGAGGCTCTGTTACACACACAAACACACAAGTCATCAGCTGCTGCAGCCTGCGGTGATTTGCAGGGCAGCTGTTGTAATAGACCGGGCTGATGTGAAACAGTTTACACACACAATTACTATTAATATCGAGGACACATGAGCCTCCGCCATTCACCCAGCTCGCACCGCCTGCCACCTTTTGGACGTGAAGCGCGACTGATTAGGCTGCGTGTGTTTTCATGGGTGTGGGAGAGCGAGCGAGGCGGCAGGAGGCAGTCTAGCGTGAGGGACACACCTGTTAGGGACGCACAGAAGAGTTGGCATAGACACGGGCGTTCACCGACGCAGAGCCCGTCACAGGGTACGTTTCCACGTCGCTGGAAGAAGTGACCTGTAGGGGTCACTTTGGTGAAGAAAGGCGGCCAGACGCAACTTGGCTCCTCACAACCTAAAGCGAAATTTCCCTCATTGGTCCAGTCTGTCCATTGTTTTTACTGGTGTGTTTCTTTGCCGTTTGGCGATTAAGCATCTTCTCTGAGTCGTCCTATCAAAAATTTATAGGAAATGTTGGTACCACTTAAATTTCCAGGTTGTGATTTACAACCGAATTTCCAGGATGTAAAACAAACTGGGAAACTTGAAATGTACTCACACTGAAGCATATTTCTGACTAAAGCAAAATAGTTCACGAACAGCTTGATGAGAACAACTATGGGTTTGAAATGTTCACTTGGCTCTGACTTCAGTCCAGTGCAGAGGATCAGATCATGGTGCCTGTCGATGCTGCAGCTCATCACCTTTCACCCTGCGTCAGAATCTTAAGCCCAAGTTAAGCAGCGTTTTCTACTTTACCCCTTCCTCTCGATTTTGTCCTTCACCCCCCCTCCTTTCCTCTTCTCTTGTTCCCTGGATGCCAGAGTAGCCAGATGCCTGTTTAAGAAACCCTCAACCCCTCCACCCACTGCACACACACACAGACGTACATACACTGCAATATATTAGTTCATAATTAATGAAATTAGCGGCTTTATCTGCTGCGAAGAGGCCTGCGTCTGTCTCTGGCTGAGTAGAGGGAGACGGATCGGGTGGGGAGAAGGAGGTGGCGAGGAGGAAGAGATTGATGGGAAAGACACAACTGATTAACAGGAGTGGCAATAATAAGTGGAGTTGCAAGCAACTGTACATATGCTACAACTGAGTCACGAAGTGAGTGACTGGTGCAATGTCTGACGATAAAACGGCCAATGCTGCAGTCAACATCCATTTTAATTAGCGGTTTTCATAGTTGTGTTAGTGGTCGGATAATTACAAGTTCTGAAAAGTGGAAATCAATGAGTGCACAGTTGCCAGAGTCTTGATTAACCCCCATTAATGAGGGGCCTTTGCACCCAGAAGCGAGAACGTTGTGACGCCCGGTGGCTTTCTGGCTCTGCGCCGTTGAATCGTACCCACAGTCGTTTGTGTAAATGAGGTTAGCAGATATTTGCAGTTTGAGCTTGGTATTAATCTCTATCTCCAACACAACAAGGACTATTTACATCAGCTCTGCTACCAGTCCTCTGGGTGTCTTTAGTCAGGCTGCGTGGTTCCTGTCCCACCCATCGACATGTACACACATCTCTGCTGTGGTTTAGACAAGGTGAGTAAATAGTTTTTTATTCTTGAGGTATTTATCAACCACGGTGCTGCCTGCTGGATCAATGGCTTCCGTAATGGATCTGATTAATGGGATCTTATTAACAAAAGCTCTGTTGTTGGGGCCCAGCGGGCTCTGTGTAACTCTAGAGCTCGGCGCTGATATAATGGCCTATTTTAGGAGCTCCGTGATTAAGCACCATTAAGCGGCGAGCAAAGCCAGGCTTTGGACAACTTCAATGGCAGCAAACGTAAACGCAAGCATGTCCCCAGAGCCCCTCCATCCCTCTCTGTCTGTCCCACTCCGTCTCTCTCTCCGTCTGCCTGCCTCTGTTATTGAAAGAAAGACTTTCATTTATATTGAGTTTGCAGAAGGGTCCTGGGGGGGCTGCAAAATTTATCTACGTTTTGTTCAAACAGTGAAGCCATATCATGTCACCAGCCGCTGGGTAAATGGGAAATCCACGCTGAAGAGGGAAAGCTGCTTCCACGGTGAAATTATGAGACTGAATTAATTTGTCTGTACATTTGTGAGTTTGTGCTGCGTAACTCATTTCAGCTCATTTTGGACAATGCATGTTAGTATGAATAGAGTGTGACTGCAGCGCTGGGTTAACGTGGATCCCCAGACGGAGACTGAAATAAATGAGGCCCCTGCCATCAGCATGGTAATAGCTAACCTGGTTCTGCTTCCTCTCTACCCGCATGCTAATCCGGATAGTCTGGCCTGCGTTCAGAATCTAATGCAGCAAGATCAAAATGATCGTCTCATTGCTTTAACCAGGTGGTTGAGGAATTGTTCAATCATGACAAACTTGAGACTGTAAACCTTTGCCTCCATTAGTAGTTTGGTCTGTCCAGGCAAAGTATTATTATTATTATTATTATTATTATTATTATTAGAGATGGTTTTCCCACATTAAAGTCGACTACATTCTAGCTTGCACGGGTTTATTGATGAGCAGTGCCTACAGCTGGTTAGTTAGTGCTTTAAGTGTCATCCGGACTCAGTTTGTGCTAGTTCGACCCCGTTTGACTTGACACTGGGAAGCTGGACCGAGTTTAGGTGTTTGTTCTGTACAGAGGTTCTTAGGAAGTGGTTTTACTAGAGTGTGCTAAAGAAAAACAAACGCTAAACTGTTGACTGTGCTTCTTGCCTTCGCTGTTTGTCTTCAGCGCAGACTCTTCACCCTTCCTGTCATCCCTCCTCCCCCAGCCTATATCCTTCTCTCCATCTCTCCCCCGCCTCCTCTGGGGAGGACGGTAATAATTATTATGTAAATAAATACGCCTGCTGTAATCACATTCGTGCCACTGATCCAATTAGAGAGCTGATAGCAGGCGGCTGATTGCGCGGACTGGCGGCTGATGGTCAGGGCCTGCGTGTCTGTCTGACTGACTGGAAGGCAGCTAGGGGAAGGCACTTTAGCGGGGCTTGCAGACTGGGGTAATGAAAGCCGATTGGTGCCGCGCTGCTTGCAGTCATGTACTCTAAATAATGCTCTTTGACCAGGACCTGCTTGTCTGTCACTGAGGTGTTCAGTGTGTGTTGCTGCTCTCGTGATCCCTGGCTCTGGATCGCTTTCACCATGCATCAGCTTATCATCAATTACTGCCTTGTTGTGATTCTCATCAGCCTAATGATGCTCCTCTGAGACCATCATCGTCAGGGCTCCATCAGCCTCACCCTCCATCCATTCTGTCTCACTCTGCACTGTCTGTGCAGGATTTTTCTGAAAGTGTGTGCTTTACCAGTTTCTGGAACAGCTGTTGTTCTTTGGGTTGTAGTTGTAGGTTTTATGTAAATTTCGATACAACTTTCACTTTCTAAGTTGGAGAATGTTTACTCCAGCATTTTCTAACTTGACAGATTTTTTTCTTTGTTTATTTTTTAAATTCTGGATCTGCTTCAAGAGTCATCACACGCGTACAAGCAGAGCAGAGTCTGGTGTGAATATGATAACACACGGCAGGCATCGTCTGTGTGGAATAGGTCCGTTCTGCGGCGGTATCTCTGCCAACCGGAGCCCATACTTTCCAAGGGTGTGGGCACAGACGAGTGGTTAAAGGAGGGGGGCATTAGTTGTAACCTCAGCATTTGCCCAGGGGCCGTACTCCCACCACCATGTGTCGGCTGAGTAGACTACTGTTAATGTTGGGAAGTAATGTATGGGTCCCAGTGCTAACTCCCTGCCTTTTACATCTCAATCAGGTCACTCTAGTTTATTTATATATTGTCAGGGGGCAGGGGGGAGGGAGCGCGGGGGCTAAGAGATGAATGTGGCAGGTTTTTTCTTTTGCCCCTCTCTCTATTTAGTTAGCAAAAAGCTTTTATAATGAATTTGAAAGGCGGCACAGATCCAAGTGTTTGAAATTCCCAGAGCACTGCTAAGTGAAAGCTGGAGGAGAAAGAGGGGGGTGAAGAGAGAAGGGGAGAGACCGAAAAAATAAAAACTCTCAAAATGTGGAATGAGTTTAAAAAAATCTAAATTAATACTTGCTCATTTTTTCCCATGCAGTTTTTTCCCCGTCTCTTCGTTAGGATTTTCTGCCTCTCTCCCTCCTCCCTCTACATTTTGCTCTTACCCAGTTGGTCGCACGCTATTAAACAAACAGTCCTAATATTTTGAGCTGGCTGGCAGTTTGAATTTCATCTTGCCGACGCATCTTGTTTCTCTCAAGCCCTGACTGTTTTGACATGCGCCCCGATTAAATTATAAACAAGCAGGCCTCCTGATGGTGATGCTGGAGCCACTAATTTCCCTAATTGTTTGCAGTTGTCTGGGAGGCGAGGCTTGGAGGCCCAGGCCCGAGCCCACTGACTGGCACGGCCTGGTTAAAGGAGAGGGAGGGAGGGTAAGCAGGGAAGATGAGGAAAGGAGACGGCGCAGGGAAGGAAGCGAGGAGGGCCAGGTTGGAAACGAGAAGAAGGTGTCATTAGGGTAGATTGAGAGATTAGTCCCGAGCCTTGTTAACGCAAAAATATATTTAGATGCTTAGTAAAGGTTTCTGTCTCTTTTATGGCTGTTCATTGCTCTGCTCCACTGTTAGTGCAGGTACCGACGTGACGCTTCATGTTCCAGCACCGTTTACATATAATAACACATAATTTAATGACACGTTGGTAGTTGCTAATATCCAACAAAGCACTGCACAAGTTGGTGCTAATTTAAGTGACAATGGAGTTACTATTTTAGACAGACGTCTAAAATAGTAGAGGCGTGTCTTTATTTTATTTTTAATCCTAATCTTTATTACACATCTGAATATGACGGGTTCGTCGTTGTGGTTTGTGTAGCCAGTATAATTTAAACTGTAGGTTAGTAACATTTTCATTTAAACTGATACGGTGAATGACGGAAACAAACCAACCAACTAAAGTCCATGAAATCCTGAGGTAAATTAAAGTAGGTGCAAATAATAAGACGGAAAATAAATATTTAGCCCGTCTAAATAATAGGGGTTTGATTGGCACAGCGCTGAGGGTGGAAACGTACCCGACAGAGGTGGTGGTTCAGCCCAGTACCCGTCGCTGGTTAAGTGGCTCTCAGTGAAATTTGGTTGTAGTTTGTACTGTAGCTTCTTTCTTCCACACACTGTGGTAGTTCGGCCCAGTGGGCGGTGCAGTGAGTAATGGGAAAGGAAAAGAAGACAAACAAAACTATGCTAACCAAATGTATGTTAAACATTTCTCTAATCTTTGCTTTTCATGGAAATAAATAATTTTACCTCTTTGGCCTTGGATGGTTATTTAAATGAAATTTGAGAAATCTTTGGTGGAGCTGTTGACAGCTCATAGACATCTGCGACACGACAAGGGGCCCAACTAGAGTGATTTTTATTCTGAGGCTTCTGGGCCACAGATTTATATTCTAGAAAGAAAGTAAAGCTGTTCAATATTTGTAATAGTACAGAAAGTACCGTATTTCCATCTGTACGCCGTGTTGTACTTCGTGGCAGTATTTACCCTGCATACAGGTACTTTCCACCACTGTGAGTGAAGAGGCCATGAACATTGTTTTTCCTGTCCTATTATCACCTTTAGCTTTTTCCAGATCTCCAGCGCGGCTGCCCACTCACACGATTTCTATCTGATCGAATGACAAAACAAGCTGCCATCTGCAGCACATTCGACTGATACGAGGCCATTTTGGTTTGATTACCAGCCCTGTAGCATCTGTAAAATGGGTTGATGCTTCTTCCTAGAAAACATGAAGTGAGAGGGCGTCTGTGGAATGATTGTGTGTTTGTGTGCGTCCTGTTCCAGACGGGAAGGGATGAAAGCTGCCTGAGCGGAGCAGTGAATGTTATCCACGCTGGCATCAGCAGAAGACAGGCATCGTTACCTGGCAGACAGGGCAGCGGTCGTATCAGCGTTGTCATCACATAATCACTGGCCTCGCCTGTGCGTGCTAATTCCGCGTGACAGTGGTGATGGGTGGTATTGTTGCTGAGCAGGTGAGCTAATACGAGGTGCATCAGCTCACTGTTCTTTACGTGGGCCTGGGGACGCGAGGTGGAACACGTACACACACTGGACTTCTCCAGCTCCTGTTGGCAGGTTGTGTCAAAGGTGGAAAACACAAGTTTATCTGCTTCACCCTGAGCTTGTTTAGAATATCTGAAAAGTTGATTCTGATGTCATGGAGGCTGAAAGAATGAATGTTTGACAAACGATATGAGTCATGCTCAGATATGAAGTTACAGCTAAGACATGATGGAAACGTGGTGGCTTCATTTTGGTTTTATCCTTATTTGTTTGGTTTGACATGAGTAAAGCGAGTGAGTTGATCAGTTAGTGGTAGATATACTCGAGCAGGTCAGTAACCTTGGCTCTGTCCATGTGGAAGTCAGTCCAGTTCAATCCAGCATCTGAGGGATGTTCTTTTGAGTTTTTATTGTCTCAGTTATTTGGAATAGACCTTTGCCTTCCTAGACCTAGATCTGCTGGTGCCATTATTCACAGTTTCTAGAGAGTGAGTCCATGACTCTTTATGGCGATTGCTAAAAGTATTTGCTCACCCATCTAAATGGGTATCAGTGCACAAGGCAAGGTCCATAAAGATGGATGGATGACTGAGTCTGATGTGGATGAGCTTCACTGGCCTGCAGAGTCCTGCCCTCAACCCGATAGATCACCTTTGGGATGAGTTAGAGCGGAGACTGAGAGCCAGGCCTTCTCCTCCAACATCAGTGTGTGACCTCATGAATGTGCTTCTGGAAGAACAGTCAAAAATTCCCATAAACACACTGCTGAGCTTTGTGGACAACCTTCCCAGAAGAGCTGAAGCTGTTCTAGCTGGAGCGACGTCATGTTGACCCCTATGGATCAGGACTGATCACTAAGTTCTTATGGAGTCAGGGTAGGTGAGCCGATACTTTTGGCAACATGTGAGCAGCACGTGAACAATTACTGGACTTATTAAAATAAAACCCAATCTTGATATTTCGTCTTTCACAATCACTGCTCATTACCTGCAAAACTAATGATTTTCCTGTCGGCCTCAGATGTAGCATGCTAACAGCTGTGGACTCTTAAATCCTGTTTAATCATGACCCGGGTCTCTTCTCATTTATCATTTACCAAATTACAGCGTGTGTGCGCTCTGTCAGCTCTTTAACCATTTCTGCTGAAGGCCTGCTGCACGTGACCATTTCATTCTGTTCGTCTGATGCTTGGTGTGATGAGATCTGGATGCAAATGTTTGATGAGAAAATATCTGGACGTTAACTTTACTGCTCACTACATTAGTGCCACATTGATTACTTATTTTACACAGTAGTAAATATTTGAATGATTCTTGTTTATCTTTGTTCTGAGCGGATACCTGGAACACGCAAGCGATCTTATGCCAATCTACAGAATGATGGTTTGGATTTATTAAGATAAACAGACAGAAAGAATAAGTGACAGACGTCCATTCAACCAAGACAAGCTGCCCAGTTGGCTCCTCATGCAGTTAATGCCTAATGAGAATTCTCCAGGATTCAGACAGACGAGGCTGTTTACTGCGCTTTGAAATATGCAACGTTAAAAATCAAATTTTATGGACCCCTAACCCAGAAGAGACTCAGCGCTTGTACCTTTTTAATACCATAACTTGATCCTTGTTCATGGCTTCGTTTCCTCAGTTGACTGCCATGCATTTAAAACAAAGTTATCCTTTATACCAGCTTACTTCAGTTCAGTATTTTCTACTCTATGCTCAAATTTTGATCCCCCCAACAAAGGGCAGTGTCCTGACTCTGACTGAGGTCTGTCCCTGCTCGCCAGCTCTGTTTTACTATTCTCATCCTGCATCCTTCCTGCTGTAGTAGCAGCTTCTCTGTCAGGAGGCATCAGCGATGGCTGAGACGGAGGCTGGCACCCTGGGACGCCCCCGGGCTGCTCAGTCCTACGCACCTGCCACTGCTCACCGAGAGCATCGGACCCTCAACCCGACCCGCTGGCACAGCCTGAGGGAGAATCAGCAGTCCAGGGGGAGAGGTGAAGGGTGACGGGGGAACCCAGCGCTGATCTCATGGAGGGTGGTGGTTCAGCTGGAGCCCCTTCTTGGAGTCAGATCTGTTCACTACTGCTATGTAACATCCATCCAGCTGTTCTCATGGACTTTGAAACCGGCTAATTCCTCTCTTTCATCTCTCCAGTGGTCAAATGGAACTTTGCGTTCAGTTTATTTACGTTGCCAACCACAGACATTAGCTGAGTTCGGTTCCAGGTGACGTCTGAAGCTAAACTTCATTATCACTTCATTGTTCTCCTGGAGCGACCTCCCTCTTTTTTCAGGACTTTGGTTTAAAGTGTTTAAGTAAATCCTTCGACGGATGAAATCATTACATTTGCCTTCATGTATTTTTCATGGCCCGGTCCAGATTAGTTATTCCAGAGTTTAGAGAAATGCTGAGTGTGATTTATTTTTAATTACAGCAGCTGTTTGCTCTCTCGTATTGAAGATCTTGTCTGACAAAGACTCAAACTGGATGAGACAAATCTGACCCATGGAGAGCCAAGCCATTTTTAATTCCAACAGCATTCAACGCGTTATTCACTTTTCAGCTCAGGCTGTGCTTCATTTCGTATTCATTCACTCTCTCCAACACATGTCCAATCAAAAAGAACACACAACTGGTTTCTAGTTGTACTCGCTCCGTCTCCCAGAGCAACATCTGAAAGTGTTCTGGTCAACTTGAAGTGTCAGAAGCCATATTTGCAGCGGATGCGATGAAAGGCTTAGTCCTGACAAGCAGTTGTTAATCTTGCCGTGACACTTGGCTAATTGAACGTCTGCCGTTGTTTGTTTGTTTCCATGTTGCCCCTCGAGTGACTGCCACCGCTGCCTTCTGTTTCTACGGCGCGTTAGCGTTGACGTGCGGCGCTGCCCCAGCGCGCTGAAGCTCCCGTGGGAGACTGCTCCGTTAAACGTCACACTTCCTCCCGTTTCTCCTCCGTCAGGAGCTTTGACTGCATCTGCCCTTCTACCCTGAACGCAGCGAGAGGCCACAGGTGTGTGAGCCCACTCCACAGAGAGCGTCCCCTCTGCTGCTGCATTGTGGGTAATAATAGTTAGCACCAACAGCTGTGCCTCCTCTCCCCCCACTTCACCTCTAATGTTCTCTAATCATCCGTCTATCAGGCCTAATATCCTGCAGTGGTGCCCTCACAGCTGTCTGAGGTGCCCTGGGTATGGAGACGCCTGTCAATCTCTCAGACACAGCAGCACAGGCCAAATATATGACACTTTGTTTAGAGAAGAGACCCACACGTCAAACCTGTGCCTCTTATGACACGTTTACATGACAGATTATGTAAAGAAGGGAAAATGTGATAAAGATGTGAGGTCAGCAACATGCTGACGCGGTGTCACGTAGCTGTCGTCTCAGTCAGTGTTGTGACCCGAGTTGTGTCGCTACTGAGTCTGACCATCACTATTGTTTTTACAGACATAAACAAAAGCCCGTGTTCAACTCCCCACAGGGGCTGACTGTACATGCATGTTTTCTACACAGTATCCGTGTTTGAGGCGCTGAGTGGATAGATTTGCAGTCTCGGGTTACAGATGCCGTTTCGCGTAGCTTTATATTGTAGCTTTTATTTTCACAAACATGAACAAAATGAAAAACTAATCAAATCATAATTGTGAGAACATTGTCACTTTACAATTAGTGTCTAAAAAAAATACATAAGATACAGTCCAGTTCCTAGAAAAGCTGGTCATCCTTAAGGAAAGCTCCTTCCTCAGCAGGTCACACTAAGCTCAGCACACACTGCTGCTAGCATCTCGTAGAACCACAGACCTCTGGGTGGTCCTGCTGCATGCATTACTGTCTGTCCTAACCAACCAGACCTGACTCCCATCCAACTTGTGACGGACCCACTGTTTAACTCCAGCAGGCCAATATGTGTTTAACTGCAGCGACACCCTGCAGCCTCTTCGCGCACTTTAACAGTGTTAATGCGTGTGTGTGTGTGGCAGAGAGTTCGGGCCTGCTACCCCCTGCGCCGCTCCGTCACAAATCCTGCTAATGACTACCAGCTCTATAGGACCCGAGGCGGGAGGGGTTGCAGCCCACCAATTGAGCGAATAATGAGTTGAATTAGGAGATTTAGGGAAGGGGTGGAAGAAGAAGAGGACGGGTGGTACTGAATGAAAACCAGAGGTGAATGAAAAGCAGAGAGGCTGAGCCAGGCAGCGGTGAGAAGGAGGCGATTACAGCAATACGAGAGTCGAGATAGAAGAGGCAGACGCAGATATTATTAGTGGAACAAATGTCATCACGCTGAGGAAATAACGTCTTAATCTGAACACTGGTACTGAGGACTATGTGGGTGAGAAAAGCATTTCCATTCAGATGAAGTTGTTGTCGCATAATCTTCGACTGACGAGTCGGGACCATTAAAAGGAAAATGTGCGTCTCACATTTGATCAGTTTTCAGGCGAAATCTTCCCATAAAATCCATAGAGACATAACTAGTAACACAATTTTCAGTTGGTTTTCCTGCAGAGTGATTGACAGGTCTGAATAACATTACCATTTAGATTCAGTTGTTGGCCAGTTATTAGCTTTATCTTGCATAATATTCTCCATTACCCAGTTTGAGGCTGATTAGTTTGGACTGATTTAATGGAAAGTCAGCAGACTGACTGTTGCACATCAGCCAGGCAAGACCTTGTGGAGGTTTGCTTTTTTAATTCCCTGGAACATCTGTAACATCCCTCTTCAGTACTAGTGCTTTTAAAAGCATATTCTTTTACTATATAAACACAGGAAGCTGCATTGTCATCCACAATTTCCAGTAAATTCCACCCAAAACGGCCTCTCGGGTCGTATTTTTTCCATTCTTGGTTTTCTTTGATTGCGTACATGTATAAATGAAGCAATATTTGGTTCCTGTGGCCACGTAGTTGACTCGACCCAGCCTGCCTCCCCCCTCGGCTCCTTCAAGCAAAGCCCGCTTCAAGTTTATACACAATGCACAACATTGTTCGAGACAAAGAAAAGCGGCTCTGAAATGATCTGGAAGCCTTTGAACTTCATGTCGTTGCAAGGGTATCTTGGATGGATAAACATAAACATAAAGAGGAGAATGATTCATGCCCGAAACTTAGATGAGAGGCTTTCTGTTTGCTGGATAATGATGGTATCAGTTGTAGCAATGAATTGGGTGGTAAAGCGAACTTGAACAGCTGCTCCGTTTAGAACCACACTAGGAAATCCTTCTTATTTTCGTATCTTCGTATCTTAGCTCATTCGTAGCCTTGTTATCATGCAGTAGCAGACAGACGGGCTGTTTGAGGGGGCAGTTGTGGAGAGACCGCTGCATCCCAGCAGGTATAATTATCCCACAGTGGCAGCGTCGCAGCGTGAGCTGATTGTCTTCAGGCAGAGGAGACACGCTGAGTGGAAGGCGCTTTTGCAGGAAGACCTCGACCCTCCAGCTCATCACCAACACTTAGACTCTATTGTTTACTGGAGGAGTCCATCACACACGAAAGGCTCGACCGAGCTCCTGTCGGCAGGTTAAACACCAAGATTGTTCTGGCTCATCAGAGTTTAAACGCGTTAGGGAGGCGGTGGAAGGACGCGTGTGGGCTGCTCATGCAGCTGATTGTCACTGACGTTAGGATGGTACATGGATCCTGTTTGACTTGGCGATGTCAGATCCTCGTAAATTTATTATGAAGTTGTTCTTCATTCAGTTGAATCAGAAACTTTAAGAAGTCATTTTCTTTTCCAGGTGAACTTCCAGAGCCTGATTCTGTTGAATGGCCTGAGTTAGAAGCAGCTGTGTTTGTAGCAGAATGTTACTTAAGCAAACTGACGCTCACATACAGTTCAGGATATAACAGAAAAGTGGTTGGGTGTTTACCAGACACTTGTTCCTTCTACCTGAGGGTGTGGAGGCAGATGGCCGCCCGCCCTGAGTCTGGTTCTTCTGGTTCTTCTGGTGCTTCCTTCCCCTCTGCTGTCTCCTGGTGCTGCTCACTGGCGTTTGTCGGGTTTTCTACAGAACTCTCTACAGTTGTGTAGTTTTAGTTGTGAACTGGAGCTACATGAATATAAGTGACTACAGTTTGTGAAACTCTGAGAAAGGCTTTTACAACTGCGGCAAGTCATGATGGTTCTGTCCTTCATTGCAGCTATTCTGAGGTAAACACACAGCATCACAAAGTAATCCTCCAGGAATGTCCCCTGAATAAGTGGGGTTGGTTAATGGAGGCTTTCTGGATGACGTTGGGTTGTGTTGGAGCCTGGCTTAACCGTTTTCCAGGGCTGGTGGTCCCGTTTGATCCTACCAACAGATTTGCTGTTGGGCCAAACCTGGGTAGTTTCTCCATTAGAGACCTCTAATGAGCTCCTCCTTAATTATCGTCAACACTAGAGTTTATTTTAAGAGACCGTGCACTTTGCTTGTATTTAGCATTAAATACCTGAACGACTGAAACTAGGTCAAAAAATCTAAAGACATGTTTTTGCTTGGATAATGTTTTACTTTTGATTTGTCTAAAATTTTCCATTTTAGAATCTTTGGGAGTTTTCTTCTGTAATTTTAGATGTCATTGTTTGAAACACAGAGAAGGAAATATACAACAGTGGGACTCATTGTTTTCAGCGTCTGCTGGGTGAAGTGGGGCTTCATAGCTTCCAGTAGCTCTAATGATGTGGGACAGGAAAGACAGAACCACTGCTACAGAGCTGGAAGCGTTTGTGTGAATTACTGTCACTCCCCACGCACTTATTAGAAACCTCAGCCTCTGTGGCTTCACACAGGCCTTTAATTGATTGGCTTGGAGGAGCATTTGGCCCAGAGTCGCTGCATGCCTTTTATTTTATGAGGGTGTAGCTGTGCGGACCCATAGAAAAACACCAGTTTTAAATTCACAAATTTTAATTCACTTCAACACTGGATGAACTAAGATTTCATTGGAACTGCATTTGAGTCAAACCCTGATTCCTGTCAAACAGAAAAAACACAGTATTCTCATATAGAGTGATTAGAGCAATGATTAACCGGCAGGTCATCTGTTGGAGCGTAGCAGCCGATCAGTCAAACAACCCGCTGGTCATTCTCGATAGCGTTTTAAACACACAGTCTACGCACACATTACTGCACCAAACAAAAACAGGTTAATTCTTTTAAATACTCCTGTGATGATGAAATGAAACCATTTCACTGAGATGTCCAGAGGCAAAATAAACAGCACTGATCGGTCACTCCAAACTGGCTCAAACAGTTAGTCACTTGGCAAAATAAAAAATAACAGCATCAATAACAATTAATCTTTTTATTTACAGACATTAAATGTGAAGAACAGAGTCAAACCTGCCACATTTCATTAATGGCTCAAAAAGTAGATTGTCAACAACTGCAGCAAAAAGCACGCTCTCTTTTTGACAGTTAGGTATTTTTGGGGAATGACTATAAAACAAATGGGCATGACAACAACATGACAGGTTACTTTTGTAGCCAGCAACACTCAGTAACTGCTTCTTCACTCCTTGCGCCCTTTCTTCCTCGTCTTTCAGGGCAGAGAGCTCCTAACGCGTCCTGTTACCCAAACAGCCGCTCGAGTCTGAAAACCAATATTTTAAAACCATGGAAATAAAAACTAAAAATAGCACACGATGACAGCAATCCTAACCATAATAACAACAATAATAACAATAATGATAATAATAATCATGGATAAAGATAGCAATAAATAGGGTTGGTGAAGTTTAAGTGCGGGTAGGTGTGGTGAGACACAAGACTGTGGGCACCAATTAGAGAGAGAGGAGGGGGAGGACTACCGCACATAAAGTGACTGATTGTTTGGTTGCTGAATCTCCACTCTGTCCTTCCTTTCTTGACATTTTTCTCGCCACACGTGTGCAAGATGGTGCCAGGACGGGTTCAGAGCCGCGGGTACACCGGCCCAAAGTGTCCCTCCATGCCACGTCCTCACCTCTCTGTCCCAGCGCTCGTCTCGTGAGTCCATTTTTAGCCTCACAGGACACACGGATGCATGGAAGGAGAGAAGCGATGGCACATCCTCATAATAATGGTGTATTTGTGAACGTTAAGTGCTAAATCGGACTGGTAGTGATTCTGGTGACGCTGTAGTGAGGGCAGGATGGCGGGTGGTCGTTCCCTGCTTATCCTCCGCAACGAGTTGAGACACGTAGACAAAACAGCGAATGACGTCTGCCCACGTTCTCAGGCAGGCAACAGCAACATCAGTGTGTCCTGAGGGTTTCTAGGATTGTAGAGGTCTCAGAAGGCCCCAGGATCCTTCTATCAATGTCACTGTGCTCAGATGGACCGTTCGAAGGGAAATCCTGCCTTGTTTTCTTGCAGTTGTCTGACTGAGAGCAAATTCAAGGAGCTCGTTGGTGTCCTTTTTGTAGATTGGAAGCATGAGCAGCAATAGTTGTATCTGCTAATGAATTCACAGTTGCATGACTCCTGCTGTGTCACAGAACCCTGCAAATGAATAAAGTCTTTTTCTGAGGTAATTTCAGAGTCTAGTTGTTTCGGCGATGTACAGGATTTCAGCCGAATGGTTTCTTGGTTAATCTGTGCCTATGACGACATTTTTGTCTCATACAGTTTGTGTGCAGATGTTGTCCTTTCATCCATTTCCAGTTAGTCAGGTCTTTATCTTAGAGCCTTTTGTTTTCCCAGTTTCCTCTGTTGTTTTTCTTTGTCCTGTCCTCTGTTTGTCAGTCTCTACCTCTGGTAGTCCGCCTGCTCTCTAGGACTGGATGATGAGCTCCCAGAGGCCATGCTGCTACCGGACCGCCCATGTCCTTTCTCTTTGCCCTCCTCTTGCGTCATGTTGGTGCCCGTAGACGTCTGGCTAGAATTGGAGCTTGAGGAGGCCGGAGGACCCCCTGTGGTGCCGCCACCTCCCTCTGTGGTCTGGTAGATCTCTTCGGCTCCGTCCTCACTGGACTCGGGGTCCTCTGAGCCTGAGAGCAACTCTTCTTCTCTGTATTCGCTGACGTCTACGCCTCCGCTGGCAGCGGCCCCCTCACCCAGCTCCTTGAGGCGGCCATGGTGCTTGACATGGTAGCGCTGGTTCTGGAAGAACTTGATGATGGTGTGTTTGGGCAGGTCAAGTTGTGCAGACAAGGTGTGGATGGCCTCCTGGTCTGGGTACAGGCCAACATCCTGGATGAAGCTCTGCAGGATACCCAGGGCCTCCAGGGAAATCTGAATTGCACACAACAGAGTTTCAGGAAAGATGGAGCATAAAAATGCGTCCTTTAAGAACTAAACATGGTCCTGGTCTGAGAAAGTCTCTACCTTAGTGCGCGACCGTGGCTTCTTGCTGCTCCCAGAGCTTCCCGCTGGGCCCGCTGGACATCCACCTGCAGCTCCTCCTGCATTCTGTGACCCCTCCTCATTACCTTGGGCAGATAATGGTTCCTCGCGCATCGGAGACAGCCGGTGCTCTTTTACTGGAGCAGGGGGTGGCCTGTGAAGTGCCTGATGAGAAAGACAAAAGAGCTGATTAATGGGGCACAGTGACCCCTGATCAAAGCTGCAGCCATGTGACCATGTTGGCACATGTTACATACAGGTTTGTTACTGTACTTTTCTTCCAACACTATGCAACATCTACATCTGTGAGCAAAAACCTGATCTGTAGTTAGCTGGGTGCAAACAAGCTTTTATTTCATATTCTTGATGTCATCTGTACTAGCCGTAACCTGCCCCTCCCTCAGGAGCCAGGGCAGCAGGGTGAACAGAGGGTGAGAACGAGGGCTTCACAGCTCACAGAGCGTCACGGTCTATAAGCAGCTCTATGGCTGGCATTCACACTGTTATGTGTCCGGTGTACCTTTGACCTAATGTGTGTAAGATTAGTAAAACGCCAACCACCTGTATACCAGGAAGTCTCTTATTTACAAACTTATGACAACCCGTCACTGTTTAACCAGCCCCATTCAACACCTCAGAGGGTGAGAGTACGGGGGGACAGGGACTCGGTTTGGAATGGTGCTTTGATTAGGTCCATATCAGCCTCTTCTAGTAATTAAACACTGTTGAATGTAGAGGGCGTCATGCTGCTGTAGTGGTTAGCACCTCACTGGGTTCTAGTCCTGGTGCCAGTTGCCAGTTGAGTGGAGTTTTCATGGTACTCCCACAGTCTAGAGGCGTAAAGTCAGGTTAATTGGTGACTCTAACTTGCCTGTAGGTGTGAGTGTTTGTTTGTCTCTCTCTATTTAGCAATTAATTATTTATATTGTTGTGGAATAAATTCATTTTAGTAAACTTGAAACATGAAACTTGAGATGACAAAGTGTAAATGTAATGTAAAACACTTGACCTTAGTGTTGATTTAAGAAAAACTTTCACAAAGCTGATTGATAAAACTCCTTGTTTGAAGCCGTAATCATTAGATAACATGACAAAGTACGTTGAGTGTCATCTGCATAGTAAATAATTCGCTATTTTGAACGAGTTTTAACAGAGGGCGGCCCCTTGTCATATTTGTTTGGTTACATTGTTTTTATTTGGCAAGCAAAACATGAACCATTAACGCTACAGGCAGCTGTCGTAGTCAGTTTGTTTTAAGTAACAAAGTGAAAATTAACTCTCTTAATTTAGTGTCTATTTTTCTCCTGGCCCTCTGAGGCCAGTGTCCTGCTTGTTGTTATCCATCGATTCCTGAATGGCTGAACACATCTGGTTCAGGGGATCAGCAGGTACAAAAGCACAGAAAAGTGGCCCTGAAGGATCCTTTCGATATAGATTCACATACATTCTGAACATGATGGACTCTGTGCTGAGCGGGAGAATCAATCACATTTTTAGAAACATGTCCAGAAAGGCCAGGGAAAAACAGATATTCTTAGCAGAGCCTGGGAGGACTGGCAGAGAGATGTTTGCTGTTCTGATGGGTGAAAACCTCCCAGACAGAGAGGGATCCTCTGGATTTAAGGACTATTCAAGAGGAGGGCAGAGGGCAGAATGCAGTGTTGGGAGAGAGAGCCAGGACTTCAGTTGTTTGTCGGAAGGTAGTGGCTGTTGTGAGAGCGCTGTGGTCGTGTCCCGCCCGGGTGCTTTAAGAGCAGGGAGGGGCCTCCCCACTGGAATGCCCAGCTATAAATCTGTGGCGCATTAAAATTAAAGGACCCACATAAAGATAATAGTCATTCGCTTTTCTCTCCCTCTCTTCAATAATAACAGGGTATTACTTAAATAATATTGAGGGCAAGCCAGACCATGAAATTGCTCCCATTTTATTCGCAGGGGCTTTATTTTCAGGGGGGGGTGACCAATTTACAGGAATTCACTAGATTTCTTTTTTCCTTTTTTGCCATTTTTCTCTCCCTCTTTCAAATCTTCTGTTTTTAACCCTTTTAGATAGAGAGAAACGGCTGAAAGAATGTTGGAAAGCCAGAGAGAAACGCTGTCTGTCTCGGCCTTAATGGGGACCACACAGACGCAGATATTCCGCTCGCAAACCTACGGGAACACTTGATAACTAAGTGGGGGCAATTCACGCAGGGGATTGTGAAAGCCGGTCTCGCCCACCTCCAGCTTTCCCTCCCACCAGTCATCTTTTCTACTCTTATTTGGGCCGACAGCTAGGACTCTTGGATCAATTGCCACACACACGGGTTCATCGATGCAGAGGCCTGGTCTCACTCACGCGCTAATGATGATGTTAGAGAGCAGAGCCAAACACACGAGACTGCTCGACTTTCTCTTCCTCCTTCCTTTTTTTGTGCTCGCATTGTTTTCTCCCCTTCCTGTCATTTCCTCTTCTTCTCCCTCCCTTCTAGACTTTTATTTCCTCCCGCCTCCACTCAGGTCTAATGCATCAGGACACTAATGAAGTGGGCCTGTGCCAAGCCAACATGACTCCACGTCCAAATCAGCCCCAAACTGGTGGCTGCCAGGAGGCCCCAACCCTCAGCCTCTCCACCTCCCTCCATGCTATTCCTCCTCCCACCATTGCACCTCACTGCCGTTCCTGTTTTCACATATTGACTCTCTTCCACCATTTGCCTCTGTGCCTTTTGCTTTTTGACCTCTGTCCAATTGCATTTTAAATTCTCCTTCTAGATAAAATTACATAAAATGACACAACTGAGCTGTGATGCATAAATCTACACTAACAGATAACAATAAAAATGGCAAGAAAAGCACTTTTCTCTCTTTTTTTTTTTATAACTGCAAGCATTTTTTTATTGGAAATTACTTCTGACAGTAATCAGTGCGTTTAATGCAGGCAAGTCATGGCTTTGGATGTGTGGGAGAACGAAGGCCAGAATATGATGAAACTGATGAGCATTTTCAGTAAATGTAATTTAAAATTTGAGAGAAACATTGAGTCTTACTCATATGTCAAGTGAAGCTGACTTTCACCTCTAAACGTTTGGCCAAAGCAAATCATAAAAATTGTTGTATTACATCCAGAACGAGCCAAAATGACTTTTCTGATTTTGCCTCCACATCAGCAGGTCGACATTGTCGGGTCTTTGTAAAGGACTCGTTGCTGTCACACCATGATTCTCTTTCTGACCTGTCATCACTGTGGCTGAGATTTGGTTACGTCTGAGAATTGGTTAAGGTTAGGAAAACATGGTGGTTTTGGTTGAAAAGGGCAGGAAACATCAGTCATAGCTAAATAAAGTATAGCACATAGTTACATAGCTGTGTAAACCTACTACATACTAAGGGACCTGGACTAAAACACAACCCAGACAGTTCTGTAACGCATCTTAAGGACGTTGACCTTCATCCCTGCTTTCCCACCTTTTCCTTCCCACTACTTTCCTTGTTTGGAAGTGACTCCACGTCACGTCAGAGCAACACAATACAGCCCTGCTCTCCCAAAACCACAAGCGCGGGCGCCCTGCAGCCAGATGTGCTCTTCTTATGGCATGATTCAGTATTCCTGAAAAACGTCTCGCTGTCTCACTCTTTCCCCTCCTCTCTCCCTCCTACTCGCTCTCTCCTGGCAAAGTTGTAAGTGCACTGCAGTGAAATGAAAAAGTTTTCTTTTAAACGTAAATCAAGGCAAATTACGGCACCGAACTATGAAAGAATTATAGAACATGAAATATTCATCTTGTCTTTAATGAGCTCTGGTCCTCCAGGGCCCCTAACTCTCTCTCTCTCTTTTCACTGTGTATGTGTTTTGGTAAGGAGGGGGGGGGGTGACCACCAGAGACACCATTAACACAGAGATAAATATGTAATGAAGGAAAAATCACTTTTCTGTTAGTTCTGTGCATGACTTCACTTTTCTGTTAATCGTTGTTTTTTTAATTTCCTCTTCTGTGTCCTGTCTCTCTGTTGTGGTTGGGATTCATGGATTCAGACTGAGGGAGTACATGAGTCACTGCACGTTGGCCTTTTTTATGAAAATGATGATTCTTTGATCAAAAACTGTGCACAAGTAACCGAGTTACCGAGACGACTGAGCGTGCGCTCATACGTGTGGTCATACGTGCGCATGTGCGCGTTTTATGTTCAAACTGTGTGTGGTATTCATTCCATTTATCTGCAATTAAACAATTAACTTAATTGTGGTTTGCCAAAAAGCCCAAACTCCACCCAGCAACAGTGAATAAGGGGCCACCAGGATGCAGAGGGGGGGCAGCAGCTTCCTCTGGGAGTGATGAAGAAAGACAACAAACACTCGTCCATACGTAAAGAAACTCACGAAACCTGTCAATCTATCGATTTCAAGTCCTCTGTGAATAATGATTTATTTGACTCCACATGCCTCCACATTCTATGGATCCTGTTGTGATCTGATATTTCAGTCAATTAGCATTTAAACTTTGCATCTTAAGGGAGGATAAACATGATTAGCTGTTATTTTCAGAGGTTTGTGCTCATTCATGACCGACAGCCGGAAATGTTTCTGTGCAGCTGCGTCTTCATGCAGCTGCAGACAAACAAGTTTTTAATCGCATCTGACAAAGAAAACTATATGACTGAATGAATCGCACTACTATTAACATAACCAGCTAACCTGCTTGTCTCGTTAGCATTTTAGCGACGCTGACTCATAGTCTGCTTGTCTTCTTAAAGAGAGAGATGAGTTTGTCATTTGTTCACAGCTATTTGTTGCAGCTTTGGCAGCGAGCAGCGTGTGTCAGGCCAGTACAGCGTGAGACGAGCAGGAAGGCACAGCGGCTGTTGCTGCTTGTTCTAGTCCACCACTCCTGGGGTCTCAGCCCCAGCGAGCGGTCACACACATCAACACATGAACACCCCTAGACTCGCAGTGAAAATCAATTTAGCAAAAACAATAAAGAAATTATTTATAATGGCAGACTCTGCCAAATTAGCTGTGGGACGCACTTAACTGCTGAAGCCGTATGAATAAGAGCTGCGGAGCGGGGAGCGGGGCCCTGTCAGTCATGAAGAAATGTGATGCTGCCGTGCACACGTTGAGCACCTGCACCTAGACGTTGACACCAGAGCCCAGACGTGTCTCACGCTACTGTACGTACAGACCCAACGCAGATTTATTGACTGTGCTGCCGTGACTCAGGCCAACGCCACATTCATTTTTCATGTGTGCTCTGTGGTTCGCTGTTGCCGTTTTAAAGACCCTCTCATTGTCCAAAGACAAAGGGGAGCTCACATTACCAGCTATCACTGTGACATGTTGTGTATGTGTGGCAGATGGGACACATGTGTGGTCTGTGGTGGCAGGCTGGCTGGAGCCTGAGGTTGGTGGAGGCTTCATCTGGGACTGAGGGGTTTCTGAAGACGGCAACATGAACACACACCTCATCTCCCATTAATAAATCACTAGTGCTTCACCGCAGTTCATCTTCCTGTGTGGGTGCCGGGGTGGGGCGGGGGGACAACATGGGCGTTGTGAGGGCACGCTTTATTTTTAGTCTGGGCTGTGAGCGAGAGAGGGACGGAGGAATGTGTTAATGGTGCCACCACAGCTTCCTCCCCATCTTCCCATCAGCCTTTAATACACAGCCCTGAATGGGAAGAGTGGAGGTGGGTGGAGCTGCCAAACAGCCCCTGCGATTTATGTCAGGACACTTAAACGGGAAGTTTTAACATTAGCCTGTTTTTGATTGATGACATGGTGTGAGCGATATGTGGCTCACATAGATTTGCATTTAAGTGGGAGGCATGGCAGGATGGAGGTGAAGAGAGAAGCTCTCACCAGGTTTGGGTCCAGATCCTGAATGGTAATGGAGCGGGCATTGATGCAATTCAGTGTAATCCTGTCAGACATTTTAAGGTCTTGACCTTAAAGGTTTATTGAGACTCTCAACGTTCTCCTTTGAGCAGCACCGGGCCACAGTGGAAACAAAAAAACTCCAGCAGAACCAAGCTGTGGGTGGGAGGTTATTGGCCTCGACTCTTGTGATTGTGGGTTTCACTGAGGAGCAGATCAAGAGGAGGAGGATGAAGGCCCTGTGGTGGGAACAGTGACTAAACAGAAGTTGAAGCGAGATGTCAACTGAATTCTTTACAGTGCTGCAGCATTGGCCCGGTGGAGCACTATTAGGTGTGAGACCAAAGAGTCCAGTAGCTGATGTTGTATATTCTGTATAGTCTTTACCATCTAACTAGTTGGCAAATCATTTCCTAGAATGTTTTCTGGAATTAGGGACAAAAAGGATTCGTTATTTCATTCTTTTCCAAATGCTGAGCAGCTCGAGCAGAATCGTGAGACTTTAGACGAGCTGAACCTGAAAAATGTGACGTTTGTGTCGACAAACCGAAATAGGGACTAAAGTTTCCAGTAATAACTGAATGAAGGGTAAATATTTACTGGGCTTTAAACTGAGAAATGTCTTTCATGGAAATTCTGCTGAAAGTAAATAATAAACACAACACATCTAATTTAACTCATAATTTTGCCTCTATTTCTCTTTAATCAGTCCCAAACTACGCAGGATAATGGATGTTTAATGAAAGCAGCCTGTGAAATAAAGTTCCTTTTTATTTGTGCTAATAAAATTGCAGCGTTTTGTGAATAAACTCAGATTTTTACTAGAGATTTAACCCGTGAACCGTCCAATTAAGTGGCACTCGGTTACTGTTACTGTTAAAATGAATATTTCCTTGATATAATAGGAAAGTTGACGCGTGACCTGGACGGGCACATACTCAGGACGGTAACCAGCACATCCGTGTGTCCCCTGCATCGATCTCTGCTCCTCGCCTCCCTCCTCACCAGCTAATGGGGCATTTCCTCCAGTGCCACACCACCCAGCAACTGTTTACACTTGGTTCCACTGGGGCACGCAGAGACACGCAAACACATGTGCAAGCGCCACGAGATCAAACGCTGCTGTACATTCTTAATGTGGAATAAATCTAATGAGTAAATAATAATGACAGGTGTGGTCTCCGAGGTTGGACAAATTCACTTTGGCACTTCTTTGATTTCACCAGTGGATTTACACTGTGTGTGTGTGTGTGTGTATGTACGTACGTGTACTTTTACTATGTTGGGCCTATTTATACCAACCCAACGCGTTTCCATTCAAAGTGGACACGTTTCACATATCGGAAAATTAGCTTTTGACGTCCTGAAGATCTTAATATATTTGCCAAACACCTCATTACTAATACTGACAATTAAGGGATGATTTGCGTTTTCTACATATTCTACATGCCTGTCCACATTAGTCCACAGTTCAAACCCTTGTTTTGTTAAATCAAACATATTACAAAACAAGTGCAAATCATTCACACGAGTGGCAGCGCGGTCAGAAATGCTCCCATCTGAGACGCTGAGAATGATTTAGTGTTTAATTCCCAACACCAGGCTGTGTTTGAGAAACCTTTTATGTTTTCTAGGCAGAAATAAGCCATAAAGTAACTAGTGAATAAAGCTGTCATGTAGTTAAAGTGACTGCAGTGAGGACTTACATACAGCACAAAATGCGTTTTGCTGTGTGGCGACACCAGGTGCAGGTCAACGTCTGGTTCTTACCTGTGGGTCCTGTGGCAGGTGGAGGACGGTGTGCAGCCGCTCTGAGTGGTGATGCCTGGACTCCTCCTCGTACGCCAGGTCTCTGTCGGCCTGCGGCAGGGTCAGAAACCTCCGGATGGTGCACAGGTTCTCCCACAGAGTGCGGTTCTCTGGGCTGGGGTTCTCTTTCCACCGCAGCAGCTCACACAGCCAGCCCTGGAAGAAGGTGGTGAGGTTCTGCAGGTGAGATATCACTGCCATGTGTTTATGGTCAATACAAGGCTACAGGGAGCGGAATCAACACATGCTGCCTAATAGCAATAGATGCAGGAGGAGTAACCATGTGTTTCGAAACAACAATGTAGGTCCAAAAGATAAAAATAGGAGCTAAAGAGAAACTTTGGAACGTGTGAGTCTGTGTGGGCTAAATGTACGAGAGGAAGATGAGGAGGGAAGATGGAGAAGATTCAATTATATCTGCTAGACTGCTTCAGTTCGTGACACCAGCTGTTGTGTTCAACCAGCCACCTCAGGCAGCGTGCGCCGCTAATAGCCTGATCATCGCGCTCCGTCCTTGTGGCCAGCTGCAGCAGATGGGTGCGCTGAGCCGTGACCCTCAGCCGCCCCCGGGCTCACCGGCTCTGGGCCTCGCGCTGTGCCTGCACCTTAGGAAGCACATGCTGCTTACGTGAAGCACGCGTCCTGTCCGCCTTACGCAAGGTAACCTGCAAGTGCGGCGCTGACTTTGACTTTGTTGAAAGCACGTCCTGATTCTGCTCTGAATTAAGCAGTCTAATGGCTGCATTTTGTTTAGCTCCAGTTCTGAGGTTGCGGTTTGGTGCATGCTGATTTACCAGAGTTACTGACTGGGACACGTGGAACAGACACAATAGAGACATCATGTGTGAAGGAGATTCGTTCTCAGACTGCTTGGCTGTTTCCTTTTAAACCAACTAATCCTGTGATTCAGCTGATTCTGACTCAACAATTCTTAGTAGTGGGTTTGTGATTTAGCTTCAATGTGCTTCAAGCAGGATCATGCTTCTGTCTCCCCAGTGGCTCCCTCACCTGGCTCTTGTTGGCAGCCACCTTAGCGAACAGAGCTTGGGACACCTTGGCTCGCTTCATCTCCTGCTGGATTTCGTCGTAGATGCCTGACGTGATGTTGACCAGCGACTCCAGCTTCAGCGGGAGGTCGGGGGCGGGGCCGGACGGCTTGGGCTGCGAGAGAGGAGCTGCGGTAAGTACAGTACGGTGGCAGTTCTGAGAGGTCTAGCTACAAAGCTGGTGGTGTATACATACAAGCAGCAGTTATCAGCTGACGATCAGGCCAAGTTGCTCTGAGAACAGACATGCAACGTTCCCTGTACGAGCATCAGCTGCACATCTGCAGTGCACGTCTCCACATGAATTTTGTTTACAGATCAAAGTCATTAAGTCCTTCTCTTTTGTCTTTCTTTGTTGTTTCTGTTTGAATGAACTTGTATTGGCTCTCAGAAAGCTTGTATACACAGTGTTTGAAGTCATCCACAGGACATGTCCAGACCAGCGAACTTACATTCCCTCACTGTAAACGATGCTGAGATAATTTTACAGACATAATAAGAAAAGCACACACGTTCATCCAGCGCCATGAATGGGCATTCGCTCTGACATCAGACGCGGCGTCTTATCACTGGCGTTGCTGAGCGTTCTGGGCACATGGAAGCTAATGTCCACATGCTGTAGAATGTCCTTATGTTTACAGCAGGCTCGTATCGCAGCTTTGAAGCTCTCTGTCCATTAGAAATGGAATTTGTTTAAGATAAAACTCCCAGCGTCGGCTTTAAGCTGTGACGCGCTGCAGTCTGCTCTGCTCTGCGAGTTACAGATTGGAGATAGCTCACCGAGTTGGAGATTTTAGTCTTGTTCTTCCAGATGGAGGCCCAGGTGTCGGGGGTCATCTGATCATCCAGGCTCCTCTCCCACACTTTCTATGCACACAGACGACACACGACCTGTCACAGCCTGGTGCTTGCACCTGTTTGACACGCATGCAGGCGCTGCATAAACGCCACGTTTTCTTGGGCCGGGCACACTAACCTGTGAGAGGCGAGGAGCACCGGGGTTGGAGGAGTTGGAGGCGGGGAGGCCGACTGAGGGGTTCATGGTGCGTTCTCGCTCCTCCTGGTAGATTCGGTCTCGCTCGCTCTCGGGCAGGTTGAGGAAGTTCTGCATGGCTTTGAGATTGACCAGCAGAGACTGTGAAGCTGTGCGAGGGTCCTCCTCCTTCCGCAGGATCTCTGACAGCAAACCCTGAACAACACAAGCACACGCAGTCTTTAACATCTAATCTCACACAACCTCCATACAGGAAATAAGTGTACTACACTGTAAAAATACTTCATCAAACATATATGAGTATAATCAGGAGGCGGTACCTTTATTCATTGCACATTATTTTATTATTAATCATTATATTACGCACTGTAGCACCTGATGTGTTCAACACTTTCTTCACATGGATTTGATTGAGTGGAGCTAGTTTCATTAACTACTGTAAATCCAAATGTCTGAAGATGCTGACAGACATAAATGAAAACCTTCATGCACCACATATAAAAAATCAATCAATCAAATCAAAATGATTATGTCCAAGGAAAAGACATAAATGTTTTTTTGGTATAAATTGGCCTAGATGATGTTCAAAGGGTTTGTTTTCTAATGGTTTGTCAGTCATTTAATTAAACAATTGATTAATAATTTTAGCTTTAACCATCATAAAATGTTATATTTTTTCTGAATTATGTTTTGGTAAATTCAGATTTAAATGTAACGTAACTAAAGCTGTTTGGTTTGTAGTTGAGTAAAAAGCACTTGTAGTTTACCAGGTAACAACCAAAACCTAAAATCTGTTCTTCAGTCCTGTAGTAGATTAATTACTTTGGTCACTACTGCTTAGTATCAAGGTAAATAGACACATAAAAACACCAACACGTTTGAAAGGCTTTCTACTGGTGAGTGTAAGGTTAAGACTGTGCAGTATTAGTATCTGTTGGATACTCCCTCACATATACACACAGACACACGAAGGCGTTAGTCAGTAAAACACACCTGGCCTCTCTAGCAGTGGGTCTGTGAGCCACCCTGGTCTAATGGGGCATGTGGGAACCAGTTGAGCACAGACTGAAAGCATCAGGTGTTTGCGCTGCTGTGAGAGCAGGGAACTCGACTCAATGACCCAGCAAGCTACCCTGCCACGCTAATCCCACCCAAAATACCACGAGGTGGGTGACCACCAAATTAGCCAAAAAGCCTGAGGGGAGAAATTACAGTTTATCAGGGACGTCAGATGCCATTTATTGCACCTGCTGTAGCTGTGGAGGTGTGAGAACATGTGGCCCTGTAAACAGGATGCTTGATCATGTCTGGAATCCTCATTTGATGAGCTACAGTATCCCAGCTTGTTCTTGCTACCTGAAGCTATCTGTTCCCGCTGCTCCTCTGCCTCTGTTAGTTTCACCACCACACCTTCCCATCCGTCTCCTAACCATCTGGAACACAGTCTGACCTGTTTCCTACCTGTGTGCGGTTGAAAGCCACGCGGGCGAACACGGCCTGGGAGACACTAGCTCGCTTCAGCTCGTCTCTGACCTGCTGGTAGATTTCAGAGGAGACCTCTGCAGCCGAGGGGTTGCTCCCGGTGTGGTCGCCCCCGGCTTTGGTTGAGCCCCGAGGGATGGGCGGATGGTTGAGGAACTGCTGGTTGAGGGCCTGGGGGTGCTGGTGGGCCAGCAGGCGGCTAACAGCTAGCTGCTGGTTGATGAGGTGGGCCATGGCGAGCTGTTGGCGGACCAGCTGTGGGGACAGTTGAGGGGAGAGCAGGCCACCTGGGCCCAGCAGGGGCTGCAGGGCACCGGGCGGGGGCGGAGGGGGAGGTGGAGGCACCTGGCCCGTACGGAGAGGAGGGCTGTGGTGGAGGGGGCCGTGCGGTGAGGGCTGCTGTTGGGGAGGCGGGGGCGGCTGGGGGGGCGCCTGTGGATCTCCAGATCCGGCCTTGAGGAGAGGGCTGCCAGCTCCGAGGTGAGACAGCTGGGCCAAGCCCGACAAGTGTGGAGGAGGTCTCTGACCCAGCACACAGAAGTCGGCCATGTTGTCTCTCTCTACTGCAGAGGAGAACAGACTGTGAGCGTGGACATAATAATGAATAATATTAACTCTCAGGTTTTTATGTGTACTTTTCTAGTTTCTGTAGTTAGTAAATCTGTTTTCCTTTGGATTGAAGTAAAGGAATAAAGTAGAGATGGGAAGATTTTAGAGATCTTACTTTTGATGTCGGCAGCGTCTCGTCCGGACCACATTTTCTCCAGGTAATCTACTGCTCGGCACAAGAAAAGCAGAGAACCAGTCAGAGGGGAAGGTTCTGATGCTATTAATCGACTCGCATACAGAAATAGATGACAATTTGAAGGACGCAATTAACTTAAGCCAACATAGATTAGAAGTGTTAAAAAACCCGGAAGCTTAAACATTAACATTCCATCGATCCAAGTTCATGTAGTGATTTAAAATCATCTGTTAATAGTAAGAGACCTTCTCTTTTCTTTGACCTCTTTTCAAGGTCAAAGATGTTTGAGCTCCTGACCTGAATAGGTTTACATGACCTGAGGCTTATGATTGACAGACGCTGGATCCAATCAGACACGTCTTTCCTTCTCACAGCTGAGAAGCAGAACTAAAGGTGGAAATGGTGAGTTAGGTTCTGTCGTGTGTTATGCTGGACCGGGACATAACACTGCACAACAACGTAGTTAAATATTTTACTACATGTCAACTAAATCACCATAAAGCTGGTAGGAGGCATCTTCCCCGGGTTTATCTTTAGCTGCAGTTTGCATGTCTGAAGCGAAGAGGTTGCCAGGAGTCATGCTGCCTTGTTGTTACGGTTGTTAATCGGAGTTTCTCCTGCGTAGCACAGCACTCGATCCATAATCTATCGGGACTGTGCTTGAATTGTACCACTTTTATCTACTTTATGATGCAGAACGACGGACATCGTGTACGTGCAGTAAAGTATCTGTACTTTCTAGGTGCGTGTTCATTCCTCCACACTAAGTTGAATCCTGAACGTGGTAGGACGTTCTGCGGCGTCCTAGGTCTGTCTGTGAGTGAGGTGACACGTGGAGGTGCAGCAGCAGGTGGCGTTTACCCTTCCTCATCGAGCACAATGGAACCTCTCAGCGATCTCCTTGCATTGTGGCTATAACAGTGTACAGAGCAACTCTGGTCCTGCCCCTTTGTGGGTCCACCAAAGTTATTAGGAGTGAAATTATAAATAGGTGGAGCGCTTTGGTAACGCGCAGCTGTAAATCCAGTTTGAGCTGGTGTTTATAGCATATTGCAAAAGAGGTGAAACCATGCGAAAGAGTCGAAACAAAAGCTTCTCATGTAGCTGAGTTTAGTTCAGCATTTCTGCCTAATCACTGTGTTGTGGCCACTTGGGGGGGGCAGCGGAGGCATCCACCCCTGATCGACACTGAGCTCTGCCTTCTGCTCACCTTTGATTTTCTTGTACTTCTTGTACCAGCGACCGAACTCCTGGCATTTGGCAGTGGAGACGTTGGCGTAGTAGGAGCTGTTCACTATGGAGGAAATCATGCTCTGAGAGAGAGAGGGCACGATAATTAATAAGCAACATAATATGAAATGCTCACACTCACGCAACAACCACATGGCATGCACACGTAAACACACACACACACACACACAATAGAAATAGACAAACATTAATCATGACTGGAAGCCACCCATGGAAACTCGAGCCAGTGCAGCAGAGAGGGAATCTCCAGCCACACACACATATGCTTGCAATTGATGCTGCGATCAACACCCCCACCAGAGCTCCGCTTAAACACAGTGCGCTCGCACACACACACACGCATAAATCTCACACACAAGTGATTGTGACACCGGGATAGAGTGCTAAACATGCAGCTGGAGAGTTTAACACGGCTGAAGAGACAGCGCTTAATTCTGTGGGTGGAGTTTGCTTGAAATGTAGCAATAATCAGTACAATGTATGTGGGATCGTGTGTGAATGTCTTATTGCCCAAGCGCGTCTCACGAGGACTGACTTCAGGACAGTACGAACGCTCCGTGAAAGCACAAAGCACAGGCAGACGTCTTAACAGGAGGGTGCTGACGCGGCGTTACCTGTGACAGGGGACACTCTTTGGCCAGGGTGCTTTGGTTCATCTCCTTCAGCAGCTCTTTGAGGGCGTTCCTGACCGTGGCGTGGTTCCACTGCTCACAGGGCAGGTCCTCCAGCTTTGAGAAACTGCAGCAAACCAAAACCACACACAGGACGGATTACCAACCAGGCGAAGTGGGAAAGTGTCCAGAAGCGGCTTTACGCCGACTCTTAAGGACTTAAAAATTCATTAATCGCAAATGTGTTTGAAATTCACACCAGTTGAACAGATTAGCAGCTGTGTTCCATACTGGAGGCGTGTCATGGAGATGGACCCTGGCTCAGATCATGTTTATATTATTATTTTTGTGGATTTGTTCTATTAAACTGCTACAGTTTTTTCTGGGTCAGCCACTTAAAGCAGTAGAAGCCTTGAGTAAACCTGCAGTTTAATGCAGACGTACTTTCAGTCTACAGCCAACAGTCAAAAATGATTCAAAACAACCTTGTGAGGCCACAGATCAGATCAAAACAGTTTTCTGCTATAGACAAATAGGAAACATCCAGATTTAACAAGCTGTTCGGCCACAAAAATAAAAAACCTGCCATCCACACAAACTCCTCCAGTTTCAAACATCCTGTATCAAACTATCTTTGTGTAATCTTCCTGCTTCTCTTTAATTTTAACATCAAATAAATAATTTAGAATTTAAACATGGAATGTGCCAGAGCTCACCCGTTGCCATGGATACGCACTCAAACACTAAACGAACCTGGCTGGAATGTGCCAAGACAATAACAAAAATAACCCTCTCATCTGGAGTTTATCTCTTTTTATCTGCCCATCAAGATGCTGCTCCCCTCGTTGTATAGAACTAGGAGTTCCTGGCACGCCGCGACTCCCTGATGGAGGCTGATCACAGATAAACCCCACTGGCCTGTTTGACTGGAGCATCACTGCTTTTAAATCTGATGGATGTGATGAACTGCTCTGTTAGAAATGCTAACACACAGACTTCCTGTCTGAACTTCGGCCGGACCTTTGCAGCTGGATGCGTAGCGTGACCATGTGGTAGACCTCCATCAGCATGTCGGCCACTGTGGCTTCTGGAGCGTCGGTCAGAAAGTGGATGGGCAGAGGGTTCCAGCGTCCCACCTTGATGATGCCTGGAGAGAGACATGACAAAAAAACACAAATGGCTTGACAAATGTCCACGCGTTCATCTGAGATTCATCTGAGATTGCGTGACAGTCCGGGCGTTGGCTATGCTCTGTGATGACCGTGTACAAAAGCTCGGCGCGTCCATCTGTGGCGTTCATCCGTCGTGTTCTAGGTGGACTGTCTCCACGACGTGAGCAGGAATCACACAGAACAGGACACAAACGTTCTCGCCTGAGACAAAATGTCTCGGTTTAAAAACAGTTGACCACACTGTGGGATTATTTTGACTTGTAGGAGTGGACACAATACCATGAACTGCTCTGCAAGCGGTCGATGTGGTGGGCTGGCCCAGATCGTATTGGACCGTCTGATATTGTCTCTTTACGGCCACAGAAGAGCTTTTGTTTGTGTTCATGTGTCAGTGGTGGTAGTGTGTGTCTGCACGTTGCATCGACTGGGAAGGTCTCTCCATACAAACAGCTTAGTTGTGTATCTTTAGGAATCGTTTCACCTACTGGAACTCGCACACGCACAAAGGTTTTTATGGGGACTGGCTGGAGCTGTGAAAACTAAACAAAGCTAATCGCATTACTGTCGTCTAAATGAGATCCAGACGGGTCCTGAGTCTCTCTCTCTGTCCCCTTGGTCGTCGCTCGCCCCCTCCCCCACACTCCTCCCATTCTTTTCCTACTTTGTTCAGATTTCTCCCCAGACTGCTCTGATCACTTGTTTCTTGGGCTGTGTTCTTCATTATGTGGCCATACAGAGTGAGCATCATTTTATTTTATGAAATGAATAGACCAGGCGCCTCGGGGCAGGGAAGAACCCGAGGCGCCTGTCAGACCACCATGGAAAACCCAAACAGAACCACTTATGGCATACAATGGCAAACATCAGTGTCGACCTGTTTCAAGTCTATTCTTCAAATTAAAAGATTTTTTTTTCTTAATAAATTCTAAAATAACAAAAAAATCAATGTTAATAAAAATGTCTGCATTGAAAGCAACACATACCATGTGCAGATAGAGAAAACATTCATTTGGTAGCATGAATTTAACCGTAATTCACCTCCACCAAGAGATGGAATAAAACACAGATGAGTGTGAGAGTCCATCCTCCCTCCTGCTTGTTTAATTCTTTTTCCTTTCACACACATTAAGCCGTAACAGTTTGACTGATGCTAAGTTGGGTGGAAGCAAACGCGTGAATAAGCAAACAAACACAAAGTCACAGAGGACACATGACAGCACACAGGGAAGTGGACACGTACATGTAGTAGCTCGCATGCAAGCACACAACCTCCCACACACACTCACACGCTCGCAGTGTGATGGTAAACGCATTAATAATTGATCCATCATTTTGGTCTGCTCTTCAGTGGGCTCTGCTTCTTGTCCACATTTAAAAGTAGAAATCATTGTTCCCGTTCTCGCATTAAAATTCCACCTCCCAGAGACGTGCTTTAATGTGGCCGGCTGGTGGCTTGGCCCATGTCTGAGTGCCCATCCACACAAACACACACTGACGTCTCCCACTGCGCTCATCGCCACGCACACACGCTCACACACACGCATGTGAGCGCGGTAATCCGTATGTCCGATGCTGTCGTAATAGCCACAGCAGCCTGCAGGGCTTCTCCCAAGCTGCTTTCAGGTTCCACCCCTGGCGCACACTGAGGGAAACCCCACGCACCCAATCATCTGCCAGCGAACCCTGAGCAGACGCGCTGCCCTTTCACAGAGTGCCGTGAAAATATTTAAAGCTCGAGGACAGAGCAGCGTCTTCAACAAAGGGTAGGATGCAACTCATTAAGGTTCATCTGTGTCATTAACCCCTTAAGTTATTGAAAATGATCAAAGGAAAAATATCAGTTAATCCCACATTTAATCCTAGATCCTAAAGTCGCCTGTAATCTGACGTTTGTTCACTCCTTCATGCTATTTATGTCCAAGGTAACTGATCCACTGATGAAGCTGAAGTTCAGCTGACTCATGGGAAATACTGTGTAGAAAAGAGTTGTGTCATGTTATCTGTGGCTTTGGAGGAGCTTCGCAAAGTCTGAGCCTGGACTAACTACAAAGTATGAGGCCAAATTTCTACCTATGTGTAGCCTGTTTCGTTCTTCACAGCCCAATGCTGTCGTATCATTATTCTGGGTTATTTGGGGTAATATTTGAGTCTGTCTTTGCACAGTAATAAACCTAAACAATAAGTTAACAGTAGATCGATCACTTGCGTCATTGTCTCTGTCAAAGACTCACAGGAACCAAATCATGTACAATAATTAGCCATTTAATGCCTTTCAATGGTTCTGAGTGGTTCTGGCCTCAGATGACCAGTAATTCGCTGACACGATGACCTGCAGCGCTGACCCTCTGTGGCCTGTTGGACGTGGCACTGCAACAATGCTCTCTCTCCCGCTGACCACTGCTCACTGTTCACTCACTAAAAGCCATAAAGTACAGGTCTGCTCCCATCCATTCTATAAAAGCCTTCAGACCCTTATAATTGAAATAAACAATATCTCCCGGTTAATTACTGGGCTCAGCTAATTAAAGAAAGGCCGTGGTCCTCGGCGGTGACTTTAAATACACCGCTGGGACACAAGAATGCAGGACACAATTCAAACAGGGAGAAAATAGCCTGGACTCTGTGTAATTTTGGTCACGGACCGCAGAGGAAAAAATGTATAATTTAAGCCAGAAATTATTCATTTAACATAAACGCTTGTTTTAAAAAACAAAAAGTATTCATTTGAGAGGAGCTGAGGAGGGAGGCGTGTGTTTTGTTTGTGAGACAGCAGAGTATTCTGCGCTGTTTGTGCACAGGAGTCTTACAAGCAAGAGGAGAACCAGCTGCTGTCAAATTTCATTAGTACCTATATTTAGGCGTTTTGTAGTTCTTAAGGTTGGTGTCACTTCTAGTTTGTGCCCAAATGTCTATTTCTAATCCTAATATTAACGCAACAGAGAGTCAGCTGATGAGCATGAACGCGTGGTTCCCCGGTTTATAAATGTGGTTTTCTGGTCAAGTCCACCCATCAAAGTATTTCTGGGAAGAGTGAGAAGCATCAGTTAAGTCATGATCACACTCAGAATCACTTAATTTGCAACTGTCCTAACTGTGCAGGAGGCGCTGGCCACTTTATTAGGTACACAGCCTTTCTCTCTGACCTCGTCTGACATCAGCCCTTATTACAGCTGAGACCTCATGATCTCGTTATTGAAGTTGCAGATGAAAATATAAAGTGGTTGACATTTCCTAATTCTGCATGTTCATCTGTGGACAGACGTTAGGCCAGTGTACTCCCTGGCCTTGCTGTACTCAGGCTCCCTCCTGGGAACAGTGGCTCCTGTAAACCCGTGAAATCTCCTCCTGTCAGACCAGTTGGGAGCTTAGGCTCCTTCATAGACGCTAAATAACGACTCTACTGGACTTCACACGTTTATTGTGTCTGCCACTCCAACTAATCCTGAAGCGTGAAATGATGGGCGAAAAGGACAATATGATGCTCGTCTCACATTTACTGCGCTTCCGACGGAATCTCAGCTAATTTTTTACCGTCCACAATGTTGTAATTTTTAACTTTACGCTTACAGCATCGGACCAGTTGTAGCAGCCAACATTTCTAGGAAAAAACTCACCGGACCCTGAAACGTGAAGGTTAAATTAGTCAGAAAAGACGTGTTGTCTTCTGGATTTACTGTAAAATGTATTAAACTGCCAGACATGTTATAGATGTTACCCACAGATCCAACCTGAGCTGGAAGCTGCGTCTGTATCAGCTGACTGAGGGTAAACCTGCTGCTGGACGTGGCCTGATGACCATCGACGGGTTGACCTGCAGATGCTCGTTTGTGTGATACGACAGTATCGCGCGTAAGAACCACGTCTGCAGACTTAACTGGAAACCGGGCGACACACAAACAGTGCGGTGGGGATGACTGTGTTTCTCACTGTGGCTCTGTTGTGACCAGCTTTCTACTGATGTGAGGCAACTTCCCCACATGGAATATTCTGCATACTTGAGACAAGACAGCCGTAAACGACACTGTCCTGTTGCAGATGATTTCCATGTGTGCAACAGTAAATTACGGAGTTTTTCTTTCGCGCCGCGTCATAAACATTCTCACACGTACTGTACGCTCACTCGCACACAGGCCCAGTGTATTTCTGTCTTGCGCAGACATTCCTGTCCAACTCTTTGTTGTCTTTAATGACTTTTACAGGCTGGTTGTGTCTTAGTTGTGTGTTTGAAGCATTCTTGTGTTGCAGTGCAGCGTCTGCTCTACACGGACGCTTTCTCCGCCTCTGATCAGAGGGAGTCTTTCTTAAAGATGGACCCGAGGCTGCAGGGTTTATCAGTCGCACTCTAGTTTTCACAGCGGGAGACACTTGGTGGTTGAATCGTGACCATTAATAACGGCCTCGATGTAATGTTTAGGAGATTTTGTCCTGCCAATAAGCCTCAAAGGCTTTTATTGACTGGTGCGGTGTGTTACGGTTCCATTCTTTGTTAGCTGCTGTCATTATGTCTCTAGCTATGCCTTTGCGTCTCCCCGGTGGCAGCCGCTGACTAGCTGGGAGACTGTTAGCTCGGCTCTTGAGAAGCTTACACAGTCTGCCTTAACAGGGTGTTGCTGTAGTCACCCACAAAGCCACAAGCTGTAATTTAGAAATTCCTGTTTTTGAACAGATCAAACAAAGCAAATCAAATTTAATAGTGAGCCTGTAAGGTTTGTTTTCTGCTGTTTTGTGTCTTCGTGCTATGCTAAGCTAAGAAGCAGTAGCATGGTTGTGCAACGACAGGCCTGTAACTCACTAAAACGTAGACACGTTCGTTCAGAAACCGTAACAGCGTAGCATCTCTCCGACTGACCGTGGGCTTGTGCGGCTGAGCTGTGCGAGTAGCCGAGGGCCAGCAGAGCCGTCTCCACCAGCTGGGAGAAGAGGATGTCCTTCCTGACCAGAACGAACTCGGCGTGCTCCTCCCGTCCCTCGCATCCGTCCGACTGGATCCCTGCGTCCGACTGCTCCACCACGCAGAAGACCGGGATCATCAGACCTGCGGAGGAAGCAAACAACGGGGGTTTGTTTTCAGATCTGGCTTTTATTGTCCGTGATCCCGGTTTAGTCCTGGCAGACAGCGAACATGTGGAGGCGATTTATCGTGGTTCAGCTTGTAATCACTTCATCCTTCGTGTTTAACGCTGTCGAACACTGCGAAACCTGAAATGCTCAATACAATCAAGCCACGTTGACTCCACCAGGCTCAGCAGGTGGTTTATCTAACGGCCTTTGAGAAAGACCTGCGCAATAATAGCTTCCTTAACAGATATGCAAATATATACAAATGTAAAAAAGACTGACAACAGCTGCTTTTATTAGAGTATTAACAGAACCGCAGCAGCTCGTCCAGCAACGTGTGGATGAGGCAGACGTAGAGTCGGCCCACACACGCACTAGAGGAAACCTTGACAAGCTTTCATGTGGGCTTTTTAAACCGTTATATTAACGTGTAACAGAAACAAATTCCAGTAAATCCAGAGGAAGCGTGAAACGGTGCGTTCAGATGCTTGGACAGCGCGTCAGCTTTTCCTCTGCAGATGTGCAGGCCCTTATCGTGTTGTGTGCTGTTCTGCTAGCACGCTGCCGTCGCACCACATTATTTGTATTACGGGACTTTTTTTCCGTGATGGTCAGGTTGTTCTAGATGATGAGCTGACTGTCCCGCTGAAGACGTAGGAATCAGCGAAGCTGTTGCATCAAGCGAGGTGAAGGTCAGATTGTTGTTCTTTTTATTTCCTTCTATTTAAATGGTTGCCCACACATTTCAGTAATAGTCCCGAGTTACAGTAAGTGTCCGGTTCCTCTGCACCAATATCAATCCTTCCTTTTCCGAAAGGCTTTTGGTTTTAGGCCACTTAATTAAAGCTGTCTGCATTAGGCAGCCTCCCAGCTCTAATAGTCCAGGGTACCGCAGCGTGTTTCACAGTACGGACACTACGTAACACACGCACAGGCCTCCCATCACCCCCGCCCCCCACGCCATCCCAGATCCATCCCACCCGTTGTTTTAATCAGTCAATTCCTATATTTCTATTTCCTCCTCATTAATCACTCTGCTCCCAGTCCTCAGGCTCTCATGGAGTGAATTACACACTGGAGCACTGTGCCAATTCAAGTAAGTGAATTTCCCCCAACAGGGAAATATAACTGTCAACACAGAGCAGCTCCCTCCGACCAGCTCTCCCCTCGCTCTCTCTGTCTGAGTCGATCTCGCTCTATGCTCTGCTCTGTCTCTACCTCAGTCTGTCTTCTCTTATAGCCAGTGTCCTGTGATTTGCCCGCTGTCTGTATGATCTGGTTTGGATGATGTGATGTTGCCTCAAACCTCTAATCCCTCTAATATGTATGGGGATATTAAAATAAGATGTGTGTGTGTGGAGTGTAAGTGGGTGTGTGTCTTGGCAGCGTTTCCTGGGTGTGAGTGTCACAGCGTTTGTTAATGTGGACATATGGTGTGTGACAGCATGTAAATCTGAGCGTTTGTGTTTGCATGCTGCTCGTGTGTGTGTGTGGCCCCTTCCTCGTGGCAGCGGTGTGGTTTGGAGGAGACACATCCAGTTTCCTGTCTTCAAAGACAACCCGTCATTATTACAGCCCAGCCAACCGTTCGGCTCAGGAAACCTCGTCCTCCGTCATCTTTCCGCTTTCTCTGCCCGTCGCTGCATCTCTCGTCACTTGTCAGTGTTTAAACATCCATTCGCTCGCCTCGACCTGTGATCTTCTTTTCTTCATACTGTGGTCAGATCTGAGCTGCTTGCCGATTTGTTCACTTCTAAAGCTTATGTAAAACCACAGACGGGTCCATCTTCCCTGAGTAAACCCTCAAACATTCCAATCTTAGCGAAATAGAATAAGTAAAATCGTAAAAAATGCACAGTGTGGTGCAGAATCATTGCTTGTGCAGTTTGAGTTGTTGATTTATGAAGGGATTTAAAATGAATTTATTAGATCCCGTGCTCTTCAAGATTTTAAGGCCGATTAAAGGAAAATTTAGAAATTTAAACCAAAGATTAAATGGGGCATTTTTGCAGACATGGTGGCGGGTTAGAGGGACACACACACACACACACACACACACAGCAACAACAATAAACAGCTTTCACAATGAATGCGGGATCGATAGCCCAGAGTGACTTGTATAAATCTTGTTTATATGGAGCAATGGGCTTTATTTTGAACGCATGTGTTGCACAGTCGCCTCAGACGTGCAGGTTAACTGTGGGTTCAGCTGTGCCACAGCCAGGATGAGACGCTCACAACCCAACGGCCACATACGGTACCTTTAGCTGGAAAATCCACTAGAGCACTGATTCTGCCAGTTCTCTCTGGAAACATCTCCCGTTGGATTTTGATAGGTCTCATCGTGATAGTTGGTTAATTTAATGCCATGTCAGAGCTACTCAGCCTCCAGTGGTCACCGGTTTGGAGCATCACGCTGCTCGTAACTGACTGATCTTGAGCACACTGCTCTCGTTTGTTCATTGACTTAAAATGGCCTTTAAGCCACAGCTTGCTTACCTCCCAGGGGTCTCAGCGGGGCTCCGTTATGGCGAATTCGTGGGCCGGTGGGGCTCCCGTTGAGCTCCAAGCGACCCTTCTTCCCCAGCGGTGGGAGGCTACCGAGGTCCGGGCTGCCTGCCCTTCGCTCAGGACTGTCCTGGGTGATGGGACTCTCCCCTCCTCTGTCCATCCTCCTCCACACCCCTAGAGGAGCTCCAGCCAGCGAGAAGGAGTCTGGAGGAGTTGAATGAGAACAGAGAATCAGTGAGACCAGCTGATCGTATTAGAAGCTTCCGATGCTCACTTTCTGCCTCTGACGTAAGAATGAATGAACCGTTCATGTCTGGGCTCTTCACGCTCACATTCTTGTCCCACACTGGACAACATCATGATGTGAAAGTGGTGAGAGTGATGGACGAAGGGCAGGTAGGAGGAGTAAAGGAGGATAGACGTGGTTGTGAGATGACCGTCGTAACTTTTATTAAAACCCACAAAGAGCAGTTTGAAAAGAAATACGCAGCAAAGGTTCCAGCTTCCACTGGGCAGTGACCATGTAGGAGCGTTTGTGTGTGTGTTAATTTCCTGTGAGCATCAAAGCCTACGCCAACACACACACACACACACACACACTGATGAGAGTGGAAACCTCATGGGTTCCCTGATAAGGCATCATCAGCCAAAAGCCTCATACGGGGTAATGCCATTAGAAACGCTGCCAGGCCAGACAGGGGACACACGCCAGCAGCAGTAGACTGCCTTCATTTACACACCAGCTTCTGGATAGTATCTGCTCCTACGTGTGACCCTGAGAGTAGAGAGAGACTAGAGACTGTCCACGGAAAAACAGCGAGCACGCGGCCGAGCCGACGCAAGGTTTTTCTATTAGACGATGGAAAGCGCGTTAGGGAGCAGATTCGGGACTGGAAAAACACTGAGGGTCTCTGGGCTGAGGAACACGGGCCAGAAATTCAGCAGAACAAATGAGGGAGAATCTGTGGTTTTTGTCTGAGTGTGACGTTTCTCAGGGCTTGATTAGGAACCGCACCCCCACCAGCCATTGCGTTTTAATATTTCTACAGCTTTTACGGCTCCAGCTGTCGTAACTCTGAACGAAAGACAATGTTTTGTGCGGCGGCTGCTCCTCCTCTGTGTCTCTTTGCCTTCTCTACCTTCTGTACCGGCTCTTACACGACGACACAGCTGACAAACACCATCCACCACAATCAGAAAAAAACTCAGTCTGAGAAGTATTAGGAGCTTGGGCGAAATTTCAAAATGAATAATAAATTAGAAACATTAGCTTTGGTCGTGATTAAAAAGTGTGGGAGGCAAAGAGGCAAAGACCAAAAAATGCAAGTGGCAGAGTTTAATAAAAAAAGAAAACAAGTTCAAAGAGCAGCACTGAGTGGAAAGCAATGAGTCTAAATGTGAGTACAGTGGTAGCTATAATTCACAATGTGAGGCATGCTGAGAAAAAGGGAGGTTTGCAAATAAATCTGACCGCTAACGATGCTGTAGCTACAATAAAGAACAACACGAATATAATAGAACATTGAACGTTTACAGCAGTGCAGCGCCTCAGCGTCAGGACCAGAGGAGTCACAGCCTTTTGAACTCAACACGTAAAAATAATCCTCTGGAGAACCTGCTTCAATGCCAGCTGGCCACTTTATTAGGAACACCTGTACGGTTAGGGTTTCCCTGACATTAATTCTATTTCTAGGTTATCGTTTCTAACAGCTCCTGTCAACAGACACTAGTTTATATGTTTCACCAGAGAAGGATGGTTTCTATTCACACTCCAGAATGTCAAGGTTGTCCAGCGTGTGGGTTTGTTTATAGAAATGTTAACTGAAGTGAAGCTTCTAGCGGCTTCACGTAAAGGTCATAAAGGTCATATTTAAATGAAAGGCTCAAGGCGAGATGCAGTTGTGCAAAATAGCTGAGAGGAATATTTGGAGGTTTCCGACTAAAACAATATAGAAAATACCGATTAAATACTCATTAATAGTACTTTTCAAACCTACGTACAGAAATATAAATACGTACATAAACAGCACAGAGAAACGGTGTAGGCTCTTAAAACAGTTAGTCAAAGATGAAAATAATGATTTTCATCACAGATTCATGGACACTTGATCCGTCCACCTTTTATTAGTGAAAACGTTTGAATGCAAGAATCTGACCCTTCAACGTCACTAATAAATGTACTGATGTTGAAGTTGAAGCCAGAGAGTCAAATTCAACGAGTAGTCAAATACTAAAGTACATGGACTTAGTTACTTGTGGCCTCTGGGAGTTTAGTTGTAATAAGTACGTGGGGCCTGAGTAGGTTTAGCTGTAGTGATGGAGTGGTTTTATACCATGTGATCATCTGAACCCATTCCTCCCGACGTCCCAGCTGCTCTGATTTAAGCTGAGTTCGGGTTAGCGTTAGCTCGATTCGATAGCTGTCTTGAACTGAACTCCTGGTTTTAGTAACAGCTCAGATTGTTATCGCCTGCATCCTTTACTCACTGCATTGTTTGATAAGGTGTGTGATAGTAAAAGCAGTTAATAAAGTGATAAGAGAAGCTGTTACATATCTGCTATGGAGACGGGGAATAATGTAATGTGTTTTTGATAAGGACGGGGTCATGACACATTTCCCAATTTATTGCTTCTCTGGGCAACTGTCAAACCTCTCAGAGCAACTGCGTAATAAATAAAAGTCAGCGGTTCAAAGTTTTATTGGTAAAATCAGTAACACTGTTGAAAGTGCTGCATCAAAAGCATCAGCTAAGAGGGATTAAAAACCCTGCACAGCGTCTGATACTGCATCCACCTCCTGCTCTGATGATAAGCCGCTATCAAATTCCACGTTATTACACGTTCTAGACATAACAAACACACAACGAGAGCCAAAGACAAGATTGCAGTTGGGGGAAAAACGCAGACACACCCAGAGAAATGGAGGAGTAGGACAGGACAACAAACACACCTATAAACAACACGTCCAGCTCCACGATGTAAACACACACAAACAGAGGCCAACGTGTAATTCAAAGCACCGAAAAGCAAACCGCTGACGAGCAGCGACCGGTCTGGAACGACGGAGGAAGCTTCTCCATCTTTAAAACCCTTTTTCCTTCTTAGCGCCTCGGAAGTCGGCCTCCCCCCGACACACGAAGTTCACCGTATTCCCATTGTGATGGGTTTTACAGGAAGCAGAGCCGTAAACACTGCAGCCTCAAAACTCAGAGACTTAAAGCGTGGTGGGGGTAAAAAGGTGCGAAGCCAATGACGGGATATGAGCTTCAGCTGCCACACGCACAAAACCAACTGATCCTAAAGTAAAGAAAACAAACTGACCTCTAGCCCCTGAAGAGAAGACGCTCTCTGCTGTATCTATGACCGTTCGGGTACGTGTCTGCTAGTGAACGGTTGCGTCTGCCACATGCAAACCTGACGCACGGAGAGGGTGACCTATGAGGGCAATATTAGCGGTGATAGCAGGGATGAATGGGAGAGGCGTTACCTATAGGAAAATAAGCTGAGATACGTGTGCTCCTCTCGTTCCAGATCCTGTTTTATAGCAGGGTTATCAAGCTATTGGTCAATGCTTGGCTCTGCAGCGCAGATAAAACAAAGCAGCAGCAGGAAGAGGACGAGTAGGGGGATAGATTCAAAACTCTACTGTCAGAAACACACGTGCATAGATCAACAGACGTCTGTGCAGCGAAGCGCGTCGGCAGAGGTTTGAAGCATGTGGTGATGTGGGACATGTTTCTGTGTCTGCAGGCGCACACTGGGGGAGACGGAGGCCCCACGGCGGAGCCGCGACAGCCTCCGCCTGCGGGGCTGCACAGACAGACCACAGCCGCCACACTGACTAGCACCTCCAGGGACCGGACACAGCAAACTGCTGCGTCGTCCAGCAGATTCACAGCAAATCACAGAATCTAAACACGCTGCAGGGAGAGAACAGCATCACGATGAAGCTGCCTCTGTCTGACCAGAGCCTCTGCAGTTTCTTCTCCGGGACACACCCATGTTACATGTGAGCCGATACCGGGTCCACACAGGAAAACTGGAAAGTTCATTTGAAGTGTGTCTCTGCATTTTCACATTTAAGTGATGTAAAAAAAAGCACGAGCTGCATAATAATGCTCCTGACTGCGAGCAACGTGCACGTCATCGCCAGCAGTTCTTCATCCTCTCTCCACCGGGTTTGGCGGCGGAAGGAGACTTTCACGTTTTGACAGCTCGGTGAAAGCCAGCGAAAATACAAGTTCCCACTGTTTGAAGTAGGTGAAGTGTCTCCACGCACACACACACAGACACACACACACACACTCACACACTTCAGATGTCTTTGCAGCCCGTCAACTTTTTGCGTATGAGCAAACTTTAAACCGCTGAACAGACCAGAAACTGGAGAAAGTCTCTGGTCATAGAGACTGAAACGAATTCGTTTTTCCTGGTGGTTTACTCCAAAAATCCTGGATTGTTTATTTTAGTCTTATTTTTCCGGTGTGTGGAGTTTTGGTGTCTTTAGTGTCGGCTGTTGTTTTTAATTCGTTACGTCCAATTTATATCAAAGCCGCTGTGCGTAAAACGGAGTTTTTTCTGGAGCGTTGGCCTGACGCCGACCCCGCGTCACCTGCTCAGGTGAGTCCACTCAAAAGCGGCCTTTGTGTGAACGCACGTGTTGAATTTCTTGATAAAAACGCGGTAAACACGAACATCGTTTGGATTCCCAGCGGTTTGGAAAAGAGGAGGGAGCTGAGTCAGCCCGCTGTGTTTTCAAAGGTCGGAGAGGACGGAAGGCTTCAGGCCGAGGCTAAAACTATTCGGGTCACAGCGAAGAGTTGCCGCCATTGAGGATTAAAATGCATTTAAATTTCACAAGTGAATTTAAAATACCACCCTGTAATTCAGGGACGGATTTAAACCGATTCAGATTTTAACTCCTAACAAATCTGAAATTTCCCCAGGACCTTGTTTTTATTTCCTGAACGCGTTTCTCTTTGGAACTGGGAGAACTATTGGTTGTGACGTGACGGTCTGCAGAGGGACTGGTTCTCATTTGGCTTTGGTTTCTTTTGATTACGCGCAGCAGACCCGAGGCCTCCTCGGTACCAAGCTGAGCCCTGTCTCCATCCAAACGTTCTGTTCGGTCCCCGTGTCGCAGCCGAGAACCCTTGGGCCAAGTTTACACGTCTCTGTTCCTCCTCATGTTTTATTCATCCCCGGTTCCGCTTTCTGTAAATGTGCACTTCGTCAAAGACGATGCTGTTATTAAACGCGTGTTAATTAGTAACATCAGCAACATGTTACACTAAGTGCTTTTAAAAAGTGACAGAGAGGCGAAAGATGCGTTCAAGGCGGTGCGTGAACTCTCGCATTTCCTCCGGCTGTGGTTGTGTTTTAACTGCACACAGTAAATATTGTATGAAGCTGTCAGTGAAAACGTGCGTTAAATCCAATCACTGCAGTTTTTAGCTGTAATGTTTCTGCCAACACTAAAAATAACATTTTTAAAAAGAAGCAGAATTTCAAATATTTAACACAATATTTATGTGATTCAGTTCTATCAATATTTAAAATGCCTTCAAGACACATAATGTTTCACACGAGTTATTAAAAAAAATATTTTCACCTTAGTGCCAAAAATAAAACACTTGGAAAAATGTAAAGATGCGTCTATTAATAAACAAACATTGGTATAACATACCAATAATAATTATAAATGTATTATTATTATTATTATTATAGTTATGATTATTACTACTCATAATAATAACAATAACAACAATAATAATAATAATTTGCTCTAAAGTATGTCACTAATCAATTTATAATTTTAGCAAATCAAAAAGAATGAGTTTTTAGATAAGTTACTGTGTGTGTGTGTGTGTGTGTGTGTGTGTGTGTGTGTGTGTGTGTGTGTGTGTGTGTGTGTGTGTGAGAGAGAGAGAGAGACTCACTGTTTACGGCGTGTCTGTAGCGCTGCTGGCCGCTGAGGAGGCTCTGTCCATTGATCAGTAGTATTGAATCCAGGGCTGGGTTTTGGTTCGGCTCCTGGACACGACGGACGCTGGTACTGTGATGAATCTGGACTCGGAGCCGGATCCAGAAATTAGAAAATGTTCAGTTATGTATGTATTTGCTTGTCTGTGCGCGCGCGCATGGGGGCAGCGCGTAAAGTAGCGGAGTGAGTGTGGAGAGGTCGTGGATGCGCGTCTGCGGGGAAGAAGTGGCGGAAAGAGCCTTGTCAACACCAGGAGCGGTCTGTCCTGGAGTCGTGGAACCTTCTGTCGAACCGGAGCGTGCACACAAACTTAATATTCAACGCAGCCAGCACTTACTTCGTCCTCCCTTTGTCCTCCTTCTATCTCAAAGCGCGTATCATGGCACAACTCTGCCCTCCTTTGAAGTCATGGCTTCATCCACAGAGAAGGAAAAGCGCAAAACGAGGCGACACGGCCCAGAAAACGCAAGAAGACAAATAGCCAGAGAGGAAAAAACACAAAGCGAACCGAAAAGCGAACAGCGACGTCTGCGCCGCAGTAATAACGGGATTTAAACCGTGCAGAGGACCGGATCTAATCAGAGTGTGTCACTTTCAATCTTTCCTGAGCCAACGGGCGCACTGACTGATAGAGGGAGGAGAGAAGGGAGGAGAGACAAAGAGAGAGAGAAGGGAGGGAGCTGAGGGGGCGTTAAAAGCTAATCTGATCCATGAACGCATTTAGTGGGGCGGTTCTCCCTTATAGATACGCACATCAATGATATATTAGAGCCCGGGATTAAAAAGAGAAACCTACTGCCTTAGAAACTGGCCTTCTGGCCTGTGCTGTCGTGCTCAGATCGGAGGCCCATGAAATGTTTAAAATCCTTTTCTGAATCACATCTCACCCGAGTCGTCTTCTATCAGACCTGGACACCAGTGGAGACAATCAGCGCGTTTCCACCTCACGCAGCAGTAACTTATCTGCGCCGCAGCTTCCTTCTGACACTCACCAGCGTGTCAGTATCATCCCACAGATAATTCCGCCCAAGTTGAAGTCCAAGCACTGATAGACGTTAATAAGTAGCCTAATAATAAGTCAGGGATGAGCTCGAGCTCTCTGGCTCTCTGCGTCGGGATCCCTGTTAATGATAAACCTGTGGCTTGATAGACAGATGTCACAGCGCGGTGCCTAATAGATAAGGACGCCAGCGAGGGTCAGATGACACTGACATGTTTTATGAATGCAATCTAAACTTTCTGCTGGAAGGAGCGGTGAGTTGGGCAGTGGGATATAGTTCAGCTGAGAATGTCTTTGTCTTGGAGTTTGGATATCTTGTACAAAGAGTCGTCTCTGGTGGAGAGTATCTGAAGTTTAGTCATTTTCGCCAGAATTAAACTGCAACGAACTATCATCAGACAAAACGTAAATGAACTTCACTGTGTTTGTAGGAGCAAACCAGGCGCGTCCTTGACTTGTTTAGGGCCGATTTCTTTTCTATTCTGATAACAAAGACTATAGCTTTGCATATGACACCATGTATACGGCCTTACGCTAAACTGCATCAAGAGACTCTTTCATGCACATTTAACAAGAGCATGCGCAAACGAGTTGGGCAACTAAAGTGAAGCTCGGTAACATCTGTGACACTGTGACTGTGCGTAAAAGCGTCCAAACCTATCCGTGATGGCTGCCGCTGTTCCTGAAGGGGTCTGGGTGGGAGGTGTGTTGGGCTCTTTTCCCTCCTGGTGTCTGGATGTTGAACTCTGCGGGGGTCCTCTGAAAGAACGCTCGAGGGCCGCCCGGTGTGCGCGCGCAAAACGTCTCCAGGAAAGACACTGGGACTGCGTTTGACGACTGCTCAGGCCTCCTCATATGGCAATTTACTGGTTGGCCTATTGAACAATAAGTGTTTCTTATATTCTGTGAGAATAGATCCTCGCACAAACTCCACCGAATCCACAAAGCTCAGCAGAAAGGAGAGAAACGCTGCTAAGGTTAATGGCAGCTGCATCTGCAGCGCTACTCTCTCATCACGTCACCTTCACCGCAGCAGAGCAGACAGTCAAGCGCCGCGTCGTGTACTCACCGCGGTCAGTGCAGCCTGGTCGTCACCGGCAGGACACCCGGCATCGGCTCTGAGCTGCCTCAGCCGCGAAGCAAGAGTGAGCAGAGTCCGCTCCTCGCTGCTCATTCGTCAATATTATTAAATATGATAATGACGATGCTGATGATGTCGATGCGCGCTGGAGGCAGAGAGGCGCGTCCGCTTCACAGAAGAAGTTCAGGCCTAAAGGCAACGACAAGTGCGAGTGTGATACAGGCGTAAACAGCGTTTGGGGAGTTTTAAAAACATCTCGTCTCTGGCTTTTATCTTCTAAAATACATCATTAATTTCACCACAAATGGCTCATTAGAGGGTGAAAGTCAGAGAAGCAAAATCGGTTTTCAGATTCATTTCTCTCCTGACGAGCTGAAAACCTCAGTGTCATCACAGAACATTATCTCCGGGCTTTAGATTTTTCACTCTGCCGGACAGAAACAATTTGTTGTGTATGTGATCAATTTTCTGCTTTTGTTGCTCAATATTTAGGTTTTCGCGTTGGTGCTTTAAAGGTGTGAAGACGTGAGGAGTAGCTTTCATACGCGTAGTTAATTTTTAATTGATTTGTGTATCCAGTCCGAGGTGTTTCAATATTTTATCATTGCAGGAAAATGACTGAATCCAGTCCAGGCTGCAGTTGTAAAGTTTAAACTTGGCAGATGAAATATCCAGAGATTAAAAATGAAGCTTGTCTATTCAAAATGTTTCCCCTCGAATCAGGAGATTCGCCGTATCTATATAAGAAGCGTGTGAGTGGCTGTCGTGCGCATTCCAGCTCATCGTTCACAGACATTCAGCTGAAGCAGGTCGCTGTGAATTATTGAGGCCCAGCAGGGAACCGTTCGCCCGCGGAGCTTCTCCGCTGCATCACCGCCGCAGCTTCCCTCAGTCTGTTTCTCTTTTATTTGTGGAGGACGTGGGCATGAAACACTCCGTAGTAGAATGAAATGGCCACGATGGGGAACAATTTTCAGAGGGTGCAGTGAATAAATGGTGTAATACTGTATCTGCCAGAGCTCGTGTGAAACGCAGCAGTGATTGGAGAGACACGTGGATCAGTTATGGTTATTAAGAACACATTTTACGCGCAGGTAAGACTGAGCCTCCAAGTCTCCCTCCCAGAGAAAGAAGAAAAGAGCAACGCGCTGTTATGTCGGCCACAGCCAAGGACCAGACCAAATTAAAAAAGGCGACCCGGTGATTTTAAGCAGAACAGACCTCCAGCACAAAACTCATTTCGAATTCAACGAGTCAACAGAATCGTTTAGAGAAAAACGCATCTGGCCCAGATCAAACCGAAGTGAAATATTAATAAACAAAGGCCGTGGACACACACAGGTGACGATGCGTATTTGCAAGGAAGTCAGAGAATTTACACACGATCTCATGATGAGATATCAAACGGTGGAAACTGACGGGCTGCTCTTCAGCAACCTCAGGCCGTGTGTCCGTTGTTGTGTGTTGTCACCTTGTCAGCGTGAGTCTGAGTAAACCAGAGGCGAACAGCGCGGCTGTGTGGCGGAGGGGAAAAGACAAAACAACACAAACAACCGCAGAAACGGGAAAGAGCCGCGAGTGTGGACTCGAAGCGCACAGGTGGTCGACGCTGATCCAGACGAGGATGTGACACAAGACGAGCAGGACGAGTCCGAGAACGAAGACGAGGCAGAACAGAAAAGCTTTAATGCGCGACGATGGGATGTAAAATATGAAACAGTTATGACGGTTCCACAAACACAACACAAAGCAGCACGTTTGAATGAAGCCAAACACACTACGAGCAAACAGCGGACGTAAGCGAAGACATTGTATGTTCTTCACGTATTTTTATGTCTCAAAAGCAGCCCATTAAAATATATGAATGGGAATATTACACGGGCTGTGGTGGGAACCAATGACAAAAATATGAACGTTAATAAAGAATAAACTGAACTGGAGGCAAATGACACAGAAGCGGAAACATGTTTAAGCAGTGCAATTGAAAATATAATCACAATTAAATTAGAAATTATATTATTAGTACGAGCTTTATTATTATTATTATTATTGTTATTATTATTATTATTGTTATTATTATCAGTGCTGTTGTTATTTAGAGAGAGACCTTTTTTAATTGATGTGTTTTCAAGTTCCAGCTCTAAATGACGCGGTTCATGGTTTGAATCAGCTCTAATTGAAAACGAAATTAACGAACGCGTAACGAACCACAGACGTGTGACGCGGAGCAGGCGATTAAACAAAAAGCCTGAGAGAAAATAGATCCATATTTTGCTGAACACCTTTCAGGTTGTTGTTTGTCGTTGCGTGGTTGGACGGAACCTCTAACGTCCATGTGAACTCGGGCTTCGGGGCCTCTGCGTCGCTCCGCCTGCGCGCAGCTCTAATATTCCTCAGCTTGGACTAAGTGATGGCCCAAAATGGCCCAAATGGCTTTTTCAAGGATGTATCTCGTTTCCGTCAAGGATTAATTTGTCTTTTCGCGCACTTTCAACCTTTTTCCAAATTGCTTCCATACAGAGGTCACGACTCGCGAGTCCATTATTGATACTTCACACCATTTTTCACTGGGGCTTTTTCCTCCGCGAGCCTGAAAGTGACAAAAGCTAAAGCGCGATTACAGCCGAAAAACAATTACCTAGAAAAACGAATTTGCTCAATAATAATAATAATAATAATGACGAGAAAAGTAATAACTTAAAAAATAATTTTACGCTTTTAAGATGGATCATTTATATACTTTTTTATGTCACTTTCTTATAGACTCCAAGCCTAAACCATTAATTAATCTTTAATAAATGATAGAAACCTGTGGGTTGCCAGGTTGAGAATAAACCCTCGGCGTCTGAACTTTACCACCATTAATTTGTTTAAAATAAAAGCTGCAGAGGGTTTAAATCCATTTATAACTAGCTACCGATGCATCATTATGAAATAAATTATTATTGTTAATAGCAGTGTGTGTGTGAATAAACCATATGTATATATATATAAAATTAGAGCTGATTATTATTATTATTATTCACATACAAGATACAAACATGACAAAGTGGAAACACATCTCCACTTAAATGTTAATAAATAAATAAATATATGTTTGTGTCTTTTGTCAACTATTCCTGTTAACTGAAGAAACAACGGAAACGTAAAAAGCAGGTTTATGACAGTAAAGCTGTTTTTTTTTACTCTGAGCTGCAGGACTTTGAAGCCTTTTCGACTCGTCAGGAGCAGCGTCACCTAAAAGTGTCTTACGACGACAGACAGACAGCAGCTCGCCTCAGCTCTGAACCGCAATAGTTTCTGTTCGCAGAAGCCTCGGGCCTCACTCGAAGCCTTTTCCTCCCAACAAGTTCTTACCTGAAATTAAATCCTCCTGCTTAACGAAGAGGAGGCGAGTTGTACAGAGAGAGGCAGTTGTGAGCGTCAGCACTCTGCACTATGTCATTGGGCACAAGTATTTGACAGTTGGAATTATCTGTAAATACATCATTAAACTGTGTATGAGTTCCCCTCTGGTGCCTCATGGCCCACTTCTGGTTAAGATTTACAAATGATAACATAAACACGCTGAAAAAAGAGAAAAGAAATTCAATTCTCATTTGAAAAGAATCAGAGAAAGCGGGAGGGGAAGGGGGGCAACTAAACAGCGGAGGTCTGTGTAATGAGGTTTGGAAAGTGTGTTCAGCGTTTGGGGGCCAGGGTTCAGTTGACCTGCCAGAGGGATCGTCTTCCAGCCGGACTGTGTGCCAGCGGCTGAGCCGAGCCGTCCAAGCCTTCGTACCAAACCCCAGCGTTGGGCTGAGGAACGTGGGAATCTGAGCTTCTCAAACAAATGGGGTCAGCTCGTCAAGAAGGTCTTTTAATATTCAACCTCACTTAAATGTAATAAAAGTCCGCCTGTGCCAGTAAATCGTTTATACCGTGAAATTCTGCTCTGATGGATACTTGGTTTTCTGAATTAAGCAACGAGCTTAACATTTACCAGCAAAGTAAAAAGCTTTCTGGCTCCAGGCTGCACTGAAACACCATGAAGTCACTCTGAATTCAACTCTGTTCCACTTCTACGTGACACAGTCACCCTGGCAAACAGTCCCCACGTCAAACTGTCCACGCTAATAACCGCACAGCCTGCGTCCTCCACCTGAGAGCCTGGTGTCAGCAGCAGGCTGATGTCTGGAGGAAACGGAAACTGATACGCTTTAAGCGTGGAGCGGTGAGGTGGACGAGGTGGAGAGAGTGAGAAGGAGGAGGAGGGTGATCCGATGGAGCGTTTCCATCACAGAGGATGCTGCCCCTTCCAAACAGAAACAAACCCAAAGCTGGTGGTGAACTTTGAGAAGGAGGACCAGAAGAAGAAGGACACAGACGCACACAAACACACACTCGTCCTACCACGCAACGCGCCGCCCTGCAAAGGCTTCTGGGAACGCGTCGTTCACGGCGGCCGGCGGCGTCACGACACACATCTCCAGCTCTTCACGCACCGGGACGGACGAGCAGAGCACACGGCCTTGTGGGTAAACATGGCTGCACCATAGTGAACAGTTTCACTTTGCGCACCCCCCTCTCGCCTCCTCGGTGGGCGGAGACCACGCGGTCAAAGCTAATGTCAATCATTTACTGTCGCACACCAATGAGGAAGCTTTTGTGTCCCAAAGTCAACTCCTCAGAAATCTCCAAAGGGAGTCAATGATTGAAAACACGCTTTGAGGGACACCCGTGATGGCTGAGTATTTAGTGCGTCTGATTCCTGAGTGGCTGTCACAGCGATAACGATCTGGCCGTCTGTGTGGAGGCTGCGGGGTCAGAGGTGACCTCGCTGCTGTGATCTTGTGTTTGTTATTGCTATGCTGCCCTTGGACGGGTTAACATAGCACACACCGCATCAGCTGCTCCGCGCACAGACGCTGGCTGTGAGAGGCGTCTGAGGGTCACTTCCACGTGGTGAAACGCTGCCTCGCTACAGGACGACGGCAGCCGGCGGAGCTCACACGACTTCAGGTTTAACCGGGAGTCACATTTATCACGCGACCATTTGACCACCTGGAAAAATAGAGTCTTCACCTGCTGCCAGACCGTTAGGCCACGTTTGTTCTAATGTTAAATGACCAAGTTGTTTTATTTGATCAACTAATAAAACATAAATGTTTAATAGTATCCACATTTTGAACCTAACGTTTAATTGCAGTTTTTTAAATGTTTTAATTTCACGTCAGTTTGTTTTAAAAGCTGAATTTAACTCTGTTTTCTGTTTTTCATAAGGTTGGATTGAGTTGACTAATATTCATGTATTCATTGTTACCAAGTATAATTGTAAGAATGGTGCCACATCCAAGCAAAAGCAGCGAATAAATCTAGAATCAAGTAGAAAAACAAAACTGTAAACTGAATAATGAAGGTGACACTCAGTCGGTCACAGTACAGCAAACACATCATTTTCATATTTTGTGTTTTTGCATATTAACTGAACAAGCGTTTCGTCACACGATTCAAACCAGTTTATGGATCTGGTTTATGTTTACATCCAACAAAGCAACATATTAACAAAAACATAAATATCCCAAACAAGCAAATAAAAGTCCAACAAAAGGAAACAGCTCGGACAAATCTGATATTCATAGGTGTGAAGCGTGCTCAGTTCTGATGCTTCACGTTCAACGTAAAATAGAAAACTCACACTTGAGAACAGATGTTGCCTGTGAAGTGAACATTCCTCACAGACAGAGCTGAACCAGGGGTTTAAATCTCTGAAAGTGTTTCGTTACGTGAAGGTTGTGATGTGTTTAATCGACAGTCTTCAGCCTCCAGATACGTCTGTGGCTGCCGCGCCACACAAATGCCAGCAGCCACATGAGAGGCATCGGCTCTGCCTGCAGCCCGGCCAGCAGAGGTATGTCGATGGAGTCAGAGAGTCGTGTGTGCGTCACCGTCGGCTGCCCACCCACCTCCTCAACGCCCGTACTTCAAACGCACTGGGTGCGTTGAGCAGAGACAAAGAGCGAGAGAGCGACAGAAGAAGAAGGTATCAGCTTAATGAGTCATTATTTATAGACCAGCGATGTTTAAAGTCAACATGCTCAGGAACCAGAACCGGGCCTTATGGCTTTGTAACTGCTGTTCAAACAAGCACAGCCCAGATACCAGATATGCATCAGTCCTTGCTCCCCTCACGTCCTTCCCTCTGTCTTGGTCGGGTTCTGTTCTGATTCCTGACCCGTCTCCCTAATAAACCCAGCTCCCAGTGTGACTCTGAAGTGACTCAGCACCTGTTCGCTTTCGGCGGAGCCCTTCGTTCGTCTCTACTTCCTCGTGGGGCGGTGGCAGTAGATGTGCGAGGGGCTGCAGGCTGTGCTCCACATGCGTATGCAGATGCTGCCTCTGTGTGTGTTTGTTATTGTGTGGTGTTCTGCTGTGAAATGGAAACGAATGGGCAAACTAAGCGAGGTGAACATGACGGATGGAGGCGCTCGCAGGGAACAGAAGCATTAGTGTGTACGGCAAGTGGTCTGGTCTGGTGCATGGGAGGTGTGTGTGTGTGTGCGTGTGTGTGAGGGGCAGGAATGGGAACAGAGGCAGATGAGGGGAATGGTGGGATGGAGTCAGTGAAGGTCTGACATTGCCAGAACCTGCCATGTGTCATTGATTAACCGGGTAGAGTTGCAATGATTTAGATGACAAAGCATCACATTAGTGCTGTGAATCCAAGTGTGTGTGTGTGTGTGTGTAGATTAATGATCCCGGGAAAAGCCAGATACGTGTTGACATAAACCGAGGTGCCAAAGTGATATCATGACATTGTTTAATTTCTCACGGTGCTATTTTTCTTTTATTACCCAGGGATTATTGAGAATGACTGCTATGCCTTCTTGGAACTGGTGCTTGGAAAACACTTTGCAGCAACAGTAAACACTGAAGCAGAAAAAACGGCTATTGTTGCAGAAGAAACGTTGGGAGTTACAGGCGAAACGCAACACGGATCAGCGGCTCGTTATCATGCAGCAAACGAAAAGGAAACGAGTCTGTGTTGGTTTCATGGAGACGAGCAGGAAACTAAGACGATGCTCTGTCACCTGACCGACACATAAAACACAATGAAGCGAGGCAGCAGCAGCGAGGACTACCCTCCACAGGCAGGATGCTCTGACGATACCCATAGAAAGTTGTTTCAGTGGATAGAAGGAGGAAGATAGAGGAGCTCAGTGTTCAGTAGACCAGCGCTCTGAGAACCAAGCGTTCTGTTGGGAACACAAGGAACTAGGAGCTCTGAAAGATCCGATGGAGCCTTGTCACCCTTTCCTAGATGTGACAGAAGCGAACGCAGGACGCGGTGAATGACTCGTGTAGGCAGGAGTGAACCGGCCAGGTAGACGAGACAGCAGAAGTGGATAAGTGAAGGACAGGAACAGCCGACGCCAGACCTGTTTTGTCTCAGGGTGAGGACAGAAGGAGGGAGCGGGGTCTTTGCAGGGACAAGGCCGAGCTCGGTGTCGTGTGGCCGGGAGACGAGGGAGGCGGAGGAGGAGGAGGGTGGTCGTAGGCCCGGGGGTCGCTCTGTCTGTCTGGAAGCTGCTCTTGGGGCTAACTGATCAGACCATAATTTGAAGGGTGTCTTAAGAGAGCAGCCCCCAGTGTTTGACTCGTGGGAGGCTGGAGTCGGTGCAACAGGACCCCAAGCATGCAACACACACACAGAGGCTCACTTATGAAATGATGGATAAGCAGACGTGGGGATCAAGAACAGGAAGTGATGATTTAAACAGAGCTGCAGAGACGCCAGCAGCGCACACACACACACACAGACACACACACACGGGAAGGAGCAGGTAAGCTTTAAATTATGTTTCCCTGCACAGTCACTTCATTTAATGTGGATCAACAATGGATCATATGACTACATGTGTGTTGAAAAGTGCTGCTGCAGTGATGAACCCACAGAGAGTCATGGTCCCACTCAGCTCTGAGCACATTCTTTAGTGTCTTTCAGCTCGTTGTTTCTGTTTTACAGCAAGAGACATGTGAGGACAAAACCTTCAGTGAGCTGCTGGACGCTTATTCGCTTAAATCACAACAAGTGAGTTTTCTGCCTGCGTGTGGCTCAGACTGCATCTAAGTTGTTTGCTGAATCTATATTCATATTAGTTGAAACAGAGACAGACAAACCATCAGACGCAGACCATTCAGCTCTGCTCAGACTCAGCTTCGAGCGTTTCGTGCTTAAGTGATAAAATCGATGTAAAGACGTAATTTAAGCAGCACATAATATTTATTGCTGCCGGTTTTGAGCGAAGAAGCTGATACTCATCCAGTAATTGCAGGTACTAAAGCTCAGCCCTGCTTTGTTTCGCCGTGTTGTTTGGCCATTGCCATGACGCTGAGTGGATCTCCACTGTCAACAAGCAGCCTGCAATCTCCCATTAGATCAGATACTATTAGGGCAGAGACGAGTCCCTGAGCAAACAGCGTCCCTGCTTTAAGAGCGGGTTATCTAATCTAGTCAACAGGGATGAGCTGGACTTTGGAGTTCACAGACAGACGGGGCGGTTTGTGCACAGGGAGAGACGCCACTCAAGCTCAGACCAGGCCTCATTGGTGGATTCCGGTGACGCTGCTCGTTCGGAGGACGAGCTTTACAAGCAGGGGATCAGATAAGATTTGTGGAGGTGCTTTGTTGAGGGTCAGATAACGTCCAGTGCGGACGATCAGAGGTGGTGCTGTGCCCCGTTTGCAGTACTAAGCACCAGAACTTATCTGAATCCACTTGACTTGGTGACCTCAGGCTAGAAACTGGCCCTGATGGAGCTGTTGCCTTTGAAAAGGGGGAGCTGCTCCTTTAACCATCCTACGTTAGCTGAAGGTATTTACTCTCACTGCACTGAATGTGTTTCTGTAATATTCCTATTTGTTTTCCGCCTCCCGTCTAGCTCCTCTCTCTCTGCCTCTTCTCCTTCCTCATAGCTGGGCGCTTTGGTCCCGGCTCTGTATGCGGACCCAGCCTGTCCCGGCCTGTCCAGCGTCAGCCTAAGTGCCTCTGACAGCCCAGCACACAGTTATTAACTGTGATCCGCCACCACGGGGCCTGGGCAACGCCGCGCTGAGGGGAGGGTCCACCAGAGGGCTCTGCTCCAGACACAAAGACCGCTTTCACCTGGCTCGCAGTGTCCCCTGTGCCCCACCACGTCCCCTCTTGACACCCCTCCCACAGCCACTAATACATATTTACATCGTTTCTAATACGGCCCGTTCGTTGGAGCTGATGAGCTGCTTAAAAAAGGCTTTTTCCAGCAGACCGAAGTGAAGGTGTTTCCTTTATGATGGATTAGTGCTGGACATGCACATGTACACAGACTGCAGCAAAACACAGCAAAGCATCTCCCGCCTCGTCGGCTTCAGGCTGCCTGAGGAATGCCGTCCGACGCTGCGGCTTTCATCCCTATAGGTGGTCTGCAGCGCTGTTTGTCCTGCGCTCGCCCTCCAGAATCCCAGCCACCCCTTCCCTTCCTCAGGATGTGGGAGCCCAGAGACCCATCAGCCCCTTCAAGCAACAACACAACACGGGTCATTAGATGACAAAACTGGGAGAGAGATAAATAAATGTGAACGAGGGGGAGGACAGAGACAGAAGAGGAGAGAGAGTGAGATCCATAATGACAGCTGACTATGTTTAGCCCCCAGAAAGGCGTTGGGATAAACAGCAGCTCGTCCCGGCTAACAGGAGGGCTCAAAGTCGCCCAACTGAAAACCTCCAAAGCCACATGTTCCTGCCCACACTGGCCATAATGAGAGCCCCACCATTCAATTGTTGAATAGTTGAGGCTTTTCCCTTTGAGGTGACTGGCTTTAATATAGCAACGCGACATACACAGTGGAGCAATGGACGTCCCCAGCAGTGTTCAAAGCTGTGGCGGGACACGGACACGGCTGACATGCATTATTCCTTACAAAAGCTGCCCTTTGTTTGCTTTATGCTCAGATCCCACAAATTGTAGGCTTCGCCTGTCGACGTTTCTTATTTCGGGCACAGTCCCGCTTCCCCGTCTCCCCCCCGCTGTCCCCCGGGGCCCCGGCATCAGTTGGTGCTGATAACTACACCCGGGTCAGTCCAGCTTCTGCTGTGACCTGGGAAACTCAACCCAGGTTGTCTGACTTCTTCACGCGTTAGATGACGGTAGTGTCTCTGCTATAGAAACAGGTTGAGGTGCTTGGTTTCAACAGATCGTCAGCAAGTAATAGAACAAATAAGGTCAACACAACATCACCTCTTTGTGTTTGTTATTCAAAGCTGTAGCTCTGGCCTCTCACTGTTATTTCAGTCCTGGTGCACATTGTCAAAGTTATGGATTATCTCTTTTTAGACAATGTGAACCTGTCTCTTATCAGTAAACGTACAAGTGGTTCATCTGATAAAAAACAATAGCATCAGATGTGAAGCCTCCACATCCGATCAGGAGACGCGCTAACGCTGGGATTCATTGGTTTCGGGGCTGCGCCCTCGGTCCGGCGCCATTATCGGAGCACACCACCACGTCAGAACGGTAAACACCCGTTGGCGCCACCACACACACACAGCTTGCTCAATTAGCCTCCTTTAGCCTGTGACTCACTTAACCCTGCAGCTACGCTTACAAGTCATTACACTCAGGGTCAAGTGTGATCCCTGCACTTATCTGCATCAACAACTGGCAAGTTGGCCCTCGTGCACACGCACACACGCATTTGTTAACCTCCACACATACGTACAAACTTCACAGAGCTCTGGCGAGCGTCCTCTGTAATAAAAAGTGATTTAGAGACAGACGTGATTGAAGAGGCAATGCTGCCCTCAAGTGCTCCTCCATTTGTAATTGCAAGTGGTTCAATCTATTATCTGCGGACGACTGAAAAGTCCCCTGCGTAATTGAGTCAGGCCTCTCTGCTCAGAACCGCAGCTCTGCACGTAACATTTCACATCATGCCCCAAATGACTATTACAATCCACGAAATGACAGGATTACAACACAAAACTGCAAAAAATATACGTGAATTCCACAAAAGCTGCAAAACAAATATCAAAATAGTTACGAGCAAAAGACCCAAAATTATGACCAAAGACACACAAAACAACAAGGAGACAGCAGGTCCACGAAATGCCGCAAATATGCAGAGCATCGAAAAAGAGAATAAAAGGTTGCAAAGGGATGGAGAGCGTAGGAGGGCAGGCACGACTTTCCTCGGTCATGTGACCTGGCGGCGCTTGGGCCCGGGGCTCCTCCTGACGGGTGTGGAAGTGTCCTCAGGCGGGACACCGTCAGAATAAAAGTGAGATTTTGTGTATCTGAGCTGGATCATAAAGCTTCTCTCCAGAGCCTCTTCAGCCTGAAAATGACTTTGGGATGTGCGGTCGGCCGGAAAGGAAACTCCCTTCACCGCAGCCCTGCTATCTCTGTGGGAGTCCATTATCCACACAGACCGGCCACACACACGAAGTCACACACAGGCGCAGAGTACGAAGACGCACATGTAGGACAAAAATACACGCGTTCATTCATAAGCACATGTAGGACTCGCAGTGCGAAGGCTTGAACACTGGTGAGCAGATGTGTGCACCATTCACCGCACCATAAACTAACCGTCACCAGTGTGTTTCTGGGGACATCCCCTACCCCACCCAGGCAGACTGACTCCACGGCAGCCATCCCTCCACCCAAAGGTGTGGGCGTGCGCCTCTGGGCCTGGTGCTTGTGACACTGCTCTCCTGGGGTTCAGGCGGTGAGTCACACAGCGGGTCACGGGGTCAGGATGCGTCGGGTCGTCCTACTAACACATGGACCACACACGTTTAACCCGCACTTCACCCTATCTGACGCAAGCTCATATTGAAATGTGCCTTTGTATTAAACGAACGCAGTAGTGTAGTTTAAGGCCAGAACTGTCTGTGCTGGGATCACACGTCTGTGGCCATTTCCACTCACAAACCTGTTAAGTTTCATTGACTGAAACCTTTGGTTGTCACAAAAAATATCAAAACATAATCAAAATGTTATCACATCTCACATGTAACTGTGGAGCTATTTACAGTAGAGCCTGAATGATTGCACCGTTCAATAAAACCCCCTTAAATTTAAGTTTTAAGTTAGACTTGTTATGTTTTAATCCAAACTATGGCTTATTTCTAAAGGTTAATGGACCGTTGTTATATTTATTAATTATTAATAAATAATAAATTAAATAATATTAATATTCATAAAGGTCTCTTCTCTCCTGACAGGATGAATTCAGCGTAGGAAACATCCATCCTGCCTCACACCTCCAATGCTGCTTCACCGCCCAGAGGAGCGCTGGGTAAATGGACTCGAATGTCCTCTGCTGGTGAGTTTGGGGTATGACATGGGAATAAAAAAATCTTTATTTTGTCAGTTAAAAGTACATTATCCCCAAATTATTCACATTTAAGGCCACAACACAGACGACTGAGAGGCAGTGTTGCTGTTGATGATAACACCAAAGAGGAGAAATCTTCTGCTGATGCTTGTCGGCCTGAAGGGAGAGGAGGAGGTTCAAACTGGGACACTTAGTCAGACGTCACTGTTTTAATGGAAGAGGTCAACTCTCGTCACAGTGAACGTGGGGGGTGTGAAACATGGACGCTCCCGACAGGAAGAGCCAACATAAATAAAACTAAAAGACAAACTGATGAGCTTTGTTCTTCCCTGCTGACAAAGTTTTCTTAAACAGGAATCTGACCAGAGCAAAAGACTAATTCAAAAGCAAAAAGAATTAAATAAAAGAGGCCGTAGAGAGAAACGTGTGGTGTAGACGTAGGAGGGGATTTTCCTCTTCAGCTTGTGCGAAGCTCATCCTCCCGCAGATGTAATGAGCGAGCGTCGTCTCCAGAGACGAACAGTAAACACAATTCGACTGATCAACACTTCACTCAGACAGAAACAAGTGAACATGGGATTTTAAAATTAAATTACTACAGTATGATGTGGGAACAAAACAAAGATATGGCATCCCTCCAAATTCATCCACAAAATAAAACTGCAACTGTGCCGCTGCCGTCAGGACGCAGAACGTTAGCGAGTAAGAACTAACGGGAATCACGTCATCCTGAGAACAATGGAGGGTGCAGATAACTCAGTCCAGGCTGCTGGTGGGTTAGTATCCTTGTAGTCCATTGTAAACCTTCTGTACAGAGTCCTGCTTCAGGAGACCGCGAATACCTGCAACAACAGAACAGTCCATTACGTTTGTCATCGGTCTCGTACACGGCCGTCAACGTCCCAGCGCGTCTTCGTTCTCACCATCCTTCTGCTGTTCATCGAGCTGCGTCTGAGGAAACTCCACGTCGAAGGTGATGATGAGGGATCCGCGGATATTGATGTTGTCGAAGTTCGGCAGGCCCTCTCCTTTCTTCCACATTCGAGCACCGGGCTTGGTGATCTTGTCTCTAACAATATGGACCTGACCGCAGAACAGGCAGACACTTAGAAATAAATCCTAAAGACTTTACACGTTATCAGCTCTAAAAGTAACACTCGTGTGCAGAACCTTGTGTCCATCTAAATGTACTATGTCCATCTCAAAGCCGACCAGGGCCTCCACCAGGGAGATGCTGACGTTGGTGTAGAGGTCGTCTCCTCTGCGTTCAAACACAGGATGTCTAGAGAGAAAGGCAAACCCATGATGACTTCTCTGTACTCAGTAATCCTTTAGTAGTCAGAACTTTGTTACACTTGTAAATAAAGCATCTTCATACTTTAGGACTTTGATGCGGAAGCGCAGATCTCCAGGCTCCCCGTCGATGTGGGGCTCGCCTGTGGTCACAAAAGCCGTTACCAGCATGTAGGATGTGGAGCAAAGGATTATTTACTTCATTTAGGTTTGTACCGCGCGCTCACCTTCTCCAATGAACGGGTACTCCGTCTCATCTCTCACACCCTGTTCAATTTCTACCTCCAGGGTCCGCTCTTCATTTACCAGCCTGGCAGAGATTAAATCACAGAACACGTGACGTTTCTATTAACATCATCTCTCAAACCCAAAGCCACGGGGGAAATGAGGAAGCTTCGACGAGATAACTGGCGCTGCTACATGTTGTTCAGCTACACAGATTAAAGTGAGTAGCTGCACTGATGCTGTCCGCCTTCAACCTACTTCACGTTGGGACATTCATCGCACACGGTCTCCTGAGTCATCTGGAAGCGCCCGGGTCCGAGCTGCGTCGTCCTCATCTCCTGTCTGCAGTTACACTTCCTCTTGCCTGGAGCTTCCTTGGCCACAGGTTTGTTGCGAACAACCTGCGTGACAGAGCATTTAAGACACGCACAGATGTAACCAACGACACCTGAAATATTAATTCTGAGATTCTGGACTTTGTCTATACCTCCACAAAGTTCCCAGAATACACCTCTTCGAGTGTGACCTCCAGGTCGAGCACTATGTCATTTCCTCTGGGGATGTTTCTGTCCTGTTGCTGTCTGTTGCCTCCAAACATGAAGCCAAAGTCACCAAAGAAGCTGAAAAACATGACAATGAGAGAAGTAGCGCCAGGCACGGACCAGGCATCTCACTTCCATCCATTTCCTAAACCACTCGTCCCCGTAAAGCTAATCTGGGAGGAAACCAGAGCCAGAGGAGCCTCCGTCACAAAGAGAACATATAAACTCACAGAAAGGACTAATCTGACTTTTATTTGCCATCTATAGTAATCAGCTGAGTGTCTGGTAGGAGAGAGGCTAAGTGAGTCGCTGTATTTCTGTATTCGTCATCATCTTTTTCCTTTTTTGCGTATGTCAAAGTACATTTTTGGTTTAATTCATGTGCACCTGAGCTTCTAAAACCAACCTGGAGAAGATATCATTGTGTGAGCTGTGGTGACCCTCTTTGAGTCCGTCTTCTCCGTACTTGTCGTACTGTTTCCTCTTCTCCTCATCAGAGAGCACCTGCAAATAAACCATCCGCTGGTCACAGAGCAGCAGGAATCTGCAGGGATGTTACTCAAAGCTCCTGAGCAGGACCCACAGCCTCACCACCGTCTGGGCAAGCAGTAGCTGAACTGCCGACTACATACTGACCTTTAAAACCTTTCGCTTCAGTTTGTTATTAAAGTGTTCAGATCATAAAATCAAACGTGCATTAGCGTTTGATTAATGGCTTTTTTACACTTCAAGGGAATTGATCTCAGTGTGGAGGCGAGCTGTAGAACCACCACTTGTTTTAATGACATTAAGTTAATTTTGAACCACAACGTGAAGGTCTGCTCTGCGAACACCTGGAGGCACCTGAATCCACGTCGGCTTTTACTAAACGCTGGATGGCCTACGTCACAGCCAATCAGATGCAGCCACACGGTCTTGTCGACCAATCACGACGCGCGTACCGTTTCCAACAACAACCAAGCCAGCGTACAAAAGACGTTTAGTCCTGCGCTTCCGCACAATCACACATTTCGTTAAAAACTTGCTTGACAGCGGTGTAAACGCGAGCGTGTCTCCACGTAAAGTACCTGCAGCCTCTCGCTTGGCTGCCACCGAGCACACGGCTGCTCCTCACCTCATAAGCGGCTCCCAAGTCTGCAAACTTGTCCTGGGCTTTGGGGTCGTCGGGGTTTCGGTCGGGGTGCAGCTGGAGCGCCAACTTTCTGTAGGCCTTCTTGATGTCCCTGATCGAGGCCGTCTTGCTCACCCCCAGGATCTGGTAGAAGTCTCGCCTGAAAGAGGGAGGCAGCACAGGTTAGCGAGCACCCAAGCCCGGTAACGGGGACTTGCTGTTAGCCAGCTAGCCATGGAAGCGAACCTCGTTTCCGAGTTGACGCTTCGCCGAACGGACAAGTTCGTGTGAGCTGTGCGCCATTGAATGTGCATCGAACCATCACTGCGTCCCCTTCACGCCCCAGAGACTCCTAGATACAACCATCTCCAAGCGGGTCGGGCGGCATGAGCAGCACCGCTAGCTAGCGTGTAGCCACCAAAGCTAACTGCTCACCTAAAGCGCGACTTTTACCTTCCTGGATGTAAACCCTCCACTAGACAACAGCGACGTCTTTAAAGTGGTTCTCGGCGCTTCGGTCCACTACACGCGTGCAGACCCGTTCTGGACCAATCACGGTGGAACATGTGTACCAAGCGGCGACGCTGCGTCCCAGCGCGCACTACCTACCCGGCCAGCACCGCTGAGATCACGTAGAGGAGCAGGCAGCACACATGGCACAGATTCATCCCTTTGTTAGCCATGAGTTGGATCCGAGGGTTCGGGAAGGCGCTGGTAGAAGAACAGCCGGCTTTGGTGGGTCGCGTCCTGCTGCCAGTCACAGGCGTTCTTCCTCCTGTCAGACAAACCCCTCCCACTGGACGTTTGCCAAGCCCCGCCCACCGTTAAAGGAACACCTCGCTGTCTTTAGTAGTGTTAGATATTACTGTGATTTATTAAATGCATGTGCTATTAACTAACCGTGTAATGTTTAAATGCTTTTATCACAAATGTGTTGTCTGTACATTTCAGTCCAGTATGTTTCAAATGTGCTGGACTGACGTGACATCAACAGCGTCACTAACGACGAGACACGATTCTTGTAGGTGAGTATGGAAATGACCGTGGTTCAGTTCTCTGCAAGAGTAATTGTGCAGCGGAGAGTGGGATGGGTACACAAATAAATAAAATATAATAAAAATAAATAAAGTTAACATCGGGATTGAAGGGCACATGCAACAGGTTAGGACACATAAAGGTGAGGTATTATACAAAAGAAGACGAAGCTGCATGTGTGTAATGTGGCTCCACAACAAGTAAATAAACTGTCTAATGGTGTATTAACCACGTTCTGCCCCCTGCCTTTAAATAATCAGACATTTCCACAGCAAACCTTACATTAAGGAAGGTTTGAGCCTCTACACGTCCCCAAGCTAGAGCGGCCGTTTCTGTGTTGTGTGTTTTGGCTCTGCCCGACACCACTTGAACGCAGCACCAAGCGCGTCCCTGTGAGTTGCGCGCAACAGTTGTCAGATGAGATCTGAGCGCGAAATAGGAAGAAGTGCAGATGTGAGTCCGACTCGAATCACAACAAACCGGACAGAACTCGTAGATTATCACGCATGTTCGAGTCGAACCATCGAGCCGACTCTCGGAGAGAAGGAGCCGCGCTGCAGGGAACCGAACTCAGAAAGTAAGAGCCACGTTAAGCTAGCTGCCGCGGAGCCTCGCTGCTAGCTGCGCTAGCTTAGCGTCAGGTACCGGCTGGCTTCGGTCTGTCAACAGCTACAGTCCAACAAGGAGCGGGTGAGCTTTGACTGGTTGTGAGTAGCTGTGACTGGGTTGGGTTGGTGTCAACGTTACGGAGCCGGGTCAGGGGTTAGTGACAGCAGCCTGGTTTATACAACGGAGCCAGTTGTCCTGGTACCCATAACCCGGTCCGGTCCGGATCACACGTGTTCTAATAGGTGGAGATTGTTGTTGTCCTTGTTTCACATCATCCGGGTTAATGTTTTGTTTAGTAATTAGTCCTCTTACAATCTATTGCCTTTTGGGATGAGTAAAGGGTGGATCTGTTTATTTATGTCTAATGATCTATCTGCACATGTTCACACATACATGCATTCATGTATGTTCCTTTCTCTGTAGGCATGGAGGCTGACAGTGTGAGCGTATGGCCACGTATGGAACCCTTCCTACTGGGTTCTCTGCAGGTGAATAAACCTTCCACGTACTGGTTATCAGTAACAGATGGGAATATTGTGTAATAACTGGATTTTCTATCATTACAGGTGGCTCCGTCCTCTAAGCTCAGCCTACACTATCTCCGCAAGATGGCGATTTATGTACGAACGCGCGACGGCTGCTTCCCCGTTTTGCGCTGGTCCATGTGGAGGCATATTGCCTGTGGAAAGTTGCAGCTTCCAGAGGACCTCGCATGGCTCTACTTTGAGACCTTCGACCTTCTCGTAGGACACCCTCCAGAGGAGAGGCTGGAGTGGGCTGAGTGCCTTTCACAGTGTTCCTCTAAAAGTGAGCTGGACCAACAAAGGAGCAAGGTGAAAACGGACAGTGGATAACTGACACATTTATCTAAGGATGTAACATGTGAATCTTTTGTGAGCTTACTGGTTTTCTAACTCTACTCTGAGAGGTTGAAGCGATGCATTCTCGGTTTTTATGTGTTTTTTTCTGCAGTTGTCTGTGGACACTCTCCAGTTCCTCCTCTTCCTCTACATCCAGCAGCTGAACCGTGTGTCTCTGCGCACATCTCTGATTGGCGAAGAGTGGCCTAGTCACCGTACCCGATCCCCGTCTCCATCAGACCGGGAGGCCAAGACCAGCTCACAGAACAAGGTCCGTTTTTATATTTATACCAGCTGTGACATTTACACTTTGAAGCTTAAAGTGTAAACATTTCTTTGTTTGCTTCATCAGAACTGGGACGATCAGGCCCACTTGTCGTTTGTGCAGAGCCACCTAGGGGAGATTTTGGAGTTGCTGATGGAGCCAGGCCAGCTGTCACAATCTGGACAGGCCCTCAGAGACTCCCAGGTGTGTTGATAGCCAGCGTATAGTCTGCAGTGGTGTTTCTTTTTACAAACGAGCCTTTCAAAATAAATCCAATGAAATGTTAACTGAAATCAACTTTTACAAGAGTATAGCTGATTTAAGTTGTCGTTTGCCAGATATCCCTGGAGAGTGTGCGGAGCTTGGGTCTTCTCTTGGAGGGCTCAGTTAACCACAGTGCAGCTGTTCAGCCTGTTCACAGGCTGCTGACCAAAGGTTCACTTCACACACAAGCTGGCTACTCCGCAATCAGCCGCTCCTTCACCCTGCACAAGCTCCTGTCCTGTCTGCAGCAGAGCCTCACACTCAACCCGTTTGGGATGACTGCTTGTCTGCAGTCAGGCAAGAAACTAGCCTGGGCTCAACAAGGTGTCTTCATAACATCACGTTATTGTCACATCTTTAGTTTAGCAGATATAGATTCTTCAGAATCTACACTAGTTTAAAGATAACATGTATAAGGGAATGAATAAAAGGTCATTGGGTAAATCAGTTGTACATTACTCTTTATCTAGTGGAGGGGGCTATGAAGAGAGCTAAAATAGCCCGGAACACCCACACAGCTCCACCTGGCAGCAAGATGGTGCTGATGTCCCAGGTTTTTAGACAGACCCTGGCTAAATCATCAGACAAGCTGACGGGGGCCAACATAAAAATCCACAGATGCTCAGAAGCCTTTATCTACCTTCTCTCACCTCTCAGGTAAAGGTCGCCTTCATAATTGCTAATTATGCTGTGGACTTTTTGGCACACAGGTTGTGCGTCATGTTTTATTGGCACTTCTTCAGATCAGTCAGCGTGGACAAATGCCGTGATAGCACTGTGGTTCTGGGGCCTGTTGAGACCAGCATCCACGTCCACAGCTGCCAGAACGTGCGGGTGGTGTGCGTGGCTGGCAGGATCGCTGTGGGAGCCTCCTCGCGTGTCACCATCCACGTGCTGACGCCCACCAACCCTTTGCTCCTTCCTGGAAACTCTGATATTACTCTGGGGCCCTTCCACACCTTCTACCCTTCCCTGGAAGATCACATGGCCAGCGTGGGGCTCGCTGTGGTCCCCAACGCCTGGGATCAGCCTCTGCTTTTGGGAGCTGAGGGCCTCATCAACCCGTCCCAAAACGCATCGTCCAACCCACACCCTGCGTGCTACCGCCTGCTGCCCCCAGATCAGTTTCATACAATGGTCGTGCCTTTCCAGATGGAGGGGGACACGTGTGAAGTGCCTGGTGAACTGCCTCCCGAGTACCAGGCTGCACTGGACGAAAAGCAGAAGAGGATACAGACCTGGCAGAAGACTGTGATGGAGGCCCGGCTAAACCAGTGAGTGACACATCAGGCCTCTACAGAGCGTTATTAGGAGTAGTTAGAACTAGATGACTGTTTTGTTATTGCATAAACCAGAATATTATGTCAATCAGTGGAAAGAGCAGTTGTTCCAACAATCAATAAGAACGTGTTCCCGCTCAGCTGATGTTGTTGTGGAGGTCAGTGCTGGCAGACAGAGAGGACACTTTAATTTAATTCACCCTCGCTGGCCACTTTATTAGGAACTTGTGAAAGTCTGATTGAACCCTACACAGCAGCTCTGTCATTAACTCGACTTTTACGAGGTTATAACCTCTGTGTTCAAGCTGAAGCTGTCAGAAAGGCGATAATTGTACGATATGTTTCTTGCCGAGGTAACAGTGATAAATTATAACCATGTAAAAGTGCAATGATTGGATTCACCTAATAAAGTGGACAGTGAGTCCATATTCTACATAAACAAATTTTCTCACGTCCTTTGTTTTCCTCTTATAATTGATTTCCTTATTTATCATCTTCTCCAGGGAGCAGAAGACACAGTTCCAGGAGTTGGTGGAAGTCAAGTTCCACGAGTGGCTTTTGGAAACCGGGCACAGGCAGGAACTCGACAGCCTCATCCCACCCACGATAGCCTCCTTAAAGGAAACGGACGCACCCAGTGACCCAACCGTGATAAGAACTGGATGGGCTCTGTCACAGACGGCTTGTTGAGCTGCAGGTCTTCCTTCTATTTGTGTTGTACACATTTTATTCCAGTGAATCTGAACGGGTGAGTTTATTTTTGAGAACAGGCAGCTGCAGTAGAGGTGTAGTTAAAAGCACTGGGTGCAGGGCGTCACCACAGATGTGTTCATTTCCTATTTGCTGTCAGTCATGGGAAACAAATAATACCTTTAAGCTGTACTGAGTCTCTGAACAGGCCGTGACTGTTAACACACATTAACTCAGATGTGTTGTGGGTAGTGGCCACCAGGGAAGTTGACTTGCACTTGAAACCGGTTTAACCAATGAGAAAACATGACAACGGCTGTTAACGCCTCTACTGTATCCGGTCTATGTCCCACTTTGTTTGTATATATAAATATTTTCTTTATTGTTTTATTAGGTGAACATGTGCATTTACATAAGAAAAATGTAGATTGTTGATAAATGAATTTAGCACTTTGGGTAATATTGCTTTGCTCGCTCAGGTCAATGTATTTAACTGTTTAATTAAAATATGTGCAGTGCATTTTCCATAGAGGATCATTTGTTTTGATTATATAAAGGATACATACCTACACAGCTTTGTTTGCTGGATCTTTTTTCTTATTCTTTCTTCTATTGTCTCTGTTGTGACGTTACTTACAACTTGCCTGAACTTTAATTTCTTCACTACACCAGAATTATTTATTTTTGTATGAATTCACCTGGATGGATATGAATATTTAGTTTATGTTCTGTAAAACTACCTTAATTCCTGAAGTATTTTAATATTTTATACTTTGTCCTTCACAAATTGGGACGTTACAAACAAGGCATCAGTTTTTACATCTGCGAAATGAAGACCTTGATTTAAATCATGCTGATACACGTTCACACTGTAAAATGCCTTAACTGCTGTTGATCTGCCTGTTTTTACCTCTATGTGAAAAGCACAACATGGTTTTGATGGTTAAAAAATAAAAATTTCATTAAAAGCAGCACCACCTACTTTTTCTTCTCCATGTTTGATTCGTTGTCCAGTTTTGGTTTAATGGAAACTAATGAAAATCTGCAAAGTGACTAGAGCTTTCAAGAGTAGAATCAAGATATAATCCTGTGAGTTCACATCCTTTAACACAGTGCAGTTACATTAGTTTCAACATAAACAAAACACTATTACATTGAACCATGTCCCTTCTTGTTGTTCAGCTTCTGCACCGAATATAAAGGCCAGTGACTATAATTATAAAACGTGATGCATAAACACAGTTGATGCTGCTTAAAACACAGTAACAGTATTTAACTGACTTGCAGGGTCTTTCTGCAGCAGAACTGTGAATATTTTGTACATTGTCTTCTGCCACTTAAGTCAGAGGTCTAAACACTGGAATCGTGCATAAGAAAGAAGCAGAAAGAAGTCATGAGTTGGCAGGTCTCTGCCATTCAGGGCAAGCTGGTGGAGCTGGCATGTGAAATATGGTGCGGGAGGGGGGTGGGCACTGGACCCAGCCAGTACAGAAGTGGGGTCAATGGACGCCTACCGTGCCCGACCATTATGCCGTAATCCTTCTTCGCTTTTCTGGAAAAACTGAATAGCGCTAGAATCACTGACTCAATTTTTGGATCTCATTTTCATGACAAAGCGATTGTTCCCCTTTTGCCTCCACTGTTGCTGTTTATAAATGTGGGAGAGCGGAGGTATAAAAGGGACTGGTGAGGGGCCAGTGCTGCATCGAGATCTCAGGGCCGCTTCCATCACTTACATCACCAAGGTTCCCACACAGCACGTCCACGATGGGCAAGGTGAGTCCAGACAAACGCAGCTCTGAGGCAGGTGGGCTCTCTGCTGGAAGTACCCGGGCACTAAAACTCAATTTCAAGGTTTTCTAATCTCACAAAAGCAAAGATCGTCACTAACAATTACGTGGACCAGAAAATACGAGTTCTGAGTATCGTAAAGTTCTAGGACTCACGCATGTTTTGTTCTAGATTGTCTTCTACGAGGACAAGAACTTCCAGGGCCGGCGCTACGAGTGCGACAGCGACTGCTCGGATTTCCACAGCTACCTATGCCGCTGCAACTCCATCCGGGTGGAGAGTGGGGCCTGGGTGGTGTACGAGAGGCCCAACTACATGGGCTACCAGTACACTCTGACCCGGGGCGAGTACCCAGAGTACCAGCGCTGGATGGGACTCAACGACCGCATCAGCTCCTGCAGGATGATTAACTTTGTGAGTGTGACATGTTTATTATTATTCAAGTTGTACATCTGCTGAGTAAGCAGCATATTTTCACTTACAATGTCACATATCACAAGTCAATCCTGGAAGCCACAGTGTAGAGAGGTCAGGCTGCCAGTGACTGCAGGGCTTTGTCAATGGAGACCGATACCTGGGTCAACCCGTTTATCTGAGCGACCCAGAGCCTGTGGCCACATTCAGACGGTCATAAACATCGATGCAGCTGTGAGATATTTATAACGGCACAGACAGGAGGTACAACGTTTGATGGCAGACACAATGTACAGTCAAGCCCAGACCGCTGCAGATCTCATCTACTGTCACACACATTCAACTCAAATCTCATCTTCAGCCTCAACTGACTACCTCTTCACCCTCCTGCTCCATTTCGTCTCCCTGCAGACCAGTGGGACCCAGTACAAGTTGCAGGTCTTTGAGAAGGCCGACTTTGGAGGCCAGTCCTACGAGGCCACAGAGGACTGCCCCTCGCTCCTGGACAAGTTCAGATGGAGGGAGGTCAACTCCTGCAAGGTCTATGACGGCTGGTGGGTTTTCTACGAGCACCCAAACTACCATGGACGCCAGTACTTCCTGGGGAAAGGGGAATACCGCAAACCTGGCGACTGGGGGGCCATCAGTCCTGCTGTCCAGTCCTTCAAACGCTTCACTGAATGAGTCACCCTCCATCCAAAACACAGACTAGCTGTGATCTCTGCCAGGGCTTTATGGCATCTGGCTCCAATTTTCATGAACTAATATGTCATTTCAAACTGAGGTCTCACAAATAAAAACCTGTCCAGCAAGCAGACTGAATGTTTTTTTTAGGTCTTCTGATCATATTTGTGCTCGTACATTTAAGACATTTGGGTTCAATAATCACTCTGGAGCCGTCTCTCATATCCATTTGGTTCTGGTCTGAATCATCTCAGCGCAGGTCTGAGGTCCACGGTGACAGGATGAGGGTTGAAGTGAGTCCCGAAAGAAAAGCAGTTCCCTCCGCCGCCGATCAGGAGGAGCTGCTGCGAGCCTGTCGACTCGGAGCAGAAGGAGTGGAGCATCAGAGGCCAAGGCACCGAAGTCTACAGAGTGTGAAACAGAACGGAAATGTTTTCCAGCCGAGTCAATCGGGCCCTAACAACGTGAGGCGAGTGGTAAAACAACATTTATGTTCCCACTGGATCCAGAAAATGTGAACTGACCGTGTCCAGCCTGAACTCCACGCTGCTGTGGGTGGTGAGGTCGATCACAACAACACCCGGCACGTCGCCCGCGTGCAGCCAAACGCCTCCCACCACCACCAGCTTGTCACCAAAGGCGTGGGCAGTGTGAGCGTATCTGGGAAAACAAGATGATTTCTGTAAAGTTTTCTGAAGGAGGAGCTTCAGGACGTCAGGGTTAAGACAGTGGCCTTAAGAAACGACAGACCTGGGAACAGGAGGAGGCTGCACCTCGATTCTTTCCCAGCAGAAGCCTCTCTCGCTTGGCTTTAACACGACGGTGTCCCCCAGAGGGACACCTCTTCGGTTGAGTCCTCCAAACACCACCACACCACCCTGATAGGAGCAAGCTGTGTGGGAATGCCGGGCCTCTGGCGCCGCCCCCTCAACGGGCATCTGTAAATAATACACAGTCTGCTGTACTCACTGGGCCTGATGCAAGAACAGAAAGCATGAAAGCTTTTCCCCCCACTATTAACAGGACACAACATGAGCCCTGTCACAGAAGCTTTATATTAAGATCACATCAAACCTCGGTCCAGTGCCAGCGGTCTGCACACAGGAAGTGGCTGTCACCCAGAGCTGCCGCTGACTCGTTCTTACCACCAAACACAAAGAGAAAGTTTTTGCCTGGACAGAAAAATAGGGAGGTTTTGGTTTCAAATGACAGAAACAAACGACATCGTCTGGGACTTCTTCTCACCTTCGTGACAGAGGATGGAAGCCGTGTGCCTCCACCTCGGGAGCGGTGGGTCACCAGTGCACACGACCTGCTCGACATGAAGCTTTACTGTATCCATAGAGTCCTCGGCTCCAGTTGGACCAGCAGTGTCCACAGTTGCTTTCAAAAGCTCTTTGACCGGGCTGAGCGGAGACGAGCGACCTCCATATATCACAGCGCCTCCTCCGGACAGAGAGGTGGCAGTGTGGTAGAGCCTCACACCTGAGAGGAAGCAGCAGATCACGGATCTAAATGAAAGCAATACAGAGGCTCAAGCTGGTGCTATGATCTGTGGACTGACAGAGCAGCTCAAACAGTCCCCTCACTTATATCTGTAGATGTCTGCACGCCGACGGCTCTCCAGCCCTCCTGGCCCCTGAGCAGGGCCCTAGTTACCATCCCCCTGCCTCCTCTGCTGCTGCCTCCTGTTAGCAGCACCTGCCCTGAGCTCATCAAGGTGGAAGCCATCCCCAGCCCCTCCATACCAGCCGGAACAGCCTTCACCTCCAGGGCTGTGGGACTCCAATACGGACTAACAGACAGCACTAAAGAAACATCATTAAGCTAAAGTAGATATACAAACAAACAGATGACAAATGACACAAACAGTAACGGTATTAATGACACAACCTGCATGATGCGCGAGTAAAGACTGAGCCACACAAGAACCTCGAGACGCAGTCAGGATGAAGTAGTGGGAGCACTTCTGGTGCCACTCCTGAGGGGGGACAGACACACGGATGTCACGGACATGGCCAGAAAGCAGTGGGTTTAGTCTTGCCGTTGTCTGAAATGCACAAACTGTATCATCTAGAATAGAGTGAGATAAAGCAGCAGAACAACCACCCAGGCCTGTGAGGTTGTTAACAGCAGGTGAGATACTTTTGGGGCTCACCAGCTACTTTCTCACCGGGACGAAAAGAATTAAGTCATGTTGCCCGTCCCTTTAGAAGCTCTGTGATGCTTTAGAAAAACAGGCACGACATCAAATCAGCACTAAGTGTAAACTTTTCGCCAGATCGACATTATCCTGCTTTGAGGAGCAAAAAGAGTCGAACTGATGTGCTTTCATTTCATCAGCCAACCTCATATTCATCAAAAGGCTCCAGGTTCTCCACCCTGCATCGCTCCTCTTCAGGGACCAGCCCCAGGTAGAAGTCATTCATATCCAGACATACACACTGATCCCAGCCCTGAAGATAAAAACATCATGTTTGCATGTGATTAACAATCAGAGCAAAGTGACATTTCATCAGATACTCTCCACTTATTGCGGTTTCGTTTTGTGAGACCACATGCTGTAGGGCCTACACATACTGGCCTCATCTAGGAACCTGCGCGTCTGTGCGGCCGTGTCTGGGTACTGTCGGAGAGCGTGCAGTGTCGAATTCAATTTCAGGAAGTGATTTTGCATGATCCGACCAAACGGATCGTGGGGATGAATCTGCTCGTACATAACGAAGAGCGAATGGGGCAGGAGCCGCGCCGCCCATCTGATGACAGCATCTGACCTGGAAGACAGAGCGACATCATAAACACCAACACTTCGCTCCTTCATAGAGGGAAACAAAGATCTAGCTCGTGCTTTATATGCAGTGCAGCGACTCACCTTTGAGTTTCCATGTAGGTGAGCACCACTTCAGAGAGAAGGAGCGTTGGTGCTGCCCAGTCCACCCCGGCTGCACCCAGAGCCTCTTCCAGCTGGGACTCCTCTCTAACGTCCACTCCCACCAGACAGTACTGACGGCTGGACACGTGCACAGGTCCTGCACAGACATGCTTCTGAAATCTGGTACAACTTATGATGGGTTGTTATTTCCCGTCTCACTGAATCCTAGTGGAGACTAAAAGTCTGAATGACAGGACAAACCTGCAGCAGAAGGTTGTTGGGAGTCTAACATCCCCCTCAAGGTGGGGTTGGAATTAATAAGTGCAGCCTTGCGCTGAGTCACATCTGGAAAATCCAGCTCAAACACAACAGCCCTGTCAAGCGCTCTGTCTGCATGTAGGCGGAAATACAAAGTGTCGAAGCCTGCACCTAAAGACACAATCTGCAAAACGGAAAAATGTGGACTGAAGATGAAAAGGTTAATATGACACACGCTACGCAACAGTTTGGGGATTTGCTGCCAACGTACCTGCCTCTGGGTGAAGCTTTGAGTAACATGTAGAAACCTCCTGACACAGTGGTCCACAGCTCTCCAGCGCACATAGTATCCCCTGAAACGCACAAACATGCCAGAGACATGATATCAGTGCAGTGGTTGAGTTAAAAACGCTTGTGAGCAGCAGGTTTGTTTATCTGTAAGTCATCTGTGATCTGTGTGTGTTAAATGAAGTGAAGGGTTCCACGCGCACCTGTTGATGAGTGGGGCTCTTCTGGCCACTTTGCAGACAAAGTGTTGGAGGAAAGCATCGTGGAAGTAGCCCTGCGCTGCGGCGGACGCCTTGCTCACCACACTGCTGTCGTTGGTCCCCTGGACCTGCGTCAAACGACAGAAACACAGCTCAGCTGTTAGTCCCTGATTGACACGCTTTAACTTGCGCTGCACATAAACATAAGCTTTGAACAGAGATGAGAAAAGGCTCAAAAAGTTCTCTGCTCCTGCCACCTGAAATAGTTTCAAAGAATATTTTCTTTTTATTGTTTATATCTTATACATGCATATGTGTGAGTTTAATGTATAAAAATTACTGGTCCTCAAAAAGGTGGAAAATGTATGTAAACAAAAATGATAAAAAAGTCAAGTAAATCCTGCTCAAACTTACCGCGGTGTCTCTCCCCTGTTTCTTCCTGTTTGTCGTTGGCATGACGTCAGCGCGACAGGATAAGACTTGCTCTCACTGGAAAAATGTAAAATGCTGCTTCATAAGAACAGTTTTTAACACGAGTCCAAGTCCAGCGATGAAAACATTTCGAACATCCTCCACGTGGGAGACACTTCCGCCGCCTCCCGGCGGAGCAGCGCCCCCTGCGGCCTGGAGGCCGCTCCAGCCACAGTTTTAAAACGCCTTCAGAAAATCATCCATGAAACCGAAAGTGTCCAGCGTCAAATGTGTTGGCGGTGAAGAAGGTGAGCAAAGCTGGTGGATTTGTTTCCATAAGCAACTGAAACAGGGAGTAAATATTAAAATTACTCAAATTAAATTCAAGTCAAATGACTGTGAAAAGAAAACGTTATGAGCTTAATTCCATAATGTGAAAGCATCAAACTTACATACTACATAATTAAACCGCCCGAAATTATATGCCCGCAAATATGACTTTAAATGTATGTATTCAAATTAGCTACTGGATTGTTATGCTGTTATTCTGCTGTTATTGTCACATAGTTGTGGTGTTATTCTGCTGTATTTCTGCTGTTATTGTCATATAGTTGTGCTGTTATTCTGCTGTATTTCTGCTGTTATTGTCATATAGTTGTGCTGTTTTTCTGCTGTTATTCTGCTGTTATTGTCACATAGTTGTGGTGTTATTCTGCTGTATTTCTGCTGTTATTGTCATATAGTTGTGCTGTTATTCTGCTGTATTTCTGCTGTTATTGTCATATAGTTGTGCTGTTATTCTGCTGTATTTCTGCTGTTATTGTCATATAGTTGTGCTGTTTTTCTGCTGTTATTCTGCTGTTATTGTCATATAGTTGTGCTGTTTTTCTGCTGTTATTCTGCTGTTATTGTCATATAGTTGTGGTGTTATTCTGCTGTATTTCTGCTGTTATTGTCATATAGTTGTGCTGTTATTCTGCTGTATTTCTGCTGTTATTGTCATATAGTTGTGCTGTTATTCTGCTGTATTTCTGCTGTTATTGTCATATAGTTGTGCTGTTATTCTGCTGTATTTCTGCTGTTATTGTCATATAGTTGTGCTGTTATTCTGCTGTTATTCTGCTGTTATTGTCGTATAGTTGTGCTGTTATTCTGCTGTATTTCTGCTGTTATTGTCATATAGTTGTGCTGTTATTCTGCTGTATTTCTGCTGTTATTGTCATATAGTTGTGCTGTTATTCTGCTGTATTTCTGCTGTTATTGTCATATAGTTGTGCTGTTTTTCTGCTGTTATTCTGCTGTTATTGTCACATAGTTGTGGTGTTATTCTGCTGTATTTCTGCTGTTATTGTCATATAGTTGTGCTGTTATTCTGCTGTATTTCTGCTGTTATTGTCATATAGTTGTGCTGTTATTCTGCTGTATTTCTGCTGTTATTGTCATATAGTTGTGCTGTTTTTCTGCTGTTATTCTGCTGTTATTGTCATATAGTTGTGCTGTTTTTCTGCTGTTATTCTGCTGTTATTGTCATATAGTTGTGCTGTTATTCTGCTGTATTTCTGCTGTTATTGTCACATAGTTGTGCTGTTATTCTGCTGTTATTCTGCTGTTATTGTCACATAGTTGTGGTGTTATTCTGCTGTATTTCTGCTGTTATTGTCATATAGTTGTGCTGTTATTCTGCTGTATTTCTGCTGTTATTGTCATATAGTTGTGCTGTTATTCTGCTGTATTTCTGCTGTTATTGTCATATAGTTGTGCTGTTATTCTGCTGTTATTCTGCTGTTATTGTCGTATAGTTGTGCTGTTATTCTGCTGTATTTCTGCTGTTATTGTCATATAGTTGTGCTGTTATTCTGCTGTATTTCTGCTGTTATTGTCATATAGTTGTGCTGTTATTGTTGTGCTGCTCTTTGTCACGTCTGGCTCCATCAGGTTGGGAATGCGGTGGTCTGACAATGCGGCACTCAGTGCGCATGCGCCACATTACAGGAAGTGTGCTAACGTTTTCTTCTACCAGCTGATAGCCAAACTGTCAACAGTAAAACCTGCGATACCTGCGCGGCCGAAGCAACGACACACGGTAAATATTAAGACGCGATCTTCTCAGTAAGGACGCGTTGACCAGCCACAGTCGGTGAATGTGTGTATTGGACTGGGCGTCAAAATGTGACGCCTGCGTCCAGTTTCGTCTCGGTGTCTCGTTAGCACGTCACGCCAGAGAGGAGCCGCTGCTCCGTGACATTTGTTCCAGCAGTAACCCGACGGTCGGCGGCCGCCGGAGCCGCTGCGCCGCGTCGCGTCGCGTCGCTGCTCGGCTCTTTTGTTTCAGGCTCTGCCTTAATTCGCTGACCAGCAGAGGTTGAGAGCAGCTGCAGTCCAGGTTCTGTCTGGGTCTGCGGGATAAACCCTCTGTCTCCAGACACGGTTCAGCTTTAACAAACAGCCGTGTGTATAAGCATCTAAACGCTTTCTGCTCGTTTTAAACCGGCCCTTTGATTGTGCACGTGTTAAAGTGATGACTTTAAAATTCTCTTTTGGGAGAACCACGTTTTCCAAACTCAGTCTGAGCTGGATTCATCCGATCAGCTGAATATTTGTGCTAATTGAAACTGAATCTGGCTCCTGCTTAAACATAATCTATTAATTTGTCTTAGTCAAAGTCAAATGTCCTGTGTCCAGAGGTTTGGGCTGTTCTTTCTCAAGACAACAGAACCACAGGAATCTCCTTGAGAAGGAAACAAACTTGTATCTAGTGGAAAATATGATGTAATGTTGACCCAAAACAAAACCTTTCACCTCTTTTCCAGATAAAACCAGGCGAGCAGAGACATCCAGACATCCTTAAACTGTCCGGGACACAGAAGTGATTGAAATCCCAGAAGCACCTGTCTCCACCCCAGGGAGGAGGCCCAGCCGCCCCACAGCCTGCCACCGTCTCCTACGTGGGTCGGGATGAGCTCCAGAGGGAGCGGAGGCCGCACCAACGGCTCACTACCGCAGACCAAGATCTGCCAGTTCAAGCTGGTGCTGCTCGGGGACATGGCTGTAGGCAAGTCCAGTCTGGTTCTGCGCTTTGTCAAGGGACAGTTCGACGAGTTCCAGGAGACGACCATCGGAGGTGAGGACTGGAAACGGGCAAGTGGTGGGAGGGGAGAGGTTGGGTGTAAAGATTTGGCCACAGTAGTTTTAAAATGAACATCAGAACCACCTCCTGATCGAACCCACTCCAGCCTCCGCTGCCAGTAATAAACATAGAGTAGCATTGACACCTTTCTGAGACTGTAATAGCAGAGCTGCTGTGTTGGACTGATTTAGACTGTACAGGTGTTCCTAATGAAGGCCAGTGAGTCTGATAAGATGCTGTTGTCGTGTCCAGCTGCGTTCCTGGCCCAGTCTGTGTGTCTAGATGATACCACAGTGAAGTTTGAGATCTGGGACACAGCGGGACAAGAGCGATACCACAGCCTGGCTCCGATGTACTACCGCGGCGCCCAGGCGGCCATCGTAGTGTTTGACATCACCAAGCCGGTACAGCAGAAACCCTTTTAAATGACTAAACAATCTGACGGAACCGTGCACGGGGTCAACGTCTCCCGTTGGGTTTAGCTGCACATGTTTTGGTGACCTTGGTGCTGTGTCTGTGCAGGAGACGTTTGAGCGAGCCAAGGCCTGGGTGAAGGAGCTGCAGAGGCAGGCCAGTCCTAACATCGTCATTGCCCTGGCTGGGAACAAGGCTGACCTGGCAGAGAAGAGGCTAGTGGAGTACGAGGTAACACGCCGCTCCTCCCCTGTGTAATCTTAACTGGATTAACACTCACCTGAGGCTGGATGTCCCCTGCACGTCACAGGCTACATGGGAATCTTGCTGAAGATGAAATCTCTGAATGAGTTTGATCCAGTTTGGAGTAAGACTTACAAAGGAAGGGGTTATGAACTAAAGACAATATCTCTGCAGAATCAAATGTGGTTTAGTGTGTTTGGCTGCCTTTAAATAATGCAGGTAAAGCACAAGGTCACCTGCTGTGCAAATTTATTCAAGCCTTGAAAATGTTAGATACTAACATAAGCATGTATCTGTTGCAGAGCCGCGGTCACGTCTCAGGACAGACGCCTTAGCTCCGCCGTGTCTGCTTCTCAGGCTAACATTAGTTCTCTTTAGCCCCGTGGGTTTCGCTGATTATGTGCATTTGCTTCTCTGCTCTGCGTAGGAAGCCCAGACATACGCCGAAGACACCGGCTTGCTCTTCATGGAGACGTCCGCAAAGACGGCCATGAACGTCAACGAGCTCTTCCTGGCCATTGGTGAGTTGAAAAGCATCTCTTTGTGAAAGCGGAGCATCATCACAGAAAAGCGATGAAGATTTAAGAATCTTTGACAAGATTATTACAAATCTTAGGTTATGATGTTGACTCATTCAGATGATTCAACATAGTGAATGTTGACTCATCCAAATAGGTTTACTTCCCCTTTTTGTTCTGAAATCCGACCTCTGGTGCATCACAAACCACAGCTGCTAGTGCTGGTTTCAACCCGGGTGAATGAAGTGAAACGTCGGGAAAGTCATCCAGGATAAAAGATTGCTCTTCCTAAGAAGTCTATCATTAGAAAACGTAGATGATTATTACATTTAGCAAGATCTGTCAAAACATTGACCTTTTCCTTCTGAATGTAGCAAAGAAGATGCCAAAAACAGACACTCAAAACCTGACGCACGCAGCGCGACATCGTGGAGTCAACCTCCAGGACCCAGACGCCCACTCTACCCGAGCCTGCTGTGGTGGCAACTAGACCCCCACATCTCCAAGCAGTATTCCATCACGTGCACCACCACAGCCCTTCAACCATCCGGCTTCCTTCCGCCAACCCATTCAGGGTAGGCTGGAAACAGGGAACCCCCAAATCTGAAAAACACCCCCTTCCCTTCATTCATCTTCCTGTCCGCGCAGACGGAGATTCAGCAGAGAATAAGCAAAACAAAAAGAGCAGAGATGAAGAAAGACCCGGTGGTTCTTATGTGGGTCTGTTGATTCTGCATCTGCACGTGGAGGTAAATTAAAGGCCAAGACGGAGAGGAGCAAAATAAAGAACGTGGACGACGTTGGCAAACCTGTGTAGTATTTAGCACTAGTTCTCTTGCGTTTTCACTCGGCCTTGCAGCGTTTTAGTCACCACCCTGTTCGCTTGTGTACGAATGCACAAACTCAGCAAGACAGGAAGAGAGAAAAACGTGCAGGGGATGAAATAAATAAGCCCAGCGGCTGCTTTCTCGCTCGCTTTTTCACCGCCTAGTCTTGAATCCATCAAATCCTGCTGTGAATACTGCCACATATTATATCCCTGGTATACTACTGCAATTCACAAACCCTCGCTGTCCTGCCTGATGTTTCCCTGGTGTCCACGTCAGATTAAACCCGTGGTAACGTTTGTCCAGCATAAGCCAACCTCCCCATTTGTTTGGTGTTTTCGCTTGCTGGTTGCGGTGGCGTCCATTCCCCTCTGTCCATGTGTCCAGACCGTTCAGATTTAAAGAGAAGAGGTTGATTTTACATTGCGTTCCTTAAAGATTACATTTTTAGTTGTTTTTGCTTGAGTGCTCAAAAGAAAAAGAGGCACCAGAGGCTGCAGATCTTTATAGAAACAGGTTCTCTACAGTAGGTCCTGGTTTGCTTTTCAGTGTCCATTAACGTTTTCACCTGGACTGTGGCTGGATTTCAATAAACAATGGGAGGCAGAAAGCACAGGCCTCCTGCTGTGCGCTCATTTGAAAATTTGCATCTCTGATGTGCACCAGTTTCTCTGAAAACAAGTGAAGAGAAGCCTCATTGTCTACATTGACAGGAGTCCAGTTGGTTTGGCTTTATAGGCACCTTGATTTGGTATTAAGACCAGATTTAGAAAATCCCAAACCATTTCTTTATTTTTGCTACAGTATGTATGTTTGTACACAGATAAAACATCCCTCAAACCCAAAGAAAGACCACGTACTGAGCCCCTGGATAAACGGGATAATGCATCAGTTCCAGCAATGAACCTGTGGCTCAGCTCAGAAGAAAAATATAATATATTGGAAAGGTACAATTGAACTTGTGCCCTCTTAGAAAAAAAATATCAGCCCTCCTTGTTTTTATTATCTCCTGTCTTAAAATGTTGGCGAATCTGGAATCACAGTGACCTTAAAAGTTTCACTGCTAGATGTAAGTATGACAATGTTGTGTTGGGTTGTGGTTTAAGAAATCATTTTGAAAAAAAAACAAACAGGAAAGTGGTGAGAACACGAAGAACAGAAGTGCCTAATCCCAGTTTTCTTTATGTGAATCATGTCTGAGGCTTTCTGTGTTGCAAAGTGGAAAAGGAAAAACGTGTCCACAGCAGCGACGTCCACCATAAACGATTCCTTGGCAACACTTCATTAGACTTCGTATGGATGTGAGGAGATCTTGTCAAAGACACTGTATATGTTATTGTCTTACTTTTAATCAGTGGATGTTAGCAGAGCACACTAATGAACATGGAACAGTTGTTTGAACGGACTGATCGATGTTATAAATCTGTTTGATTTGAACAAACACCGGTGTCCACGAAAGTCTTTTCTTCTGGTTTCTTCTTACATTTACAACCAACCATTTGTAACGAAATTAGACTGATTATAAAAGGTTATTTGTCAATCAGGAGCTCATCTACAATAAATTACATTCACACATTTATTCTTCCGTGATCACAAGTAGGTTTGGTGTGTTAAACAAAATAAAACCCCTTATCAGCACCTACAATAAAGCTCTGAATGGAGCTGCTCAGCTTTGATTTTCCTTGGTCAAGTGAAATAAAAAACATTACACTGTTGACAGGTGGCGTTTATTCAATTAATAAAAGGATGTTTTTGGATTCCACCTTCACATGCCCACGTACAAAACAACTATAGAAATCAAAAGTCTGTTCTTTAAAAAGTTCTGAGTTTGATTAAAATACATAAAAAGAGATCCTTATTTTGATAAAGCAACAATATTTAGCGCCAACAGCCTCGTAGAAACTTATCTTTCATGACGTAGAATCCATTTTTGCGGTATATGATAATCCTATTTTGAAAAACTGTTAGAACCTGTATAAAAGTCTGGCAGTAAATACTTAAATGAATGTCAAGGTTTTTAAATCAAGATAAATTAAAGGAGAAAAAATGACTCCTGACTCTGACCACTAATCCTCACACTCCTCATCCTCTATTGTGGTGTAAATCACCTGGTTCCTGCGTTTGATTATGGGAGTGGTGCCTCTGCTGCCAGGATTTCCCGTGTCGTCACTGGTACGTTTTAGGATGCGTGCAGCTGCTGCATCCTCATCGTCGCCCTCACAGAGTCTTTCAGCTCCAGACTGAGAACGGGCTGCTGGGGTGGAGTGGGAGGGAGGCGGCAGGTTCATTAGACGGGACAGAGGAATTGGTGAGACATCGGATTTTGGCTCTGGCAGCACCATTCTGTTTGGAGTGTGAACCTCAGAGACCTCTTCTCCCTCCACTGCTGCTTTTGACTCTGCCTCTTCCTCCCACTCATCCTCAATAGTGATTTCATCAGGATTGAATGAACTCGACAGTCCCGACGTGTCGGTTGGATACTCACTAGGCTCATCTCCACTTCCTACACTATTTCCATCTTCATCCTCTTCTTCTCCAGTACCGCCCTGAAACCTTTGCGGCACGTGGCCTGCCTGTCCCACCTGAGCGTAGAGGTCTGTGAGACCTAATGTGGCGCAGAGCTCTGTTGTCTGAGGGTTGGTGTTATAGCTTGGGGCGACATATGGCTGGGGCTTGCTGGGGTCGTAGGGTGGAACGACTTGGCTAAAGTTGTCTGGGATGGAAAGTTCACCGTTCAGATCCTCCACCACCTGCATCATAGCTGCTTCTGAAGCTCTGAAGTCCCACCTGACAAGTACAGACAGTCCACATCATGATATCTGCATGAACCAATTATGCAAAACCAGCAACAAATAAAGAAGAAGTGAGAAAGAATTATATTAATAATTATAGTCCAGCTAAAAGTATGAAAACTGCTAAGTCATAACTTTTGATTGTCTAATTTAGAAAAACAGGTCGAGCTGGAATGACAAGAGCACGTGTTAGTATTGCTTCAGTCACAGCTACTTTACTAAACTCCTAAAGCTGTGTTTTGGTTTTTATCAGCACTCTTACGCACAACTGAAGCAGCCTATTTATATATGTGAGGATTGTTTGTGGTTCTCTTTGGTCGTCTTTACTTGACAGCTTTGGATTAGCCTGTAATTTTAAAAATTTGAAGAAAATACTTTAAAATCAGTATTTCTTCAAATGTTTATGCAATTTTTATTTCTTAAAAAAAATTGGAAATAGTCATTTTAATTTTACATGCAAGTGTTTGGGCAGACAACACTCATCAGCAACTTCTGGAAGAATCTATAAAAGACAAAGTGAAAAGTTCGAGAGGATAATGATCAAACATCTGGGTTTCAAAGTGTTTTCTATAGTGGGAGTCTCCAAAATTTGGAATTACCACAGTTACGGTTTAGACATTTCGAGTTTCAAGTTCGCGAAGTAAAAAAGTAAAACGTAAACGTGTGTAAGTCTGATTATCTAGTTACCGCTCATGCAGGCCATTATTTTCTGGTGGGTTCCAAGGATGAGGGGTAGTCCTCTGAAGACTGTCAGTGGATTTCAGAATAGCAAGCCACTCTGGATCATACTCAAGGCCCTCAGTTGAACCCGGCCTCTCTGGAACATCCACAATCTGTAAAACAATTGTACATGTCGATCTGTCAGAACGTTTACCCCAAACTTGTTAAGACTCCAATCTTTGTTTTTTCCTCAGAACCGCTCTTACCTGTAAGAATTCCCTGTAGGGCAGACATTTATCCAGAGACAGGAATTTGGTGACACGCGGAGCAGCATTTCCTTTAGGCTAAAAAAATGAATGTGTTTTAGAATAAACAGCAAAAAATACTTTGATAATAGCAAAAAATGTCACTCACTGGATGCTTCATAACAGCAGCAAATTTCACATGAAGATGTGCAGAGAACCAGAAGCTGGGCTGAAGGTGCGCGAGGAGCTCTTCAGCAGCAGGACTCCCCAGAGTGTTGGACTCCACTTCCTGACGCAGAAACCTCTTTTTACGCAACAATTCCTCTGTGCTTCCGTAAAAGTAGATTCCACGGGGCCAGTCATGACTCATAAAAACATCTATGGGCATCTGGATCTTAAAGGGAATAAATACTAAAAAATAAATCATGTAATGTTTCCAAATAAGACAAATATTGAGCACTGTGGAAGAAAATATGTATTTACCTGTTTTAGTTTAAAGACCTCAATATTTCTGATGTGGTATGCACTTCGAAGTGTCTCAGGGTTGTATGGTGGGAATTCATGGTGGCCTTGAAGAGCACACACTGCTTGTAAACATGTCACAAACCATCAATTAATTCAGTCAGTTGGGCAGTTTACACATAAAACTCACCTTTTCTGTAGTCACGTGACTTGAAGATCCCAGATAAACCACCAATTCTGATCCCTCTGTAGCGAACAACACCAGCATAACCTAATCATATGGATCATGTTTAGTAAGAACAGACAGAACAGTAATATTGACATGTATTATGTGTTGGTTCCTACCAAGATAATAAATGTTGGGTGCCACCCAGCCTCCATATGGCAGTTCCTGCAGGTGGTTTGATGCCTCGTGGTTGCCTCCTATAAAAATGGTCAGGACTGGAGCCTTCTTCTCTCCAGAGTAGTATCTACAGTCATGACAGTAATAGTGAAGCTTTATGTGCTCTCACTCATTTTGGCAAAGACTTATGTAACAAACATCTCACTTGTAAAAGGTCTGCATCGTTCTGTACTTGGCCGGTACTGCCATGCACTTCATGTCTCCCTCATTTCGCACTGCTTGGAAATCTCCACAGCAAAGCAACAGATCCACTTTCACCCCTTCCTTCTTCTCTAGATAGGCAATTGTCTCGTATATCTTGTCCAGCTCACCATGGCAACAACCTTCTACTGCAATCTTCATCTTGGAGGAAGACGTGAGCTGCAGATGCCCTGAAATGTAAACACAATAAGTCCATAAGTTGGGATCCTATATGGATAAAGTAGGGAACAACTAAACAAAGTTCAAACACAGATCAGAACAATGGCAATAGATGTTAAATGATTGCTTGATAAATTATCATTCAATTTGAATCACAATCAGTAAATAAAATAACATATGAATAAAATAGTAAAACAATGGTTTGCTAAATTTCTGTTAATCTAATAAAGTCTAGTTCTAGTTACAGATTACTGAATGTATTGATCTGCTGTTTTTCCTCACACCTTAGTGAACTAAATGCAAAGTATATTATATTATGAATCAAATGACAGTCGAGAACAGACACTAATCAAAATGTATATTAACTGTTATTTATGCAGCCCTAGTGGTTGATATATATACAGAAACCCCGCTTCAATGGCGAATTGTATGAAAAATAACAGGTAACGTGTACTTCGTACTTCATAGTAGCTCCACGATGCTGTGGAAATGCTCACACCCACTTTTTACGAAACGGTATTGTCACAAATGTTGTGTCTGCAGCCTAATACGCGTGCGTTGACAGAAAGACTTTGAAAATGCGTAGTTGGGTGTAGTTACAAAGCAACTGGAACAGCGGAGCATGCCTTCGCTAGCTAGCTAGCTAGCTAAGCTAAGTGGCCAGTGCCGTTGAAACGCATTTCTCTCACAAGCAAACCAAAACAAACGCGCCGACAGAACTCACAGCGGTGAAGGGGACGTGAAGAAGCCGTGCGCCTGGTTTACACCCTGGAACCTTACCACCCGGTTCTAAAAACCATGTTTACACTACAGCTTTACAGAAGCACAACAGACGAATTTTCCCACCTCGCGTCTACAAGCAGAGGCGCATGCGTCATGCGTTATACGTCATCAACCTAAGCAAAGCCGTTTACATCAACCACAGCAGATTCCATCTAAAAAATATGCCTAAAGACTTTTTGTTTCACCATTATTTGGACAAAATGCAATCATTTTTATATTTAAAACTGTATGTCTAATTGTTTCTTATTTATGTATGCACGTATTGCGAGTGTTGTATAAATCAATTTATTGGGTCGAAACTCACGCGAAGGCACCTTAATACGTCATGTTTATAAACAAGATTTACCTCACTGGCAAGTCCACGGTCTGTCAGACGGCTCGCAACTTAGCGGCGGTGGGTTTGTTTGTTGTGCTGCCGGTGAATCCCAACCACGCCCGCGGAGGAACAGCTCGCTGTTTTCAGCAGCTCTAGCGAGGAGCTCCTTGACTGGGCTGCAGTTACTTTTTAAAAGCCGCTCACAGCAGCTCTGGGGGGCGGAGTGTCTGCAGAGTGGTGCGCCGATTGGGGCGCTCAATCGGGGGACGAGAGATGTCGTGCTTGTTGGAGGCCCCTCTCCGCATCAGTGTGCTATCTGTGAGTGCCACTGCCATGGTTTTAATAGCGTTGACAAGTGAGCATCTTCGCCACTCCAACAACGAGTGTTTAATAGGATTTGAGGAGTCTTGATAAGCCAGGGGCTGTCAAACCAGAGGCTTTACCGCGTCTGTTAGCCTACGAGCTAAGCAACATGTAGCGACGTGCCTACGTAGCTGTTGGAGAAAGCGGATTTAACCCAAACTTCATCCAGAGGGGCGGGAACGTTCTGAAAGTGTACGGGGCTAAGCGCGGTTAATGCCCATTGCCCCCGTCGGCGCACAGTGAAAGACAAATCAAACGCACGTAGCTGTCACTGTCATTCGTTCTGCGTTAGCAGCTAGCTGACCGAGCGCTAGAGAGCGCTGTCATCAGTGTTTGCTTTGAAATAAAACGTTTTTGGAGAAATCATTAATTACAGATGGAAACTAATTCGATATTTGAACGTAGCTGCAGTACCTTGGTAACCATAGCTAAGGTTAACTATCGTTGCCTATCGGGACCTAAACACCTAGCAAGCATGCGGTCAAGCTAGCGTAGCTACTATAACTCGCTGCTTCAGCGTTACTACATATTAGAGAGTTTTCCCCCTCACTTGCATTTTAGAGTTCATTTAAGAATGAAACGCTGGTAACTACTTTCGTCTGTGTCCAAAACGGCGCCGTGATTTGGGTGAATCTGTTTGGTCTTAAATTGCTTTTGGGAAGTGCAGGTCAAAATGAGACTTGACTGGATCCCAAAGGTGGAATTTACTTGTTGCGGCGACACGCAACGAGGCGGACAGTAAAACGGTTCTCTATAAAGTAGCAGAGCGATTAAACGGCACTAAAGAGATTCATGATATTATAACAGAGGTGACAAAATATTTACAATAAGTTCAGTGAAGCTAATGGATTCATCCCAAGAGTTTTTCTGTTTTAATTAGTGTTGGGTTCATGTCTGTTGTTGCTCAACGGTAACTAAACAGCCAGGAGTGATAAAACGTGGATCAAAGTTGATTCCTAAGCAGAGATTGTGGCGAACACCTTGTCAGTAGCTTGTTAGCACCAGAAGGCAACAGTGACCATGTGTTGTCAGCTGGGCGAGGTTTATTCCTCTGGGGTCATGTGGAAGGTTCTGGTTCAAGCTGTCAGAGATGTAAACGTTTATAGTCCTGGTGTCACATGAAGCCACTGCTCTGTGATATTCCACAGCTTTAAAGGATCCTGATATGCTCTATGTGTCAGTGTGGCTTAGTCAAGTCTGCAAGCTTTTTAACGAAACATGTAGATGAGATAAATCAGCATTTTTACAATAGCATTTATTTTAGTTAATTTCTATTTTCAGGAGTTCAGTTTCTCAGAAGTCATGTAATCTGCAGGGTTTTTTCTTAAGCGATTAATATGTGTGAAAAACTGGGTGAGGTCTATTTAACTGTGTCACTGGTATTTCTGTTATTTTTGTGCTCATGCAGGAAGTCACTGCCACTAGTCGCCATTATGTTGACAGACTGTTCGACCCCGACCCACAGAAAGTGCTGCAGGGAGTCATGTAAGTCCAGCAGCATTACATATTGTATGTTGTTGTCCCTTGTGCGACATAAATGACTCAAACAAATGTCTTTTACCACGAGCCAACTTATTTGCTCTTTCATATATAAGGCAGGTCTTAGTATCTTTCACAGGTTGTTAACTACAGTTCCTAATTAAAGATACCTCTTGGAATGTTATTCTGTAGAAAATGTTACTCGGTATAAGGCCTGTGTTTACACACAGGCCTTCATGTTCATTTCTCTCTGTCCCTCACTCTCCCTCTCGGCGGCAGTGACCTGGACCGACTATTTTGTCTCTATTTTTAACTTCCAGAGAGACTAGCTCTGGTTACGTACTGCTCTACTAGCTGTGCACCTGACTGATTTGAACACCTGATTCAGCTGTACATTTCCACTAGCCTTGCTCACCTGCTATTTGATATCATTGGGTTCACTTGCAGAATAGGGAAATAGCTGCAATGCAATGAACGCAAATAAACACACTCATTCGGTCTCATATTTGATACTCCCTCTCCTTTTTGTGTGTCTTCCACACAGCGACATGAAGAATGCAGTCATCGGAAACAACAAGCAGAAAGCCAATCTGATTGTCCTTGGAGCTGTGCCCAGGTACGTCCTCGCTCACCTCTGCACTTTCACTCTGTCTCACTTTCTGTTGTTGATGACATGTGCTCCCAACAAGGCCGACAGTCAGTCCTCTCTCTGTTTTCTCATCAGGCTGTTGTCCCATATTACATGTTCTGCTTCCAAAATATCCCAGCCCTGAACCTTTGCCATCTCAGTAACAGGGCAGTCAACTGCAAAAACAAATAAAAATATATCAAATTCATTTTTGGCAGATTCTGAATATTAACATTGAAGCAAGAAAGTATAACTTACTTGCATCGTGTTCCAAGACGGTGGTCACCCAATAGCTGTTAGATTAAGTCAAATTTGCTGTGTGCGTGTTCTTTGGTTCCAGGTTACTTTACCTGCTGCAGCAGACCTCGTCCAATCTGGAGCTGCGGACCGAGTGCGCTGTGGTTTTGGGCAGCTTAGCCATGGGCACAGAGAACAACATCAAGTCCCTGGTGGACTGTCACATCATCCCTGCTCTTCTTCAAGGTTTAAACATACTCATGTTTGCAAATATTGCATATATATGCATGTTTGATGGTGGTGGTAAACGGCTATTAGTGTGAAGACCCTGAGGCCTAAGCAGTACCTGTGTTTGTACCCGCAGGTCTCCTGTGTCCGGACTTGATCTTCATCGAAGCTTGTCTTCGATGTCTCAGAACCGTCTTCATCAGCCCTGTTACCCCTGTGCAGTTACTCTATACTGTAGGTTGTGTAACCTGTTAGAATAGCAAGGCTTTTATAGCACATTGTTCATGATGCATTACACCAAGGTGAAGCTCAAACCGCCTCCATCTAAAGTTGTGCTTCTGCCTTTGTTCTTAGGATCCCACTGTGATCCCACATCTAATGTCGCTACTGAGCCGCTCTCAGAGAACCCAGGAGTACATCACGCAGATCTTCTCCCACTGTTGTAAGGTATTTGTTGGTATTTGGTCACGCACAGACACAATGGACTGAGTCATCTCTGTAACCGAACCCAAGTTCTCTGTTGATTCGACGTTTGCTGTCTCCAGACCCCAGAGCACCAGACTGTTCTTTTCAACCACGGTGCCATCCAGAACATCGCCCCCCTCCTCATCTCACCTTCTTATAAGGTACATGGCTGCCTCTCTGTGAGTTTATTTACTGAAATGTATGGTCCCACTTTTATCACACTTTTTTCAACTTGACTCTCCAGGTCCGCATGCAGGCTTTAAAGTGTTTCTCAGTCCTGGCTTATGAGAACACTCAGGTCTCCATGACACTGGTGAATGGTGAGTCTGTCTGTCTTCACTTCTTCACATCCTTCCTCATAGCTTCTCTCTGTTTATCTGTGTTGTTTCTGTTGCTAGTGCTGGTGGATGGTGAGCTGCTCTCTCAGGTATTTGTCAGAATGATGCAAAGGGATCAACCCATTGAAATGCAGTTAACGGCAGCCAAATGGTTAGTGGCATCAGCTTGCAGTAACCGGTGCTCATTAGAAATGACTTTCTGTTTTTTTCCTGCTTCTTCAAATGTGACTTCTTCTCCTTGTGTCCCAGTTTAACATACATGTGTCGAGCGGGTGCCATCAGGACAGACGACAGCTGCATAGTACTAAAGGTGAGGCTTAAGACCTATTATTACTACTAGTCAATCATATCAGTAGTACTTCCTAATTTACCTGTGACGTGATTTTGATCTAGACCCTGCCGTGCCTCGTGCGGATGTGTAGTAAAGAGCATTTGCTAGAGGAGAGGGTGGAGGGTGCAGAGACGCTGGCATACCTGATGGAGCTGGACGTGGAGCTGCAGAGGATCGCCAGCACCACTGACCACCTGGTGGCCATGTTGGCAGACTACTTCAAATACCCCAGCTCTGTGTCTGCCATCACTGACATTAAGAGGGTGGGTCAAGGGTCCTGAGAGGGCGCCGTGTTTTAGTGATGCATGTCGTTTGACCAGCAAGACCAGTGGGGTTGCCTGCAGTCGCAAAAGTCGGTTATTGTAAATCAATATAGTCAGGCAACAGATCAGCAATGTGGATTGAGGATTTATCCACGTGGCTGTGCTTTAACACAAATGCTCATCTCAACCTATTCAGTACCAGTAACCTAGTACTTGTATGTTACAGCTGACACTTTCAAGAGATCATCTTTGTCACAGAGTTCTGACACTTGTTCACGTTTGGTCACGCTGTCATTTTGCAGCTGGACCATGACCTGAAACACGCACACGAGCTGAGACAAGCTGCTTTCAAACTTTACGCCTCTCTAGGCTCAAACGACGAGGACATCCGCAAAAAGGTGACATGTTTAATTGTTTGCAAATGTCGCTTCGTGCTTAGTTGTCATTATTGTGACACATCCCCTTTTCTGGTTGTTTCCTTCAGATCACAGAGACGGAAAACATGATGGACAGGATAGTCAGCGGCCTGTCAGAATCCAGCATTAAAGTTCGTTTGGCAGCAGTCAGGTACTGTCCCCGCTCTCCTCTTCTTGTCTTCCTAACCTCACAACGCCACAAATGTTAAATTCACCATAATTATCATTTTTAACTATAACCCTTTTTATTTATTTATACTATTTGTTGTCCAGGTGTCTTCACAGTCTTTCACGATCGGTGCAGCAGCTGAGGACGAGTTTCCATGACCACGCAGTGTGGAAACCTCTAATGAAGGTCAGTGGAGTCGGTCAGCGCGTGCATCTGAACCCATCTGAGCTCTGACTGACTAACCTGCTGTGTGTCTGGCATATGCAGCTGTTGCAGAACGCTCCAGATGAAGTCCTGGTCATGGCCTCTTCTACACTATGCAATTTACTACTTGAGTTCTCACCTAGCAAGGAGGTACATGAATATATAATTTACGTGTTGCATATTTTGATGAACCTCAATCTGCAGCTTTCCATGCCTTCACAGTGTTATAGTTGTAGCTCATAGCCTTCAAATGCATAGTTGTGGTTCAGTCCCATTGGAGGATCGGAGGATTGTTGTCTGCAGCAGGTGGCCTCCTTCACAGGAAAAACTTTAAGAGGCTTCTCTAAACTATTTGCTGTGGAGCAGACCATAAAATTGCTGGTGGGGAATTTAGCAGCTAAAACGGCAGATGGTTTACGTCAGGAGTTGATAGACCACAAACATAAATCATGACACACAGTGGATGTTAGCAAACTGTTTGTGTCTGCAGCCCATCTTGGAGTCAGGGGTGATTGAATTACTATGCAGTCTGACCCAGAGTGACAGTCCTGCACTGAGGGTCAACGGGATCTGGGCGCTGATGGTGAGCAAAGGGTTTTACATTTAGCCTTGACTGCTTTCACCCTCAGGTCCAATGAAATCATGTTTTAAAATGTCTTTTCTCTACCGCACTGTAAAACACGCATCACTTACGTCTATTTTCTCTCTTTCGCATGCGAAGAACATGGCGTTCCAGGCAGATCAGAAGGTGAAGGTGGAGATAGTTCGGTGTTTGGGTACAGAACAGTTGTTCCGGCTGCTGTCGGACCCAGACACCAACGTGCTAATGAAAACCCTCGGTTTGCTGCGTAATCTGCTGTCAACACGCCCGGTGAGAGTCAAACAAGTAGGATTAGTTACATCAGGACTATCATTACTTCTTTATGTGCATCCACTTCAAGCTGAAATAATACGAGTTTTGGAAAAGTAGAATTATTACAAAGAAATGACATTTGTTAAAGTTTAACCTTAAGGTGACTTTGATGCTTTGAACTTCACTCCTTGGACTCTTGTGAAGTTTTGGTCACAGGTTTCCCTCTGGGCTTCAGGGCAGGTCACAGAGTTGCATTGTGTCAGCCTCGGCTGTTTTAAACTCTCTAACCTGTCCTGTCTTGGTGAATAATTACACAGTTTGTGCTGCCTTTGCATAAATTTTACATACTGATTCTCTGCTGCTTACTTGTCATGTTGTCAGCACATCGACCAGATCATGAGTTCTCATGGGAAGCAGATCATGCAGGCAGTGACGCTGATCCTGGAAGCAGAGCACGGTATAGAGGTCAAAGAACAGGTGAGCTCGTCATCTGCATCATGCAAGACTCACTCAAAATATGATTCTGGGAGTCACTCTTCATCGAGTTTGACGCATCCACTGGTGACCTGATTTATTCTAAACTGCAAAGAAGAAAATAGTTGGAAAGCAGCTCTGATGTTAGTTTTCTCATCTTTCAGACACTTTGCATCTTGGCCAACATCGCTGATGGCAACACAGCCAAGGAACTCATCATGACCAATGACGACATGCTCCAAAAAATCAAATTCTACATGGTACTGTAGAATTATACGGTGTTTAAAAAATATATATATATATATATAAAAACACAGTCCACTGTAGCTCAGTTTCTAATGATCACATGAAATGTTAGACGTTTCTGCTGCAGGTGTTTATAGAAGAGTCTTAATGAGGCAGTGTTATCTGTCTCTTTTTGTTCCCACAGGAACATTTGAATGTGAAATTGCAGCTCGCTGCCACCTTCTGTGTCTCCAACCTTATCTGGAATGAGGAGGATGGTAAGAGACACACCACACAAAAGGAAGAACGGACAAAGGAAGAGGGGGAGAGGAGAATGAAGGCGTTGAGTAAAACCACTGAAATAGTGTAAAGCTAAACGTCTATTCACAGTGCAACTGCAAGGGGTCTGTGTTAGAGCACCAGGTAACGATTAACGCTACTCTATAAATGACCTGGTTACTTGAAGGCATGTATAGAATATGAGCATGAGGCCAGATTGAGAGGAAACCACCAGAGTTTACAGATCAACATGTTCATGCTTCACAAAAAGGTCTCTTTCCAGTTAGCGCAAAAACAAAGCGTTGCCATAGAGACTGATGTAAGGGATTTTTTTGCCATCAGGTTCTCAGGAGCGGCAGGACAAACTGAGGGAGTTGGGCTTTGTGGACAGCCTGCACAAACTGACCCTGGCCTCTGACTCCACCCTCAGTGACAGGTGAGTCGGCACAGCAGGACAGGAGTCACGAAACATCCAGACACTTAAAGCTGAGCAGAGTGAACTGACTGTGTGTGCCTGTGTCTCAGAGCGAAGACGGCGATGCAGCAGTACCTAGCGTGACTGCAGAGGACGACCCTCTGCTGGCAGCCTGACTAACAATCACTGGGAGGCGTCCTGCCCTTGGTTCTTTTTGTCTTGTTTTGAGTAATTGTGAGGCTTGTTTGTTGCACAAAGACACCTTTTGGATTTTTTGTTGGACCTGTGGATGACCTCCCTTCACCTAGCACCCTCCTCCTCTACACTTCTGCTGACTCCATCCTGGAGGGTCTGCGAATGTGACTGGGAAATCACCGGTTGGGAGGGTTTTTTGTTTTGCTTTTTGAGTGAAGCGGCGGAACATTGACACTGCCCTCGTGCTTCTGGACTCCTGTTCGTGGAGATTATTGTTGACTCAGACTGATGTTTGATGCGAGCGTGGCTGTAAGACAGCAAAGCTTCCCAGTTTATTTTTTTAATTTGTAACTAATAATATTCACGTTTCCTTTAGGCACCACAAGCAAGGACACATTTGAAAAGACTGCCTCTTTAGAAATTTTGGGTGTTTTTTGTGGATACATACCTCGTAAATATATAAATATATATAAATATAAACATAAATATATATTTTTGGATTTTTATTTTTCCCCTGTCCCTCATCTTGTTTTTACTCTGAACTATGGTTCTCAGCACAGAAGGTCACATCCTCCACAATCTCTGACTCTGGACATGAGGTGAATAAGAAACTCCCCTGATTTAGTTTTTTGCTGTTCGCCGTTGTTCTGCGTGCACCGGAGCCTGTCACCTTCATCTAAATATCCTTGTAATCCTAATGGGGAAATGTTTTTCCACGGCTAATTGCACTTACTCTGACCTGCACAGTTACTAATTAACAGGGTCGAGTACACAGAACAGATCTGAGGATGAACGTATCCTCACACCTCTGTTGAACAGGACGCCCGTTGCTGGATCTGTGTTCTCTCCTGTGCGCTTATCAGAAGAGGGGAATGAAATCCTAGAGCTCCTGGGTTTTATTTCCTCTGACGTGTTTTGAAAAGCAGGTGAGGACAGAGTAGATGTAAGGAATAAAAGAAGAACAATTTGAGACTAAACCCTGGAGGGTGAAGGCGCCGAGTGCATCCGCAGCAGCAGAATCAAGTGCTACATCGTGTTTAGTCCCTCTAACGTATAATTTATTCTACATCAGGATATTTGTAGTGTTGTTCCCTGACATTTTAAACTTCCTGACGCTCTGATAGAATGAATGTTACCACTGAAAATATATGCAGACATGAAGGATTTCCTCTGTGTTGCGTTTTATTCCTCCGTGGAGGCTGTAGCGTCCGTTTTACCTTTAGACTGTTCAGTGCTGTGCCTTAATGTCTGCAGTTGGGTGTAGCAGCGAGTCAAATCCAGCTTGAACGTCCACATTTATCTCGCTCTAATCTGTATTGTTAAGAAAAACACAAATGAACACTTAGTTGTGAGAATAGTGCAGCTTTTTAGTCTGAACAAAGTAGAATTTTATTTGCCAGGGTAGAAACGAGGATTAGACATTAGCTGGCAGTCGACTAATTTTCTCCTCTCTGCAAGAGACGACGTTGCAGAAGCAGAAACGTTTTGACTCGTTTTTATGTTGCAGACAAAATAAGTCAAACCTCTGAGGCACAGGAATAGCGCAGGAGCCCGGGATCATACAAAACAACACTTCTTTATTGTTGTACAGCATGTAATCCTGTTTTATGTAACAGCAGTGTTTAATAAAATACATCTGAAACCCAGCGACCTCCGACAGGGCAGGCGTTCCGTCGACTCCCAGCCCCATCGACATCTAAAAGCAGGCACATTCCTCATGCAAAAAGCTTGACATGCATTGATTTGAACCCCACAGCCCCGCCCCACCCTGGACCTCCCCGCCCAGAACAACCAGGAGGTTCTGATCTCCACAGACATCCGAGCGAGTTCTGGTCTGTGTGTCAAGAGTTCGGTTCCCCCCCCTTTACAAAATTGAAAGCAGAACTCTGAAGGGATGCGGCGCACACCTGCCGCACCAAAAGCATAAACGTATCGAAGTCCTGAGACCTCCACAGTAACCCAGCTTGGTTGTGTAGATCGGGGTTAGGCTGTATCGGTGTACGCTGACGGGGCTGTAGATGATAACGATGCGTGTGCTACATAAGAACAGGAAGGGCTGGAGGGAATCCATTCATGCCAAATGTTTAAACAGTCACCTTCCTCTCTCTAGGGCTGGAAATGAAAAGACCTGTTCGGATTAGTGGTGAATTTTCTTTAATTGATCTGATATCGATTCTTAAAGTCCTCAGATCGACCACGTCAGTAAACAGAGCATCTGTGCTAACAGCTGTCTGCAGATGTCAGACCGGAGTCGACAATCTGTGCAGATGAAGCCGTTTCAGATCATTAGAGTGAGTGTAGCTGCATGCGATGGAGTGTTTTCTCTTTATGAGCAGCGCTTTAATTTGATCATTAAGGAAATAACTTGTTGAACATGTTGTTGCAAAATGGTTTTTAGCGTCAAATCAAAATGAGTCGAGAATCGAAATCCAGCCCTAGTTCGTTTCTGTTTCTCCCCTCACACGTGCAGTCGTCAACAAAACAAACACATACACAGTCTATAGAAAATAAACCAGTTACTCTTTAGATGAAGGTGCAAGCGTTCGCTGTAAGTGACATAATGGCTTTCTGCTCAACTCAGATCCACGTTTGTGTGAAGGACTTCAGTCTGTGGTTTAATGGAGAAGGCACGCATGGCTGGATGGCTAAAGCTCAGGAGTGATGTGGGGATTTCCTATACAATCTGATCAGGCTGGTTGTAAACAGTCACGATGGTGATAAGTAGTGACATACAGGCACCTGTTTCCTGTTCTGTTCCCCATTAATCTCGCGGTCTTTGGCACAGAACCCCCCTCCCTGCAGCCCAGATCGCGTTTGGATGTTAGGAAGTTAAGACCAATTTGAACATGGTGTCCTGTCGTGGGTGTGGTTATTTGGTTTTACCTCTAAAAGCCCAGAACCCCACGGGTGACGCAGACTTTCTGGGTGACCTGATGAGACTGAATGTTTACATTCCCGGCCTCGTTGCAGTGTCTCGGATTATCTGGCTTGGGTTAAGACATGTTTCCTGCTGAGATATGTGTTTGAATCTGCCCTTTTTGAAAAAGAGGCGACATCCAACTGGGTTTGAAAAGCAATGACGAGTTCGTTCAATAAGCTGCAGGACCTAAAGTAAAACCGGTTCCAGGCTCTGCTCTGGTCCTGTGGGATCCACTGATGATGCTGGACCATTGATACTGTGAAACGGTTTGTGCTGTGGCAGTGTTTTATGATCGCCAGTAGAAAAGTTCCTCCACACGCAGATGACAGCTGGTGTGTTCGTAACTGTCCGTTTGGCATTTTCTGTATCAAACGGACCCGTTGTCTGTTTCTCACTGAATCAGATCTGACGTATCGCTCTGTAATTCTCTGCTACTCGTTAACATGCTGGCTCCTCCTCATCGATGAAGCTGATGTGCTCCATAGAGGACTTCCCCTCCTCCACCCGTCGCCCCCGCTCCTGCATCTCCAGCTCCTGCGGCTGTGAGACAGGGTGGGCCTCCCCGTGGTGCAGCTGTGACTTACACCAAGGGGCAGTCTGAGTGTCTCCCTGCCTTCTCATCACACTGACGAAGTCCAGAGACACGGGCAGAGAGACTGTGGAGGGATGGAGGGACACTGTGGGGGGGATGAGACAAACGGGAGGCGAAGGCCTCAACCGATGACTTCCAGGGGAGGATGTAAGCGATGGGGGGGCTGAGCAGTGTGAGGATGGGGGAGGAAGTGAGTCCTGGGAGGATGGTGGGGGGAGCAGGCCTCTGCCAGGTCGAGACGGATGCGGGCCCTGACAGGGTGAAAGGGATGGAGATGAGGACAGAGACATGGAGAAGGAGAGAGAGGGCGAAGGAGTGTGAGAAACCAGAGGATGGTGGCTCTGCAGAGAGGGCAAAAATATCCCGTTGCTGGAGGAAGCGTGGTGGCTCAGAGACACTGGGGATCCCTCCGGAAGTCCTTCCTCAGATGAGGGATGGTCGCAGTTGTCCTGGACGTTATCGTTTCCCTCGGGGGGGTTGGGCGGTGGCTGTGGTGCTGCTGACTGACATGAATCAGGCTTTTTTGGTGAATGAGGAGTTGGGAGAAGGCATCCTGGCAAATCCACAGCCTCCATGTCTCCACCGTCCAACAGGGACTGAGTGTCCGGTCTCTGGAGGGAACAAAGCACGGTGGGGGGTGGCACCACCAGACAGCGGCTGGCGCTGCCGGGGGGCAGGGTTAAATTTGGCATCATGGTCGCGAGCATCGGTGGCGCCTGGAGGAGAGGCTTGAGCAGGCGCATCATTTCCTGCAGCTCCTGGCTGAGCATGGAGACTTGTTGGGAGAGACTGTTCATCTGTGTGGAGAAGACAGACATAGGACTGAGAGTCGGCGCTCAGAGAAGAACTTGCTTAAAAATGATGATAATGTAATTGGCCACGTGGTGGCGCTATGCACACCAAACAGAGTTTCTCAGGACCCAATAGAATCAAATTAATCTGAATATTTCTGTGCAGAGCTTTTCTAGAGGGACACGTGAAAGATGTTGAGAAGCTCATGAGAAAGCAAACGCGCAGATGCGTAACACTCACCTCCTCCGCCAGTTTAGACACACTCCGCTTGATCTCAGTCTGCTCCCGGATCGCTACACACAACACAAACAGCCACACATGAACATGAATCACTGCCAGGGTGGGTCATAAACCAGGCACCGTGCGTGTCGCTGTGCGTGAGCGTGCGTTACCCGGGTACGGGGAGGGCGGCGCCGCGGGGGACAGGCCGGGGCTGAACTCGAACTTCTGCGACGAGGTGGAGTTGCTCTCGGTTTCGATGCCATCCACGAATCTGTGCAGAGGAGAGGGGTTGAAGGTGAGAGATGCGCAGGGGAGCAGACAAGTGAAGGGGCGTTAATTACAGCGTGTAGCTCCATCAGCAGCTGTTGCTCACGCAGGAGACGGGGTGTTATTAGTCTGTGCGCACATACATGTGTTTACTTCCAGTGCGCACCCCCCATCCAGTGTGAAAGCCTATTCAGCATCCTTCAGCAGCCAAGCCCCGTGTGACCGCCTCCAGCAGCAGCGCTACATTCTGCCGGTTGCCATGGCAGCAAGACACGGATGGAGCAGCTCCTCCAGTGTGAGCCCACAGTGCCCCTCCCCTTACCGTGACCTGTGTGCGTGTTGCTCACCTGGGGCTGAGCTCGGGCGGCGCGTTGCTGAAGCTGACCACCGGTATCTGCAGGGTGGTGGGGCGCGAGTGCTCGGTGGGCGCGCGGAAGGGCCTGGGCGGCAGCAGGGGGGAGCGCAGCGGCGAGCTGAGCCCCCTGCCGAGACGCAGCGGGGAGCGAGGCGCGCGGGACACAGAGTTCTGCTCCTCGTCGACCTCCTCGTCCTCACGGATGGATGGCAGCTTCTTCACCAAGCCGCCGTTGCTCTCCCAGTCCACCTGAGAGGAGGAGAGCGTCAAACTGTCAAAGTCACGGTGGGACAAATGCACCAGCCACAGTTGGTCAGAGCGCAGTGACACGGTGGAAACAGCGGGGGGCGCGCTCACACTGACATCACGGCGCGTTTCCTCCAGACGCCTCGAAACCTTCAGATCGATGCTGAGCGTTTTGAGCCAATTCCCAGTCACAGTTGAATGTCATTATTTAAGATTTCAGAGTCTTAAACCCTCACAGGGAAATTCAGCAATGTCCTAACTCTTTATTTCCTTGATCTTTACATGTGAGGTGCTGGCGATTAAGAGCCTTTGGAAACGTATGTGATGGTCTCAACTAGCTTCCAAACGTATTTTGACTTTCTGTTAGTCAGTTGGTTCCAATTTATTTCACCGTTGCCTTTAATTTCCTGGTGGCTCAGTGTGTTTCTAAAGAATGAAATCATCAGACAACAATGAGAGAAATGTGGGAGGTGAGGATACAAAGGGAAACTCTCAAACATGCACGTGATGTAGAGTTCAGACGCTGCTCTTCACAGCTCTGAAATCAAAAATAGAAAAGTAGATTTTCACACACGTGAGTTGATGCATGAACTAGATGTGGTCCACAAGCTAAACAGGACAACAGGAACTCAGCCAACAGACTTGTCGTAGTTTTTATTTGGTTGTGAGTGAACAGGGTTTTGCTTCCCTCTTGGCCAGACAGCAAAGCAACCCTGTCATGGTACGTTTACTTCAGTCTGCTGCGTCTGGCGTTTCCTCGTTGCTGTCTCCTGAGCGCGGTCACACGCTCGCCCCCGGTCTCCAGCAGCAGTGTCCCTGCTTATGAATTGCATAATTCATTGAGTGTTCAGTGTTGATGTGGGGTCACTGAAACTTCCACAAATAACTCGCTAAACCAACAGAACTTCTGTCTGTGACTCAACCAGAAAATGTTAAAGTTTAGAGTGATAAACATGGAAAAACACCAGTAACTGGAGCAGAAAGGAAACCTTTCATCCAGATGTGGCTGGTGTGCTTGATTATGTTGTGTGGCTAAACGCAGCTTCTCCTAAACGTCTTGCTGAGCTTGTAGCCTTGAGTGATGAATTTGTTTCTTATCTCATCATGCAGATGAGCCCACAGCCTCTGTCTCCGGTTCCCCTGCCTCCCATCTCAGTTTAATCGAGACTCTCTCTGCGTCCCTGCTTGGTCAGCGCTCTCTCTCTCTCTTTTTTCTCCTCCTCATGCCCTGCTCCTCTCAGCTCCTCTCAGCCCCTCCCATGCCACTGAAATGTATTTTTAGCCCTCTTGTTCTAATCTTAGCTCCCAGTGCCAAAGGAACACGAGGAGGGCTCTGCGATGCGGAGGCGTGACAAGTGTGCACTGGCAGCGTGTCGGAGTGTGTGAACGCGAGGGAGTAGTGAAGTTTGCCTCATGCCGCGTGCAGAAATCTGCATGTTTGTAGGCGTCGCTCTCTGCATGTGCTCATGGGCGTGTGTCCAGTCGGCACCATCCACCTGCCCAGAGAGCAAACCGCACCAAACGCTCGGCGGCTCTGAGCCCTCAGTCGACCAGTTGCATGTTGCATTTCTCTCCCAAGGCTGAGGTCATGACAGCCAGGCTGCAGCTGTGAATCACATGAAAAATGCCCCCATCGCTGAGATGATGGATCTTAAAACCTCCCTCCTCAGTAAACTGCTTCCACATTTCGTTGCGTTCCTTTTCAATTCTTACTTTCCATCATCCTCCGTCTACCATTTTCTTTGCTAACACATCGGTTATGTTGTTGCTATGGACATTATCAGTCATCCTTTCAGCAGGACATCTGCAGGCAGAGTGTTTCTCGCTGTACATGCATATGCAACATGCTCTCCTGTGCTGCAGGTACCAGAAGGGCTTTGCATACATAAGCATGATGGACATCTGCAGCCCAGACCTTGGATGCGAGCAGCAGCTTGTGCATCTGGAATCACGCATCATCTACATACAGTTTCTGTTTGCCCTGGAGAAACCACCGGCGCTGCAGAGGCAAAGCAGGGATACGAGCAGAACAGAAAATGAGACGGCCAGCGCTCCCCCTCCCCGTCATCTCTCCTCGTCCTCATCCTCGGCTGAGTTATTTATATCGTGCAGGATCCAATCTTAGCAGTAGCTGCGGGGGACATAGCCAGTCAGGGAGAGCCCGTGCTTCCCCCCGCTTTATTTTTAGCAGCGGGGCAGCTTCAAACAGCAGCGCTGAGCTATTCTTATCCCTGTTGTTTGCTCCGTCTCCGCTTCTGCTGCAGCAGCGTGTTTGACTGCAGTGGCTGAGAAGAAGAACTTCAGGGCTACACATCCAGCCGCATTAACCTTTTAGTAACATCACTCACTGGGCTGCAATCATTAATGTGAGGGATCATTAAACACCACTAGCTGCTGGTCAGCCTGGTCACAGGGTGGCGCTCTAGTCTACACGCTCACTTGATTAGCGATGCTAGTTTCTCTGTTACTCTTACTGCGTGTACTCACATCAGCCCCGTGGCCCTCGCGCAGGTTGTACGTGAGGTCGTGTTGTATCTCGCTGATGAACTTCTGGGCGTACTCTGGGTAGAGCCGGAGGACCTCGCGGAGGCCTTTTAGGCTGATGTACTGCAGGTCACAGTAGGTCAGAGCCTTGACGTTGGCATTGGTCTTGATCACCTGCTCCTTCGTCAGCGAGTCCGAGCCGATTAGATCTCCTTTACCTGGGTGAGGTGCACGAACACAGAGTTAGAGTCATCGCTTTACACTCAAGGTCAAGCTAAATATATATATATATATATATATATATATATATATATATATATATATATATATATATATATTTAGTATATAAGTAAATAAGTAAATGACTATAAATATAGTGTATAAGTAAATAAGACTGAAGTTGCAGGATCTCATTCATAATAATTTGTTGTCTTGAACTTTCACACCAGCCATTCCTCCAAATGTGACTGGACTTTCACACGCTCTTCACACATTTATTTACCTGTGAACAATCTGCAGAACATTTCACATAATGTTGTGCAGGAGGGACATCGCATCTTCTGAGTAGCTGTTTAGAAGACTAGGAAACTGGGAGGCTCCTGACAGACAAAGACCCTGTTGCAGTATTTTGAGGAAAAGTCGAACAATGACCGCTTCAAGGCTGCACAGCGACAGCGAGAGCAGAGCGGAGACGTAAAATGAAGCAGGGAGACAAATGAGCAGAGAGGGAACAGAGGCAAGATGGAGGAGGCGAGGCAAGCCAGGGTGGGGTGGGGACCTAAAATGGGTGATGGAGTGTGGAGGAAGGCTGCAAAGAGGGAGGGTGAGACAGGAAACAAGGCAGAGAAAAGTGATGCAGAGGAACCACGTGTGGGAGAAGCTGCAGCCTGGCAGGGTTGGAATGAGGAGAAATGAATGGGTGGAGGAAGAGGAGCATGGATCACACAGGGAGGAACGGCAGCTCGGACACTCCACCACTGAACCTCCAGCCACCTCCTGCTGTGGCAGCGCTCATCCACGCCTCTACTTCATTTGGCACAGTGAGCTCTTCACATGCTCCGTCCGTCTTTTTCACATCACTCACAGTGTCTCTGTCACAGAGATGATGTGTGGCGGCGGAGCGACAGCAAAACGTTAAACCGAGCAGGACGTGAATCCTCCAAAGGGACATTTAGTCTGTTCAGTTCTGTTTCATGGAGTCTCATGCCATTAATTCCATTCACACGTCATCCATGCCTCCATGTGTTCCACTGATTGAGTGTGAAATAAACCGACAGCCTGCTTACACATGAAGACAAAACGATTTGTTTAAAAAACTGAACACAACCACAGACTCACACAAACATCAGTGTGTGTTCGCTGTATCTGCTCGTATACATGGACTCTAATCACAGTAGAAGAAGCTTGGTTGCGCCACAGTGAAACACAGCTACAGATTCCAAACGGCCAGAGACACGGAAACACACGTCCCCACTGAAATCAGCCAAAGTTCAAGGAACCAGCAAACAGGAGGAAACAATAAGGAGGTTAATGCCAGAATGATGCAATAAAGGAATCGTCCTACATCCCTGTGATCAACGGGATGAGCTCAGTCAACAACTCACCACAGTTTTAGTGTCTAACATTTAATCTTTACTGACACACTGGGACAAAATCCACGAGATCACTCACATCTCAGCGACGCCTTGCCTCTGTTGCTAGGGTGTTGCTATGGACACGTGTTTACTGTCCACACCCTGCAGCCATTTTAAATTTTGATGCAGGAGAGAGGAGCCGTCCAGCAGGTGGTCACAGCTACAGCCCCGATCACAGACACTCAGTTGCTGTATTTACCAGTGTGATGCGTCAAGACGTGACCCGGCGACCGTGTGTCCAACCAAAACACAGCGGACTGCTCAAAATGTGGCACAGATTGTTGGTGAAGGCCGTGACGGACTGATCCGTGGGTAGAGCCTCCTGGGCCACACTTCAGCATTAATAACCTTCAATAATGTAAAATCCATCCATTATTAATACCCCTGCAACATCACATCTCGCATGGTGTGTGTGTGTGTGTGTGTGTGTGGTGGGGGGTGAGCAAGTATGGGTTGCAGCGTTTGGAGACACACTGCATGACAGAAAAGCTGAGAGTTATGCAGCAGGGTCGATGCACGTTGACCTTTTGAAAAACGTGCACACACACAGTCCGACGTGCATCAGACAAAGCCTTTTCCTAGATTTGCTGCAGACGCAGCAACATGCAGACAGAGAAGATACAGACCATCTGCACATACACTTGACTTCCTGTCCTTCGTTTTTTGACTCATGTCCACTTGAGGCCACTTTAAACGACACTGTCCTGAGGGAGGCTCTCTCACTTTCACCCGCCTGAATTTTTATTAAACAGCATCATATCAACCACAATCTAATCAGAGCGTTCTTCAGATGAAAGATGCTGATGATGCTCTGCCTCATTAAGTCTCAGTTTGACAGGTATCAAAACCTCGGCTACTGTGCGGTTTTCACAAAACTCTCTCTCTCAAATTTATGCCTAGTTTCTTTCAAATATCACCTCTGCCTCGCTGCTGTTGAGCTTCAGGCACTTTGGAGTTTTGCAGCGCGACAGACAACAAATTATTCGGAAGTATTTCTGTTTCTGACTGAATCCACCATAGAATAAATCCATAACATTAAAATCTGCATCAGCGTCCGTATCTTTACTTTATATTTGCTTTATATTTGCTTTAACGTATTAATGGCATTCGAGAGTGACCTGTGACATTCAACCTGTGACTCACCCAGAATGGCCAGCACGGTGTTGTCCTTCAGCACCTCCATGGAGCCTGAGCAGACGAAGTAGATGGCCTGCAGCGCGTCTCCCTGGCGGATGAGGAACTCGCCCGGAGCGCAGAACGAGGTCTTGATGATGAGGGAGAGCGAGCGCAGGCAGCCCCTGCTGGCCGACTCGAACAGGGGCAGCTGGAGCAGCTCCTTGTTCAGGTGCATGGCGATGTCAGCCCTCAGCTCATCTGGGAAGTCCTTCAGGAGCTTTGAACAAACAGCCACATCACAATTAACTCAAAACGCAAATCTTCATCGTGTGACTACTGAGCAGAACAAATCTGTTTGATATTTGACCTGTCAAACAAAATGACACCTTCATCTCATTGTGCAAATGAAAATACGTGATGCTTTATATCCTTGTGCTTGAGATAAGCACCACGCTGTAATCTATTCATTGAACACCTGGGCTTTTGTTGCTAAACGCCAACACATCTGAGTCGCTCGCAATAATGAAGGTTATTAAGAATTAGAAAGATGACCAGAGCGACAGGAGACCCGTCAGCTGATGGTGATGTCAGCGTCCAAATCAAAGGCTGAAAACAGTCTAAACCCCTGGACTTAGGAGCGCCTGCGTCTCCTCACCTCACTAACGTCGATCCCATTGTTGACTGACCAGGTGGTCTGGAAACACTCCAGCATGCGCTGCTCCAGGGTCTTGGGCAGCCGATGGACCCTGATGAAGTCCTTCAGGTCCTTGGTGCGCGTGTGGTAGAGCGAGCGGCGTGAGTACATCCTCTGGATGATGGCCGTCACGTTACCAAACACCACCGCATGCATCAGTGCTACAGACAGAGACACGACAGGCTGAGGTCCAGCAGGATACGAAGGGATCAACGCTAATAGAAACACAGAGTTTCAAAGAGCAAACTAACGCAGCTCCAGTCTGAGGAATCGTGACAACTGGAAGTGTGTTTATGAGCAGAACATCTGTGGAGACGGCTCAGACCAGGACCTTACAGTCCACTCACACCCAGACAATGACTTGCTCCTCCAGGCCTTCAGGGGAACTCAGCTCCAGAGCTTTAGCTTAAGTTTGTCACTGTTGGGGTCAAAAAGCTCCTGACTTTACAGTAATGAAAAGTAGTAAAGCTGTTTTTAATGTGCTCTATATATAAAACACTGACAATTACAACAGTCTTGCACCGTTTACCTGCAACCAACTGAGCAACATGGGAACAAAAGGTGAAACCAGGATCAAGAGCAACTACTGCTCCACTGAAACGGTCAAAAGGATCGTTTAGAGCTGTTATTTGTCTTTGCCACTATTTAACACTTCTGTCCTGCACATATGAGATTCAAACACAACGCACTGTGTTACTCATTAATCTACTTGTATCTATTTTTAACTGGGTGAATCAGTCTAAATGAGTTTTTCACTCTATGATCTGATCACGTCATTCATCAAACCTCTGACAGCAACATGAACAGCAGTCGTCACAAACACTCATTTGTAGCTGCAGGGATAAATCTCCATAGCAACTTGGCTGAGCTTAACTCATCCTGCGGTAGGACAACCAAGGCAAAGCCAGACTAGAAAACGATGGCTGTTACTACGGTCAAACCTGAGATGAGATCCTTGTCTTGTTTGTTACTAGTACAACATGTCCTGAGCTGTGTGGTGAGCTGGAGACCAGCTTCCCTCCCTAGCAGGCGTGAAGCGGACAGGAGACCTTCCTTACCGCCTATGAGCATGGTGCAGATGGAGAAGATTTTCTCAGAGTCCGTGTTCGCTGACACATTTCCAAAGCCCACGCTGGTCAGGCTGCTCAGCGCGAAGTACAGCGAGGTCACGTAGCTGCTACGCATCGATGGGCCGCCACCCAGTCCCCCGGACCCGGTGCTCTGCCCCGACACATTCTTGTAGTAATGGCTGGAGTTCCACGAGGTCGGACCTCCAACCTCTGACCCCGACGCGTTCCAGTGGCTGCTGTTGGCCGGGACGCTGCTGACCGTGGAGGGGACCAGTGCGGTCAGGGGGGACAGGAAGTAGGGGGTTCCCAGACGCTTGGCCAGCTCATGGAGCCAACCTGAGAGAGAGAGAGTTGATAAACAGACTATATGTGTATATATACTATATTTATTTGACATCCTAAATTAAATAATAAAACTAAATTTGAATTATAATTTACCATTACAAAGCAAATTTTTCATATAATATAGGACTTTTTCCAATATTTCACTTATTAGTAAGTCGGACCTTTGTGTATACAAACAGGCCACTGAATGATATTTACAGGAATAAAGGGCCAGTGTTTCTTTTTGTGAATAAAATGTGATACTCACAGAAGGAATAAATAAATATGCAAACGGGTACAGCAGCAAGTAGGAAGTGCAGGAAGAAGAATAAATTATTGAGACTTAGTGTTTGTGAGTGGACGAGTGAAGCCACTGGCAGCGGAATCAGAAAGACTGCGAGAGAGGTAAATATGAATAAAACAGTAAAGACGCCTCGTCCCATTGATCTCCAGCAGCACTGACCTTGTGTTGCTGTGCGAGTTCTCGGACTGTGAGACCAGCCTGACAGCATAAATAAGCAGACGTGACAACTGAGGTGTGAGCAGAGTCCAGGTTAAGCAGCCAAATCAACAACATCACAGCATTTCACACCTGAGAAGCTTCTTAATCACCGAGCTGTTAGCGCAACTGAACCTCCTGAGGTCGAACCTGAGGAAACGTGGACCCGACTAGAAGCTATTCGTGTTTGCATTCACAATGACGATCAGAATCAAAACATAAAAAGAACAAAGCTTGTGTCTGACACAGGATGTGAGGGCATCGCTGATGTTACTGCAGCCTCACACCAGACAAATCTGGATCTGGACACACATCACTGAAGGACGATCCTTTCAAGTTCAAGGTTCAAGTTCAAGTTTGAGTCATTTAGAAACCAGCTCACTGACTGAGTCTGCTTCCACGCATCATTAGTACACTGCCTGAAAGAATCCAGTTCTTTCATCATTCCTCAAAACCGAGAAATGATTTCCTGTAGCAGAGAGAAATGAAAGTTCAGGCACAAACAGCAGGAATAAAAAACTAACAAAACTGAGCAGCGGCAGCGTCCAGTTTGTGATGGACACACGCGCTTGATAAATAAAGAAGGGATGACATCACCATCCACAAAAGGAAGTCACCACAGACGACAATGACGATGCTTCAGCTGGAGCAGGTGGCAGCTAAATGGCGCTCAGCATCAGAACGCTTCACCTTATCAGACCCTTGATCCTGCTGACAGGGATGACAGAGAACGATGCATGTACTCTGTTTAAGAGCCTGCTGCACTGGAGATAACACTTACTGCTGTTTATCTCTGTCACACGTCCCGAAGCAACAAAAGCACAAGCAGGGCGGCTTCTCCTGGCTTCGCAGTGAGCAAAAAGTGTCAACTGCTGTTATTGTGTGAGAAGCCTAAGTTTTCTCCTCTGCAGAAGGAATCGCCTAAACCTGCCTTCTCACACGTCTCCACACCTCTGAATGTTGGTGCAGATATTTTTTTAATGTATTTCCTTCAAACTGAACATATTAAATATTCAACAAGGCAACGGTATATCGGCGATTCTTTGGGCTTGACTGACAGGTGCCTCTCTAAAGACGCTGCTGAGAGAACTGTAAGCTAGACGAGCAGCCAGCTAAAAAACGTCTCGCCCTGCATGTCACCCTGCGGCCGCAGCTCCATGAGGGGTCTGTGGCTCCACCGCTGTCAATTATAGATTTCCTTCTCCCATGCAGACAAGTGATTGACAGTTTTTCAACCTGTGTTCATGCTGATAGGAGAAACACATGTGGGGTCAGGTCTGCGTTGTCCTGTCTGCAGAGTAAATGAAGAACTGAGAACAGAAAAAGGCCACAGTGGTGGAAACAGTTCATCGTGTGGCTCGACAGCACGCGTGTGAAGAACAGGTACAATACAACGACAGCCGATCAGTTGCAGCGAAAGCAGATTAAGTTTGCTCCCTTGGACGTTGCCTGTCCGTTTGTATGTGTTTACAGGTTTATCAGACTGCACACTGGGATTTCACGACACCCGCAGGATTTGAAGTTGTCCTCAGAGAGACGCTTGTGCAATATCAACAAAGCTGTGGCTTATTAAAAGCATCAGTTGTCTTGCAAATTGAGACAAACGTTTGCCGTGCTCCTGCAAACTGCTTCTGAGCCTTCAACGTGGATTCACATCGCTGCCATTGCTCTGCTGAGCTTCAGGTTTGGTTAATGTGCAGCAGCTTCCGTTGAGCAAGGCCAGATTTTATTTTTTTTAATAATCCACCATCTCATCACACTAAAGCACAGAGCGAGGCTGCAGGAAGATGACATTTCAGAAAGTCTGCACTCGAGAGTCCTACAATGATTTGCAGAGGACAAAACGTAAAGTACCCCTGAGAGCGTCTGAGTGTCTTTTCTAACTCGGATACTGTAGAATTGTCCATTTAGGTCCAAATCAAGTTCCAGCTTCTGGCGCTGGCTGGATATTTACAGTCCATTGACAGGAAGAGATAAAAGCTGGACTCTAAGCCCTTCAGACAGAGAACACAACCATAAAGTCGTTTCACAGCTGATTTTTCTGCCACTTGCAACCCACAGACACTAAATTTAGATCTTCACAGTCTGTTTATATCTGCTGGAACATTTCATTTGGCTTTGATAACATGGCAATAAACAGCTTCAGTTGGTGACGTCTATGCAGAACATGTCAAACCTTTCATCAAGAGAACGGTGGCATTTCGGAAATTATTCCATTTTCTCAGTTATCAGCAAAAACACCAGTGTTGCTTGAGAACCTTTTGCTCACGCTTCAGAGTCAGAGGCTCTGAACGCTGGACGCCACCGAGTGTTGCTGCCTGTTAAAAGGTCTTGGTTGTTGTAGCCATGTCCCTACACAGGCAGTGCCTCCAAACACCTGCTACCAGCTGCAGAAGGTGCATCTTCTTCTCAGAACCCACTCTGCAGGACTCCAACTCCTCCGTTCTGGCCCAGTTTAACACCAGCGGATATATTACCGTAATAATATTTCTTTGTGTTCCAAATAAATAAAATGCACTCACCAATATCCCAGGAACCGGGACTTTCGATCTCCCTGCGGCCGATGAAGTACCAGACGCAGGCCATCCAGTGCGCGAGCAGAGCGAACATGGACATGAGCAGAGTCAGAACCACGGCGCTGTACTGGGAGTAGCGCTCCAGCTTCTGCAGCAGCCGCAGGAGCCGCAGCAGCCGGACAGTCTTCAACAGGTGCACCCCGAAGTACTGCACACACACACACACACACAGCAGAGTCAACACAAGCGTCAACACACAAACCAACGTGCTCTAACGCCGATTGGATCTGCTCCATTTGTTTGTCTCTTCAGCAGGTGTTTAGAGAAAATGTGGAGCCTGTGACATTACGCATTAATCTTCTAGACATCTGGCTCACTGCCATCACTGCCTTCATGTAGGAGACGCATGCAGGAGACAGATTTATGTTTATTCCTTTCACACAAACGTCAAGAGACACAACAACACAAGCACACAGAGAGGAGACTCACCACGCTGACGTTGAAAGCATAGAGCAGGTCAAAGGGCAGGGCGGCAATGAGATCGACAAAGAGCCAGGTGGTGACGTAGTGAACGCAGATGGAGCGGGCGTCGTACACAACCTGACCCGACGTGCTCACAAAAGTGGTTCGAAAGTTCAGCACAATGTCTGCAGAGGACGACAACAACAGCAGAAGCTGACAGCAGGAAGAGTCAACGGGACAGAGAAGGTGTCGCTGGTCGGTCACACGGTAACCACACGGCTACAGACACACGGACGGACACGGGTTTGAAAACAGGACGGTGACATGAATGAACAGCAAGAGGAATGTTTCCATACATATGTTCTCTTGAAACAACAACATGACTTGATGTTCCACGTTATTAGGTTTAGTATTTGAAAGCATAAATGCTTCAGCGACCTGTGCGACCGTGCTGACGCCACAGTAAGTAAAAAGTGTCTGTTTTCTCACATGCAACACGAACAGAAGAATGAACTTCCACTTTTCACTGCGATGACACAGTCTTTACGACCTGGAGACGCAGTTCACCGGTAAACGACATAAACATCGTCTACAGGAAGCTGCTCATTCATCAAACATGCTTAATGACAAAAATAAAGCAACAATCGGGCGCTTGAGGCCACATTTCAACCCTTCACTGTTCTCTGAATCAACGTATTGATACGCATACCAGCCCATTAGTTCTAACAAATGGGATATTGACTGACAGCAGTTTGCCATTTAACTTGTGTTGGCTTGTTTAATTTCATTGGACGAGTTTATTGATGGAGGTCTTGTCTCCATTATTTCCATCAAGGCAAATCAAAAACATTCAGAAGTTTCCCACAGGACTGAGCCCAGCGTCTGCTGTTTTCTAGGAAATATGGGACGTAATGGTGACGCATCCTCTGACTCAACAACTTCGACTGAACTTTTACTGCAGCTGATGCAGATTGAGCCTGAACTTCACAGTCATTACTGAAGCTAAATGTGACTGAAGAGCTGAGCTTCTTTCTGTACGTTCTCACCCTTCAGCTTCATTGGTCACGATTGTCTTTAACTATTTCACAGCTTTGGCTACAAATGACCCAAAATGTTCGATCCTCCTCTCACCTAAAATAAACAGGATCTCTACGAGGATGTCGCTGACGCTGGGCGGGCTCCGCGGGGCGCTGCTGCTGCCGCCGTCGTCCCGGCCTCCCACCACGGTGAAGCACACGTTGTAGGGCACGGTGACGGCCACGTAGAAGGTGGCCAGCAGGATCAGCCAGTCCCAGCCGGCTTTGAAGGTTCCGTAGTGGAGCAGGATGAAACGGGATTTCTGAATGGCTGCTACCTTGTACTCCGGGATTGGAGGCTTTTCCCCAAACATGTTCTGGATCACATGAAAGGAAGACGGTTAACTTCTCCAGCCAATCAGAAACAGAAAGCTGCAGCTAATACAAAGTCAATATAAAATCACAGAATAAACTAAATCAACTTATTTACTTTAAAAGTGTTTGTCTTTGGGCATCTACGGATTCACACTTTCATCTACTTCCAGAGTTGTTGTTGCAAATAAAAACTGTCACCTCTAATTACACATCCCCTTATTAGAGCTGGGTTGCATGTTTTCCGTGTGTTCTGCACAGATATGAGGCAGCGCTGAATTCAACATCCCCAAATCACGACCCTCACATCGTTCGTTACTGCATCATTCAACACACGCTGGGTTTGGGCGTTTTTATGTGACATCTATCTCATTAAGTATTCACGATGAAGCCGTGTGAGAGGAACTCACGTTGTTGATCTTCAGCTTGCTCTTGTCTTGTTTCTGCAGGTGCCCTGACAGGTGGTAGAGCACGGCTCGGCTGCGGCGCCGGTTGGCGTTGAAGCCCGGAGGGTGACTCACCCGGTGCACCTCCAGACCCGTCTCCTCGTCTGTGGAGGAGATGAGAACACGCTGAGCAGTGGGTCCCACTGAAACCGGGCTGGACGGGACTGAACCGCCACAGCTCATGAAAACCTGCTTATGATGTCGCCTGAGCTCGTCCCGTTTTTGTTTTGTACGGATGTCTGACAGGATGTAGACCTGCTGAGCTGCTGTGAATGAAACATAACATTTTAGGATCATCTTTCATTATTTATTTGAACTTCTTATTGACGGATGCGATCACTTAGCGTAGTTGTACTGTAGATGAGGACTGTGTCCTGTGAATTAGGGGAGTTAAACCATCATCTGGACAGAAAGTCTCTCCCCGTTCTCCTCATTTCCACTTTACATTTCCTACAATCATAATTCCTCTGTCTCTCCATGACCAACGATGCCACGCCCGGTGAATCCCCACCCTTGTAACCGAATCATTTTCATTTTCAGGCTCTAAATTTGATTTGTTCATAATATCTAGAAATTGATTCCAAACTGCTCGTGTGCAAGGGAAGCAGCTGTGGCTCTCTCTCCGTCTCTGTACGGGACCATGCTCACCACCAAGTGAAAGAGCTTTAAATGTGTTCAGACGGTGACGTTTGAGAACGGACACAGGGACATATACACATGGATGCGTTGTTGATGGCAGAACATGGAGCTGATCTCTAAGAGGCTTGAGCTTCAGAGACTGATCAACTCATCGCACGTCATCTGAAACTTTCCCAAACACCAGTTTTCATTCTGCCTGTGTGAAAACACAGAGTTTCACTTGCGCAACATTTGGGTTTCAGCTGTAAAAACCGGATTTAACAACAGCCTATAACCCCACATAACAACCGATATTGATAATTAAGATAACATCAGGGTGAGTCACACAGAGACATTAGATCCAAGTCGTCCGATCAGCGCTGAGGCCCGTGACGCGCCCAGCAGGCCGTCGGCCGTCGGCCTGCTGGCTCGGTTTCTTGGCCTGTCCCGCATCAGTGCCACTTGGACCCAGCGGCCTTCCAGCCAACTCAGCTTGTTGGAGAACGATCTGGCTACAGTCGGTTCCTACACGGTCCATCTTCTCTCTGCAGCTGCTCAACAGGCACTGGCCTGTTAGATTATTAGTTCAGAACACACTGTGTTCCCTGAGCTAAGTGTGCTAATGGGAAGTGGGTTTACTGGGTATACACACTAAATTATTAATGTCACCACAAGTGTCTAAGTACAAAGTTTCATTGAGCAGAACAGATCCAATCCAGATGGGGTTTAATTAACATAATGCTCAAAGCCACGTGGCTGTGATGAATCCCTTCATCCAAACCCTTTGAATCCTACTCGCTTTCCTTTCTGCCGTCCTCTGTTCACTCCAGGCTTCACAGGTTGAATTTAAAATCTAATAACTGGTGCCTGAGTGCATGAAAGCAGGCTTCAGCCGACGCTGCAGCGAGACAATGACACATTTGGCTAAATGACAGCGTCGGGACAAAGGCTTTCAAGCAGGCGCTGCCCCACCAGGAAGCTCCACAGTCCAGTGCGAAACCCTCCACTAAACTCACAGAACGCGTTGGCAGCAGGACGTAGGAGTTCAGAGTGATGTGTGTCATACCGGTGCTGCTCACGCCAACGCACCTGTCTCAGGTCCTTGCTCCGGATCCTGGTCCTTCTTCTTGTCCGTGATGTCTTTGTGGGACACGAGGAATAAAACCACTTCACCCTTTTCATTTTTAATGGGAACAATGTCCAGAAGACACCAGAACTTTGTGCCTGCGGAGAACACAAAGACAGACAGTCACTGAACCTTTACCCTGTTGAAGTACGATCACTGTCCCGTTTCCCCGAAGGTTTCCTGCTTCATAAATAAGACAACGTTCAAGGTCTCAGGGCCGTTGATACTGATGTAATTCATTCCTCACACACAACTTACGCTATTTACGAGCCCACACCCTCATTATGAAGCTGCAGCGAGACTGTCCGCCCAGTGCGGTCGCATTAGCTGCTCACACAGAAATCAGCAGAGCTACAAGCAGCTGCAGCTTTGTTTTCACAGATTTTCAGCCACATACATATTTGATGCGCTGTTATGTCCGGTGTATGTGAGATGAAGCTAAAGCATGAAGCGAGACCGGTAACGGCTGCAGACGATTCCTCACCTGGAACCTGGGTTCTCACGGTTTACAGTAAATAAAGGCCAATGTGGGATAATGCAATAAACAAGACTCACTCAATAAAAACATTTGACATATTGAGGCCGGATTTGTCCTCGTGTGACTGGAACGCGATGGTAAACAACAAACGTTGAAGCAGCTTGTACATCTTGTGCTCGAGGATCATTTGAGGATCATTTACGATTTGACTGTGTCTGAACAGTGATGGTTGGACAGAGAGACAACGACTCCTCGCTGAACGTCGAGAGGTAAAAAAGTCAGTGATCGTTTTTATTCGTTGTGTTTGTCTTTAAGACATTTTTGCCTGTTAGTCAAACCCTTTAGTTTAATAACTGGAGTTTTTCAGCGCACCTCTCGTGGCTCCTGCACCTTGAGCAATATGAACGAAAAATAAAGAAGCCAGCAGAAGATCGAAGCCCAGTCAAAACGTGGTTTAATACCGCTAGTTGATGTTTGATTGTGAGATTGGATTAGATTATTTACATCCAAAATGGTTTGTAAACTCTTAACTTCTGGATTCAGGATCACAGGACGTTGATCCTCTCAGGAGGCACAGTGACTGTTTAAATGACCTCGCTGAGGTAACTGGATGTGAATGTGTTTATTCTCCTCCTTGCTCCCCTGGTGAACTCCTAAATTGCTAATGTGAGCTCACGGAGAGGCGATAAAAGCATGAAACACTTCTAATGTGTGATTGGTGTGTGTTTTATGACCCTCTGCTGCAGGTTTATATCTCAGAGGAGCAGCTGTGTCCACGTCTGCGTCTTCTCTCCATCAATATCTGGCTCTCACTCCTCGTACTTTTTTAATTTGTGGACAAAGCCTCGTCCTCTTTAGCTCTGCGCTCGTCTTTCTCCCTTTTATCGCTCAGCGTCGGTTGATTAAATATTAACACAGCGGATGAATGAGAGCAGGATTTTCTCATGCTGTTCTCACATCTATTACTTTGGTTCATTTTATTCTCCTCTCTTTAATAACTACTTTGCTTAGTGGCTGCTGAAGCATTCAAGTGCAGCGTGTAGTGGTGAATGTGAGGTAGCCATCGCAGAACAAAAGCTCTTTCGAAATTGCACATGCAGACTGAGACTCCCGCTACTTCAAGTGCTTCATATGTTTGATCCCTCTGTCCACAGAAGTTACTGCGCAGGAAATATGCTAAACCTTCATTCTCATGTTTTCCTCGACCTCTTACCTTCCTTCTTGTAGAAGACCAGCTCGGTCTTGAACTCCCTCCTGTCATCCAGGGCTCCTTGGATCTGGGCCGTCAGCCTGTCGCTCGTTTCCGGGCCGTACAGGAAGTGGCAGGCGCAGCTCTTCTGCATGAGCTCGGCCCGGGCGTAGCCTGTGAGTTCGCAGAAGCCATCGGAGCAGTAGACGATGGGGTAGAGTGACTGCACCTGGGCGTTTCCCAGGACAAAGTTGCTGTCTAGAAGGAGGGACGGAAAGAGAAAGCAGATGAGTACGACAGCAAGAATCGTTGACTGAACCTAACCTGTGTCACTCAGTTTTGCTTTTCTGTATGTTTTGTGTAACAAGGTAGAATACGTCAAAGACCGAGACTGATCCAAAGTTTGAATCTTACTGTACATCACGTTTCTCATCTCACAACAGCTCATTCAGAATATTCACAAGGATGCACATGAAAGCTGACTTGTTGTGAGAGCGGAGACAGGATTCCTGACGTTTCCAGCGCGAGAAAATCAATCGCGTGAAGTAAACACTGTCAGGAGTCATCACAGACCCCTGTGACGTTTCATTAACGTACGCAGCCAATAGCACATCTGCCTTGAACATGTCCAGCGAGATCCTGCGTTTGCTCAGGTTACGCAGGCTGGAACATTTTGGCATTTTGCATTTGTAGTTGATGGCTCTGAGCCTGATGATGGGTGAACACTGCAACACGGACGATCTCACTGATCCATCTATTCTCAGGCTTTCAGACCCTGAATTGAATACTTTAATGTCTGCGTGTGTTACTTCATCTCAGAGACAGTGAAGTGGACGAACTAGAGCTAAAGGAAGATGAGGCGTCGTATTTCTCAGACCACCACACCAATCAGAACCAAACCTGATCAGGTGATTGGTCCTGTTCCTGGCACATGAGTTTCCTTAAACACAAACGAGCAGCTTCCTTAAACCCCTGCTGGCCTTGCTTCCTCTCTCTGTGGGTCCTGTGGGAATCAGCTCTGATGTCATCCTGTGCTCTGTGCCTGGATATGCCACCAGGCGCGAGGCTCAGAGGGCGCGAGGCTCGAGCAACACAACGCTGTGCTTTACATTTATCTGCTTACAGTACACAACAAAGCTGCTTCCACACCTGCACTGGGCTCCTGGACACGTCTGGACCTGAGCCTCTGGATATAGTCCAGACTGGAGAGAGACAGAGACTGATACAGCCAGCGAGGCAGTGCTGACACATCTTTACTGTTATGACAATCGTATCTTTACACATAAGATCCGCTCTGATTGCGGCTGAGAGGCTGTTCTCCGATCGACTGGGCAGGGGAGCGGCGGCGCTCATCAGGAGGAGACCATGGGGAGCAGCCAGCTGGTTCAGGAGCTTTGCCTGGTTGATGCTCGCTTCAAAGCTCATTTGAGGATGAGTCAGAGACGGTTTGGCTGCTGTCAAGGCCCCGGTTTATCTGATGGGATGTTAAAAAATGCAAATGATGCCGAGCTTCTCTTCGGAGTAGAAACCTGCAAAGCACTCAGCACGAAAAATGCTTCAGGCTCATTAAAAACAATTACAAGAAGGTACTTCTGTCTGATCAGGGTCTCAAGCTGCTTTGGTGTAATTTACAGCGATTATGACTCTAATATCAGGCTGCTGCTAAAATGTTTTACTTTTACTACAACCGCTAGAAGATTATTTTCTGGTGCAACATTTTTTACTATGAATGAAGAGCTTGTATTACTGTTGACACAAAGGGAAAACAGATTAGTGCCGACGTGTTTTCTTACTGGAGAAATGGCAGAATATAAAACAGCAAAGATGAACATGACCAGATATTTAACAGTTTAAGTTCATCCTCCCTTCACGATCCTGCCCGAGTCTCTTTCTGTAACCACAGGCTCCGTCTCACTCAGCTACGGTCAGATTTGATGATAAATATTCTGTGATGCTTCTCGTACTCTTTCCTCTGAGTTGCTTTATACAAAGTCCTTGCTTCTGTCTGCTGTGCAGTTGGTTGAACGTGCGTGATTTGACTTACAAAAGAGCTTCTGACCTTGTGTGCAACCGTAGCTACTGTGTTGCTTCGGACTCATCTGATCCTTGACTTTGGTTTGTTTTTCATTTACACGTGTTTGATGCTACTCCGAACACAAAATGTCTCTTGTCCTTAAGAAGTGAAGCTGTGACACAGTTTTGTGCTGGGTGCAGTGAACTTGGTGGTGACCTGCAGTCTGACGTGAAGAGCTGCAGGAACGTCCCGTCACCCGTTCGGTCTCCTTAGCAACTACAGAGTCTGAGTCACTGTCAGAGCATCCAGATCTTTAGCGGTGACTCACTTCAACCCTACTGCTTATGTCACAATCTGTAAAAAACTGGTTTCAGTATGAAAAGTGTGACAGAGCAGACGTTGCTCTTTGTCAGTCACAACCAACCTCTTCGCTGCAGGTTCGCTTACTTATTGAACTGAATTTAAAGTCGTGTGTGGAATCTAAATAAAAGCAAAAGACCACGATGAGGACGGGCAGTTAATCTGTTGCGTGTATTTGTTCACCACCAAAGTCAAACAGAAAAGCTCAGTTCATGGCTCCACGAATTATTATCTGTGCTGGTGTCAGTGCTCAGGCTGTTTGGTTTGTTGTTACATTTTTCAGATATGATGAACTTACAGTTACGTGTGGGTGTCTAATCTCATCAAGCTGCCAGCAGCGTGATCCACCCAGCGTCTGACAGGCCACACGATCAGGATCTCAGATGCTGTGTCTGTTAACCATGGACTGTGCAGCCACTGAGCACATCACTGTGCGTTGTACAGGATGTTCTAGTAACTAGTTATTGCCCAGAGGCTCTGCAGACTCTGCAATATGTAAAAAGTTGAGAGGATTAAAGTGAGGCTCTCTTGCTACCACTCTGGTTCTCTTGCACATCAAAGCCGTCCCAGCCAGGATGGACCCCCACCAAGTTTAATCTGGCAGCAGACCCACACAGGACGCCATCGCCCAGCAGTGTCACACACACCTAGAAAACAAGCAGACCTGCCACAGGAAGGTGTTTGCTTGATTTCAGCACGAAGCCCCTGGAAGTGTTTCACACGCTCAGCACTCACGTACGGACACCTCATAATGCTCCCCAGAGCAGAGTTTACAGCCTCACCAACGGCCACAAGACCACAACACATACGCACAGAAACCCTGACTGCAGGATTTAAAAAATAAATATACTTTGGTTAATGTGCCGAGTTTAGGAAAACTACACTTCAATCCATCTGCTCAGGTTCTTCAATGTGAACGAAGCAGCAGGAATCGATGATGAGCAGGGAGCTGTCCGTGGTGCTGAAGCACTGGAGCGAGGCAGCCGTGGGTTGAAGTGACAAAGTGACAACTGCTTCCTTTAGACGAGGAAGAGCAAAGTTGAAACCAATATCACTGCTCATCTGGCACCAGGTATCTACAGCTCTGCCTGTGATGAGGACACGTAGGCCCCGGGGCCACGGCCTGGTTCACACATCAGCTTCTCGAGGCCAGACATAAAGGACTAAACGCTGCTTCACTCTCCATCTCCCCGTCTCCCTCTGCCTCTCTCACATCATATGAACCTTCGGTTCCTGGGATAGAGTTCAGTACATGTATACACGGTGTCTGGCCCATTAGCTCTGCCAATCCAGCCTCAGTATTCGGCTTCTGCGGGACTAACAGCCCTTATTACCTGCGTGTTTGGAGCCTTTCGTCTTCTGCTCGGCAACATGTGGCCTTTCATGTGCTCGGCGGTAAGAGCTCTTTCCGCGCTTTCCTTCCCTTCACCTGCTCGTCCGTGGAGCATCTGTCTTAGACTTCAATGGAGCTACTCTCAAACATGTTTTTCTGCAAGACCGCTTCGACAAAACAAGAACATTTACTGTGACATTTTGAGAAAGCAACATGTTTGAACGGTCTGTGCAACTGTTGCTGCATGTTACAGTGTGCAACTGATGATAAACATCCCTCACAACAAGCCGAGCGGACTGTCTCAGGTTATGACAGCTTAATCTTTCCCGGAGACAACATCACACGGAACCGTCGCTGCTCGTTGCTCAGACTGTTCCTAGACTGTGTGAACTGTCAAAGTAAATTACTGGGAAATATTCTCTCCACTCGTTTCATGTGTCTCTCTCTCTTTCTTTTAGTCCTGTTCTTTTTTCTTTTTTAGTCTTCTGCTGTCTAGTGATTTCTGAACGCAGTGCACCCACAGAGCAAAGCAAAGAGTTAGGAAATATCAGCTCGTTACACTGTTACATACAGTTCGGTTCTGAATTCAGATGGATTATTGTCATTTTATCCGATATATGTGATGTCTTTCCTAAAACAGCGAACACTTCTTCCTGTCTATTCTGGCTACAGCTCAGCAGGGTAAAGACAAACGAGCTTAAAGTGCCGTCATCTCATATGAAGCTGGGGGCACACGGTTACTTTCAGAGGTTGGAGGAATTTAGAGCTAATGTTTAATGTTTAGTAGGTGTGAAATCAGCTTAAAGTGCCTGTGTTGGACTGTTGACCTGTTGACCTGTTGACCTGTTGTCGTGACGGATGTGTGAAGTGTTTAGGTCGTTTTTTGTGCTACTGCAAAAGAGCTCAACAATACGAAGACCTTCAGGGACTAAACTCACCTCAGAGAGACTGGCATCAGTATTTTATAAGCAAACCTCTGACTTCAGTGAGTCCATGTTTGCCAAAACACAGGGCTTCACTTATAAAATCTTCTCTTTGATTACTATTGTAAAAAAACACCTGCTGTGTGATTTCATAAAGATAACAGTCAAACATTGTACGTATCTGTGTGTGGAATGGAGAAATGAGGAACGCAGTGGGAGATCGATGGAAGCTGCTTTCTTTTGTTCCACCTGCTGCACATTTTGCAATTGACGGTAACAAAAATTACAAATTTACTCAGCAGTAAACTTTGTTGTTTGAAAATTCTGTTTTTTACGGTTTTCGTTACTGACTCACTTTAAAACGCAACCCAGAAAGATTCTTTCCTGTTGAGACAAAATGTTCCGCTTCTCATCCGAGCAGCTGGTGGAGCCTGAAGGAAGCTGGTAGGGGCCTTCAACTCAGCCTCCAGCTTGGCTCCACTTCACAGCTGCTTTAAGAGGCTCGTTAGACGGTCCCACCTCTAACAAACCCTCCCCGTGACCTGGCTCATTAACGGACCTCCCGGCGGACGTTGAAGTGCTCTTGAGCTGTTCCTAAACATGAAGGTCTCCACCTGTTCTGTGTGCAAAGCTAAAGACTGAAGCTACAGTCATGTTTGTTAGAGACCAGAAAGACAAAAGACGCCGCATGTTCTCAGGAATCGATGATGTTCCACTCTTTGATTTAATACCGGTGCTCAACATGAGTCAGACTGAGGCAGGTGACCGTTGACCTGGGTTCACCTGAAATGGATGTGAATGCGCAGGCTTAATGCAGGAGCAGTAGGCAGCTGCGCCGATGCAGACCCAGCTACCAGCTATCCATTACTGACACACGGCAGCTTCATCCAGCTCGTGTCCTGTCAGCACACACTTTTATTTCTCTCTCTTGTTTTTTTTTTATCATCATTTTTACTTTGAAGCTTTCAGCGTTTGCTTTTGTATTTCTGCTCGCTTTCCCCTTTTGCAAATATGCAGTGAGCTACTGCGAAGTCGTCTCATTCATCCTCATCACAGTCTGTACGTGAATGGAACATAATGTTAAGGTGTGAAAGGCGCCGTCCTAAAAATATCCCAGAGCACAGTGTTAATGTACAGCTCGGCGCTCGTGCGTTAAACTGCTCCTGCACACAGACATCTGCATGTGTCAGACGCAAGAATCGCTGAGGGAAGCGTCCACATTTACATCCAGTGACGCATAAAAAGCTGAACGTTGGTTTAATATGCTAGTTACGGGCTGCTCTGGTAATCACTGAGCCTTCAAAGTGCCTTTGAAGGGGCCAGCGCAGCACTGAAAGGTGGGAATGGTGTGTGTGTGATGCCCTTTAGAGAGCGGAGCCTTGTACAAGTCCTGGGCAACTCTGTGCCGTCAAAGCAAATTAAGACAACACAACGATCTGTAAATAGTCGTCAGTGCACACGGCTTAAACAGGGGGGGTTTAATGACAGGGTGCACGTCGGGAAGCAAACGCAGCTGCGACATGACGAGCAAATGGGAGAACGTGGCATCAACGCAAACCCACAGCAGAGCACAGAGACGGTGGAAGTTTAAAAAGAGGGGCTCAGATCATCTCAGCGCCTCCTGCTCATTTGCTTCTTCTCTGCAGCGACACGACAGACCGTCCGCCGCTCCATCACGTTTCTGAATGAGAGGACGAAAACCGGGCTTCAGCTTCGAGGGTGCTTGTGGTTTCTCGCTGCTCTTGTGTGTGTGCAGGTCTACGACTCTCGTGGTGTCTGACATCGTGACAACACAGCTCTCGACTCTTCAGGGTGTAAGAACAAAAGAAGAAAGAAAAAGAAGTGAATGAGTGCATCTAACAGTTGAACACGCAGACCCATCAGACCCGTCACTGTCCTCTCGTCTCGATTTATCTACTGTCTACAGAAGCTTTACTTCAAACACGTCCGTTCTGTTTTCATATGAAGTGACTGCACTACAACCAGAAAAGCAGCAGGTCACATGTGTTTAGACACACACACAGATCTACTATATGAGTATGTTGAAGCGAGCACCGGTGAATTTGGTTGGTGGTTAACCGTCACTGTTCCTTCTCCTCATATCTGACTGAAAGCTGAGCTAATTGGGAGAAACCAGAGTTACAACCTTTAAAGGAAACACACTCTGCTCAGCAGCCAAACAAACACTCTCACTCTTGCTCTAGAAGAATTATGGACAGTTTGGAATCAAGATTCACTGAAGACCCATAAAGCTCAAACCATACCAGACAGTATCTCTATAGTTCTATAGAGATTTGAATGCTTCACTACGGGTGAAAGGTATTTGTTAAATAAGAGGATTCACTTCAATCCATCTGCTCTAGTGGTGACTCGCCCGCCCACCGCCGGCATCATCCACGGTTTGATACTCAGCCTCTCCGCTCAGTCCTGACCGTGGGGCAGCTGTGTTCTATCCATCGAGTGCTGTTACATTTTTTACGACAAAAGTCAAAGCCCTGATTGGATTCATTACAGGCCCATATGTCAAGCAATGTGGCCTTAGACTAATCATCACATCCGTGCATGGGACCAGCTGAAGCTTGGTTTGGATGAGGCTGTAATTCCACCTCAGTGCTGGTGCATGTGGTCAAAGCAGAGACAGAGACATTCTTCATCTGGTGCCTCGTCTCGAGATGAGCTTCCTGTCAGTCTCTGACCACCTCCTCGTCTGTTACACTATTCACAGCGGCTGATTAATTAAAACTGAATAATGAAATATGGGGAAGAGTGGTTGACGGATTGATGCACTTTAATTTTTACCATGAACCAGTTTTTAATCTTTTTCTATTTGACATTTGTGCGTTTTAATAAAGCACCTCTGGCTCCGTGAAGACCTTTCTGGTAATAACCCTGTGATGTCCAGCTGAATAAGGGCTGATTATGAGATAATTATATCATTATACAGATTTCCTGTAAAATGAGTCTTTCCCATCAAAGATTGTTTTTCTGTTTCCTCGTCTTGGAGTCTAATTTAAATACCGTCCACACACAGACACACACAAGGACATGGTGCAATCAGGCTCTGAGGCAAAATCCCGTCACCTTCCTCCTCCACAGAGCGCGAGACAAGGGCAGAAATAGAAAACTAAATATGCTGCTGTCAGAGCTGTCTCCCTGTAGTACAGTGAGTGTGTGAATGTGCGCTGGCATCACACAGACACGGTCTAGAGGCAGACATTCAGTCTCAGCTCATCAGTCCGCCTGCAACCTGCCCTGAACCAGAACAGTCACCCTCCTGTAAAGCGTAGGAAACAATTCAAAGGCACCGAGCACGACGTAAACCAGGACGCTCACCGCTGACAGACTCAGCAGAACGGAGACACAATTATTCACCAAGAAGTCGAAGCTTCAGGGTCTAATTAGAGCCACGTCAGGAGGGAAACGCCGTCACGACTCTGTTTACATGTTTACACTGGCCACAAGTTTCTGTCACGTGACTATGAGGAAGTGCACAAGTTAATCCACCACATATTCCAGCACACACTGCCACAGGCCTCGCTTTAGGGCGTCTGAGGAGGGAGGGAGACACTTCATCTGGATTTACCCACATGGTCCAAGGATTCTGACAGAAAGTGAGAAAATCCTTGAGCCAAGACTTGAAGTTTAGTTTCAAAAACTTTGTAAGAGTTTGTAGATTTATTATTTCACCAACCTCATTCCACCTTTTAAACATGGTTCAACTGAGCCACTGTTCCATGACAGTAAATAACTTTCCTTACAGGGTCTAGGTGTCTTTAATGCTAAATTAACATGTACTGAAACATTAACCATCATCCTGACTTTCCTGAGCATCACTGAGACACCACTGGAACACAGGTCTGCAGATTAAGTGGCGGGATGGGAAACGTGAAACGAATCCCCTCTGTGGCTGCTGACAAACTCTGTGTGTGTGTTCTCCTCCAGCAGCTCTGTGTCCCAAAGATACGGGGCAATGTTGCCAGGCGACAGGTACCAATTGTGTTGCGTTTCCGTGGAGACGGTAGGGAGGGTGGGACTTGGATGAGAAGAACACAGTGTTTCTGACTCCCTCACACACACTTTGCTCTTTCTGTAGCTGGGAAGACACTCGCTGATGATCTGGCTCCTCCGACCTGTAGAAACACAGCCAGGTCTCCAAACTAAAGTCTGTCCACACAACTGCCAACACCAGCACCACGTACGGTCCCATAAGGTTCATCAAGGGTGAAGAACAAATCCTAGCTAAAATACAGATTATTGCAGAACAGCATCCACAATGTTTGAAACTCAGCAACGCACAGACCTGATGCTCTGAATCCTGGCTTCATCTTTTAATCCAGACAAACTGGTTTCAGTAGAAAACCGAATAAGTGCATGAGCACAGCCTGCAGTGTGTGTGATTAAACACGTCTGCCTTTAAGAGATAATGTAAATCAATGACAGCCTGTGTAATACAGAATTATGGATCACCAACCCAGACTCCATCACCGCGCTGCCTCTTCGTCCAAATCCAACTCAGCCCTTTTTCCCATTCAATTAGTTGAGTTAAGCTGAATTTAATCCTCATTGTCTCGAGTAGAAGGAAAAAACGTTTGACATGCGTCCAGCAGTCAAAGGGAAAGAGATGACGGCTGCTCATGGTGCGATGGGAAGGTTGATCACCAGCTGAGTGAGCAACTCATCGATAAATGTATTGATCCGTTTCTGCTTATTAGCATTTCAGTTATTGTTCTGTCCATGAAAACCAGCATCAACGCTTCGCAGACAGCGCGGAAGCGTCTCTGAATAACTTTCTGTCACCAGTCGACTGTCGGCTCGTCAAGGGCGACGCACACACGAACGCTCCATCATCTGATATATGATACGATCTGAGAGATAAGCCGAGACACTCAAACGCAGCAGAGGAGGAGTCTGAGGTGGAAGATTTGACTCTCATGCGGCCTCCTCTCTCTTTCGAGTCCATTACTGCTCTAATTGTCTCTGCCGTTTCAATGATAAGGAAGCAAGACAGAAGCGAGGCAGCGAAACCTCGAGCCAGTCAGGCAGAGGAAACGCTGCAGGGATCAGAGGTGATTTGGCTCCGTGTGGTGTAGTTTGGAGGGACGTACGGGTAATTACACGCTAGAGCACAGTGTCCCACCGGTGTAGACGGACTCATCCTTTACTTCAGCTCTGCTTTTTTCATACAGACCTGATGCTCACAAAGCGCAGTCGCAACTTCTGTTTCTGCAGCATTTCAGGCATGTTAACAATGAATCTTTAACTTTAAATGGAAGCATCAATGCTACAAGGTGGTTTCAAATGTCCCCAAATGCCGAAGAGGTCACAGTTTATTCTCTGTAGTTTGTGTGTGAACCGCCCAGGAAACATATGAGAAAGTGCTTCTCCTCTGATTCTGGTCATAGTTGAATCAGACGTCGGAGCGGGTGCATCTCTCTGGACGCCCGTTCTCTGCCTGTCCCACCCGAGACCTTCCTGCTTTACCACCAAGCTACGACTACGAGAACATTTTGTAAGAACACGCTGTAGTTGCATCTGATTGAGCAATAAGGATACGGTCACGCATTTCCAGATTCTAGTTCATCCTCTAGTTTCTGTGACTACAGCCAGAAAACTCTGATGCCAGCGTTAACCTTTTGGCTTTAGATGTGGAGTAATGACATGTGGAAAGGCCTGAGGAGGAGGAAACGTTGCTGCATCTGAGAGGAACGGATCATAGGATGTGCATCAGAACAAAAACAAAGTACTTTCTCTTGTGTATTACTTTAATGAATGCATCAATGAGGAGCGAGCTTGAGCTGGAAGCACACGGGTAACAAATGTTTGCTGAGTATTTCCTCTAAGAATTGGGTGGATATAAAACATAACCATACTTTACAGAGTGTTGCAAGCAATAGGAGATTCTAGTTAGAGAGGTTCACCTCAGAAGACCCACAGAGAAAACAAGAACCACAAAGAAATGCAGCAAATCTCCAAAGGATGGAACAACACACACACACACACACACACGCGAAGGTCAAACCTCAGCGCATTCACACATATCGTAAATAAAACACGTCACTGTAGATTCACAGCGAAGCCGAGGCACAAGACAAGTCTGCAGAGGACAGAAGACGAGGAGATCGGCTGAAGACGGGAAGCATGCGCCCAGTGGAGAAGCTTGACTCTACAGCTGGCTGAACCCTGAAGGTCCACTGATCGACCTCATCGTCTATCTGCTGGCAAAGCGCTCTGCACCGACATCTGTGACGAGGTGAGATGTGACTTCAGGCCACCACGGTCTCATCTGTTCCTCAGAGCGTCCACGCTTCTCTGCCTGATCCGAGCTGACGCACAGATGGAAGATGTTCTTCAGGAGACCAAAGTTCTGCCCCGTCTCTCACTTGACAAACTGGGACCATTTAACTCTCAGCTAAACTGCTTTCATGTGCTTGAATTACACAGCATCGGTTTATCTTGGAGGCTACGGGAGAAAAACTGTTCTGATGTAAGCGTGAGAAAGTTCTGTGCACATCCCGTAAGTGGGCGTGTTTTACTCAAACTGCTTCTGAGATCTAGCATCAGAGGACTCAAGCGAACCCGAGTAAATAATAGATAAAATACATGTAGTTGATATAGTTTGCCTGCGTTGCCTCTTCACACATAGAAACTGGCTCCATGGACGAGGAGAGAGAGAATCAAAACCCCAACATCATCAGCATGAGGTCAAATGAAGAGAAGCATCTGTAAAGAAGCAGGACGAAGACACAGCCCCAGCTCCTGTGTGCGTGTTGGGAACAGACTAAACCTGACGTCCAGGGATCCTCAGCTCGGTTTGGGGTGAATGAAGCTTTGGGCGCGTTATCGTTTTATGGCCTGTTCCCACTGCTGAGCCCTTCCTTCCACTCACAACGTTCAGAAACACTGTGAAAGCGAGACAAGAGGGTCGACCAAGACACAGCGTGGGAGGATTCACGCAGCTGCACGAAGCCCTCAGCACTGCCAGCCTGACGCCAGGAGTAGATGACCCCAGTCTGTGCAAACACGACTTCAGTCCGTAAAAGCCTGCTGTGACATCACCATCAACGAGCGACGATCGTAAAATGCTGCGTGTGACGCTGAGCCTGGTCAAACTGTGGCTGGATGATGAATCATTTCCCTCCTGGATGCAGGACACACCCACTGGGTCACCAGCTCAGTACTGTACACTTCAAATGATTTGATTGATTCCTATTGCATCGTCATCTAAATGAACATCACGTTAAGGAAAAGGAAAGCAGTTCCTCTAGTTCCTCTGCGAACGGTTCCAGCATCAGAGACACGCTGGCTGACTTTTCCGAGGTTCGCTGGGTCAAAACACTGATCTACCTTCCTGACAGTTTTCTTTTTCTAATCTTAAGGCACATCTGAGCAGTGACTGTTTGTGACTCCCTGTCTGAAGTGAGGTGCGTTAGGCTAGAAAAGCTTGAAGCATTTAACTGTGTGGGTGGATGTTCAAAGAAAGGTCACACGATGGAGGAGAGAAAAAAAACTCTGACCTTTGCCTCGATGTCTGTGGATGATAGTGGTCCATGGAGGGGAAGATGGATAAATAGCAGACCACCGCTGCAGACACCTTAGTACAGAGCACAGCCTTCAGCTGGAGCATTTCACTTTGTTGTTTGCAATTGTAAATTTGTATAATGGATCTTATTCTTTGCTCTACTTTCATTCTTTTGCACCTGCTGATTGTTTGAGGCTGTTGTAACAATTGAATTTCACCACTTTGGGATCTTATGATACCTGGAAACGCTTACTTCTATAATGATCATCTAAAGGTCTAAAGGGATTCGAGGACGCGCTCCTTCACCGCCTCCACCAGCTCTTCTGCATCGTTTATTCCTACCGGTGCAGCAGCAGGATACGACCTTGTCCCCTTTTTGCAGCAGTCACAGCTGTCGAGGCTTCGCTGCTGAGTCTCGTGTAGCCAGTGTGTGCAAAACTCCACAGACAGATCTCTGCTTGTGAATTGATCTGCAGTCTAGACAGTAATTTTAAACTTTTATGAACCTAATTAATGACTCATTTGTCTGCTTATTTACATATGAGCCATTATTTTCCTGTGTTGTATTATAAATGAACCATTGAACTGCTGGCATGAAAAGAAAGAATCTCTGGCGATGGCAAACTGATGGTGTGAGCTCTATAAATGCACGATGCATAACGATTAAACCTAACGACAGCAGCCCTGGACCCTGAGCTGACACCACTTATTAAAACTGGACCTGCTGCTCCAGCGAGAGAAGAGGCTGCGTCTCGTCCCGTGGACTTATCCAGCCTGTTATCCAGAGACCAGGTTGGTCCGCAGGCAAATGTCTTATCACAGCAGAACCAGGTTCCTCACGGTTGGGTTTATCTGAAAGGGACTAGATTCACACGGCACCATGTTCCTCACAGAACAAACTTTACTCATTAGCCAACACTCGCACAAAATCTGGAGTCACTTCAGTCAAACCCCCAAAATGAACAATAAGCCAATTTGTGAACATTATACTGAAGAAAATAAGTAAATACACAAAGCTGCCCCCCACAGAGAGCACACGGCTTTTTCCATCTTGCTCCATATCAATAACACAGCGACGGTAAACCCACTCTTCTTCTGCTCCAGCTGGCAGAAACAAATCAAAACAAAAAGCCAGAATCTGATCAGCAGTGGATCGACTTTGTGGCTTCAATACACTCAGTTTACTTTCTCTTTTCAGTTTTTACTGCCAGACACGTGAGCTAAACAAAAACAAAAGTATCTTAAGATTTTTGGTGGAAAACTGCCAGCTTAGTGTAGATCCGAAGGCCAAGACACAGAGAAAAACAGACGCACGACATTTTGCTAACAAGGTTCAACAAACTCTCACTTAGATGCACAATCACACATTCGATTGGAAGACGAGAAGGAAATACACAAGCAGGGAGCGAGAAACTAAGAAGGCAACACACGGAAGAGCATGATGGGAAATTCACTAAGACGGGAAAACAAGAAATAAAGACTTTGTACACTCTATAAAAGGAAAGTGAACGTACTAAAAACCCTTTGAAATCTGTCGAGGCTCTGAACTGAGCCAGCTCCGTTTACCACAGGCGTAAATCTGCTCCTCTGTTAGGTCCCTTTGATTCAGCCGTCATTCACAGGAACTGTAATAACTTCATGTTGTTTGTTACGTAGCAGGTGATGAAAGTAACACACGAAGAGTTAAAGGACGCCACAGAAACTCTTCCAGCTCTTCCAGCTCTTCCAACTCGCTGCGTCTGTGGCCTGGGTTTGGATCGACTGCTCTCTCCCACACGCTTGACCCTGCATGTCATTTGTTTTGTGTGAAATGAAACCCTGTCAGCCTGCGTGTGTCCAGGTGATAAAGCGTCCTGCAGGACATCATGGAAATCTCCCTCCTCATTATTCATGGAGGATTCATTACGGGGCCGGGCTGAAATACGGCTGTTATTCCACAGCCTGTGCATGAATCATGCTTTTGTGCTGCAGAGCATCCTGTGGACCGGCTCCATGCATCTTATTAACTCATCTAGTTCCCGTGCTGCTATTTATTGTTAACTGCCAGTAATTGCAGGGATGAAATGGCTCAGTTACAACCTGCTGTCCCACCAGCAAAGCGTCCTTGACATGAAATCATCTACTACATCGTCTCCTGCAGCTGATACACATGAACCGACGAAAAACTCCTGTGGCGCAAAGTGATGAGCAAAATCAGCTGATATCATCTATGTCCAGGTCATTGAGATCTGTTTGAAACACACGTAGGTAAGATGCTCCCTGTTCCACCACAGAGCAAAAGCTGCTGTGAACCCTCTTCAACACCCTGGAATACGTTTGACCCGTCACGTGCAGATTACAGGGACAAATAAATAATAACAAGCAGGTAAATGGAACAAGAACACGAACAGGAGATTCCTGAATATTCACAGGAGAGAAAACATGGAACATTTTCCACTGCTCATGACTGCAGTGATGATCTGGGCAATAAACCAAGTGAAACTTGCTGCTTGGGTCCTTATACATGAGGAAACTATGGCAACAGCAGCAGCTCAACGACGACCAAGAGTCAATTCAAATGAAAGCACAGAAACGTTCACCTCCTGCAAACTTTCATTAGCCTTTTAAGGCTCAGTAGGTCCCGACTGAAGCGAGACCATCTCAGCTACATCGCGTCAGGCCTTGATGACTGAATGGAAGAAAAGCTGCGTTTGGAACACGCACGGTTCAAAGCACTTCCTCTGGTCTGATGGAACAAGATTTGAACTGTGTCAATGTTCAGTTTGTATTCATTTGAATAAAATCTATAATATGATAAAGTCTTGACTCAAGGGAAGGAGTCTAATCCCACTGCGTTGGTGTAAAATAGATTATTTTAAGGTCCACTCTTCCCCGAGGGAGAAACGGATCAATATATCAGCATTTAGTTCAATAAGCAGGAGGTTGAGTAAGCAGCTGGACAGGCACCACCCAGCGACGCTGGCAGGAAGCCATAACACCAATAAACCTTATTTATAGCTGGATAGCTATATTTATTTATCCTTTTTTAACATTAAAGCATTAAAACCCACAGTGTGACAAATTAACTCACAGTTCAGTGATGACCAGGAACAGTTTGCAGCCAGCAACAGGCAGTAAATCGCTTAATTTCATCGACACTTTTTTATGACCCAACAACACTGACGAGCTGCAGAGAACGGCGGCACTCAACAAGAACTGAGGCTGTGCCCTGTGACAGTGGAAAGACTAGAAATACGTCTGAAAGGAAAAGATAAAAGGTCACATGCTGCACATCAGGACTTCATGAGGACTCGATTCTGCTGAGAGGGCAGACGTTCGTGGACTCAGGAGGCTTAGTGGGTCACAGCATAGACCAGGGCTTAATAGAGAGATGGATGAGTGGGCGTCACAGAGGAAGCGGGACGGGCAGGAGGAGCCGGACGCATCCGCTTTACAGCAATCAGCTCAGCTGCTTGGAAAATGGCAGCACGGGCTTCAGCGTTCATACGGAACAAAGCAGTGAATGTGCGGGTCAGCCCCTCCAGGACCTCTGGGTAAATGCAGCTCCGATGTCAGAGCAGGTCAGAATTATCGATAAAGCTTAAAGGCTACAGGGAAGTGCAGAAAGGCTCCATGGTTGTAACCTGTCATGGAGAAGCGAAGAAACAAATCCCATCAGACAGGTCCTCCGTCAACGAGGCGGCTGCTCGTGAACTTATCGCGATTTATTTCATACAATTTATGTCACAACATTTTCACAATTTCAAAGCGGAGAAGCAGGACAAGCACACGAAGAAAGACCGAGCCTCCACTAGCACCTGCTGCCTTTAGGTGATTGGTCACAGCTTTGCACACAGAGCCTGTGACACAACCACGTGCAACAACTTACTCATTTAGAGGAAGAAATTAGGGTCCGTAGATAAGAACAGGCTTTAATTGCTCCAGTGAACAGGATTAAAGAAGCTGCTTTCATGCTGTTAATAAAGTGCTGGCATCTTCTCCTCTGTGTTCCTGTGTGGACGCAGGTTAATCTCTGGATCGATCGCACGTCAGACACTCCCGCCTGCTACAGACTCTCATTGCTCTTGATTACACACAGAGGGTTGAATACAGACAGTGCATCTAAATATATGCAAGTCACGGTAAAACAGGAATTATATACGATTTACTACAGGAAAGGAATAAATAAGACGACAGACGAGGCTTGAAGGCGAGACGAGCATGTGCCTGTCACCACTGAGCTGGAGGATGGAACAGGAGGAAGAGTAGTTGAAACAATGATCCTGTAGAAAAGTTGGAGCTAAACGTTTTGAATATGAAAAGAAGCTGGAGTTTGAATGACCCTGTTTATCTGCCGTTGGAATCGTGGCCTTTCATTACGCTTACAAACGCCGCGGTTGGCTCACAGTTCTGCGCGACGGACTGAACGCCATTTTGTGCGGCTTGCACCCGCACGCCCAGAAAGCCGTCCACGATCAATAGTCATTTCTTTTAGCAGCAGCGTTTCCTCAGACGACCCACAGCTCCTTGAATGCCGTCAAGGAAATGTCGCTTATTGTGTGGAGGACATCCAGCCTCTAATGCTCTTAACGGAGTCCAGCAGGGAGCTTGGTTCCATCTGGTTTGGGCTAATAGTTAGAATAAAAGAGGGGGTAAAATGGAAATGCTGTAAGGAGCCATTAAGTAACGATTGAGCGCTGAGGCCCTGCTGTGGTCGGCCGCTGGACTCACGCTGTGCAAACGTAGTTAAAGAAGCAGTGGATGCTTCCTTTTCCACTGGCAGAAATTAGGCACATTAGGCAAATGGTAGATATGAGACAATACCTAGTTATTAGCACAAATACAACATGACAGAGAGCGAGTGCAGTCGTGAGTAATAAAGGGTTTTACATTGGACACCTGCACAAATGTGTCTCTTAGCATGAGAATAAATGATGTTTAGTGGACATGCGGAGATTCAGACTATTGTTGGGTTTGTTACATTCAGTTACTGGCGGTTCTTTCCAGATGGTTTTGTTTATTCAGTACTCTAACAGACAAAATTCTGGGAGGAACATCCAATCGGACCAGAGAGGCCAGTATGTCAAACAGGAAGCTCTCAGTCAATCGATATCTCTGACTGGTTGAATTCCAGCCGCTGCTCCAACACCTACTGGCCTGCAGGTCACGTGAGCTTCATAACTGGAGTAAACACAAAGAGTCGGCTCCCGCCTGCACTCGGCCAACGCTTGACTCAAAAGCGTCTGTTTGCTGGTTACTGAGGAAGTGAGAACTGAAGCACACGGAGCAGCCAGAGCCAAGTTATGCCGACACCTTAGAGCCGCGGTTGCACCAGTCACCACCTGTTCTTACACGTCTCTGAATTATTCCTCTTTTCTGCTCATCGCACTTGTTGCTGTGGAAACTGAGATTTTAGGCGAGATGCTGGCGTTAAGAGGTGTCAATCAGCGATTACAAGCAGACACACACGAAAGGCCGTCGGCTTAGTACACGAACAAGGCAGAGGCACAGCGAGAACAAAAGAGACTTCTGAGCGTCTGCAACCTGCAGGAAACTCAACACCGCCGGGCCTCCACACAAACTAGAGACGAAATGACGACCCAAATGCTTTGGTTCTGTGGCCCTGACGCCACCATTAAAATAAATAAAAATTCACGGCGCCAGAGCGTTGATGAGGCTGCTTTACGCTGCTCGTCTTGGCGCTAATCAGACTCCTGCTGCAGGTTGAAACAGCCTCAGTCCCTGGTGGTGATGGAGGAAAATGTAACTGCATGTTTGGAAGACAAGAAAGACAGAGCGACCGAAGGAAAAAGAAACAGGAAGCCTCTCCATACGAGAATGAAAAACTGGTGCATGGTGGACGACCACAACGCAAAAGATCATTAGGCAACTTCAGCTGCTGTCAGATTCCTAACACGAACCAGGAGGACTGAGCTCATCGCGCTTGTCCGGACGTCCACCGGCTCCAAGTTAACAAGCCTCCGACACCTGTGATCTCCTACATCTCTACATCTGTGGGTTCAGCCAACTGGTCCAACGCAGACTGAAGTTTGTGATGCTGTCCCTTATTTAAAACAACGCACCAAAATTCATCTTATGTTTTCATTTATTTCATTTGCTTTTCCAAGCCTACTTGATTCACTTTGATCTGCCTGTCAGCAGTCAATCCAGTGAGATCGACCATCTTGCATCAATCCACCGCCAACAGAGCTGCTTCGTAAAAACGCTTTGCTCTCACAGTAACATTCCAGCAGAACTGAGGCAAAATGAAAACCAGAAGACCCAACACAGCTTCAAAATAAAAACTACAGAACTGTAGATTTGTAGAAACACTTATTTATTGCATTTGTTCCACTGTACTGATCAGCACAGTTCAAGGCCCAGCTGTAATTCAGCAGCGTCTTTCATTGTCAGTATCATGAAGCCAGTCTGACCTTCATACAAACACAGAAAGCTCGTATTATTAACAACAAGGAAATGATTTTCATTTCAGATCACTGACAAATGTCCGGTGTCCAGGCTGAACAAGAGAAACTGGATTCACACAATAAACTAGAAAAGAGGTGAGATAGGAGAGGAAAATGTAGCAGGATGAAGGAGAACACAAAGCAGGTAAACAGGGAAAACAGAAGTAGGTGAGAAAACTGCAAACCCTCTGTTGTGTCAGGTTTACAAGCCGCGCGGCCCGTGGCCCTGTTTTTGTGCCAAACCGAGCGGTGACCAGCGTGAGACTCACAGCTGCCGCCAACAGCTGCACGTCTCTGTGGAGCGAGGCTTCCCAGCAGGACTCGTTATCTGAAGCCGTGGATCCTGACACCGAGCCACAGTGAGATGGAGGAAAGAATAGATCTGGCCTCGCTTCAGACCATCTCTGAGGGGCGTGACGTGCGTAGTTTCAGGTGACAGTGACAGGTTGCATTCACTGACAGCACACGACATAGGAAACAACCAGCTGCTAACTACTATTAAAACTGAAGACAGCGATGGAGTCGGACTGAAGCGATGTGTACCCTGACGTATTTGAAATGAATGAGCATGTGTACCTAATAAAAAGGCCAGTGTGAGATAACGTACAGTACGTCGTTCATAAGGAACCAACGGTGATGTGGAGAGGAGACGTGTAAGAGAAATGATTTACTGGCTCTTGAGCAATGAAATAAAAGTTAGTTAGTTTGAATTATTGATTATCGACAACCTGAACGTTGGGTTTTGGACTCGCACCCTTTTATCCAGGTTCTAAACGGTGAACTCAAGTCACTAAACAGCCACATGTGGAATGTTTACAGATAATGACTTGAGAATTTGGTTCCAGTTTCAGTTTAACGGCACTGTGTCAGTGATGGTTGCTATAGCAACAAGACGTTGAAACTGAAAATAACCTCTTGCAGGAAAGCAGTTCAGCGTTCGGTCTGCTGTAACGTGACCATCCGGGTCAGACGCAGGGCGGCAGAGCTCGAGGGCCTGGACCCTCAGTGTGTCAGCAAAGAGCCGATCTTTAAGGTTTGTTTAGCGCCAGCCTTTACCTGCAGCGACACCACAACAAGATGACATGAATGCAGTGAAGTGAGGAGACGCGAAGCTACGAGCTCCAGAAGTTGATCTCTGTTCTAATCGAGACCTGGAGTCCAGCTCAGCCCGTCAGCGTCGTGGCCTGTAGGTGGGACAAATAAGCCCCAATTACTCTGATTAGCACGCGCTGACGTGTGGTTTCAGACGCGCTGCTCTCTGGAGCTTTGTTCCCATGGATACACCGCTGTCGCCTTCCTCCGTGGTGACCCGTGGCCCAGTGTGCGTGTCAGCCTGGGCGGGAAATGCTCGGCCCGTCTGTCTTCTGCTCTCTTTGCCTTTATTGCCGTTATGTTGATGTCAAGCTCTGCACACGTTCTGGCTTCAACCCGTTGACCTTTTCCATTCAAGTGCAAATTTAAATGGTTCATCCGAACGAGTGGAAGGACACAACCACGCTGCCGAGCTAAGAGCCGTCTGTCTCTGGGAAGCTCACAGTACAACCACTGCCGTTACATCACCAGCATCCACCTCCAAACCAGAGGAGCAGGGGGCAGGATGAGGAGCAGAAGGCTAATGAGCATCAATAATGGAGAGGGTGGAGGTGGAGCAGGAGATAAAGGAAACGCACAACAGTGGGATGAAGGAAAAAAGGGAAGCCAGAGCAAAACAGTCCCATCTGTTAAATTCCCACTAAGTGTGGGCGTCCACGAGCCGGCGGGTTGCCAGGTGGTGGGAATGTCATCGCGCCTGTTGCATCTGGGCCCGTTTCTGTCGCCTCCTCCCTCCATTGTCCCATTTACACGACTCGCGCTCATCTCTGCGCGTCTGGTCGGGATTCCCACCATCGAGCCCTGTACTGAAAACTCTCAAATAGAAAATGCTGACTCTGCAAATCCTCACGATGCCTTAGTGAGTCTGCTGCATGAGCAGGAATGGTGCAAGCATTTACACAGATGAAGTCACAGCACTGAAATTACTAAACCTTCATCTGGAACAATGGAAAACACCAACGTAGCAGATTAGACAAACGGCTGAGTCTGAGCATAGTGGTGCTGGGTAACAACGGCTGCTCCAGCAGGTGGAAGAAGCCACAACCCTCCAACCCTAACGGGACTGAGGAAGAAGAACCTGTCGAATCCTGGACTGGGCCCCAGGACGACGTCTCTTTAAGCTGATTTCCAGTTTCACTTCAGCTCCGCTCCTCCGTCTCCTGGCACCATTTCCCAGGAAGGATCCAGACCAAGTCTTCCAGGCTCATTAATATCACAGTGACTATTGACACTGGGCCTGTAATTAGCCTGGCCCAGCATCTCCTGAAGGAATTACTCCTACATTCTGCACACGGAGGCGAAGACCAGGTTTAACGACTGACTCAACAGTAGCTACTTCAGCAGGCGTCGCCTGGCGATTAAAGCCGTTCCCTGAGATTTAACGTCACAGGTTCGAGTTTGATTTGACCTCAGCATGAGACACATGATGCATCACGTCCAGATCAAAGCTGAAACAACTACCAAGTGGCCTTTAGTGTGAAATCCAGCAGCACTTGAACCCTGAAGCCTTTACCATCCAGTCAGTGACAGACAGGGCTATAAAACCACTTCAGGCCAGTTCCCTCCCAGCGACACATTATGCCACGGAGCGGCAGAAGGTGCCGGGACTGACCCTGAGATGACTGACGGCGACGGCAGGCAGCCGCAGCGATGACAGCATCGTTGTTTGCTGCTTATGAATCTTTCGTGACTTGCAGCCATTAGCAGGTGACTCCTGGCATCTGCCTGGAGCATTTTAATAACCTGCCCCCACTTCATCGCTGTCGGCGGATCTGTTGACACCCCGCTCCGCCCCGGCCAAGTCAATAAAAATCCCAGCTCTCATCATGTTGGGCCTAAATTAAGTTTCCTGCCACCACCAGTCAACAGCCTCCACGTATGAGAGCAGAAGGTGAAGATGAGCAAATCTGAAACGCGAGCTCTATTCCCTCCTTCACAGACCAGAGCCCGCGTGAGGCGAAAGCGTATTACACCTCCACAGCCCGAGCCTTCCTTTAATTTTCTCCTGCTGTTATCTTCTATTCTTTATCCAACAATGTCTGCTCCTTGTGCCGTTTCTAATCTGGTCCCTCTTCTATTCTGTTGGGCCCCTGATGTGTCTTTTTGCAGCTGCCAGCTCTGATAATGAACAAAGACTCCAAACGTGTCCCATTATGAAACACAATCTACATCAGCAGCCTGTCAACAGGTAATGATCTGTTTTTTTACAGATGTGGGAAGGAGGAAAGTCCAGATTGTTCGGTTCCTGTCGCACATCACTGCGTCGCAAATATTAATTAGCGCCTCTATTGACTGAAGTGGGACAGTGTTACACCGACGCTCAGAGACGCAGCAGGTGGAACAGAGACCTGCTGTACGGAAGCAGGGTTTAACAGCTGGAGCTGTTACTTTAACCTGAAGTCCACCCGACCGGCTGCTTCTCAAGAACAACCTCCTCCTCGGGTTCGTGACTCATTTTGTAGAAGCTAAACTTCTGGAGCAAGTCAATGCAGAGAAATCCATTCTGTCCCCGGTTCTTAATAATTCAGGTCCGAGTTAGATTTTGATGGATGATGGTGGACCCCCTGTCGAGAGGCAGGAGCATTCGTCTCTTCTCCTGCGAGTCCGTATGGATTCGAGAGACTGCGTGAATGTGTGCTTGTGTTAAAAATAGACATCAATTGTGCCGCACCACATCCACCCTGAGATGTTTATTGACCAAGCGGATCATTAGGTGTCCATAGGGCTTGTTCATTACTCTGCCCATTGATCCAGAAAATTCCTATAAGCAAGAAGAGGTCGGGAGCCAACAGCTTTTCGGGGGAGCTCATTTTCTGCTTTAACTAATTCAAGGAGTGGATTGTGTGTGTGTGTGTTGTACAGCTCCTGGTTTGGGCTGAATTGTTTGTGTAATTGTCAGGTCAAGTGTGTCGCGGCCGTGTGATAACGATGTGCTTGTGTTGGGTTTAACGGAACCAGGAGGGAGCCATCAGACACTGGACCCTCCACTGCTTGAGCCCAAACAAGATGCTTTGTTTGCATAACTGTTGTACAAATGAAACCAAAGCCTGTATTGTCTGACAGCAAACGTCGTTTTGGTCAGATGAGGCGTATGTGGAAGCAAACTGAGCCTTGGTGTAATTAGTCTTAAATATTAAACATAATTACGACTTCTGCATCCTACCCAACTTATAACTTCTGGTGAGCAGATCCTTTCAAACTGAACCGAGCTGTTGACGCTTCACATGCGCCGTCGATGCATCTGATGACTAAGTGCTGCAAATACAGATTTGACGCCTCACACAAACACAGATCTCACACTAAGGAGTGAGACCGAACAGAAACCGTGAGGAGTCTTTAAGTAGCTTTAGAAAACACAGCGTATGGATGCATGTGGATGGAGAAGCTTCACTGCAAGAAAACAGACGACATGAAATCCAAAGTGTGTGAGGTGGTGGCACCGATTCAGTTGGGCTGACAAGTTGGTAGAAATAGAAGCTCATGACAGATCCCAAAACGTTCCCAAAATGCTGCAAAACAACAGGGATTTCATTCAAGGCAACACGAGGCCGATGCAAACAGCTTGAACTGGAGCCAAAGCCAGACGGAGCAAACGCGGGGGACACGCTAACGACGCTGGACGCCGAGGCTGATGAGGAAGAAGACGCGGAGAAGCGCGATTACAAAGGAGAGACAGCGACAGGCTGGTGACGTGATGGAGCAAGCTGGAATTCAAATCCTGCTGCCGGAGTCCAGCTTGGTCGGTTCTCTAAGGAGCCTGCTCAGGGAAGAACTGTGGACCAGGTTCTGAAACACGTTAATGTAGCAAGTCACGTGGTGCAGATGAAAGCGGCGCCGCCGCGTGAATGACAGATGTGTTAATTAGACAGAGACAGGTGGACAAACACAGTGACGGTTGGATGGACGGAGGAAGAGACCAGCAGATGGACAGACAGAGCGGCAGACGGGACGTTAATGCTTCTCATAAAGGCAGAAAGAAGCGGCTCTTTGATGCTGATATCAGCCTGATCAATCACTTGCCGGAGCTTCAGCAGCCTCAGTATTTACTTGGATGCCGCACACGCACCTTCCTTTGTCGCACATTACGTGTGTTACATGCATCAGACCAGAGAAGCATCTTAAGGCAGAAGACGGAGAAGTGTGTAAACTCTCACCAGCGAGGCTCATGTATTTATGCATGTTATTAGAGATCAACGCGGCTCCTGCTCCGAGGTGAACAGCCTGACTTTAGCTGAAGCTCTGCTCAGTGAGGAAAACATTTCTCCAGCTACAGGTTCAAAGCGACAGCAGCGGCCATGTTCTTCCGTCCTGCTGGGGAACAGGCACCTTGGCCCTTCTCTAAAATGTTATCAGTTTCATTTGGATCTTGATTGTGCAGGGTGACGAATGGTATCTAATCAATTCACGACTACGAGTTTAAAAAGCAAACAGACACTGATGAAGATGATCAAATACGAACCTGCACAGTCTCACAGAGTCACCTCAGCCTCTAATGGACTTGGACCCTGTCTGCTCTGTGACAGATGCGGGTTCAATCCAGCATCAGTCTCTTTATGAACAACCTGAAATGTTAAGAGCAACAGTTCATTTCCCAGACGTCAAATAAAAACTGGTGGACGCAACAAGATGAGCCATGAGCAACAGGAGGCAGAGAGGCTCCAACTGCAGGAGGTTAGTCACGAGAACGGAAAAAGTACTAGGAGGTGACCACGTCCTGCTTTTCTACCTTCTACAATTAGTCGCCGACATCAAACGAAGCCCAGCGGCTCCGACAGACGACCCACGGGCCAAACTGCAGGATGAAGAGGAGGAACAAAGAGGCCGCTTGCCCGTATTTAATATTAATGACGCCTCCTGCTGCCTCCTCCATTTACTGCAGCTGAATAGTTCAGTTTGCACCCAGACCCGTCAGCCGGTCCGGTCCGTGTGGTCACCGCTGGTTCTCTTTGTGCTTCTGCTCATATCTCCACTGACTGACACACACTGCGTCACGTGTCCAACTGCTGGGTTTGCTGGTTCAATGCACCCAAGCCGTGCATGTTATCATCCCGTGGTAAACTGTGCATTTTGAATTTTCTCCGCAGCAAACACAATGTGGTGGAATAGATTAAAATTTGCCAAAGCAGAACTGGGACTTTGAGACTCGCATGCAGCCTCGTGTCCGAGGTCTCTCAGCGTCACGACAGCACAAACAAACACAAATGTCACAAGTCAATTAGCTTTTCAAACGTAGCCGTCACATCTGAATCCCAGCAAATAACCAAGGTCACACACGCAGAGTTTCTGGTTTAAGCTCCAGACCACAGGCCTGACCTGAACCTGATTGGTTTTCCTGCTCTGGGTCATATTTATTTAACCCGTTTCCCCTTTTCAATCTGTTCTCGTGTTCACCCAGCGTCTCACGCGTCCGTGTGAAACCAAAGGCGCAGCTCGGGTTTTTGCTGTGGCCACCTTTAGCTCTGTAAACACCGATATTCTTCACATGTGAGTATTTATTGTTGGTGCCTTTCACTCTCCTCACACGTGGGTCTTGTAGGTCAGAATCTACATACGATGCCCCACAGAGCCAGGCTAAGCCTACGTGGGTGCCGAGCTCAGCCAAGCAGGCACAGGCCGAGCGAGCTGCGGCGGCCGTGGGACCAGCGCCACGTTCTGATGGAACACACGCGGGTCAAGGCGTCCTTTTCAGCAGAGTGACCCAGTTCTCCCCTGAGCTCCCTGATTGTCACGGGCGGCTTCCCGGGCTCTGCCTGATTTCAAGGGTCCGGTTCCCAGCAGGAGCCGGCTGCATAAACCACGACCTCACGCGACGGTGTCCGATAGTCAGACCCCGTCTTCTTATCCACGGCTTCAACACTGGCCCCAGCAACGACGTACTGTTACACAAGCAAATAAACGACTTCAAAGCTCGGAGCGTTGAATATCACGGGACGGGTTTTGCAGCCGGAGGCAAACACGAGTCTGCCTGGATGTAAACCAAGCGCCTCCTCTCTACCACGGCGGGGAAACATTCCTCACACACCATCATGTTTGGCATTTTAATAATTATCAGGCTGTAATCAGATTGACTGAAGCTGCTCGACGCCCGAGGCTCCTCCACAATTTGGTCGAAGGACAATCATGCGTAAACGTCTCCCTCATCAGTTTGACACGGTGCCATAATTGCATAATCTGATGACTCTGGCAGACTATATTAAGAAAGGTGGTGATAATGCAAACACACACACGCTGTAGCCAAGCGAGGCTGGTTTCACACGTACAGCCCATTAGAGCTGCGAGTTACGAGTCTGCAGCTGACAGGCCACAATGAGACGTGAGCGACCAACTCATTTCACATCAACACAAGCACAAAAACTCATTTACATCATTCTGCTCTGATCAAGACGCAGACAGACCTGAATCCAGCAGTGGCGCATTCTTTTCTACGCCGTTGCCTAGAAAGGACATTTCTAAGCAGAACGCTGTGCTCGTCTTCGTTGGAACACGGCTTAGTCATTGGCCTTTTGATGCTCGACAAGGGAGACCTGCTGCCGTCTCCAAAGTCAATATTTGCTACACAAACCCAGAGTTGAGAGAGAGAGAGAGATGGCAAAGTGGAGAGTAGCGGCTAACGATGCAATATAATGGTCATTTAGCAAACCCAAGACAAACAGACACGGACACGAGCGAAATATGAGGGTGATCACCAGCAACTGTCACCTACAGAGTCAAAGGCTGTTCCCTCAGCGAGTTACAGCGAGAGGTAGAAAGTGGCGGCTGCCAAATCCCGTTTGGGTCACTTGGCTCGGACTTGGTGTCTGACTGATGAGGTTCCAAGCGCCCTGCTCCACCTTTAACTCTTCCCCAGCCATATGCCACAAGCTATTTTTCCCCTAAGCAAAAGCTTTTGAACCCTGATGAAAACGGTGGTATTGTATCCGAGAATGTTTGTCTCCACCAGGACTAGGTTTGAGAACCCGGTGACGCTGGGGTAGAAGCTCGGTCTGCTCACCCCTCAGGACTGGAGGTGGAAATAAAAAAGGTAAAGGTCATCAGTTTCCGTCTGTGGGTCACTAACCAAACACCACGATCCGATTTTTAATAGCGCACATTATGTTATTTCTACACTGTTGGATCCAGGTTTAGTTCTTGTTGAGCTGCTTCGTGGTAACAGCCTGAGTGACCACAGATAATATTGTGATCTGTGCATTTACTGGCTTGTTTTCTGATTTAGGAGCAGACACTTCAGGACCATTTCCCATAATTGTGCCATCGCTGAAATATAAAATAGCCTAAACAGGCTACAGCACATTTGCCAGGAAACAATCTAATAGTTGTTCTTTGTGGCCTTTTCCTGAGGCTGTGGAGTCTAATAAAGCTGCAGCTCGGCTTCGTCTGCTTCCCATTTCAGCATATTACTTCAGAGCGCCCTAATGTACCCCCTGTCGCTACGGCTTCATCACTTTCATTTACCGCCATTACCGTCGCAGGCTTGGTCCTTCTCATCCTGCACTCTCACGTCTCGCCCTACGCACATGGTGACACGCTCATTGACCACCTGCTTCAGGCTCTATTTCTAGCTCCGTCTCCTCCTCTGAGCTCTTTGCCCGTCTCTTTGCTTCCTTTAGCCAACGTGTCACTCAGTTCGCCTGGTCCCGAAGCGTTCTCCCCCTCCTCCTCCTCTTCCTCCTCCTCCTCCTCACTCGACTCGGCTGAAAAACGGTTCCAATTATTCCTTTGACGAAGCCAACAGGTCTGCGTTACTGCACAGAAAGTCAACGACTACATGTGGAGGAACGTGCCAGAACCTGCCTCGACACTTTGACACGTTTCCTTGACGTCGCTTTCTTTCTGCAGCCACAGACGTTTCCAAGCAGGTGCTGTCAGTCACCACGTCGCACATGAGCCTGAAGTCCAACAGCAGCAGTGGACCCCGAGCTGACAGAGCGGAGAGACCGGAGAATCACATCGAACAGAAGAAAGCGGCGTCTGACTCATCTCATGTTTCACATGAATCGATGGAACGCGTGAGTTCTGTGTTTGGGTCAGGAAGAGACAATTATTACCTCAAACGTAAGCATCGCAAATGACGACTGCTTTCCCAGATCAGTTAATGAAGACAACTTGTGTCGTTGACTATTAAACTGAAGATCCTGCGGACGCTCGCTACTGACCCGACACCTTTTCTAGACTACATTTAGTTAAACGAGAACACGACTAAGCTGAGGACAGATTAGCCATAAACTGTGAACGCCTGCGGCTCTGCCTTCGTTTGGTTGCTTAATGTTGCATCAAATGAACAGAATATAATATAACAAAAACTAATCTAAGCCAAATCAGACACTAAACTGTTTGGAATAAAACGTCCCAATCTTGGTGATGCTATAAAAGACTCTTTTGCCAAATACTAGAACCAAAGAACTAGAACAGGACAGAGGTGGAAATCACCTGCCCTTCGAGGCCTTTCACCCCGTTTAACCTCTATGTGCTTTGCTCGCCAACATCATTATGTCATAGCTTTTGCTCCAGCCGCAGTAAACAGAGTCGAGCAGGTGGGTGGTGAAAGCATCCGTATTGATTATTAAGAGACAGCCATTGTAAATAATACATGACTGTTTGGGTACTTATTGATTGCATCTCACCCACTGCTTTCAGAAACGTAATCTGAAAGCGTGTGTGCGTGAAGGGAGCACGCGTGTGGATGACGACCCCCAGAGCTGCAGCTTCAGACGTCCATCGGCTAAACGCTCTCGGTAAACAGTCCGCGCTTCTCGTCATTGATTATCTGCTTGATATTTGACCGCAGGAGCAGCGTCGGGGCTAAAAGGACATTGTTAAACTAAAATAAAGTAAAGGCGAGTTCTCGGCTGTGAGGGAGCTGACGCCGAGGGCCTGGGCGACGGCGTTAGTGGTTGTCTGAGCCCATCACAGCTCATTAGTAGTTAGAGGAAACACGGATGTGATACTGTAACGTCAGACCTGCTCCGACTTTCCACGTCTTCATTTATCTCATAACTTGGTGTTAAAGGCATCACGTGATTTGCTTAACACCAAGGTCTGATCTGCGTCGGATCTTTAATATCGCCCGTGTCTGGGAGGGCAGGCTGCACCTTTGGTTTACCGCTCACTGGAAAACGAGTCGATTAATACGCTTCCTTTAGGAGCTCAGCTACCTGAGGAGTTAACTCGGGTCACGTTGGGTCGAGGCTCCTGCAAGTAGGATAGAAATTTCCATTTTAAGTCTCAACTCGCTGAGCACACAAACACAAAATGATGTGAACAACAAGGAGGAGAGGGGAGAAGCAGCAGCTACAGCTCCGTGCTCAACTCCAGGAGGAGCAGCCGGTGCTGGTCCGGGCTCTAACCTGATTAGGGCCGAGCCGAGACCCACTCAATTAATAGGACCTCGTAGTCCGCCGCAGCTGCTGCCTGCGCCGGGAGCAGGCAGATTAACACTGATTGACCCGAGCACGAGGTTCACAGCCAATCAAATTTTCACACAACAGTGACAAGTCTGCTTGGATCCGCTGATTACAGGGCGATTTTTCAGTTATTTATCTATTTCTGTGACTGCGCTGCAGCTCAGGTGTGTGTCCTGCTCAGCAGTCTCGTGTCAGGACGTCTCTTCTGATGCCGGTCACCTGCCTGCGGACGTCGTCCCGTAGAAGCAGCAGCAGCTGGTGCCTCAGCAGCCGCGATGTGGGAGGAATGAGATCCAGGCCTGACGATCGGCATCAGTACGAGATGAAGACGTTTGAATTAAACGCAAGAAAGAAAGTTTACACACAGAAAATGGAAGCGATTTCAGCCTGACGCTCAGGCTTCAATCTTAATTAGTACAGGTGCGTGTCCAGGACACGGAGGTGGAGCCAGAACCAGCTGAAAGCAGAAAACAGGCAGATTCATTAGCAGCTGTGAGCAGCAGTTTCATCGGACGGTGACGTGTTTTGAAAAGCAGCTTTTCCTGCTTTGAACTTGAACATTAGCGGCTCTGCTCATCTCAACATTCAATCAGGGAAACAATGGAGCCACCACACGAAGCCGCTCATAGTTTCCAACAGGAGGGAATGAAGTGCTTTCAGGTACGGCGCTGGCAGACACCAGGGGCTTTTTAAAGTAATGATGATTGCCTTTTAATTCACGCCACAACAAAAAGCCTTTTCACACGGCAGCATCCACCGACACACAAAGCTTCCGTGCAGCAGGTCCTCGTTCCCAGCGAGGTGTCGTTTAATGAACAGCTAATGTCACCGCATTTAAAAACGCCGCTCAGCGTAATGGATTCATCTTTAGGAATCCTGAAGCCCCGCCTCCTCCCATCACTCCCCACCCCCACAACCTCTCGTTTCACCCTCCTCCACAATGCATCCCTGCCATCCACGCCAGCTAATTACAATGAGAGCACAAGAAGACGTGTAATTACCGGCACCTCAGTAAAAAAGGCCTCAGACCACGTCCGCACGACGAGCAGCGGGACCGTTTCCATCCCACTGTTTGGCTCGAGTGTCACATGCACTAGTGCCGTCTGTGCTGCCTCTGAATAATTTAGGCTACAAGGTTTGAGTGTTTGAGACCTTGAGTCTGTGATGATTGTGTAGATGCACTGTAGCATAATACAGCAACAGATACTATGACTCGGCACGTAGTGACACAGACAACCACGCACTTTGACATTCAAAGCAAGAGCATTTAAATGAGCTGCAGCCTGAGGTGAGCTGCTGTACCTGCCACAGTGGTCAGACCGTGGAGTGATCAGCCTTGGAGCTTCTTTCTCAGCGCATAAGGAGACTAACCAGCCAAAGCGGCAGAAGCATCTCTGCGTGCCCAGCTACCCAGCAGGAGGCCAAACACACGAGCTGCTCATCGCATCTGTTCACAAGCCTCCAACGCCAAAGACAAACAAACTGTGCATCTCACATCCATGAAAGCAGGAACTTTAGTACAGAAGCTCTGGATCTGAAAAAAATCTAAACGCTTGGACTGGGAAGTAAACAACCGGCACAGAGGAGCTGAAGACCAGTCAGCTGTTGGTACCGTGACAGGACTACAAACCCACATTCAGCTCCCTGTCTGTGACCAGCCAGTAACAGATTTAAGTTTTAAAGTTGCATGTGATTTATGCTCCTTTTCCCTCCACGCAGCAACAAACACATTTCGTGGAAGGAGACTTCTCCCTACAACACGTTCGCCATTAAACAGTTTACATGAGGTCAACTTCAGCATTTGTGAGCTCATGAAGATGATTGTTGATTGTTGGTTACTCACGGGTTCCATCGAAGCGAGTGGCGATGGTGTCCAGGAAGGTGTTTTGAGGGGCCAGCAGCCCTCTCATCACCGGCATCCTGCTCCGGGTCGACTGGGTCCTCCTGCCTCGGCGCCCTGGAGCAGCGCTTGACTCCTGCTCGGATCCGAAACTAGGCAGGAAGCGAGAGGTGCCCGGTGCGCATCCCAGCCCCTGGAGAAGCGCACCGATCCGAGATACGCGCGGTGGCTCCACCTTGACACCGCGGGGGTTGTGATCATAATCAACTCAGCGGAGAGCGAGTAGTAACCGTGAGGACGCACCTGTGCACCATCCAACGGGGAGAAGCCAAATTAAAACCGCTGGGTGCTCGCGAGAGAGAGCGCGCGAGGGGGAAGGATGGATAGACTGCAAGTTTGGTGCTGATGGTGCGTGGAGTGAATCTTATAGGAGCGAGCTCCTCCTCGCCCCCCCCCCTCTCTCTCTCCACAAATGGGAGCAGATGCGGAGTCACATGACGCCTTTCTGGCCGAGCTGCGGTCCTGTTTCAAAGTGGAGGTGGGAGACAACAAAGGGAGGCCGTTCAATGCGCCACCGACCCGAAGGGTTCAGCTGTGAAGCCCACGTGAAACAGAACATTCAGCCATTTGTAGTTTTCTCTTCTGCGTCAGCATTTTCCACAATAATCCATAATAATCGACATGTTTGAGTTGAGAGTTTGCGAAATGCAGGAACCTGCTGTGATGAGCCGGTTTGCTTCGATTCTCTCGTGGCTCGAAGCGGCTGGAGACCAACCTGTGCTCGCTGCACAGCGACGTGGCGCCACCTCGTGGCTCCGCGGCGCAGGTTCGCCGCTGACAGGAATAAAACGATTAAAAAAACTAAATGGTTTGGTGTTTTCTTATCCATCGCGTCGTCCTGACATCTGCAGTCAAGCTTGGGAATCGCAGCTAAATCTGATTCAGCCGAATACCTGAGCTTTTCCAAAACTGTTCTTGGCTTCAGAGCAGTGTCAGGCCGAGCGGCCGCATTTCTGAGGTACATGTTTCATTGGGCTTAGTCCGGCATCGTTAAACCGCGGCGGCACCTCTTCCTCGTGTTGTAGTAACTAGGCCACGCAACAAGCTGGTCGTCCTGCGGACGGAAGGCCTGCGAGGCAGCTCACCTGCTCAGGTTAACAGACGGACTCCAGCAGGCTGAGGGTCGATATCCAAGTCTCCTCTGCTTCCTCCGGCTGGTGAACAAGACTCCGAACGTTTCCCTCTTGGTCATCACTGGTTCCCATCTCACCTTGTGACACACAATCAGCCAGAACGCAGCTTCATCAGCGGCCCGGCTGTCGGCCATCTTTCCACTTCCTGGTTCCTGCTTCACCTTTTTCAAATTTCAAAAAAAAAGTTTTGTCTTCTTTCTCTCTGTACTTTTCTCTCGATACCTTGACGACTCCTTTTGTCCGAACCAAAGTTGATTCTCCAGTTGCCACTGCTGTAACAAACTGTGATTGGTCATAACAACAGAGATGGACGTTACCATCTGCATCCTGCAAGTCTGGAGCGAGTCCAACTGCGTTTGATGGATCCAGCGTAGCCGCACTGACCATTCCAGCCTGAACAGGATCTGTGAGCAGGACTTCAGAGCAGGGTCAACGCGGCCTGTTGGCGTGATCTGCTGCGCTGCCAGGAGATGGCGCTGCTGCACCAGCGTTTCCAGGACAGAGCTCAACTAGAGCAGAGCATGAACGTTTGTATGCAGAGACTCGCCGGAGTTGGGAGTGAGAACTGTTGCGTTGTCCCAGTCCCCTGCATGACGCTTCCTTCCGTCCTGCCCGCCAGCAGACGTAGGCCTGTGTCAGCTCTGGACACAGTTACACACTGGGATTAAAAGCTTGGATGCTGAGGATTCGCATGTGGCCTAAACATGACCTTTGACCTCCAACAAAACATTTTACCACAGTCCTGGTGTAATTCAGAAATAGAAAATGTTTTCCTTTGTGGCTGACACACAGGAAATCAAAGCAGCCAATAAAAACAGTAAAGTACGCGTCCACACCTCGGACCAGTCAACCTGAGTCACGGCTCCACCCTCACGTCCTGTAACGACTACGAGGCCGAGCTTCGTGTTCCTGTCAGGAGAAGAAAGGAAGGAGGGGCGACGATGTCAGCCTGACGCTGGGCTGTGTTTGATTCATGGCAGAGTGTATGAACTCACACACACACACACCCTCCTCCGAAGCCGTCTCTGACCTTGTCACCTTCGTTTGAGTGTGTTCCTGTTTGCATTTTGTCTGGGTCCTGTGTTCTGCACACATCCAGGTTATCATCACACAGAAGCCACGTCCAGCTTCTCCACACAAGCTGAAACGATCCCTTGTCCGTATTCAGACATCCTGACATTCTGAAATGCTCAGGTCTAAGAGGTGAAGACGAACACGGGTAAAACAAGCTGAGACCTGTAGAGACAACAAGGAAAACACGGCGTGTAAGACCTGGCTAACGAACCTGCTGCAGCCTGTCAGCTGTCAAACCCATGGATGCGTTAAAGGCCAAACGTGTGATGACGCTAGCGAACGAGCCCGAACAGATGTTTTGCTCTAACCTGGTCAAACTAAGGAGACGTTTATAGATCCGTGTCTTGGAGTCTGAGCTGACTGACCAGCCTAAGCAAACATTAGCATATTGTGCGGAGCAGCTGCCTCCGGCCGTTATGTTCAGCTGACTGAACTGACTGAAGCACATGAATTTAGCCCAGACTTCCCCAGGAACATGATGCTTCAGGCCACAGCGGTTACCCGACAGGTCAAAGGTCACCCGTCCTCAAACATGGTGGTAACAGCCAGGTTTACAGTAGCTCCACCTCATCTGTTTCCACCGTTCGCCCTGTTGATGGCCACACGGTTGTGTCTCTCCTCGGTAAATCATCTTTGAGCTTGTGTCTGGTCAGAGCGACGCCCTCCCTTGTTTTCCTCCTCCCCAGCGCTGAGGTTAAAGCAGTGGGACACTAATTGTGAACAGCCCCCTGCCGAGTTACAGGAACTGCTGAATTTCTTTGCAATGCTCCTCCCCCTCACCAGTGGGTCAAAGGTCACAGCAGGTCCTGAACTCCTGTTAGGAGAGCTAATATTGGTCCCTTAGCGTCCTCGCTGGCTGAAATGTGACCTTGTGATACTTTTGGCTTGGACAGAGTCTCAGCTCCATAAACAACAAAATAAAAGTCTAACATACAAGGTTAGAAATGAGCCAGTAGGTCGGACTGCTCTGCAGCGTCTGTTGATGATGACGTCCCACTGAGTTCATGCTGAGTTCACTCCTCCTGCACCTCTCACCTTTCATCCCTGTTTTTAAATCTACCTGCTGGTTCTGAATTCGAGCCCCCGCGGCGACAGACCAGGTGCCTGTGGGCTGTGTGGTCTTCAGCCCGTCTGTCCTCCGTGAGCATTTTCTGCTCTACTTCCACCTCTCCCCCCTGCAGGGCACAAACAACCCTGGCAACAAGCGGCAGCGGCGAGCGGCGACTGGATGGCTGCGTGTGTGACTCCACGGCGAGCGGCTCCTGTGATTGGCCGACGCGGCAAAGACAGATAAACTGTCGAGCTCCCAAGCTAAGCAGGTCTGCGAAGCCTTGGTGGCGCTTCTTCACCAGCACAGGAAATTCCTGCTTCAGGTTCCTGCCTTTGAACACCCACCTCCCGCTTTGAACTTTCCCGTCTTCCGAGCGCTGAAATAATCCAATTAGCTTCAGCAGTTGTGACGCCTGAACAGGAGCCGCCCAGGACTCTCACGCTGAGCTGTGGTTGGGAGCTGCCGGCCTCTGCGCCTGGTCTCCCGTGTCACACGAGGCTGGAAGAACAAATGGATGTGATGGTTCACCTGCTTCCTGCTCTGCTCAGCGTCTGATTTCCTTCACACAAGGGTTCATGAAATCACAGGACTCTTCAAATGAATAATAATAAATAAGTCATCAATCTTGAGAGATGCTTCTTGAATGAAACTTATAAGGAGGGTTGACTGGCCTCATGCTGCAGCTTCTTATCCTCCAGATCAGTCTAATCAATCCAAGAACAGCAGAACTGGGGCACGAAGTCAAGGACACTGAGCTGCTTCTGAATCTGAATGAGCACTGAAGAGGTTCAACTGCGACGAGATCCTGATCGATGGCGACGTGTCATGTCCCCTGGACTGAACCGTCTCTGCCTCAGAGATCAAAAGATCTTTGAATTCACTGAAGCTGAATCCCTCACAGGTTGAGACAGTGAGTGATGCTGAGTGCAGCTCCCTGAAAGCAAGAAGCTCACAGGTTCACTGGGTTCACAAGCCAGCGCCAAGATTCAGGAGCCGAGGGGAGGACTGGTGCAGGTACAGCAACGAACGAACAGACGTTCCTCTTCTAAAATCCACTTCATTTCACAGCGACAGCAGGTCATTTGGGTCGTGTGAGAGATTTGTCACAAACGCTGTGACAAGATATAATTGGTGGAGCCAAGCAGAGTCAGGAGAGTCCGACCCGGTGCCGGTGGAGCCAACGCTTTGATTCACGAAGCGTTAGCAGGCGAGGAAATGAACATAATCTCCTTGTAAAGTGAATCACATTCATATAGATTTAAAAAAAGCTTCAAAAACAATAATCCTCTTAATGCAACATCGCGTTATTTTTAATCACAGCCTTCCAGGGGGAAATATTTGAAATCACAAAAACACTTGGCGAGCTGGAACAGATGAGCTGCTCTTCCAGATGTGTCCCAGTAAACGTTCAGACCATCAGCAGAAGGTGTCAAACAGCTGACCTGCATCTAAGCCCGTTGGCTGAGCAGACTGTCTTCATGTCAGCACAGCTTAGTTCAGGTCTCAGTTCTAGTCTAAATGAAAGGGCGAACCGCGAGGCCTTCAGCGTCTCGGCTGAACTCTGGGCTCTTCCGTCTTCATCTGCCAGGTCAACAGATCCGTGTGACCAGTTTGATTTATTTGTTCCCATACTTTCATTCTTTCTCGTTTTATGCCTTAAATATTAAAACTAGAATAATACGAACATATGTACAGATATAAACAATACTATACTGCACTTGCTTTACAGATACCCAGCATGCAACTGGCCTGATACAAACTGATGAGTTGTCCCACACTGTTTGACGAACGTTGAATGTGCATTAACGTGTGACACGGGACGGACAACCCGCCTGATGAGCGTCACAGCGACACACAGGCACGTGGACGCTTCCCTGGTCCACATGTCTCGCCGATGTGAGAAGCCGTCGAATAACTGGCATCGATGTTTTCTAACAGAGCGCAGATCAGAGCCAGGCAGCTCGTTACTGGGTCGGTCAATTCACGGAGCCACGTACGGATCCATCGTCTGTCACAGCCAGCATTAAAACATGATCATTAACCCGAGCAACCGTTGACGTTACTGTGAGCCTCAGGTTGAAAACTCCAGCATCTCATGTAGATACACAAATGCACAAATACACAAAGTCACTGTGTGCAAATCACTGACGTTCTGTCTCAGTTTGTATGTGAGTGCATTAAAACAAGACTCTACTTCAACCGCGTTAGCGACTCGCCTAAAGGAAGAACCTCATTAGTGATGGAGATGCTAATAAAGCTGGCAGGAGGCGGCCGAGACGCACTCGCCTCGTCTGGACTGGTTCGCTCCACGTCACAGCAGCTTCGGCCTTAATGAGGCGCTTTGAATGAACGATTCCCGTTTTCCCCGTTTAGTGCAGCACACGCGAGCTGCAGATGTTTTCACAGATGTTTTATCTCCTCAGTTCAGTTCAGTCTCACCGTCGCCTGAACAGTGACGTCTACAGATGGCAGAGCTCAAAACACTGATGTGATGAAGAGTCAGCGACAACCAAATCTACCACAGTTCATCCTGAGGGGAACGTGAATGTCCGAGACAGTTGATCCAGTAATTGAGGAGACATTTCAATAAAACTCATTTATGTCCCAAATATAATTCCCCAAGTCTCCAAGGTTAATCCTCAGAGGACCATGAAGGTACTTTTTCAAACTATCTGCAAGATACTGGAACACTGCGCAGGTTTGGCCTCCTGGTGGCGCTAGATGAAAGGGGACCATGAAAACCAGTAGGAGTGAAGGAGTCTTTGTTACTGGGAATGCAAACACAACCAGGGAAACCAAGTCTTCACACGTCAACACGAGAGACATAAACCAAGAACAAACCTCCGACCGGTTGCGTTACATCAGAGCCTTAGCTGCTGAATGGGACCACATTCCTGTACTCGGACAGATTCTCCTCCCCGCTTGATGTTCGCCCATAAATAAATCAGCCTGGGAGGTTAATCTGACCGACTAACACCAGCTGGTGCAGATGAACCTTCTCTGCACGATGAAGGACTTTGTTGTTGAAGCTGCTGCGTCCCGCTCATTCAGGTTTATGCTGCTCCAAACAGACCCTGGGGCTTCCACACAGGGAATACACAAGAAACAGCAAGGCAGCGCTCACACACTCGCGCCTCCTGCAGCGCACTAAGAGATAAAGCTTAGTGGAAAGACATTCCCTCTGTGCCATGCAGATTTGCAGCCGGGGTTTAAATCTTGCCGCTTGGATGTTTACTGTATCTGCACTGCTGACAGACAGTGTTCCGTAAAATCGGCATCTTCTGTTGGATTAAGGGGCTGTTGGGTGACCGGACGTGGTTGCCTGGCAACCGACGATGGGAGGGTGGCGTGTTCGCTGGGGAGAAGCCAGCGTGTTTGGGTGGAGAGCGGAGATGGAGTGAGAGAGGGAAGGGAGATCCTCAGTCCTGATGGAGTCCAGGAGAATCTCAGATCAGAGGCACAGACGCAATATTTCACACTGGAGCTTATTTTCTCTTACTTAATGTATTAAGAGACACTTTTAACGCGTGGCCTCATTATATGCAGTGAAGGCCTGTTGTCAGGCTGTGGAGCCCTTGAGTTGCAAACAGGCTGATGTTGACTTACTGCACATGGTTGTAAAAATTCTACTGAAGCTGCAAGTACTAATACAAATATTTATAGCGAAGGAGTGCCCTCGTGTGTAATCAGCAGAAAATAGGATTGTACCATAAAATACTGAGGTAAAAAGTTTGGATGTACTTTGAGGTAATCGATTCACTGCAGCAACTTCTCTGCTCTCAGTTCGAATCGGTGCCACGTTATGAGGTTTTACTGCTGCAGCTCGTCTTCCCCCTTAAAGTTGCTCCCACGAGTCACACTTCAGTCTTTATTGGCACTAAAGCCGCTGCTCTAATCAAGGCAAAACAAAGCGAAGTTAATGGAACAGCAGGGAACAACAGAGCCGGCCCACGGGAGGCCCGGGCATTGTTGTGCTAACAGAGGATGTAGGACAGCATTAGCCAGCTTATGTAGGAACCCCCACCGTGTTCATCGCCCTGCAGCAAACACACCCAGGCCTCCATCCAGCTGCAGTTGGGGGTGGGGTGGAGCTGAATGCATTCAAGGTATGTGGGAAACCCGAGCACTTAGAACCCCCGCTGAAGCTGTGACGAGAAAAGAGCAGGCAGCAGAGGGACACACAGCAGTGCTGGCGACCGAGAGCTCGCCTGTAAGAAATAACAACAACCACGGTGAGACAGACCAGAAGAGACCAGGCGAGTGATTCTGCTGGGCCTTAATTCTCAGACGACACCATTCAACTGATGATAGACCTTCACAACGATCACAAATGTCTGCACTAAATCACCCGACAGCTGCCGAGCCGAGCTCTCTGAAGGTGTCAGCTTCCTTCTGTTAAACCGACGCTGGTGTTTATGCAGTAGGTTCATGTTGTATGAGAGCAAAGTCTGGGCCAGGACGGGTGAGACTGCTCAGAGAAGCCCCTCACGGCCGACACCGGTTCTGATACTGTTCTTAACTCGCCACACGTCTGAAACGACGAATAACAACACCCTCCTTCTCATACCTGAGAGCTATTCAGACTCAGCTTGATGCAGCTGGTTCTGGCACACGAGTCCCGTGTTTGCACACCTGGGGAGAGATAAACATGTAGAAACAAGCCCAGTGACTCGCTTCACGCGTTGGTCGAGACACAGCCCAAGAATCTCACCGACTCTGAAGCCGAATGAAATAAAGCAAAGCAGGAAGCTTAACGTAAACAGATTCAGATTATTAATGTTCCCACCAACTCTGCTGCAGGAATCTTCTGTCAAAGGAACTGACTGGAACCATGGTCAGTCATATGTAAAATGGCCTCATTCAGTCAATAACCACGCGCCACCTCATTCAGAAAGGAAGGCGCCTGCATCCGTCCATACGTTCCACGTCACCCATGTGTGTTTTATTCTCTGTACAGATCAGTCAACACAGCTCTTCATGTTCGACACAGTCCCAGCAGCCAAGTGTTGGGATTTCCAGCCCCGCAGCTGTTCTGTGTCCCCGGGAGGCTGCAGAGTTTGGAAGGAAATCAAACCTCACTGCCCGTGATTCATTTAACACCAGATCCTCCCCCAGCCCCGTCGCTGCTTTCGTCTCTTCCCTTGCCATCAACCTCTTGACCTCCGTCTCCAGTCGACCCCTTTCCCTGCTCGCTCTCTGTGTAATTGACTGGTTTTAAGTTACCGCGGTTACATCCACGTCCCTCGTCCTGTTTGGATCAGATCGTGTTCGCTGTCTGGCGTTTTATTGGCTGGAATACGTGATCGCTCTTTACCGAGCAGTTACGAGTGATTACACACAAACAGAAGAACACGATCATTTCAGTTGAAGACAAAACGTGAACGCGTGCATCCTGATAGAGATGGAGTTAAAGAGTAACGCATACATGTACTGGTCCAAGTACCTGGAAGTGACCAGTCTAAATGAACTTCGGTCTTGTTTGACCTGATATTTGACCAGGCTCTATTTGCTAAATGAGGTCTGGGAGTCGCTGATCACTTTAACCCATATCCCAGGAAGAGACTTCCAGCTGATAGGATCTGCCGTTTACAGGCTAAGCTTCCTGTCTCACACGCTGCCTTGGTCACACACAGCGTAAAGCTTCACATGCACAGGATGAAACAGTCCTGCTTGTGTGTGGAATATGAATGTGGCGTCTGGGACAGCGGAGATGGCCTCAGCGGACCAGATGTGCGACAGAAGACGAGGGCCGGCGGCGCTAAGAGCTTCTCTTTTTCATCTTGCTGCTCTGTTCGCTGCTCAGCCCAACACTGATCACACAGACGGTCTGAGCCTGATCCGTGGATCCGAGAGGGAAAGTACCAGCAGCAGCGTCCACGACTGAGTCACGTTCCACACTCAACCCAGCAGATGCTTCACATTTCAGTGTTTCAGGTCATGTCGATGTCCAAACCTTGATTTGCCACGTTTCTTTTCTTAGCGTTTCTTATTTTGACAGGTAAATCTATTGCCGGCCTCATTTCACGCGTCTAACCTTACAGCTTCAGTTTGCCAGCCCGCGGCAGATCTATTTCAGCCATCGACAGGATTCTTGCAGCGGCGTCTTTATTTCAGGCTGACATCAGATACCATTATGGCTGAGGTCCGGGGCTTCGCATGCTGCTATCTTTAGGATGAGAGAAATATTTCATGCATGTGAAGCACGGTGAGCGTCTCTGGCCTCCAAAACATGTGCACGTCCCTTCTGCCACGCAAATCAAAACGTCAGACGGCAGCTGTCAAACCGCACCCTGGAGGAAGGTGCTGAGGCTGGGATGACCCTGGAGGAAGGTGCTGAGGCTGGGATGACCCTGGAGGAAGGTGCTGAGGCTGGGATGACCCTGGAGTCCCGTGCCAGTCTGGGTTTCATCATTTCCGGGATGAGATGCAGGCTAGTCCTGGATTAGGAATTAGAGCGGTCGGATCTCCGTTATCCTGTCTATGATAAGCCACAGCATTTCAGAGCAGCAGAGTCTAAGCAGGTCAAGTATTAGAGCCTTTAAGTTTATGAGTAAGTGCTTATCACAAGGGGACGAGACTGTGGTTCCCTCTGATGAGTTCTGCCTCTGTCCGTCTCTGGGGGCTCTTCCAGGTTTTTAAGCCTTGTTGGCAGCAGATTTACCCTGGAACAAGCGCAAGTGGACTTTTCGTTAAGCCTGTTACTCTCTTCAAAGTCGTCAGTCCATGGAGAAATGTGTCCACATGCAGCAGTGTAAAATTAAAACCATGTACAATTTTACAATAGACGAGCGTTTTCTGTATCTCAGTTTACATCCTGACATCAAATCAGTTTGTGAAGTACATTTATGTTTTTTGTAAACTTAAACTTCACCAGAACCCACTGCTACTGTGTGAGCGCTGAACACGACAGCGTCCAAACCAACTAAAACCTGGTTCATTCAGCTCAGTCTGGCTCCATTTTAGTGAGTTTAAGTGAATGTAAATAACACGTGTGTCTGCAGGAAAACCGCCCAACTGACAGCAGCAGCAGCTTCATCTTTAGAGGTGAGAGCGTCACAGTCGATGTCGCCTGCTTGTCGCTGCCAGGTTCTGAATGATTAGGAAATCATGATTAAGTCAGAGAGAAAGGAGGTAAAACCCGTGTGAATTCCCCATAGCTGAAATTCTCGGGTAGAACATCCAGCTGATCATCTGAAAATGCTCCGTCGTACCAGTAAAAGTGAGAAAACTGCTGATACGTTGCAGCTGTTGCAGAAATACCAGAAGCGTTTGTTTGAAAGAGCGTCAGTCTGTGGTTTGTTCTTCCAGTAAGTGTAAAGCAGGAAGTGATGAGCTGAGTGATTTCACAAGAACAGACCGAAGTTTCCTTTAACGCCACTGATCTGTGTCTCAGGTATGTTTCTTCGCTTCCTGGTTCTGGTCCAACGCTTTCCTCATCACACCAGGGTTGAGGCTCAGTTCAGGCCGGACAAGCTGGGACTGGTGTGTGATAATCATGTGACCACACCCTGGCAGTGGCGGCTGCAGCTCAGTCCTGCAGCACACAGCTGTTCATCAAACACCGGACAGAAATGAAAGCGAAGTCTTTGCATCTGTCGCTAAATCTGATTACGTTGCGTCGAAACCGGCATAAAGGAAACGGCTTCGTGACCTGCCTCGCTTTGATTGGCTCTGAAAACACATGACGAGGCTTTTTTCCAAGCAGATGTGCTGGCTCACGGTCTCATGCCATGAAGTCATTCAAGGCCGAGATCTGTTTGTTCACTGTGGTTAGTCAGAGACCAGACGGCTAAACAGCCTCTAACTCATCAGTGTTTCATGTAATACTGTGACACCACTTTGCTTCAGCTGCAGGACGGTCGAAGCAGCTCCTCCATCCTCCATCTGGAGGCATCTCCTCCCTCCCTGCGAGCTCTGACCCCTCCGCAGGCGCAGCACAAAGGCCGGGGGGCTCCCTTATCTCAGACCTGGGCCTGAATAGCAAAGCTTCCCTGGGAAACCTCCACTCCAGTGGGGAGGAACAACAGCTTCATTGTGCCGTCGCACCTCCCCCGTTCAACCTGCTCCTCATCGTGTCAGGCCTGCAGGGACCACTGCCGCTGCCATTCTTTGCCCGTTCCATCCTCTGAGACGCGGCTTTGAAAACTCTCCATCTTCCCTCTGTGCTGGGTTCAGACGGTTCCACTGTGAACCACCAGCGACGCTGCCGTTGCTTTTCCTCCGTGTTCTCGTTTGGGACACAAAGGCAGCTCCACCTGTCCCACTGCATGCACTGGCTTATTCTGGAGTGTTTGTTCAGCAGTCTGCTGTAACATTAGCTGCCCCACATTTAACCAAACCCAGTTCTCAGTTAGAAAACTCAGAGGCTGGATGCACGAAGCAGAACCTGACCTGGAAACAGAGGCTGGGTTGGCTTCAGCCCCAGTGATCTGGTTAAGAGGAAGCTCAGAGCGAACACAGTAAAATCAAATTCAGACTGAAATTCGTGTTATGATCCTAAACACGTCCGGTGACACTTTTGATTGTTTTGACGGCATCAGCTGTTTCTGGGGCCTTTTCCTGAGCCGCGTGGTGACCGTGTGTCATCACTAGTGTGTTAGTAGCATCGTCTCGTCCGTGGCTTCATGTCATATTTAGCTCATACAGACTTTGCCCATTTGGGTCAGTGCTGTCACGGCGCTGGAGCACTTCTCCTGGAGGCTTTTTACTCTCCAGCTGCAGGTCCAAAGCGACTCAGAGGCTGGACTGTCCATTTACCTGATGGCTGCTGGTTGCACTCCATCCTTAACGGAGCGTGACATCAAGTGCATTAGAGTTTCAGCTGAGAGCAGAGGTGAAGAAAGGCCCTGGAACTATTTTGGGTTTTACACTAACATTGGAGGGAAGTGTTTCGCTCGCTTGCAGCAGGCCATGATAAGAGCAGGCTTCTCTGTGTTTGAGCCTGCAGCAGCCATCAACGGCTTCATTTGGAGAAACCTCAACATTCTATGAACATAAAATGTAAACTTTTTATGGTGCTTGTTTCTTGTTAGCTCACTCCTGATGCTGAGACTGTGAGAAAAGACCAGACAAGAACAGGATTCCTCCATTTAAGCATCTCACGCCCACGTTTGAATGTCAGCTCGCAGTCGGCCGGAAGGCTTAGAAGGGATCCTGCTGAAATGTCTCTGTGACTCCTGCAGAGAGCATCTCATTGTGTAGTTTAGACAAGCAAGCGCGGCGTCGGGATCCTTCACCGAACAGCCTCAACAAGATGAAGTAGCTCTGATTGTTGATACCATCCTCCTCTGTTCATGTTGTTTTAGCTTGAGGAAACTCTGGGCCAGTATAACACGTCTCAGTCGTTCTGGTCGATAGATGCAGCAGCAGTGATCTCACCCCACATGACGTGGATGAGATCATGCCTGTGTCTCTTAGTGGACTCTCTGGAGGATGGAGGCGGCTTCAGTTACATAGTTAACTGATTCAACTGTGCTTTAAAATCATCAATCATTAAAGCCTTGGGTTCGTCCTCTTGGGAGAAGAATTGATTTAAAACATTTCATCACCCTGATCAAAGACTAAAGTAAACCCTGTTGAAGAATCAGTGCTAATTATTAAGTATTAATTCAAGATATAATAAAAGACACAGTGTAATAAACTATATTTGTCAGGTCATTATTTCTGAAAAAGGCCACACATGTATTACTCTTCACTTCAACAAGTCAGAGTTTAGCGTAAAAGAGGCAGCGAACTCTGAGGCGAGTTTAGTTACACAATGATCAACAAAGCAGCAAAGACAAGAGCTTTTCTTCCTCGTATTGTCCATCTCTGTGGTGTTTGAATGCGGGGGGTTGGTGGTGTAGCATTCCTCCGTCCCTGAAAGCACCGAGCAGACACAGACAGCTGGACGGGAACCAGCTGACCGTTGCTATGTCAACGCTTTTCTTTGCCTTCACCTAAAACAACTGATGTGAAGTCACAATGTGAGCTCGGGTCTGTTTTGGCTGTTTGCAGTTCATATCCAACAGGCTGATGCAGCCTGTGTGTGTGGCAGGTTGTGTTGTTGGGGTCGGTCTCGCTGATTTCAGTGTGGGAACGTGTTGATGAAGCAGCCGCGTGCGGGACCATGTATCCGGTTCTTGCTGTCAGATTAGGTTTGTGCTGAGAACCCGTCTTGTCCCGTGTTCTGGATTTACTGCATCATCTTTCATTGCCTCACACGAAACAGCCAACCAACCAGCCCCACCCCCTGCTGTGTCTGTCCTAATGGAGCCTAATGGAGCCCAAAGCAAGAAGTGCTGCCAACCCCCACACTCAGTTTTCTGGTTTCCTGTCATTCGTCTGGCAAACGCTCAGTTTATGGTAATAAGCTCAAGACAAGTGACCACGCACACACGCGAGGAATCAGCTCGTCCTCGCGGGTCGCCGGGAAGGTGATAATGACTTTTTGACATCACTGGCGAGGTGCGAAGCTTGGATTCACACATTTGAATGCTTTGTGCTTTCCCTCCTCCAAGTGCCAGCTCTCCGCATGCAACGCGTTGCCATGGCAACGACCTAAACTGTCAGCATAGAGACAAAGACTGAAATGAGATTAGGGAAACGGCACAGAAGCCAGTCAGTGAGCACGTGCAGGAGAAGTTGGAATATTTATTATTTCAAACATCTGACGCGAGCGTGAGGAAATCAGAATGTGCTCATCATCGCTCCGCCTGCAGTCGCACGAAACGCACGAAGCCAAGCATCAGCTGTTCAGCAGGCGCCAGTGAATAAAGGTGAAGGTTTCACATGCAGCTGCCCACAAACTAATTATGATCGTACAGTTTGAGGCTTCTGTTGTCAGCCGTGCCTTGTTTTGCTCCAGCTCAGAGACAGAGCCTCGGTTGACTCGGCTTCCATAGCTGCTGTTCACCTCTAGACGCCGATCACAAACATGTGTTTAATTTGTCCTGCGACCTGCCACTGAATGAATGTGGTTGCTTTTCTCTTTGATTCTGTTCCTTGGCCACATGAGATGCCGCTGCGCTGCTAACGAGCCTCCCCTCCCACTCGCCGCCTTCAAGCATTTTAATGAAATTAAGTTCAAAACAACCCGCTCGTTTGACTTTTAAGCCGTTCCAGCTCCACGTGTTACATAAGAGAGGGACGCGATCACGCCAGCTGCAACTGAACCGGCTCCTTTTGCTGCGTTTCATTAAGTCAATTACAAGCTGCTGACATTTCAGGGATTTGACGAGAGAGGACGGAGCTTTTTGAAGAGCACATGGAAACCGTTCTGGTGCTTGTTCGGTGAAATCGCCAATTAGTCCGAACACTTTGTAGTTAATGTTCAAAGGGGGAGCAGAGAACTGTTCACGCTGCTGACGGTTGATGTTCGACGCTCCTCCGGAGGCTCAAACACAAGCCCCAGTCTGCTAGAGGCAGTAAAAGTCAGTTTGTGTTTGCTCTGCCCAGCTGGGCCCCCGTGTGCTGTGACCTTTGACCTCCCCCCTCCCCCACTACAGCCAACAGAGAAGTCCACAGTATCAAAGCCTCCCCCTCCAATGAAGACTCAGCTGCAACTTCCGTCTCTTCCAGGAATCTTAACACGTATCAGCTCCTGTGAACAGAAATGATTTACCTTCTGCAACCGCTGAAGATAACGTTCAATAATTTAGAAGTTCAGACTCAGCTCTGAATGAACTGATTTTAAGGGATTTTGTCTGGTGAACTAGTCTCTGTGTGTGGAGCAGAGAATCACAGCTGTGTTTAGGTTGAGGGTCTGGACACCGAGGCACGAACATCGTTCTGACTAAAAGATGCCAACCAAGTGATTGTCCACATGTGGAGCAGCTTCAGAATTTGAAGGACGGCCGTCAGAGGAGCCGGAGAGAGATGAGGAAACAGAGACAGGAGATTCTCTGAGACACGATGAGATGATGGTGAAGCTGTAACGAGGCAAAGCTGCCGACACAGCGTGAGAGGAGCTGAAACCTGCACAGGCATCAAAGTGTTTGAACAGCTGGGCCACAGAGACATGATGAGTCCTCCTGGTTTGTCAGACACCTTCATGGAGAAGCTCTGTTTTCTAGCTGTTTCACTCACTCCTTGGCTTTTTTGACATAAAGAGGCCACAGTGTGAAGCTGCAGCCACAACACACGCGTCTGATTTAGGTGAAGTCCTGAGTCGGCGTCTTTGTCTAAAACGGATCCAGATGGAAATGAAAGTCAGATTTAGAGTGTGTTGCCTCGCGGGTCTGAGTTCTGGCTGTTTTGCTTTCTGCCATAAAAGCGGAATGATTAACCCAGAGACGCGTCAGCAGGACAGAAATGCAGGCACATTATCATCCATTCATTATTCCCATATCAAAGGCTGGTTTGTTGTTTTATCTGCAGGAGACGAGCGAACAGTAAAGTAGTTCGTCCAAGCTCGTCCCGTGAGACCAACCAACCCTGTAGATGAACACGTGCAGGATGCAGGTGAAACCGAGGCCTTGAGAACGAGCTGCAAAGCTGCCGTAAGTGAGATCAGGCAAAACAGAACAAACAGCCGTAACAACGACACGAGTCTCAGGGAAGCTGCAGGATGACAGAGACGCTGAGAGAGCGGTTTCCCCTGGAAGAAGGAAGCCCTGCTGTGAGTGAGCTGGGCAACGCTGGGCAGGGAAGCTGGAGGAGCAAACCTTCATCTGCCCTCTGTGACCTCAAAGCTGACTTATTCATAGGTCAATGCAAAGCTGAAGTCTTCAGCCAGTTATGAAGGATCCAGAGTCTCTGTATAAATCAGGTTGTTTTTTCATTGCAGATGTGTGTGAAACGCCAGGTTGCCTCATCAGCTCTACTGGAAGGACTTTGACACCAGTCTGATGCCACTTCCCTCTTCTCACCTCGTGTCAGATTGAATATACTGTTTTCATAGAAGGGGTTTTTTCAGGTCTCAATGAACAAAGGAAACTTGATCCTGGTTTCAGTCCCTGGGCAAAAAAGGACCTTCCAGAGTTTCAGGAACTTAATAGGTGGAGAGTCCAGAACTGTGCATACAACAAATGAATGGGAGTACTTTTATTGTCACTGGTCACATATACATGCTACATGAAACTGGTTCTCTGCATTTAAGCTGGGAGCGAGTGCAGCCACCAGCCCGACGCTCGACCCCGGACCTCAAACTATTCCAGCAGGTTCTCTCTGGTTTAACTACGACCTGAACATTCGTCCCTGCAGCTCGTTAGACGTGAAGTCCTCCGGTGTGTTCGGCTCCGTGACGCTGTCTGGGTGTCTACTGTCACCAGAGCTTCCACTGCGTGGAAGTCATGCTTTCAGCCCGTGGTGTTCTGCTGCCGTGGACGTGTGAGGCTCCCCGTGGCCATGCTGGGCCTCTGTACCCTGCAGGTGATGGATGCCTGCTGGCACTGAGCTGCTCCCTGGCTATGCGCAGCCTGACAGGCCTCCTTTGTCACCCAATGAAATGCATAATTCATCTACACTTTACTAGGCAGGACGTGAAAGGAATGAACTGCCTTCCTCTCTGTTTGTGTTTGTGTGTGTGGCACCGAAGGAAGACTAATCCCAGCGCCAAGATAAATGGTCTGGACTGGTGGTGTCGCTGTGTGGAGGAGCCCGTGTGTCCCTGAACGCCTCGTCTCCATATAGAGGCATTTTTCTGCGCTCAGACTAAACTGCAGCAGCAGCAGGACGACACATTCATCAGACGGCTGCTGAACACAGGAGTGAAACGCACACAAGCTGCTGTCTCTCACTCCCTGTCCTCTGCTCAGGTCTGTAGCGAAACACAATAACCCATATTACAGCTTCTACTGACGCAGTCAACAACACGGGAGCTTCTAGCTTCTAGCAGACAGTGTTCGATGCCCGAGGTCGGACGCGTGTCTGACACGCCGGGCTGGTTGCTGGTACCGTGCCCTTCTGGAAGGCCGAGCTTATCGACAGCAGCTTCCTCTGCTGCTGTTCAGGATTGTGGAGACGACTGTGACACATACAGATTAGAGAGGCAGAACAATAAGAGCGTGACCTATATTTGCCGGGGACATGAGGACAATGCTCGTCTTATCAACCCTCCGAGCACAATAACAACAGGGAAGAGCAGCTTCGTGGGATGAACGTCTTGGACGGGCGCCGGCGGCTGTTCAGGACACCGTGGCCTTGGACTCACGTCTCACAAATACGCAGTGTACATTCATCTCCACACCTGTGTCGCCACACTTTGATTAGCTGGGGATGACTTTTCCAAACATCACGTGTTTCTGCTTTTTTCATGAATTGCTTCTTACCACGTAACTTTACCACGAGACTAGAAGGTTTTAAAGGCAAAAGTCTGTGCGGGTTCAATGTGCACAGAATCCACACACTAATACTGGGAGCAGGCCGTAGTTCTACAACGACTCAAATTAAGCAAAACCATGTCTACCGGAAAAAAACAACTAACTGCATCGACACCGGCGCCAGGATGTGGAACAGCTGAACTTTAAGGTGCTTCATCTGCTCCAGGCTACAAATAAGCAGCGTTTTCTGTGACTGTACTGATGAGTCAGCTAAGACGTTCTGCTATGGGATGTTTGAATGAATGTTGCAAGACCGGTGAAACTTTATAGACTTAGACACGAACAAGCAGAGATTCCAGCGCTGCAGATCGTAGCAACAGGAGATGTGTCCGCGTCAAAAGTCTTTTGTTTGTTGGGCCCAGTTACGTTACAGTAAAACCACGTTAACTGACGGGAAGCGACCACTTCAGGTGAGACGGGCAGGAAACGCAGAGGAAGCAGAGCTGGCTGCGCAGGTTGACGACTTTTCCAGCGTCAGCTTATTATGTTTTAATTTCTGCAGCGATTGAAGCAGCACAAAGACACGCTGCTCTGTAATCAGCAGTTTGTTTTGCTCCAGCAGACAGCTTTGTTCTCTCTAAGTAGATAATTGGAGAGCGGAGGGAGACGCCAACAGAGACCAGAGGAGAGACAGGAAGGGACTGGAGACAGACATGAAGTGCTGCAGCAGAAGGCTGGACGCTTTCAACGATCCCCACACTGACACGAAAAGCAACGCTGGCTATCTTCACCTGCTGTATCGGTGAACCTTGATGTCGATTCAGCTCGGTCGTCTGTGCCACAGCTTTAATGACGAACCTGAAGCCCACAGGATTCTCACAACAGTAAGAGATGTAAGAGACACGTAAGGCTTCAGATTATAGTGACAGCGACACGGAGCCAGACAACTCTAGACAGAAAAACCGCTCAGTCTGCAGGCAGAGCATATTTGGAGGCTGCTGGTTTTATAGGACACTTGAGTATCTCGCTGCGCTGTGCACATGTGACCTTCAGAGTTTTTGCAGCAGCAGCTTCAGCAAGTTTAGAACTTATAAATGGGTCAAGTGGGGAAGCTCTGGTACGAAGAGGAAGGAGTCGGGCGAGTCACCTGTAATGACCTTGATCACTCACAGCTGTTCTAAACCCACCGACGCAAAGTAAACACGCACTGAAGCTGAAGATATGGTGGATAATGATTTACCGTGGCTGGAACCAAGTCAGAAATGTTTAACTCAGGAAAACTGTACCTGTGCAGATTATCACCAGGTCCGTGCAGTTTCCCTTTCACTGACTGTCTTCTCCGACTTGTTGCCGGCATAACCACAGACGCAAACAGTGGACACAAACTCCACAAAGGGAAATCTGTTAGTCTTGGATCGCAGAGGCCGGATTGAGTTGGTTCTGCTGTTGCCATAGTGATGGGCATCCCTGCGTTGACAGGGCTGTTTGTGTTCTATTCCATGTGGGGAAGCCGTCGTGTGTTTTTCTGAGCCTGCTGGCATTGACCTGGTTCTTTAAGTTTCATTTCATGGAACTATTCAAAGTTCATTTTGTTTTCTACAACTCACAGACCGTAAATACGTGAACCATGTGTCTTTGAATCACCACTTGTGGGTTTTCGTGCATGTGATTCAACAGATGATTCAGTATCGTTTAGCAAAAGCCAGACGTTGCTCCAACCAGCAGCTGAACCGACTGCTCAGGAATTAGCACGTTTGCTCATCGTGTAATGATGATCTGAAACACTGGCTCTGCTGGATTCTGATTAGTGTGATGATTGGTCTACATTAATCCTCACAGCTGGAAGTTGTGCTGTTGCCAGGCAGCGTGTTGTGCTGAATTAGAAAGTGTTAATAAAATAATCCCATTAAGAGTCTACTGCCTCAGCGTGAAACAGCCAGGACACGGAGGCTGATGCTGTGGGGAATCATCGCAGTGATCGACCGGCGTACGGCCAAACCCTCCGCAAATCATTCCTGCTACGTCCAAACGTCGCCATGCAAAGTGTGCAGTTACAATAACGTTGCCGTGATTGAGGCCACGGCTCCTTTGGTGGAGCTGATAACTCTGAAGCAAGTCAAAGCTGCTTCTGGGCTGGAACCACAGTCTAACAGTTACAGCTGGATCTGAAGAGCAACTCACAAAAGTGACCTTCGTTAGTACAGGAACAAGCACAGAATCTACTGTTACACTGCTGTGTGTGGGAAAGTGAAGGCTGCTGGTGGACGCTGTGCGACTCACGTCAACATTTCAGTCAGTCGAGCTCTGTAATGATTTAACAAACGAGCTCCTGCGTGTGTCACGTGTGACAGGAATCTGTGCTCAGACCTCTTGGATAACCTTCTGCCACTCTGCGACCTTTGACCTCCCTTTGTTCCACAACCGTGAGTGACTAGATAAAGAAATCAATCAAGTTAATGGATCACTAGTTCTTATCAGGACAGGCTGTTTGTGTCATCACACGTCCCTCGGTACCAAGTTGACATCAGCCACAAATGAACAAGTCACCAAAAACATATTTTTTACATATTTTAATATTCCAAAATACTTAAATTTTGGCTTTTAGGTACATCAACCACCCTGGTCTGTGTTAATACAGTGTTGTTCTCTATTGTTTGTTAGGAAATTAAAAGTGCAAAATAGTGGACACTCCTCCCCAGCAGGCAGAGAAAAGGCTACTTCAACGCTTCAAGGGAACAGTCAACAGTCCATAAACAGCAACAGGCCATAGCCACGTGCAAACCAGAGTTATGTTTCATAGTAGACCTCCAGGGTGGAATTAAAAACACTTTAGAGTCCGTTTAAACTGTCAGCCAGCTACAGCAGGACGCGGAGCAGCAGGGCAACAGGCCAGCCCGCCCCTCTTCCTCCGGGCTGCAGGTTCAAAGAGTCCTTCAAGTCTGTGTGTCGACGTCCTGCCGCCTCCTGTGCGTAAAGGCGCCGATCAGCAGGCGTCGCTGCGCGGAACCGCTTCAAAGTGAAGCCGTAAAACAAGAAAGCGCGTCCCGGGCGACAGTTACCGCTTCTTCTTCTGCTTCAGGGACTTCCTCCGCTTCAGTATCATCTCGTACAGTTTGTCCATGCCCTCGTGAAGCCCCTCGCCTATGATCGCGCACGCAGGCTGGATGTGGTAGGTGGTGGACGGGGTGAGTTCGTGCAGAGCCAGCTGCTTCTCGATGTCCGCCACCGGCAGAGATTTGGGCAGGTCCTGCTTGTTGGCGATCACCAGCAGCGGCGTCCCCTGGTTCTCCGCAAACTTGGTGACTTTGTGCAGTTCCGTCTTGGCCTCCTCCAGCCTGTCAACGTCCACAGAGTCCACGACGTAGATGATGCCGTCGGTGCAGCGGCTGTAGGACTTCCACAGGGGCCGCAGCTTCTCCTGGCCTCCCACGTCCCAGAAATGGCAGCTGATGCCCTTGGCGGTGCCGTTACTCAGCCTGATTTTCTCCGTGTTGAAGCCGATCGTGGGGACCGTGTTGACGAATTCGTTGAATTTGAGTCTGTAGAGGACGGTGGTTTTCCCAGCAGAGTCCAGCCCCAGCATGACGATGTGCAGAGACTGGAAGGCAGAGATGTTGGAGAAGCCGTTGCCCATTTTGGCGTAGTTGCAGTCCCGCAGCAGCCGAGCAGGGGGAACCCTCCCCGATCCGCGACCACAAGCTCTTCAGTGCTCAGATCGGCGCATCAACCGCGGGTTGAGGGTGAACGACTCGTCTCCGGTGCGCTCCGGGTGACTGGGCGCCCCGCTGTGGCCTCAGCAGCGGAGGACGCGGCGCGCCTGGCCGAGAAGCAGCGCGCGGCTCATTAGTATTCTCCTCGCGCACTCGCATCCATTTAGAAGCGGAGAAACTCCGGAGTTGAACCGCTCCCACGGGACGGAGAGGACGGTGTCAGCGCCGGACAGCGATACTCACGACCCCCTGTGTCCCGCAACCAACGCCTGTCCTTGGGAATTACGCATAAATCAGGGCGGGAACCGGGGGAATGACGTCCACGGGCGAGCCAGGGTCGTTCACCGGATCCAGTCCAACGCTGCTCTCCTCGCGGTCTCTGCAGCTGCTCTGTCGTAAGGCTGCAAAAACAAGAGCGCAAACCCGGAGGCGGCCTCGCTACGCTCCACCCCGCCGGGACCTGCGCCAACCAGGCAAACTGCACCGATCCGCTGCAACACTTCACCCGGTGCAGAACAGTAGCTGTGGTTCAAAGAAAAACACAAGCAGCATTTATGCAACTTTAATTTATGGCGGAAAATCAAGCAAACATGACTAAAACACACCTCGACGCGTGTGTGTGGTGTTGGACCTGGCGCTGTAGTAGCATAAACCGTGGACAACAGCGCCCCCTGCGGGCACCGGCGGAAAACAACCGCGTTGACAGTCTGATGCTGAGGCTGAGCTCTTAAAAAACAAAGCAAACAACGTGTTTTAAATGGAATAATCCAACAAATGATCCCATTCCACATGTCAGTCAGCGTCACTCACACGGATCTAAACCAGATTCAGTCCATTTATTCACGGGTTCCAGTGGTTTGGATCTCTAGGACTAGTGCCGGCCCTGATCCTGAAGCTCCTGAAGGCCTGATCTGTGAGCAGAGTGGTTTTCTTTAGAGATGCTGCTCCATCTAGTGTCTCCTCTCTGAATGTGTTGCTCGCAGCATAAAGCCTGGCTGCTGTGCAGCTTCCATCCAGCAGATGGAAGAGTCGGCCAATATAACACGTTTCAGCCCAGGACCGTTGTTTTCACATGGGCCACAGATGATTGATGTCCGATCTTGATTTGTGCACACTTCCTCACACAGATGAGATGAGTGAGTGTGAAAAAACCACGTCCGAGCTTCCTCTTCTCATAACAACGTGAGCACAGCTCCCAGCCTCCTCGGTCTCTCTTTCATCACTGCTCCAGTGAGGATACCTGCAGCAGCTTCGCCTCTTCTGCTGCCTGCACTTACTCCCTGAAGCCTGATTCATTTCCAGGGACGTCATTACCGTTAATTTATGCAGGGTAAACATAAATAAACTCCTCTCAGGCGGTGTTCAGTCTCCTTTCTCTTCTGTTGTTGGTCGTTAATTTTCCCCCTCCACCTACACATGAGAGGTGGAGGTGACAACAAACAGCCGACGGGTGTTGATTCAATGGGCCACGCGGATTATATCTAGAAGCCTTTCAAACCCAAACATTCAAAAGGGTCAAATAATCACAGGGGAAACGTTTTCCCTTGAATCAGTGTGATGTTTACGGTTCGTTTCCAGCTGTAACAGCTGCATCTCTCAGGACAGACGAGCTGCCTTTTTTCCCTCCTTGAGAAAAGCGTTGATCTCGTGTCTCTGGGAACTTTCTGCTGTTTACTTTGAGCCCCTCCTCGCGTGGTCGGAGATGGTGCCTGCCATCATTCCTTATCCCTCCCACCTCTCGACTGCCGGGGGAAAAGGCTGGAGGTCAAGTTTTGAATAAAATCTGGCTTCCTGACTGAAGCATGAGCTGAGCCCTGAAAGCCGCAGGCCTACGACTCGTTTAACGTGATTTCACAGGCAAAGACGGCGGTTGCATCACTTATCTTTCATGAATACTGCAGTTCTATTTTCTACAGTCTTTGTCAAAACTGGAGGAAAAAGCTCAGAAGGTTTGAGAAATGCAAACACTTGTGGGTCATTAGACGCCTGGATGTGGTTCAGCGTTGCAGGATCCTACAGACTTTGAAGTCGTCAGAAACAGCAACAGCCTCCGATATGACGGCACCTTTCATCAGGTCCTTCACGCACCTGAACACTGATTTATCTGTGACCCTGAGAATAAGACCAACATTTACTTTATCCTCATTATTCTTTCATAGCCTATGAAACATTAAACAGGTGCCACATTTCATTTACACTACAGCATTTATCAGAACGCAGCTGAACATTTGGAAACATCCTCCCTCACCCTGCTCACACCAACATGACCCAGTTTGAGCTCAGTGTGTGAACGTTTAACATCTTCAGACGTCTGACACACCCAGGCCTCTGCGGCTGAGGGAAGGCCAGAGAAACACGCCCACACAGGCGCAAACGAGCCGGGAGCAGATCCACGACCTTCCTGGGAACAAAGAGATGATTCTATAAACGACCCCGTACGGCCCAGCTAAATATCTGGTGCTCAGCTGTGAAGATATCCCTCAGTGTGTGAGCGTCAGTCTTCACCGTACAGAACATTTCTGATTTCTGACATTCAGAACTTTTTCAATCAACTGTTTTTCATTAACTTCTCCGTTCATGTCTGCAAGGGAGAGACCAGGAAAAAAAGAAACGATTAGGTCTAATTCACGTTAAAGTAAGTAATTGATGCCTTTTTTATAAAGGCTGACATGAAATTGTTACTTATACACTGAAGGAAATGGGGTGAAATCTGTTAATTACTTGAGCCGTTTGTGCTTCAGGTGTTGTCATGCTCAGCTAAGCTGAAGTCCATCATGAGCTTCAGTTATTTACAGACGCAACAATCACAGGAGACAAACATCAGCTTGTTTCTGTGAGCACTGAATGGAAACGTCTCCTCCAGCCTCCAGGCAGCTGCTGATGGAGCATGTTGTGGCTGACGCTGCTGTTGTTTGGCGTGTGCTGCCTGCCGTGTGTTATCCAACCTGACGGACCACTGAGCTCCGTCTTAATGGCCTCTTCAACGAGCTTTTGGGAGATGAAAGCGTCGCTCAACATCACAGCCTGCGCCGAGGTAAAATGGAAGCTGACAGCGTCTCTGAAGAGAACATCTGGACTCTGGAAACCCCTCAGATGAAAAAGCGAGTGGTGCTGGTGCCGTATGAAAGAGACAAACATGATCACAACTCCACTTTCATGCTTTACATCTCGACTCGAGGGCTTTTGTCGGAAGCGTAGAGACGTTTGTTTGCATGTTTCCATGTCTGCAAGCTCAAGTCAGAAACACCAAGTTTAACATGCTGTGTCACATTTTCAAATGTTCAGAGTTACAGTGTGTTAAAGTAACTAAGTCAGTGACGTCTGGTAATTACACAAATTATTTTAGTCCGAAAAAATACTACAGTGTTTCAGAGTGTGTGGTGTCGGTTCTGAGCAGCAGCTGGTGTTTAGCTTTTCTGTCTGGACTCCTGCAGAGAAGTAATGTTCCACACATTCACATCAAAGCAAGAAGTAGACACTGAATATACGTTCAAATCTCTCTGTAAACTGATGTCTTTGTCATCTCCTCCTTTTCGAACCTTTAGATCACGCAGTGCAGGAATTCATCCCATCCATAGAGACGAACAATCTGTTTAGAGCCGTGACGCATCAAACCAGATATGGCAGCAACATCAGAGCCAACACAGACTCAGAGGTTTCATCGCTTGCTTCCTGAGCTGCAGACACGTCAGCCAGGCTTCATTAACACCTCAGGTGGATGCTAATGAGAAAAGGTGATGGAGAAATGAAAAGCTGCAGGTCACAGCAGTGAACTCAGTCGAGGACAAAAACAACAACAACAGAGTTGGGGAGAACATGACAGAGACGTCTGCTCATTGCAGATTAATAGAACGAATCTCCTTTTGAACATTAGCAGCTGATTTGATGACTGAAGTAAGATCACAAAATTAATATATATGCTGTGTCCTCTTTGTTAGGGACGCCTGTACAGACTATTTCAGTCCGTTAATTCTACTAACTCTAGCTTCTAATTTGATGAAGCTTCCACAAAGCTGCTAATTCTACTATATATTAAAAACCAACTAAACCAACAGACCAGGCCGAAATATGAAGCTGCCCACAGTCATGGCTGGATGCCTTAGAGCAGAGCTTAGCTTCCCAGGCTCACTGTTCCTCTTCACTTCATCTTCCTGTTTGGGATTAAAGGAAACTACATAAACCAAAAGAAATCAAATCTGTCCAAACAATAAATTAGTCCCATCACAAACACTGGGACATGTGGAATCACAATACTGTGAGTTGTTGCTACTTTACAACCAGAACCAATAAGAGAAGCAGCGTCTCCTGTATCCACCACAGGGGAAAATACCTAAACTAGACAGGAACAGCAGCAGCCAAAATATTTTTAAGCAGCCTCTGTAAAAGAGTTTTGTGATTTGGACGAACTGATTCTGGTTTAAGTATCGTGAAGAATGACCAGACGCGAGGACTCGAGTTATAGCCATTTCCTTTGTTCAGCTCTTTCATCCTCACGTCTCCTGAGCTGCAGTCTGAGAGCCACGTCTTCATATCTTTCAGTCATTACCACGCTCCTCTTTCTTTTCTTCCACTCCGTCTTTGTCTCTCCTCCTCTCTCACACAAACACACAGACACACAAAGGTTGCCGTGGAGACCTGCATGCTGTGCTCTGGAGGTTGCCATGGCACCACTGTTTACTAGGAGCAGGGCATTTTGTCGGCGCTGTGGTTGTTCTGCCTCCTCCAGCAGCTCACATGAATAAAACAATTCCGTTTTTTGCCTGTTGAATGCAACGCGACATGTTTACCGACTCCTGAAATGGATCATGATGATGGACAGAGAGGACGAGGATGTGGGTGACACAAAGAGAAAACGCTCTGTGCTCAGATGATCTATGAGCCGATGACAAGAATGAAAACTATGCTGGAGAGGATGTGAGTACCAAGCAGAGCGCCTGAAGGGTTCAGAGGAGAAGCAACATTACAGCCCAGATATGAAGGAAAATCATCATTAAAAGAACAGTCAGGCAGAAGACGCATCAAACCAATATTACTTCATGCTTCATACATTTAGCAACATTTTGAAGCCACAATCAGTTGATGTATGGATTATCCCAGTGCCAGGCTCATTACAAAGAGAAAACAAGAAACCATCTAAAGACACATGATCATTATCAGGAGTAGAATGACCATATACACCTCGTCACGTTGGTCGTTTTGTGGGTCGGGGTCCTTGTGAGATGGCTCCTGTGGCCAGAACCTTTTTTCCTCATGCTTGAAGAAGTAAAGTAATCAAAGGTGACAGTGAACTGCTCAGTCTGTTCTGTTGACGATGAAAGGCACAGATTTATTTTCAAGCCGCTCTCCAGTAACACTGATGAAATGTCCTTATCTCTGGCAAACTTATCCTCCTTGAAACCAGGTGGGTTTCAAACTGAAGAGGTTACCTTGGAGACAAATGACTCCACAGCGTTGTCAGAAAAAGAGAAATAATGGGGGAAGAAGTGAAGTCAGCCTTCACTCAGCTGCTATCTGTTAGCCTCAGATATAAGGCTGCTGAGACCTGAGTGTGGTCTCAGTTTACCTTCCCTGAAGATATCAATCATTTCATTAGTTTCAAGAAATTAAAGAATAAAACTTAATGCTGTGCGAACAACCTGTCACTCGTAGACTAGTTGTTAGCTTCACTAAGTAGTGAAGCAATCATTTTCCTTTCAGCTTCACTTTTCCTGAATGAGTTGTTTTAGTGCCTCAAGTCAACTGTCAGTGTCAGGGGTACTGTCAGAAATCTACTACTGCAGGTGGTAGCATTAGCACCAGGGCCCAGGTATCTGTCACTGCCAGCAGCTGCCGTCATCACCCACTGTGTTTGGTGAATCTGGATCCTCTGAGGAGATTTTGGAGTTTCAACGCAGCTCAAGCTGTTTTCAGGTGAGCTGAGCACATCCTGTCTCTGTAACTCAAACATGACTGAGCTCAGCTGTGGCTGTTCTCACTTCCCCATCTCAAGTCTGCGCTTGGATTAATTTTGCACAGAAATTAAATTAATGTCTAAAAACTAGCACCAGTAAACGTGGAAGGTGGCGAACAGTCCTACTGGTGAACAGGGATGCGAATCCTTAGCTGGGAACAAAATGACAAAAAAATGACAGTGACTACAGGGCTTTGGTTCTTTGCTGCCCATGTGGGTCCATTCCTACCTCTGTGTGCAACAACACACGTCACATTGCCATAACGCTGTGTTTTTTTCCTTTTTGATACCTTATACAATTAGTCATGCCCAAGTGTCTTTTGAACAAATGTGAAATAAACTAAAGTAAAATGCATAAGGAGTTTAGAGCTGTGAAGATCATCGCAACAGAGAAAACAGCGCACATCCATTTGTTGCTGTTGCTCCCCACTAGAGCTGTGGAAGCACAGTGGAAGGTTTGCTTTGCAGAGGGGGCTGACAGTGCTGAGTGCACACAGAGAGTCGGCCTCCCTGCCAGGTTTCGATCTTACTCCCCTTTCTCGTCCGAGAGCTGCTCTGAGAACAAACAAGCTTTTGTTCCGCTCGTGTCAGTAGAGACACAAACGCCTGCTGCAGGACCAACGTGTACATCTGAGGTAAAGCTGAGTGCTGGAGGCAAAGGCTGCAACGGGGTCTGTGTAGAACTCAAAGTACATTGAAGCACACAATCATAGATCAATTACTAGCTGTCACTACGTGACTACTAGAAATGTTGAAGCCTCTAGTCCTTCACCCAGAGGTTTGTACAACTCACAGATAACCTACTATTCATCTAACAGAGACCAGATGCAAAGCAGTGGGGATAATTAAAATAAAGGGTTATCCTCCGGAGAGCAGCAATGTGTTCAGTAAATACTTGAAAGGTAAAGACAAAGGCAGGTCAGTGATGCCCGACAATGAACATTGTTCGATAAGAGTCCAAATAAATACCCTGGGATGTTAAAGTTACCGAAATGTAGAGAGAGAGGAAAATGGTTAACAAAATGAGAGCCAGAACAGAAAGTCAAGGTGCTGATCGTGGCATTTTATTTTCCTGACCATAACCCGGTGGGTTCCTGAACCGAACCACTGGATTCACAAACCAGGGTGTTTGACTGCAACGTCATATGTGCTTTAAACAAATAGCACCTGTAGCACCCGACCCAAGTAAACACAGGGTGTTGTAGTACTGTGAGCGACAAATGTGGCTGCCAGGAGAACCCGTTTCTGTATAAACATGAAGGACGCATGCACTTAAAGATAGACTAACAATGCGCTGATGGGTTAGTTAGATAGAAATGCTTTAGAGTGGGGCCTAAAACTCAAAAAGACCAAACAAACAAATACTAACCACGAGGTGATCTAGCTAAGCTAAGCTAAACTAAGCTAAGCTAAGCTAAGCTAAGCTAAGCTAAGCTAAGCTAAGCTAAGCTAAGCTAAGCTAAGCTAAGCTAAGCTAAGCGCAACATAAACTAGCAACAGCTAACATTGCAGCTAACATAACCGCGATTAGCATCTAAGTTTACCACCGCCTAAAATTACGCACACAGGGATATTTACCTTCTGAATGTCACAGTGTGTCCGTAACAAGCTGGTAAACTCTGCATCCATCGATGACATCAGCATCATTTCTCCCAGACGTTTCCACAACTGTCCCGCAGCTCACCTGCTTCTGTCGCGTTCATGGTTTCACGGCCTCTCACTTCCCGCCCCTTCACGCGTGATTGGGCCGCTACGCGGACAGCAGCCAATAGAAACACAGAGCTGTCAAGACAGACAACACGAAGAGCTGCAGCCGCTGCTTCTTCTTCTTCACGTTCAACTTTCTAAAGTGGGTTTTAGGGATAATTTACTCACATTGACTGACGGGCCAGCTATCAGATATTTACAACAAAGACTAATTTACCTTGTACGTTTAACAGACACTTTAAAAGAAGTTTAGTTTGCGTTCATTTGTTAAGTTTTGCACTTTTGTTAAGTTCAAACAAGTGTCAGCCGAGACAGGAAGTTCATTCATCCATCTTCTTCCCGTAGGGGTCGTGTGCTGCAGCCTGTCCCAGCTGTCTATGAGAGGTGGGTTCACCCTGGACAGGTCTCCAGTCGCAGGACCACACAGAGACGCACAACCAGTCACACACACACTCACACCTCACTGCATATGTTTGGACTGTGGGAGGAAGCCGGAGACCCCGGAGAGAACCCACGCAGACTCCACACAGAAAGGCCCCCGGTCGCCTCCGGGAATCGAACCCGGGACCTTCTCGCTGTGAGGCTGGAGTGCGAGCCACCACAGACAGGAAGTTACCAGACCTATTAAACCCACGGTCAGAGAGAGACGAGTAGATATTGGTGGGGTGAAACACTGAAGTCCTTCAGGAGATGGATCCATCAAGGCTCAGAGCCTCTTGGTTAAGTGGTTCATCCAGACGTTGACCTTTTGTTGGTGCTGCTGAGATCACACAATAAAACAAGATGACTCACATCACAGAGCTTCTCATCAGCTGCTTGTCAGACCTATGGTTCAGTGACTGTGTGAGTTTAGTGAAGGAGCCGCTTCTCATTAAAACAAAATGCACAGTCATTACTTCTGTATTTTATTTAACTGTCTGTTTAAAACTAAAACGTCAGGTTACGTGCTTCTGCGTGGCTGATTTTCTTTGTGCTCAGTCATCACAAAGAGCCAAATTCAGAGGAAGCTTTATGGAAATGTCCCATTCGGTGAGTGGGGCCAGAGCCACAGAGCCGGTGTGGAGCAGAGTAGACGCAACCACTGTGAACAACAGGGTTGTTCTCTTAGCATTTCCCATTCTGCTTTGTACAAAGTGAAACCTGCAGGTAATCATGCGGTTTAACAATAATCCACTGAAACGTGACACAGAATCGTTTGTACGTAGAGCGTGTGTGAGGAGGAGAGATGCGTTAGGAGACTAGAGCCTTAAGCCAAATAAGCAGCCTGTTAAAACCCAGAGCTCAGGGAGGCAACACCCTGAGATGCTGAGTCTGACAGTGAGACGTCAGCAGGTTGAGCATCGGCCCCTGAGCCTCCTCTTTGCACAGATTACGTCTGGATTTTGAAGCCGCTGCTCCGAGAGCCCGTCACCCTGGGGGAGCTCATTACCAGCACTCCAAGCTGGGATTTGAAGCATGTCAACCCGTACTCCGCTGTAATTAATTCCACTCCTTTTGGCTCTTTTTTTGCCTTCATTAATCTGTGTATTTAATTAAGCTCTGCTTGCTTTAACAGAACAAGAGGCAGGAGAGCAATGGAAAGATGGAGTGAGGAGGAGAAACGTAAAGAAAAGAAGCAGGTGCTCACCCTGTGGCCTCTAAACAAGACCTTAGCACACATTAATTATCTTTATCCCAACATGAAGCATAACAAAGACACTTTCTGCCTCACCATGAATGTTCAGACGGACTCTTCATTATCCCAACCTGATCCATTTGACTGTTCGTCAGGCGTCCATCCATCCTGACTACTGGCCAAGTTGGATGTGTTCAGTGGAGCCGTCAGCATCAGAGCATCTTTGGAGCTGGCTGACAGCGTTAGCCACCTTCTCTGCCCGTTTCCTGTCCTCCTCTTTGCTGTTATCATTGAAAATAAAGGCCAAAATATTCCTGTGCAATGATAACATGAACGTAGGCCTGGCGCTCTTGATCCAGCTGGAGTGCGAGTAATAGTACCTCCAGGGGAAGGCTGCTCCTGGTCATACAGCGATACTGGCGTCTACTTTGAGGCTTGTAGCAGTTTGATCGCTTGAAGAGAAAACGTGGAGATAAGCTGACAGGCTGCTGCAGGTCATCAAGCCAATAAGCTGCAGAATCCTCATGTGGTTCTTGTCATTCTGCCCAGGAGCCGCACTAAACTCTGTGTGTGTCTTATTCCCCCAATAAGCGTCCACGGCACGTTTTCCAGACAGCGCTGTCTCTGGTGGGACGACCGATAATGAAACATGGTGACCTGTCATTGTGGTCCCAGGTTAAAATGACAGCAGACCTGCAGATGAAAGCGGACACATCCAGACCAATAGTGTGTGCAAAGATTGACATTTTATTTGGAATCCTTTCCACAGATTTATGCAGTCACAAAAAGGTTCACAGCTCGATGTGTTACAACATCACACAGGCTGCAGCAGAAGCGTCGACAGTGTCGCTAACAGAAGTGGTCTCGACGTGGTAGACGTTCATCTGTGCAGTTTTTGGCCGGCTTTGGTGAACAGCACGAAGGAAACACAGGCAGACAACGGCTACGCTTCAGGTTACGCAGGGTGACGAAAATAAACGGAATAAAAGAACTTCAGCGAGTGTTGACTCTTAACCGTATCGCACTGATCAGAGGATTGAGTCAAGTGGGGCTATGTGCCTCTTTTATTCCCTTTATTTTTCCTGCTGGCTGTTAAAATTAATAAAAACAATAGCAACCTGTAAATATGCACTTTTTCTGTGCCAAACACACTAGAACCAGGAAGTAGTCTGCACCAGATCCACCAAGGTAACTGGTGAAAGCTAATAATGCGAAAACGCTGAGATTTCCTAATTAAAGAGCTATTAAACCCCACAGACGCCAGTTAGATGCGGCTGCTTTAATCGTGAACTCTGACAAAAGGTCACAGTCTCATTAAAACAAGCAGCGTGAGGGGTTCGCAGGTTGGACGCGTGGCGGGAGCACAGCGTGACGCGCTGAGACAACACGTGAGTCCACATCTACCGGCATCACGGCTCCATGGCCCAGACTCGTACTACGCTGGAGGCCGGTTCCTAAGAGTTTGAGCACAACGCGTGAAATGATCAAAGTGGCTCTGATTTGAGTTCATCCGGTTACAACTTACAAAACCGTCAGATTCGACACATTAATAGTTTAATCAGAAATAACCCAAATATATTTAGTTTACAATCATTCGACAGACAAACGCAGAACATTTTCTTTTTCTGTTACGTTATTTGACTTCAGCACTAGTGAAAGCCTGATTAATACACAATGGCAGAGATGAATAAATGATTCATGTCTTGTGTCAGCGTCAGGCCTTAATAAAGACAGACAGCAGGATATTTGGATCTGAACTGAGCAGGACCACAGCGAGAACCCGAAGGAGAGAAGAAATTCACTTTTCTCTCTGATGCAGTAATAAATAGGACAGATTTGACACGTGACACAGCTGCGGCAGTAAGGAGACAACGTCCAAGTTTCTTTTGTTGAAAAAGTGTCCAAAGTGTTGCTTTAAAAAACTCTGTGCTATAATGAGAGTACAAAAATACATAACTATGCAAGACAGGAACTATTAAAAGAGTCTGTGAACGCTACGAGCTCTGAGTCCGGTGCCATCGCGGGGCAGTCCGGGTACGATGTGCTGAGGACAGAGCCGCAGGAACAGAACAGCAACATACGACAGCAGTAGTGGCATTCACAGCCGGGATGCAGCGCTTAGATGGCGTAGTCGTCCTGAGCGGCGGGGCTGAAGGCCGAGCTCCGCAGCGCGTCCAGGCAGTTGACCAGGATGAGCGTGCCGGTCAGGTGCTTCCAGCGCTTGGTGATGGGGTTCTTCATCTTGTCCAGGCCTATGTGCAGTTCCTGGATCACGTCCCTGTAGCTGTCGCCGATCTGAGCCGCCCACGTGACCAGGAAGTCGTAGGCTGGCTTCCACATGGCCTGCAAAGTTATTAAATATCTGCCTCAAACAGACTATAATAGAAGAGATGTGTGTAACGTTTACTAGAATTCCTTGACCGAACTGAATATTTGCACGAGCTCCTCACCTCGCTGTCCACCACCCCGTTCTTGTCGCGGTGCGGCGCCTCGTACGCGTCCATTTGCTGGCGTGACACCTTGGCGAGCCTCTCAGCCAGCTCCCTCCAGCGTCCGGCCAACTCCACTGCGGTCGTCAGGAGGACAAAGTCCATGACAAGCCTGGCTACCAGTCCCTGACAGTCCAGCTTTAACAAAGCCTGCACAGAAAGGACACGGACACTTTACACTTGTGTAGACGTGCAGTGGGAAGCACAGCCTGGAGGGAGGAAGGCAGGTGGCGATTGAATTCTTGAATTCTGGGTGCCTTTGGGGAAAGAAGATTCAGATGAGGTGTGACTGGATGTCAGAGGACAGTTAAGAGCCTGGGGAGAGACCAGTAAATGTACATGCACAGGTTTCATTGCACCGACTTTATCCTGTGTTATTTTCCACAGCCTGCCTCCTCAATCCTCCTGCAAATCTGGGCTTTGTGCATTTTTCACATGCTTTGTGGTGGAAATAGGAATAAGAGCCTGGCGTCGCCTCAGCAGCAACACTCAGCATTTATGTCACATTTTAAAACGCACAGTCACCAACAGAGACACTGAGGAGATACAGCGCACACCGTGATGCATAACGAGAGCTGTCTTTAACCTCCTGCTCCTGAAGGCTGAGAATCTACTCAAGGCAGCGTCAATGTAGTAATGAGTGATAACTTCATTCAGCGTCTGCCCCAGTCAGGGAAGAAAATGCACCGTGTCGGGTGGCTCCCGGTTGTTTGGCTCTAACTGGTTGCTCCCTTCACCCCCTGCAACCTCTCTGTCTCCATTAATCCATGTGCTCCTGCAGCAGCAGACACAACCAGCGGCGAGTCACAAGCTACTTGCAAATACAAATGTGCCACATACAAATCCACTGCTGGGTCACAAGCAGGATCATCATTCAAATGGCAGCTACACTAACAAGCCTTTAAATAAACAGTTGAAGGTTGGGAGAAAAAAATACACAAAGGCAAATAAAAGGCAGATAAAAAGTCCAAAAAAAGAAAAGTCTTTTTGAATATTTTAGTTCAAGTCTTTCAAACAATGACGACCTCAGCGTCGTTTCCCGAGGAGAGAAAAAGTATCCTCGCTTTTCTAAAGATGTCCCCACTTTCAAAGACATGTCCTGCTTCCCTGAAAACCACCTTCGGAAATGTGCTCCCACTTATCGAAGGTGAACTCTTGGCTTCAGCCCCACGTGGAGGAATGTGTGGAATGGCAGGACATGAAGGGGGAGGACGGAAGGCTGAGGAATGCAGACGCCATGCTCCAGCAGCCGCGCTTCATCTGAGACGACACCAGGGGATGAGATAACGGCAGCAGCACCAATCGGAGCGAAGCTTCTCCACGGGGCCAGAGATGACATTAATCACAAAAGACGGGTTTGTTTCTGGATCTTTGTGGATGTTACAGGGAACAAGTACTGGTTTCCTCGCTTTAAAACAATGACGGGAAACTTCCTTTTTTACTGCTGCCCTGGTCTGTCGCAGGTCAAAGCGTTGCTTGGCAACAGTATCACGCTTTGTTCATCCTGAACAATGCATGTGAACAGACAATGACTGCGAATAAACAAACTGTTATTTCTAGTTGTTTCAGTCAGAAAACTGGAGCCAAGTCAAACATCAGCTGTGTTCAGTCCACGCCTACCGCGACGGCTCACACTTCACCACCCAAAGCATGCTGGGAACTGTGCCACTTTAAAGACCCGTTCACTTCTCCAAGTGACCCGTGATGCTTTCATCAGAGGTGTGGCTACAGACACGCAAGCCTTTGTCTTCTCCCAACGGAGTTTGTTTCCTTTGGGTCAACAAAGTCTGAAGCCGTTGTGTGAAGCAGCACTCGTTGTGGATGCCGCGAGCGGCTGATGGAGCGTCGTAAAGTGTTTATCGCTGAGCGCTGTGCCCTGCGAGTCTCCGGGCTGATGTTAAACTAATACGTGCTCTGCTGTTGATGGAGCCGGGTGCACTGTCATTACTGCAGTTTAAACAGCTTCCCCACAGTGTGACTCTGCTCTGCCGCTGAGGGGAATTAAATGCTGTGCTGTGTTTTTCTGAAATGTCAGCTGGACGGGTTATGGGACTTGGTGTGTGTGTGTGTGTTTTAGCTAAATGCCACAGCGTTTGTTTCACCAGCTCAGCAATCAGCGGCGTGAAGCCCTGCAGCTTCCGCCTCTGCATAAATCATCGGCTTGTCAAAACGAGCAGAAAATTCCCGCAGACATATTTTCAGAGATAACGTTGATGTGGAGACGAAGCGGGAGGTTCAATCATGGCTGCCGTTACACGCTCGCTCTCTCTTTCACAATCTAAAAAAACCACAAGCGTCTCTCGGTATGGCGAGCGCTCGTGCTTTTGATAAATGACTTGTTTCTTATGTCCCGTCTGTTTTTCCACTCAGCTACAAACAGACACTCAATGCCTCCCCTTCAATCTCCTTGTGATTATTTTTCTATCCCATCTTCATTTTCCATCTGACTTCCTCCACCTTTTTCCCATTTTCAACCTCTAATCTCCGTCTCAGCTGCTCCCTGGCTTTGCAATTTCGTTTTTCATTTTTCCAGTCTGGCTTGAAAACCTACATTCTCGTTATGAACCAGCCTTAAAAAAACAGAACCTGGCAACCCTGGGAATCCTGGGCGAGATCAAAGATCGTGTCTGCTGGCTGTGACTTTTCACCCTCTCCTTCTCTAGAAGCGGCCACGGCATTTACTGTACTTGCACATTCCCAAACAGCGGGAGAGATGTGTTGTTGAGTCAATTATTCCAAAAGCGGCAGCTCGCCACACCCAAACGCTGAAGGAGACGAGAAGAGGAAGTGAAGGGCAGGGAAGGGGGAAAAAGAGGAAGGAGGCAGCGGCGGTGGAAAAATATGCTCGCTGTGTACAAAAATGGCAAAGCAGGGAGCAAATCACACAGTGCTCCCCGAAAACAGGATGTTATTATTATTACCGTTAATATTCCCAGGCTCTATCTGCTACACTGATCTCACTGCGAATAATTCAGAGGGGTCACACACTGTGCTGCAGAGCTGAGTGAAATCCTCGTATACCACAGAGATACAACCAAAGTTCCACCTCTGCGGCTTCAAGATGTTATTAAATCTGCAGTCGATCCTCTGATGTCTGTGTGCAACGAAGAGGCTTTTCCCTGGCGCTTGTCTCTCTTCACTAACAGAAGCTTGAAAGAGATTCAGTCTGGAGATGCAGGGGAAAGGCTGAAAGCGGGAGGGAGTCTGCGTTCGGGCTACAGAGCCACGTTACATTTATAATTAGACACAATCAAAACCAAACAGGCAACCGCTGAAAAACAAAGCCAGGGATACACAAATGCTGGACATAGAAATAAATGGATAAAAAGAATTTGAGGTTGCAAAGGAATATTTTTGTTACCTGTGGCCATTTCAATTTTTTCTGGCAATAAGGTAAATAATCAATAAAGTACAAGGAGACATAAATGTTATGTTAAGATACATAAATGTTTGTTTACTCAGCTGGTTTGTAATCTAAACATAAAACCACAGATTCATCAAATCACTTTTTGGCGACTGTCCACTAAAATGTGGACTTGGGAGGAATTTAACATTTTCCCGTAAACAGCAGCAGCGGTCACAGCAGGACATGAAGGGAGAGATGGGCTGGTTGCAACTCGCGCCTCATTCTTCATTTCTGTCAGGAGTCTGTGTGTAGAGGCCTGCCACACGGCAAGAGGTGATCTCAGCATACAAATCAAAAGCAGCAAATCTAAATGAGTCCTGTCTGAAGTGGAGCTGTGTCCAAAACGTTTCCTTATGTCGGTCGTGTGATGCCAAACTGTAAACACGCTGCGTTTCGGGTTTCGCATACAGTGTCTGACGTAACAGACGTGTCAGCTAGAACAGTGTGTACGATCGTCAGCACCTGTAGGTGTGAGGGGAGATAAAAGAGTCACAGACCAAATGTACCAACGCCGCACGAACGAATAAATAACGAGGTTCCTGTAGTAAATACTGCCTCCATGAAAATCGTCAGATCCCAGCTCTGCAGCCTCGCGCTGCACGTTCTATCACAGACTTCACCTGCTGCCTGACGAACGCTCGGGGTCAAGGTCGCCTGGACTCCGGGCGCCTGCAGGTCCACGAGTGGAGCTTCTGTTTCACTTCTGAACAATGAAGCAGGAAACATCTGCAGGACCAAGATCCAGCAGACGCAACCTGGATCATTTCCACCATCCGCCGACAACAACAACACAAGCTCCTCACAAAACAAGACTGGCATCAGATCACAGTGCGAACCCAGACCCTGAGATTTAAACTGCTCCAGGATCAGTTGCAACAATGTGCCCACGCAGATCAGTCAGGCCTCCTGTCATTATTATACAAGCTGAATATCTGAAAACCACGCAGGATAACTAAGAGCACGTGCTCTGATCACATATCAGGGACTCAAGGCACAGTGTCAGAGTTTTAACTTTTACATAATGACTGTGGGAGGCGTCGAGCCATCAGGCAGCTGGCACCGCGACGCAAGATGATGGATGTCAACCTGAGCTGCTGGCTGCTCCTCATTTAGCCCACATTCAACTCTCAGAGTCCGTTTCAATCCCAGTCATGTCTAAAGTCTAAACTGCTGCTGGTGTGGAGGCGCTGAGGCGTCGGTCAGTTTCCCATCATGGAAAACTGGAGCATCCACTGCGTCCGATGCTCAGACTTCAAATGCAGCTTTCTGTCTCTGTGTTACAGGGTTTAACTTAAATGTTGTGAAGCAGCTGAAGAGACAAAGGAAGGAAGGGAAGTCGTTCTAAATATACAGCTTGTTCACATCTACCACAGTTGGCCAGTTTCTCCACGACAGTCAGAGCAGACATTTGAACACAAAGGCAACCACAGAGCTTTTGATTTGGCTAAAAATAGACTCGCGTCCATGTCAAATGACACGATGGCAAATCACAGGAGACTGTTCTGCCTGACGCAGAAACAGTTCATCTAAAGACAGAGAGGAAGATGAGGATAACGTCTGACGGCCTGTGGACCACCACACTGTGCCTAAAGAAAACGACGTGATGCTTCAAGCTGAATCGACGGCTACGTGGTTTGTCTAAACCTGGTACAAAAAACATAAAGCACATCTATATTCAGAAAATGAAGTGTCCACTGAAGTTCCGCAGAGGGCATATTTTCAGCCACCTTTTATTTCCATCCTGCAGTTTCTCCATCTATAAATGGTTCTAAAGTGGTGTTTACAGCCTCCTTTAAATTACAGCGTTTCTGCTGCGTGGTACTTCAGCCGTACGACGTCTACGACCTCTGACAGAGACTCTCAGGAGGATATTTTGCTGACAGAGGAACAAAGTGTAAAATCACTAGTATAAATGCACTTGGGAAAACTTCCACTCTCTAAAAGGCTGTTATTTCAAACTGGAACATAAAATAAAATGAAAAAGCTACGTTTTATGGAGCATTAGGCCACAAGCATAACTCAGAGTGGATATAATGTTTAAGAGTCTCGCGATGAGAATTGCGAGCCCGACTGCTGCCGGAGGCGACGCTGAAAATCCACAACCAAAACCGAGAGCTGGCTGGCACATTTACATTTACAGTGAATCCAGCTCAGCACTTTGGAAACTGAAGAGAAGCTGAAGAGAAACGTGCCTTGTCTGCAGTGAACACGTTGTTTAATTGGCTCCTGGGCTTCTGTCTTGAGGTTTCCAGTAAGGCTACACTAAACCTGGCTGTGGTTCTGTTTGTTGCATGACTCGACACACACAGGAAATACAACAGAAGGGTTCGTCTCTTTTAGCTGTTTGTGTTGTTTTCCCTCCAAGGGCTTCGATTCATAAAGATAAAATATGATCGGACGGGCCTGATTGGATTAGATTGGATCAAAACTCCGTAAACACGCTGAACACAGACTCTGAGTCTTTATCGGGACTAAGCTTTGTGCTGTTCTCCACAGTTCCTCCGGTTCCCATTCGACTTCGATGCCTACACAGCAGTTATCGACTGTACTCCCAGCAGAATTATCAGACTGGAGCGCAGCCCAAAGCCTGAAGCAGTGGTGGGCAGATAACGGGGGAAAGGAGGAACAGAAAAGCCAACAGCCGCACAACCGAGACTTCCAATGTAAAACAAGCTGGGACGGTTTGCATTTTCTCAAATCAGTGCCTTGGACAAATTGCTAAATCACTGCAGCAGTGGAAGACGCCAAGATCGTAACTTACCATCAGGAGTTCTTTCTGGAACGACTTCCTGTCTTTGCTATCTGTGTTGTTGCAGTCTTCCTTCAGACTCTCCAACACTGATGCGACCTTCTCAGGTTCGCTGTCCAGCTCTGTACGGCAGAAATGCGTTAAGGGAAGGTTGACGTATCCGAGAGCGTCTGCAAACGCCCGCCAGTTGCCGATGTTCTCCATCAGTATAGTTCTTACTGAGGCGTAGATGTACGTCAGGAACTTGCAGGGTTTCAGTGTCTGCTCCAGTAGCAGTGCAGTCGTAAGTTCCGGCCCGGTGAAGTAAATAGGCTTCACCTTTCCAACTACCAGCACGTTCTTTGCATGGACAAGTCCCATTTTGCCTTGATAATAGCCAATGTACCATTCCTTTGTCCACAACTGGCCCTTCAGCTTGATCTTCTCCTCACTCAACAGAGCAACAAAGTCTCCTTTTTTGTACTCAAGCAAGTACTGATTTTTTGTTTGTCGGATGACAGTTTTGATTAACTTGCCAAACTTAAGGTTATTTATCCTCCTGTCCTGAAAAACAGGGTACTTGGTGGTGATGGCGAGAGGAGACAAGACAATCTTACCCACTTCCTTCTTCTTCAGGAAGCGCCGTTGCACCGATGTCTTTGGGCCGGCTTTGGGAGGCGGTGTTGGTGTCTGGACACAAAACTGAGCCAGTATACAATCTTGGTCATCTCTGACTTGGATTCTTATGGTGAAATCCGAAACATCCTCATTGCTGCGTGAGGAAATGATGTAGATAAGCCTGCTGACTTTGCCCAGTTTAACCTGGAAGCCCCGGACCACTTTGGCCTGCTCACTAGCCTTCACCTCATAGTTGGCCATGTTGGAATAAACTCCAACACAGAGATCCTGGGGTCTGGTCAAGACAAACTGGTGCTTACCCCAGAGCTGCAGCACCACCGGGGGTGCAGACTGTGCCTGCTTACCAACCTCACCCACCAACAGGGTCTTTGGGGCACAATCATGGCCAAACATAGCCACGACTGTCTTAAAGGACGGGTGAATGTGTTTGGGGCCATACACTCCTAAGGTGATCTTCTTAACAACATGCTCCCAAACTGTGGAGTCTGGAGAGACTGACTGTGCCTGAGCCACGACACAGATATACATGCAGGGTTCAAGATTGTCCAGACACACCTGGACCGTGTCTCCATATATGTACGCCTGAGGAATGGGAGTGTAAGGTCCCTCTTTGCAATCACTCCTTACGCACAAGACTTCAGTCGTTGGCCTGCTCTCCATTTTCACGACCACAGACACTTTCATCTCTAGAGTAATGGTGGTTTTGGTCTCCATGTTGCTGAGTTTGATCTCTACCACGGGGCTGACAGTGGTGCAGCGATCGTTGTTTAGCTCTAGCGGTGGGTCAAGCAAAGCTTTGATGGAAATTTGTTGCGTGTCGCCTGAGGCCACGTGACCCTCAGGTATGTGGATGCTGATGTTAGTATCTGGAAGCTGGACTGCCCCCCCAGAGCTGTCCAGTCGACACACAATGTTGGTTTCCACGGGCTGCGTTTGGCCCCAGCCCGGGTTTTGACCCAGTGAGTCCAGGTCATGACAGGACCTGGCCAGCTTGCGGTGGGTGAGCCACGCCGTTCGGAAGTCCTCCCTGCTCTGGAACTGCTCTGGCACCGGTGCTTTAAGGCTTCCAAAGAACCCAGTGAGAGCCTGGGGAGCGTCAGACTGAGCCTGAAGGATGGACAGCTCAGACAGGCTATAAGATCGCTTGCTTCTGAAAAACGGATTCTCCCTGCGCAGCGTTTGGCCCGACCCTACAGTAGGACTAAGAGGGTTCGAGTTAAAAACGCTGCTGACATCAGCAGTGTTGCTGGTGGAGTCGGGCACTGATGGAGTGAGTGTATCAAACAGAAGCAGGTCAACTGATTTGTCATTACTCTTTTGATCTAGTGAGCTCTGAGGACCCCCGTTCAGGAAAGGGTTTGTGGAGGTATGGGTTGATGAAAAAGGATTTCCATTTTGAAAGGTGGTGGGCTTCAGTATGACACCGGCCCACTCTCCTAAAAGTTCCATTTCTTTAGCTGCCTCCTCGTTACAGTCTCCCACAGTGTCAATCATCCCACTGTCGCTGAACGACGAGTCTCTGTAGTTGATGGGCTGCACATAAGCCGCAGGAATGTAACCCATCTCTGTGTTGTTGTGAGCGTACCACCACTCTGCTCCTGAGGAGTCCAGAACATACAAGCGGTCCCCCTTGGAGAACTTCAGGGTGGTGAAGCTGGATGGGCAGTAATCCTTAATGGCAATGACTTCCCTGGCAGCACCGAAGGAGGCAGTTGAATCCAGTCTTAAGGCACTGGGAGAAGGCACTGGGGAACAAAGAATAACATCAGCTGGAGGTGAATGAAAAGGTCCAAACCACTCATGTATTTCTACTAGTGTCACCCGATGTGGCTCCAGCATCTTTCATTCAGCTCTGGAACAGTTTGAAGCATCTATCTTTTACACTGACACCGTTAAAAACCAGGGACAACACTTGGAATCCTACACTGGGCTTTACTAAATGGTATTATTATTTAATAGGATTATTATTAAATATTCTTGTAGAAACATAAAGATGATAGTGACATTATCAGACCAATGCACGTTTCCACTGACATCATGATTATGCACATTCAGAAAAACACATGATATCTCAACCTGCTTAAACTGTCAATGCCAGATGTGTCATCAACTGACCCCAACTGAAACCAGGGGCAAGAGCTCAACGAAAAGAAGAAAAATGCAGAAACGTTGAATGCCAATGTCAGATGTAATCTCTAGGAAGCTGAAAAAGTTATTTAACGACTCATGCACACTGACGGGAGCTGACCTTTGACATCAGTGAGACTGGCTTCCGACACGCCCTCGCTGAGGTCGATGAGCGTCCCCTCGGACTTGCAGCGTGGGAGAGAAGCGCTGCTGCTGTTGGTGGCTCTGATTCGATGGGCGGCCATGTCTGGAGTCGTCGCTATGCACCAGCTACTGTGACGAGTTTCCTTTAACTAGTGGCCAAGCTGAAGGTAAAAACCTCCCATGGTGCCTGAAAGACAAAGTATAAATGATACGCGCTTCATGCGTGACTCACGGGTTAAAGCGCTCAGCAGGATCTCTGAGGTGTCTCGTTGATTCTCATTCTGCTGTAAATCAACATGTAGCTGAGGGAACGTTATATAAAACCAGCTGCCGCAGATGCTGGTGTGATTTAAGTCTTCAGGTTTGATCCTTCAGGCTCATCTCAGCAGTTGGAAATCAATATAAATCAACTCTTAAATGCACAAGCATTCGATTATCATTGCTACAAGTTTACTTATTTAACAATTTAGCCTTTACTGATCTTTGACTTGGATCATTACCCTGAAAGACTGAGCAGAAAATGAATGTCAGACAATTATTTGTGAGATACTGTAACTCAACCATACAGCTGTTGGTCTAAATCGTACTATGAAAACAGGCCAGGCCTACAAAACAATTGTCTGCAAGCAGCAGATGTGGGTCAGTGGAACGCAGAGACACCCGGCTTTTCGCTGAATCCATAATTCATGAGGATGTGAGCTCAGGGAAGACGCAGCACAGACAGAAATCAGGAGCACGATGCTAGTTCAGCGCTGGACCACGAAGGATCCAGCTCCACAGAACTGAGGTGAGACGAGCCACCGGACGATGGACCTGAGACGGACCTTGCAACCACAACAACCTGTGCTTTTCAGACTCTCCCATCACCAGCCTTCATCATCATGTCACATTTGCATGTTATTGGTCCAACGTGAAGAGAGAACAACGTCCTTCCTCTCGCTCCTAATTAAACATTTTAAACAAGTGAGTCAGGCTGAAGGAACCAAGCAGCTTCTCTTTGTTTGTTTGTTTTCAGCTGCAAATGGAGAAGTCACATCTACTTCCTGCTTGCAACAGACCATCCTCTAATATGCAAAACCTGCGGCCTGTCACTGCACAGCAGGGTCGCGGCCGATGCAAACCGGGAAAACAACCGGAGCGTACGATGCACAGAATGAGCTGTGGGAGGTTCCTGTTGAACCAGCAGACGGACACTGTCGGGCCCCAGATCTCAGCAGGGAGCAGAGACCAACAGAGACTCCACAAAAACACTCAGCGCTGCATGAAGTGTGTTTTAAAGACAAAAAACAGGCTCATACTACTAAGTCACAATTTGATTTATTTCACAGGTTTTTGGGCTTCCACAGCTGGACAGGATCTGACGCCTTCATAGATGAGTGACCTGGCTTATGATTAATTGGATTCAGCTGTAAATCCCACACTTAAAGGTGCAAACACACTGGAAAAACGTAAGCGGTGAATGCAGCTATCGTCAGCCGCTGCACTGCTGGTCCAACCTAGCGTCAGCGCGCTGAGCCTCCTCAGCAGCGTCTCTTTGAAGCAGGAGGAGGAGGGGGTGAGGTCAAATGCGAGCGCTGGGTGGTCTCAACCTGGCCTCCCCGCGAGGACAATAGCGGGTGGAGTCGGCTCTGCATGTAAATCTGAGAGCTGCAAATCAACACGTCGCTGGGTAATAGGGCTCTGAGACGACTTCTCCCCCTGGACGTCTCTAATAACGGCTGTGCTTAATTGCTCAGCCGCCGGCACAGACTTTTACGATGAGTGGAACCAACAGTTAACAACGTTTCATGTCTCATCGCGGGACTATGTCAAGAAGAAAAGTTCTTGGCTCTGCTACTTGCCTCAGAACTCAAATAACACAGAAATAAGATCTGTTTATTGGTAGCGTTGATTCTTTCAAGGAAGCTGAAGCTTTAGAAGTAATCTGAATGTTCCACGTTCTCATCTGATATCATATTAGTTTTCGCTACAGACCCCAGCTCTGATCTAAGTAAAGTTCTTTGATTTATTAAGGCGAACGCACAGAAAGGTGCTGCTCACAGATCAAACGTGTAAAGAAGATACTTCAAAGGAAGCGAGACCTGATGAAGATGCATGTGACCAGATTACTTGGAGTCAGGTTTTAGCCTGCAGAGTTTAGTCTGCTCATCATCACGGAGCAGTGTTGGACTTGAAAGCAAAACCCTGATGCCAGATATTAAAGACGTTACCTATTCATCAGCCTGACCTTCTGGACACCGTGGCCACTTAGGGCGGTTACACTTTGGGAGCTACAGTTCATCTTGACAACGTAAGATGCTAACAACACCTCGTACTTCTGGTCCTTTTGAGTCTATTCATCCTGTCGATGGAAAACACATAGCATGCTGTCAGTTGCAGCGCGATGCATTCAGGGACAATTAACACGTGCACATGCAGTTTGATGGTTTTAACTATGGTCCGGTTGGCTGTCGAACGTTGTTTTGGTACAGGAGTGTCTTTGTGTTGCTGCAGAATCCGCTGAGCTGCTTTCACCTCCTGTAGCTCAGCGTGTTGTGTTTTACGCTTTCAGACTGTCAGCGTCACATCTCCGAGCACCCACTGTTCCCTATCAGCTGATCAAACACGCCTTGTGTTTCCTCTGTGAATCTGTAATAAAACCCATTTGGCACCAGCCTTTTCCTGGGGGACACCCACCCCACAGGAAGTGAAGTGCTGAATGAAAGGAGTGGCGCGGCTGACGGCTTCATGGAGCACTTCCTCTGAGGACTCTGAAGGAAAGGCTGAGTGATTAGACGTTTTCTTTAAGTGGAGCAACTCTCCCACAACGGCTGCAGTGAGTTCCAGTGTGGAAATCGGCTTACGGTGCCTCGTGGGGTCAACGCACCACCGCCCCCCCGCCCACTGACAGTGAGCTCCTAAGAGGTTGGAGAAGGGCAGACGTGATTATATTTTCATATTCATAGCTGTGGATTGCGTTGGGAGAGTCCTGTCAGTCCGAAGGAGCGGTTAACACAACAGAGACTGCTCCACCTCCTCCTGCTGCTGCTGAAGGACAGAGCAGCCGGCAGCCCGAGGCCGTCTGAGCTTTAATAAGTCTGACAGCGGCTTGGTACCATTTAACAACTCTGCCGAAGAGCGAAGCAAACAAAATACGGGCCCAGATTCTCCCCTCACAGCCTCCACAACAGTCAGCTGCACCAGTGTTTACTGGATGACCTAAAGCCTGTTAAACCTCCTGCGTGTAAATAATTCAGGTTTTATTGCTTCTCTCTGCAACTGTAAAATATGGTTGATTACTCGGCGCTTGTTTGGAATAAGACAGCAAACAACAGCGAGAGGAACAGTTAGTCACACACTGCTCGTTTATAGAAACGCGACGAGTAGAAGGTGAGGACGTCTTCAGTCGCACCAGAGCTGGGCTGGCAGATGAAGAGGCTGCTCTTCCACAGGGAACGCGAACATGAACTCGAACCCACGTCCTGCATCCTGGACAAGCAAGGCATCTGAAGGCATCGTCTTCTGTGATGAACTGGGTTACGTGGCATCATTAGACCCTCAGGCTTTAACATGACTGGGTCGGAGCATAAATAGATGCTTTCTAACTGATATTTACCAGCATCAGAAAACAGAACGTCGTGTGTACAGTCGAGTGGTGGCTGCTATAAACCCGGTCACAGCACAACCGTCGTCCCCCAGCAACGAAAGCAGCCTCGTGACTCCATGTTACCCCTCGCTGCTCCAGAGCAGGAAGTGACTGAGGAGGAAATGCCTTTGTGATGAGAGGCGGCCAGATCTCTGCCGACTCTCCCTGCCCACCTCGTTTCCTTCGGAGCATTGTTCCCGTCGGAATGATGCTCGAGACTCAACAACAAACAGACTAGATTTAACAAACGTACACGAGCGTGGACAGAACCTACAGAACGACCTACTCGGCTCGCTGCTGGGCGTTAATCTGTCTGGATTCTGCTCCATGTCAGACGGGACTGTTTGACGTTCAACATCGCCTGAGTCTAAGTCTGGATTCCTGTTAACCTGCTGCATTAAGCACAAGCACTTTTAGGGGGTTTGGCCTCAAGGATGCAGACACAGTGTAGGCTAGTAATAAAGAATAAACACACATGGCTCCACGCGGAGCATTTAACAACGCTGGGACATTAATATTACAGCAGCTCCCTGCGGTACGATACAGAGAAGGAGGTTTGAGGCTTAAAGCGCAGCTCAAACGACCCAATCAAAAGCACAGTAAATGATTCTGCTGCAACATTTAGATGTTAACGTTTTCACATCAAGATTTTAAAGTGAAATGAATCCTATGCTGCTAAAGGATCCACGTGTAGAGTAACAACGTAAACAGCTTTGTTTTACTTTATTTCACTTCATCTTACTGTACAGTTGTATGTTATATTGTATATTTGATATCGTTTTTTTAGGCTCTGCTATTAGTGTTGTCTGTGGGCACCATGGGTCTGAGAGTAACCCAATTTCAATTCTCTGTCTGTATGTACTGTACATGTGGAAGAAATGGCACTAAAGCAAGACTTGACTTGACTTGACTTGAGCATGCTGGGTAATGGCTGCTCCCTGTTTTTACTGAAGGGATGAATATGTGAGAAACACATTTAACACATAAATTCCAATCCACAACCACACGCTGGTAAGAGACAGCGTCAGACATCAGAGCCCACATCCAGGTGAGTCACCGCGTTTTGAAGCTTCCAGGTGCCGAGTTCCCAGCGGGTCAGAGAGGCGTCCGAACCAAACGGAGGCCTCGGCTGCAACAAAGCCCCAGTGTCTGCTTTGCTCCAGGACACTGTGACGAGCACACGTCGCACGTCAACGTCACAACCACGACCACACCTCAAACACCAACACCGACACAGAATCAATATTTAAAAGTGCTTCAACAGGGTTTAAGGACGAATAACTACGGCCAAACAGATGAGCTCAGCTTTTTCTCCTCGTGTTTCCTTTCTAGCAGGTTCCTGTGTAAAACCTGTCAGACCATCAGTCCACAGTTTAACTGCAGGGACATTTCCATTTATTCTGGAACCATATTTCACTTGGAGCATCTCAGTAGCAGCGCGAGGGAAGACGCTAGACGTCCCAGCGGATCCTCGCTCTGGACGCAGCCTTCCTCCGTCCGACTTGCAATCGATGACCAACACGTTTACCCTCAGTTACCTCAGCGCGTCTCCTCACTCCTAATAATTACTACTAGATAAGTGGGTTTTTTCTACCCTGCCCAGTGGGAGATTCGACAGAGGGACGAGTCAGAGAGGATCTGTTCCCAGCGTTTACTAAGCCGGCTCACAGGAACGGGGTGTGGGATCCTTCCTTACGTTTGTCTCTGCGCTTCAATATTTGGCTTAAACTGGTCAAACTAAATAACAACGAGAACTCAGCAAATCTACTCTTGAGAATCCTGGAAAAGGAGCAAGCACCTCCAACACAAACGCAAACCCTGCTAACCCTGTGTCATCTGCCAGCTTCTCTCAAAGCTCGTATCGTAGCTCAGCTGTGCTGTTTGACAAACCCACTCATTATCTGACTCTTCTCTTGCTGCTGGGAGCCTGACGCCAGGCCTCCCGATGGCCTGGGGTCCAACTGGTCTGAGACAACTCAGACTCCTCACTGCACGTCTGCTGCCAGCGCTAGTCAAACGTTCGTTCGCTTAAGTGTTTACACATCTTTAGGCGTCGTATTCTGCATAGTTGACAGAATGTGGGACCGCGTCAGTGTTGCAGCAGCTGCAGTCATCACTTATTCCTTTGCTCCACAGAATAAACACACCAAGGTGGAACGGCTGCAGGGATAAAGAGAGCAGGAATGTGAGGAATGCTGAGCTCCGAATGAAATCATGAATTATTCAAGTGAAGGAGGGAAAAAAGTGGGAGAGCTCATCGTGCTTTAGACAACAAAGACGAGGTTGGAGGTCGTGTTAAACTGTCAGTCTGGCTTTTATCAGGAAATTCATGGGGCTGCGTTCGCTGTTGCCAGTCGTGTCACGAACCTGGAGACAAAGACTTTAGACACACACACGTCTACGTCCTCCAGCCCCTCCACTCATCCCAGATCCACGCTCCCGCCTCCAGAAGAAGTGTTCACCACAGCAGGCGACGGCCGTTCAGTCCTTCATTATCTGGAGATGCTGAGTCTGACACTGGTTAAATATTTATCTAACAAATGAATGTGACACTAATCTGAATCACACTCGACTGGGCTGACTCTTACATTTCTGGGAAACATGCAGGACAACTGCAGGATGTTCCCGTTCTCACAGGCACAATTTGTTGAAGCTAATCAGACTCATTCAGATCCGTTGCAGTCGTCTTTTAACATTGGAATCACAGCCCACATCTCGGAGAAACCACGGGAACCCAAGCGTTGATGCAACATTTAACACCAGAAGTGTTTACTCTGTGGGCACCGTGAAGGTTTGTGAATCTGTTGCAGAAATCTGCTCCGTGGTTCGGACTGATGCGCACGGAGCCACAGCTGTTATGCTACAAGTTACGCTGCAGGTCTCATTTCCAAGAAAGCCGACCCTCTGCCACGGCTCATTCACTTCAGACGCTGGACGTCAAACAAAGCCGTGTTTCGTCTGGATAATAGGTGGAGGAAACTGACAGGCTACAGTGAGTCCTGGCTGTGCTGGGGGGTGTCAGTGATGGACTGAGCTCCAGGATGACTCACCCCTGGCATCATAGCTGGCTTCATTCCCTGACAGGGGTACGCGTTGGAGTAATGGCTGCCTGTCTGATGGCACAGCTGTGCCCTCGCCGTCATAAGTCATGCTGTAATCAGCTGGAGCTGAGCGTCAGCGACACCGGGAGACGCGTGGTCGCCCCTGGGGGGAGGGGGGCACTTCTCTGGAATCACATGCATTCATTCCTTCAAACGGCCTATTCAGCTGCAACCCAAGCGCTGCCTCTCAGGAATGGAGGGATGAAGTGCTCACAAACAAAACGAATTCAGTAATTTCTCACAATCCAGCACAAACAAATCCCATGTTCACATAAACACAGCGCGCATGTCTCAGATCCTGAATGCAGACCACGTCTGGTCGACACCGAGGACGAGATGCAGCCAACTCTGCGAAGAGCAAATCAAACATGATTAAACTGAACCCATCAGCAGTTTCACAGTTTGGTCAATAAAATCAACTCTACCAACTGCACCAAAGTCTGATGGACCCGAGGAAACTACGCTCCAGTCATTTCATGTACGCAGTTCAACAACAAAAGTCTCAGACTCATGGTTCATAGCGACATTATTTAACTGCAGAATGTGCTCGTGTCTATTTGCAAGTTGGCGATTAGTCATTTAACTTGATGGACGTCAGCCCTGTCAGCTGCTAAATGCTCCACGGTGCCGACTAACCTCTGACGCTGACGTTCATTTTTCCTTCCTAATGTTTTGGGTCTTTCGGGTTGGATCAAAGCACGGCGCCAGTTCAGCACTAACTGGTCCTTTCTGATTTCTCTTTCACTTATTTTATACAAATTTACATTGTTTAATATCCTGTTTAGCATTGTTGACTTTAACAGGAGTTCAACTCTTTGTTATGGACCAGAGACCGTCAACAATGCAGCGACGCAGTAATTAACGCTGCCAGACCGTACGAAGTCCACTTCATTTAGACCAGACCAGAAACATCTGGAATAATCGCTCAATGCACCGGAAGCATCAGCAACTGAAGCAGGAAGCCAGTGAGTAAATTATTATTACTATAATATACATTTATTCACAACGTAACCTTTGCTGTGACTCTATTTGTTTCCCTTTCGACAGGACAACAGTCCTGAGTGGAGCCAGCGGGTCCCAGCCCGGTACCGACTGAACCGCGGCCTGTGTAGACAACAGCAGGCCGTGGGGAAAACGCTGAGAAAGGCTCCAGTGTGAAGCCTCATCTGGCCACAGCACATCTGTGTCACTGCCGCCGCGCTTCAGAGCCACGACACGGTTGGTTCATCAGCCCGAGCGACAGCTGTGAAGCGATAAAATGAGAAATGTTTTACTGGCCCAGGTGTTTTATTTCTCACGCTAACGGCAGGAACCTGTGTATTAGTTCTGTTGAACTGGTTTTTGTTTGCAGCACTTCTTCGTCCTACGGAAAATCTCAATGCTGGTGTTTCTCATTAATCTACTGTTAAGTTACAACCAAATCAGAACTAATACCTGGTTAAATCCTGACACTGCTGCTGTTATTGTTGTTGTCCTCTGCTCACGCTGTAAAGGTGATGATGATGACGAAGGTGGTGTTAAATTGGGGGGGGGGGGGGGGGGGGGGGGGTGCCATGGCAACCGCCGTTACCCACAGCCAGCCCGGGTTCAGGGGGTCAGGTTCTGTTACGCCACAGTGAGACTTGACGGACCACCGGGTTCTGACAGTGCTTCGGTTTCACTCGCCTCTGGTTCCGTTTCAAAGTTAAACCGCTTCAAACTCACTTTTATTAGCAACAATGTAGCGACGACGACCGAGAAGCGACGTAAGAGTAAGTTTAGCAGCAGGTCCGACCCAGTGGGACCCAGTGGGACCCAGCAAACGAACAGCGAGCCACCAAACCACAGCCCGAGCAGCTGCACCGTTAAGCCGGGAGCCTGCATCCGAACCGGATCGTTCCGCGTCGATCAGACGGTGAAAAGTTGCCCCAGACGCGTCGCTCCTCGCTGAAACGCGGCTTTCTGGGCTAAACCCGAGGCAGCGGAGGGAGAAGAAGGAGGAACATGGCAGCTTACCCGCCGAGAACAAGTCCGGGTTTGTCCCGTGAAGAGCGCGCCGAGAGCCGAGCAGGCGCAGTTTCCGTGGTCTCCCTCCCGATGGTGGCGCTGGATGTGCGCGGACGCCCCGACTCCTCCTGGAGGGAAGCAGCCGAGCTCCGGCTGATGTCACGGGCTCAGGGAGGGGCCTGGCCCGGACACATTTCCACGAGGACGTGATGTCACGGCTGCGGTTCGGATGTGCGGACTCAAACCGGAGCAGCGTGAACGGGCGCGTTGGTTCCAGCTGAAGTTTCCCCAACACGTACAACCAGCACAGCCTCCCTTCACCTCGAGGCTTCCACTTCCATACAAACCTCCATTTCAGGGAACAGCTCTGAGAATATGAAGCATCTGATCTGTTTGTGTGTTGGAGGGAATTCACTGGATTAACTATGTTCACAGAGCATCGTGTCCCATTTACGCAGCGAGCCTTGAGTTCTGGGCAAGACTGGACTGATCAGTGTCATAAGACAGAATCGCTGCCACCCATTTAGATGAAGATGTGCAGATTTTAAACACGGTCCAAGCAGATGATGCGAGGCCTCCCTGCGCAGCTGATCACATCACAGCATGTAATGAATGTAAATGCCCTCCACCCCCACGGACACGTTAGTGCATCCGTTTCACTTCGTGTGTGGTTGGAAGATTGTTTCTATCCTGAGTCGCATCAGTGATTTTTGGGTCGACTTTAATTGGAAGCTGTTATTTCAAGGAAAATCATTTCATTGTGGGTCTTCACACTTTCAGTTATACACCACTTACACTGATCTACTCAAGACTTGGACTTTGAATTTAAAGCTGCTTGCGTCTTTTTTGTGTTGCCACTGTTTTTGTTGTTGTACTTCTCCTTTTGGCCGTTTGGGGGCAGAACACAACAAGCTGAACATCACACACAAACTGGACATTTCGCCGCCTCACAGGGTGGATTCCCTGATTTGAATTGGAACATTACAGAAGAACCAGAGACACGGGGATTCATTTGTTTAACCAAAACACAAACATGACGTAGGGAAAACGAGGCTCATGTAAGACAGCGTTGACACCAACCCACAGAGGCTCTGGATGCCAACCACTGTCGATGAATGGGGTCATGGAAGTGAAGCTGTCAAGAGCGGAGGCGTGTGAGTGAATGCACACGTCTCTATCAAAGCCACTAAAACCTTATGAATCTGGAATCACGAGGTTCAATCACAATTTACAGTGTCTGACAGACTAACTCATGAGAAACCTCATCTCGCTGTGATGGCAGAAACGCGTCAGGAATAACAATGATCAATAACAAAATCGCTTCTCCACTGATAATGTATTGTCAGGCTAGTATATTAACAGAAACCGCAGCTCAGTGATTCATTCCTACAAAGAGTTTAAAAACAACATCATCAAATTTCTGTTCTTGAAGGTATTTCATCAAAATGAGCTGACTTTAAATGAAATGTTCTTATATCCTTAAACGTTAGCAGGTGTGTAGGAAAATCCGTCATGAACCGATCAGTGAGTCATGAAATTCTTCTTAAAGGACACGTGTTTGTGGCTTTCAGAGAAGAAACATCTCCAGCTGCTTCACTGAGAACCTCCATCGTCCATCCAAGCTTCACGATTCAGACTCAAATTTAACCATCTGCGCCACGTTTTACTAGAGCTGAGCAGTGAACCAGTCAAGCAACACACAGAAACTGGCATCGCTACAGCAGCAGGCACCAAGAAAACAAACAAGTGAAGCACAAGTGATGGATTTCGCCCATTATCGAGCTTTCAGTCGGCCTGATGTATAGACAGGAGCCCCAGCATCAATCAAGTCCTGCAAACCCACCTCGTCATTCGAGTCCGTATTAGAGCCGTAATGACAGACGCTACAGTGACAGCACAGAGCAGATCATTCGCTCTAATCACGGCGAGGCAACGCGTCTGGAGTCCTAATCAGCAGGAGGCTTCGTGTCTTTGGCTAGAATCAGCAGCGCCCAAGGGCCTCGGTGTGAATCCAGACCAGACCCCCACCAGTCAAGGACCATTTCAAGGCCCCCCTGGAGGGGGCATCAAGCACATGCAGTCACAGAAGATGGCGAAGATACAGCGCTTTGGAGTCAGTCTGCACTCGTGAGGAAATAATATAATAATAAGTGCTGAGTGAACGACGGTGGCCCTCCTCTGAAACCTTCTGGCTACTGGAGCTTAACGTGACAGGTTGGTTTTACAAATGAAGGATGAAAGACGGTTCTGTGGAAGTGAAACACGCAGAACATTCTGTGCCGCAGAATCACAGCGTGACTCAGGAAACACTGCAGGAAGCCAACAAGGGAAGGAACTGAACAAGCAGCTTCCTTCAGCTTCCCAACTCAGAGGAAGGTTTCTACGACGAGCCGTCAGGCTTCTTCAAATCAAACTAAATCAAAGTCTGGATCACGTTCTCATTTCTAAGCCACAGCAGCACAACAGAAACCAAATACTGTTTCTGAGTCGCGTGTGGAAAATCGCCGACTGTGGTTGGAAGGGAGGTGAAAACTTTAATGGAGACGGAACGTCTCCGCTGCATTAAAAGGAAATCTGCTGAAAACAACATCAAATATTTACCCAGGGTTCCCTGCGCTCTGGGGAAGGAAGCGTAAACATGCTTTGAGGATGCTGATCATTCCCAGTTCGCTCGTTCACAGCATCAGCATTAGGCTTTAAATCAAAGAAGCTCTAATATGTGGGATTAAGCTCATTAACTGTTTGACCACAGATCAACAGCTTTCAGGCTGGTTACGCTTTGACATGACAAACAAGTGTAAATAATAATATTCCCATCAGTGTCTTAATGTTGACTGATCGTAGAAGCTGACTCCTGCTGCTTCAGATCGCAGAAAACCTGCTACTGTGGGAAGTGATTAACATGTTTGGAGGTGGTGACGTTAGCCTTTGTTAGCTTTAGCCGCTAGCTGCCCCACTAGCATCGACTAGACTGTAGTTTTCAGCTGCTCAACTCGGGTGCTCTGTGCTCGGGTCAGAGTTCATCTCTCCTGGCGCAGAACATTACAACCTCTTTATCCTCTTTAGGGATTTTTCAGGTCCATGCAGCACATCATGGTAAAAAGTGTTTGTGAAATTCAGAGATATGTTTTTTAGCATTCAAAAAAACGGACACTAGTAGAGTCTCTGCTGCGGAGCATGAAGACCAGTATAAAACGAGGTTCTTCCTCCTTTAAGAAATCTGTTTTGAAACACGAGTGTCTGTCACCTCTTCAACAAGTAACACAATTTGTAGCAACAGATTTAGTTGCGTGATTTTTATATTCACCTTCATTTGACCTTTGACCTTTTTACTGTAGTGACCACTAACAGGAAGCAGTTAGCAGCACGAGTGGCTCTAGTCCGTATGTCGTGTTGTTCCAGACTTTTAAAGGACGCTCTCAGGCTGTTTACAGTAACTCTGGAGTGAAGAGGCCACTGCACAGACCCTCGACCCGGGCCACCAGCCGTCCTATGTTTACTCTCTACTGGTTGTCTCTCTATCACCCTTCACTCACTTGCAACCTATCAAACATGCTGCATCGCTCCTCAGTCTAATGATTAATATTCTCTCCTCGGCATCTGACAGCAGACAGAAAGCACCTGCGGCTTACAACCGAACATCCACCTGAAAAAGCTGCAAACATTTCTCAGTCTTGACATCCAGTTCAAGTCATCATCGTTCAGCAGTGGCAGCACATTAAGAGCTTCTCACGGGAAGCTGCATTGTTATTTTATTCACAGAGAGCTCAATAAACTCACTTCTCTCCGCAGCGAACCCTCGTAATCCGCTCTGTGTTTTGTTCCCTCTATTAGCTTTAGCAAGTGATCCACTGCGTTTTGACTGTAGTCACGTTTGAAATTGCTAAAACATGACGTTGTATCAGCTGTTAATGATTAGCTATTTACTCACCGACCATCACACGTTAAATTACTTAATTATTACCTGTTTATTTGTTCTTGGGCCTCATTAAATGAAAATAAATCTTGTTGTTATGCAGACGACCCTCAGCTCTACCTCTCTGTTAAATGTGATCCCCTCTGTTCAAATGCTAACATCATTCCCATGTTGGGGGTCGTCCTGGTTTTGCCTCTTCGTTGCACCAAAGCAGCTGAATCTGATTTTCAATCAGATGGCGTTTAGCTGACTTCTTCTGGGACAGAACTTAAAGCAACTCTAATTCCATTCGTGCAGCAGTGAAAGCTGTGCAGTGACAGACTCCATCTCCGACCATCTTCTTGTATCAGCGTATCTGTTTCATGGTTTTCTCCTCAGCTGTACAGAAACAAACTCGTTGTTTGTGAGGGACGGGCAACACTCTCCAAGGAGCTGATCCTGCTTTCATTATACTTCCAACAGGCTTATCACATTTGCACCACATAGGATTCAATTACAAATTCAATCAGCTTTTCTTATGACTCCATTTCTTTCCATCTCATGGGGGATGTGAGCGGCTAAGAGAGATAGTAAATATTTGATGAAAGTGCAGATTAATGAGACACTCTACCGTTTCCATGGAGGCTTGGAGTCAGTGTTGTTCTGTCGTGCAGGTGTGTTGTCGTCTGTCACCAACAGAAACATATTTCAGCATCGGAGTAATGTTCTGTGTTCATAACTACCTCGTACAGGTCAGCACATCCACAGAGCATCCTCTACCTGGTATCAGGCCATAAAGCCTCACGGACAGGAAGTTTACATCAGCTTCTTCTGAGCAGGACAGACTCTATATTTCATCAACGTGCACTTCACCATTTCTGTAAGCTCATCAAACTCTATTATTGTTATGACACACTGGCCGTATGTTGAACTGCATCTAACGTCACATCTCCCCTAATGAAGTCAGGTATATCCTCTATTTAATGCTGATGTCACTGGGGTGTCATTTCCACAGCGGCTTCTCTTGTTCATCAACAGTAAGTTTGAAACAAAGGGTTAATAACATTCCCTTCATTGAGCAAAGTAAATGACTGTTTTCACAATCCAATTATTCTGATCCCCGCGTGGCGAGACCTCTTCTTTCCTCTCAGTTTGATGGCATTAGTCACGCTATCAACACAAATAAAGACCAGACCCACTGAGCGTCAGCCTGACAGAGGCTTCTTTCACCTTCCAGCAGAGGAATGACCAGCGTGAAGCCGCTTTCTCAAGGCCACTGCTCTTTTTCATTAAAACTCAATTTTCGTAACATATTGGTCATTAGCTACGCTCGTAGGTATTTAAGTTTCATCCAGTCTCATTTCGAAATCATCACCCTGCAGCAGCACGGTAATAAAGGAGAGTAATAAATGAAGCTCAGGTCTGGGGCCATGAATTCATGGACGTAAGAGATGGTTTATGTGAGATGAGAGACGGGCAGGAAGGACAGCGAACGCCCCGCTGCCTTTACGCTCAGGTCTCGAAGATAAAGAAGCTTCAGAAGGTTTGGATTCCTGCAGAGCCACTGAGCTGAACCACGTAGGACTCGGCGTTTCACGTGTTTGAGCCTCAACGTTTTGCTGTGACTCTTCTCCTGGTTGCTCTTCAGTTGTTGATGTTCAGTGTGAAGCAGTGAATAAACACAAGTGGCCTGTGTGAGCCCAGCTTTCACGGGTTTCAACCGCTCTCAGTTGAATGGGAGCGTTTCTCTCTGCTCGCTGGTCCTCAAACCTCTCACGGTTCCCGCGTCGTCTGCTGTCTCAGCTGGGCCTCAGTCAGGATTCCACTTCGTTCACCTGTTCACCTGGCTGTCTGTGGTGTCCTGCTGGTGGTTTCCTGTGATCTCTCCTTGATAATTGTTCTTGAATGCATCCTTTTTATTGACTACTACTCAAAGCTCTTCCCCCTTCCTTTACTTTGAGCACTAACAGATTTCTTTAGTTTTGAACTCATTAGTTTCCCTGCAGCTTGTGGCAGACTTTCAACTTATCTCTGTTTGTGTTTCTTTTTGCCAGGCTGTGTGTGTTTGCTTCCAGCTTCTGAACGACTGAACACACCGGAGACGACCCAGGCTGATTCCAGCTCCGATCGAGATGTCCTCTGCTATTCATCATCAGCAAACCTGATAATACTAAACTAAAGCTGAAGGTCTCATTGTAGCTGGTTAAGATGACAAATGTTGCTGACAGCAGGCAGCTTCATAATCATTAATACTGCCAGACACTGGTGTCAAGGGGGAGAGTCCACATCTTATTAATGTTTTTTTATTAGTTTGTCTGAATAATGTGCAGGCTTCAGAGGAACTCACTTAATAATAATAATAATAATAATCATCATCATCATATGAATTTACTCAGACAGGTCTAACTCTGAAGCTTACAGACAAGGAAAAAACAAAACTTCAGGAAGCGATGGACTTGTTCACGTTTAATACAATAATACAGAAAACAGCTGTACAATGCGCACACACACACACACCCACACACACCTCAGTCTCACACAGCCAAAGAGCACACAATGACATCAACGAACACAGTGCTCAGAGCCTAAAGTGTTTTCACTGTTTGACTTCCTCTTGGTGGTCGTTGCTATAAAAACTGTGTTTGTGTTGTTGTCGTTATCGCCACGGTGATAAGACAGAGGGTCTTTACTTCTTACACCTGCTCTGCCCCGTCTGTTTCCATCTGATGGTTTCTCTAACCTCCAACAACATGATCCAGGTTGTAAACAAAATGTCAAGTTTGCTGCTGCTTCTCTGTGGGTTCAAACAGGTTTCAGTTCAACCAATCGGAAACTCTGCCATCCAGTGGAAAACTACATGCACCTCCTGCCTTGTTGATCTTTAAGAATAAATCGAATGAACTGAGAGGATAGTCCTGGCAGGTATCAAGAAGACAACCAACATAACAAGTAGACAAGCCCACAGCGCCAACTACAGCGTTGGAGGGGGATCACCAGCCGTTAATGGGCTTTATCGCTCATTTCTCCAATCTTTGTGTAAAAATTGAGCTTGTTTCATGTTTATACTAATTAAAGACGAACTGGTCTTCAGCAGTGCATCTGCTAGAAGCTGAAACCTTGACTGCAGCACAGCCGTACTTCTTTAATCTCACAACATCATCTCTCAAACTCAAGCAATGTCTTCCTCAGTCCTGCCTTCTGAACTGATCACAACCCCACAGCTCCCTCAAAGACCCTCTGCTTCTCCCCAGCTGAGACATTTAGCCGAAGGATTCATCGGGGGTCATGGGAAATGTGTTGAATTTAAGAACATTGATGATAATTAAACTTGTCAAATGAGTCATTGGTTTCTCTTCCAAGGCCGAACGTTCTTCTTATTCTGGTTCTCCTACTGGTGGAACAGAGCTTATACACACACCTAGAACTTATACACACACTCTACCAGCCAAAGCTGAGCCAATAAAACAAAAAAGCTTCTGTATACTGCATCAACACAAGTGATGGCGTTAATTCTCCTGGTGCATGTTCTCTTTGCAGTAAAGGAACATGAGCATCACTGTTGCTCAGGCAGGTGGAAAACGAAGCAGCGGCTTCAACCACTTAACGTGCGTCCCTAAACCCTGGCCCGGCGCCAGCTCTGGCACCGAACCGCCATTGTTAACGCAACGTATGTCTGTGGTGGGAAGCATTCGGGAGCCATAAACAATGGTCCAAATCAATCCCAGAAACTGCTGAGCCACCGCTCTGTCAACAAAGCATCCACCCAATGGAAGTACAGGGTTGAAATGGATGTGTAGTCGATGCTACTGAGGAAACAGTCGAAGTTTAAGCCGAAGATGTCAGAAAGCTAATAATTCTACTATAGTTTGTTTCTGAGGTCACGGTGATGGCGTCAGACTGGACTGGATTATATATTATATTTAAGAGCTGGCTCTTAAATGTGCAGAAACAAATGACTTGATTTGTGGTATTAATAGCATTAGTAGGTGGACGTATATATGTAATTTCTAAGCAAACTAATAATAATTTTGGGCATAATTTAAAAAGTCAGCATTTGTTGAAAAAGAGCCATCGTGAATAACGGGCACATCTGCTACAGAACCGAGATTCTGCTGGATGAGGACAAACCTGTGTCAAAGGTTCAGCATAGACATGACAGCGTTCTGTCTCAGCGAGTCGCCACCATCCTTACAGCTGCTCTAGACTGAATTGATTGACAGGTTGGGATGTGGCCAGAAGCACAACAAGTTCCAGAATGTGAACCCACAACCAAGAGCAAAGCAGAATCAGTCTTTGTCCTCAACCCACCAACACACTGTGCGTAGCTTCATTCACATCATCTCGCCTCTGCTTCTTAACACCTGCATGTCTCATTCACATTTTCCTGCTTCAGCCACGAACAGAAACACTTCAGCCATTGTGCACTCTTTGGTTTTCACCAGCGTTTACTCATGTTTATAGATGATACTTATTTCACAGACAGCGCTCCTCTGAGTCTCTAATAAAGTCACAAAACACTTTCACCGATGTGAATGGACCGTGAAGCTGCTAAGAAGCGGTAGTGTGATGGATGCTGTGGCTCTGAATGTCATATTTTTATAATGAGTTGTAAACATAGGGTTTGGTGGCCCTTCGAGGGCCACCGAGGGGCCGTTGATTCAGCTGCTGAGAGTCTAAACCCTCGTCACTGCGCCATGCCGCCTGTTGCCATGGTGACTTGCCACAGTCAGGTCCAGTGATGGGTTCGGCCCGGAGCTCATCAGGCGTTTTCAGGCACTTCATCGTCCTCCTGCTCCTCCTCTGGTCTCGCCCCTGGAGCAACACTTCATCAGCAAAACAATTCATTTCCAGGTTATTTCTAACGTCAACAAAAGCAAGAGTAGTACCGTTACAGGTCAGGTGGTCAGGTAACTGGTCATCAGGCAAGGTGTCATCTGAGTGCTGTGATTGGTCAGAGGTGTGTCCATCAGGGACACTGTGACTGGGCGAGGCATGTGATTGGACGTCTGAGTTGACACTGGGCTCCTCCTGTTCCTCTTGCTTCTTATTGGCCAGCTCTGTGCACAAGACACAGAAACATTAAACATTAAAGACACAGTGCGTGTCTGTGTGTGTGTGTGTGTGTGTGTGTGTGCGTGTGTTCGTACCATGCACAGACAGCTCCTTCCACCGGTCCTTGTTGCTGGAGATGACACCGGACAGATGGAGCCTCAGAGCCGGCAGGTCGATGGCTGTCAGAGAAAAGTCCATCTGTCCATCATCACTGTTCCCATGGCGACCACTACTGTGCCTCTGGACCGACTCTACGGTTACGGAGCCACTCCCGGTTAAACTAAAGCAGAGCAGAGTTATGGACCAGGAAGATCCACGTCAGACTCAAAGCGTCCCTCTGACATAGATCCATCATTTAACATTCATTCATTTCTGGGAATCAGGAACAATCTGGATGAGAACTGGAAGCAACGGGAACGTGCCAGACATGAGCAAGCAGTGGTCGAAGGGTTAGTAGTACCTGGACCTCCTGTTTCCAGTCTCCTTGGCCTTCTTGTCTTCCTCAATCAGAGGGCCAATCACCTTATCTGTTGTGTCAATCAGAACGCTGAAGGTCGGCTCCACAATGAAGTCAATGAAACCTGGAACCACACAGAGACGGGGACTAAACACAGCGGACAGGATGCAGCGAGTGATGAGCCCCAGACCCATCTGTCAAAGGGTCGAGTTCCTCCAACCACCAGGAGGTGGCACCGTTGACCCAGAGTTAATAAACAGCCTCCAGGAGTTTTAAGGGATCTGAGGTTTGAGTTCCCTCATTACGACCAGGAAGGAAGCGTTTTGTAAGATCACTGTTGTTATGCTGCCCATGACTAATCACAGGTGTGTTGTTCTTACCTATCTGTGACTGGGCGATCATGGTGGCTTTGCGGTCGCAGAGAGGAGAAAAGGGAAGGCCGAGCTGCACCTCTTTATCTCCCTGGAAAAGACACAGTCGCCAAGGCAACTCAGATCAGCTCCGTGTGATATTTACACCCACTTGTTGCCTCTTGAGCACGATTAACTGACAAACGCAGCGAATCAGACTCTGTAAACCGAAACCGAAGGAGGGTGTTTGGTGTTGAGTGAAGATGTTTAGCTCTCAGGAAACGTGAGCTTCAAACAGCTGTTTCCAGTTTGTACCTGTCTGAAGAACTCCTCCATCAGACTGTGAGTCCAGCGGTAGTGCAGCGGCCAGGCCTTGGCGGGATGACTGATGTCAGCAGCGTGAAGCATCAGAGACAAAACCTTGACTTTGTCTATTCTGGGGAGACAAGACGGACAATAATACATTTAATCGTCTTAATCAGTGATGTTTAAGGCTCAGTGAGGTTAATGTGAAGGTCAGTCTCCTCCAGATCAGGTCACTGTCTGTTACTCTGGTGGACAGTTGACCGTAGTGGACACAGTAGAGTTCCCCAGATGGACAGTACAGAACCTGCCGACAGCCTGATGACAGCCTCTTCCCCAAAACCTCATTCAAGCGTGAGCTGAGGAAGGTGACAGCTTCCCGCCCTGCACAGCCCAGCAGAGGGGAAGGAGGGGAAGCTGGGCTCTCCTCAGACTCACTGCCAGTCCTGTGGAATCCCCGACCGGGTTGCAGAGACCGATCTGGTCCAGCAGCCTGCGGGACCTTATGTTTACTCCACCAAACTCCCACTGATGATCTGCTTGTCAGCCTCACACATTCTGCCAGAACACACTACTCAACACTTCCTGGTTTTAAGACTGCAAACCCGATTAACTGACTGCTTATTGACTAGCAAAACATCTTATGGTGACCAGCACTGACAACACTGAAGTTAAATGCCAGGGTTCAAAGGTCACTGACCCGTGTGTCTGAGTCAGGGTGTTCCTCATGGTCTTGATCTGCTGGAAGTGACAGGACATGTCTGTGGACATCACCATCTCTATCACCAGGGACCTCAGCTCCCTGCCAGCGAGCAACACACACAGAGATTCACTGATCAGAGATCAACGCTTCCAGCTTTAAACATCCGAGCTACGACGAATCAGTGATCTGTGAGTGAACCTCCAGTCGTCCTTGTTCAGGTTGACCAGGATGTTCATGTCCTCTTCTGCCATCAGCCTGTAGGCGGCGCTGACGTGATGGTTCTCCAGCACCGACCTGTCGTTGTACAGAATGGCCACCTCGGACCTGGCAGACAGAGCACATCACAGTGAGAAAGGAAGGACTGAGGCCTGGGAGAAAGGGGGAATGGTACGCAGTCGGCCACGCGGCTCTAAATGCAGCCTCGCCCCATCACGGCGGCTCTTTTCACAGGTCAGCGTTCACCGCTCGTTTTACCTGGTGTGGATGTGGAAGTTGTTGGTGGTTCCCGTGTGCTCGAAGTCGTGAATGGCTGCTGCAAAAACCATGGCGAGAATCTCCAGCTCGCTGAGCCAGTGCTGCACACACACACACACACAAACACTGTCAGCTGAGCGAGCACCTGTCGATGTCAGAAGCAGGAAACGTGGGCGGGCGTAAACTGTGACGGTTGGGTCAGAACCTCTCCAGAACTACAGCGCTTATGCCGTGTTCACTAGCGATCTCCAAGGAAGGAGCAGTGCTCAACCGGAGACTGGGTTGTGGACGGCCAAGGCTCTCAGGGAGCGAAGGCAAGTGGCCCCGTCAGGGTGTCCGTCCTGACCCAGCCCACCACCAGCACCAACCATAGTCACATCAGAACTGGAAGGAGTCCTGGTCTGATGGATCACGTGGATGGAGCGTGCGCCGGTCACACTACAGGGAGGAAGAGAAGCCGTGTGTGGCTGTTACCATCAGCCCAGTGTGCAGCATCAGGAAGTGAGCGGTCTGCGTGACGTCGGCCGCGTGGATCAGGTTGTGGTACGGGTTCCTGTGTTTGCTGTATCCGCTCTCCAGCGCTTCAACAAACTGCACCAGAGCCTGCACCGGAATCTGAACACAGCACAACGGGTGAGACAGACGCTGACTGGCAGTAACACTGTGACGGCCTCAACTGCACAGCTGTAAACGTACCCTGAACCTGTTGATGAGGTCGTAGCGGGTCAGCAGGTCATAGACAAGGAACTTCAGAGCGTGGTCTCCAGTAGCCTCGTGGAAGGAGAACACGTCGAAAGACCACTGATCCACTTGCTGTGAAGAAGAGACACATCTTATAAACTAAAATAGAAAATAACAATCAAAACTCTTCTGTACCATGTGAGTGTAATGTGAAATATTGACCAATAGGGGGCAGTGTGACAATAATGTTACCCAGGGAGGACGTCAATCAACAAACCCAATTAAATTAATGTCCTAATTATTGATTCGACTCCAGTCAGATCTGAAGTAGCTCATATGTCGTTTTCTGGGCTGTGTTGTGTTTCTTCGTGTGTTTCTCATCACAGGAGAAGCATAATGAGAATCATTTGAATTCACTGTAATTGAATTGAGTTGGTGCAGGAAGCCCTGAAGGTGAAATCCATCAGCACACAGCCTTAAAGCTCCAGTGGCGGCTTCTCTCTTTCTTTTCCTCCTCTTCAATTTCTTGGCTTTCATTACGTCTTCATTTCCTTAACTATGTCCTGAATTCATCAGTCATGTTTTTTACATTTTCCTCCTCCAGCTTCCACCTTCTTTGTTATTCCTCCTCTGCCTCCTTTTCTTTCCTTCTCTAGCTCTTGATTTTCACCCCTGTTTCCTCCTATGACTCCTGACTTGTTTCCTTCCTTCTTTGAAGACTAGCATCACGTTGGGGTGAACTCAGTCTGTGGCGCTGAGGTCGCTGTGGTTCTGTGAGGCTCATGTTGTACATGTCTACTTGGCTTCAATATCATTTAGAAGCCTTGAAATGTTTTGATTCAATAAATCTTAATGAACTATTATTCCTTAAGCCGACACAGATGATAGCGATGATACCGTAACGTTCTCCTGCCAGTGGGACAGCAGCAGTAACAGCCTTTACCTTGAGAGCTGCCAGAGCTGTGGGAGGGAAGGTCAGACCGGCCATGTTGGATGTCCGTCTGTACATCCTGTGTCACACAGACAGATATCAAGCACAGATCTCACACACTGACACAGACAGTCGCATGTAAACACCCCCTCCAGCTGCACTCCTCCACAGTTTGTGACCAGGGTGGATTGTACGTTGCCACGGTAACCGCCTCCTAAACGCGCGTGCATACAGTGAGCGCTGCCTGGGAGCAGCAGATATTTTTTGATTTCATGCGTCATTAGGCTGCAGCAGATGAACTGATAGCGTTCGATCACTGCGGGTCGCTAACATCATTACACTTGACGCTGGACCTCGTAATCACATCTGGAGCCAGGTCGGACGGATGTTTTCTGTTTATTTTGAAGAGGTGGATGATTGTTTGCTGTTCTTTGCTCAGATGTTGAAGATAAAAATAAGTGAACTCTTGACTCTGGTTTCAGATCGAGTGTTGGTGTTATTGAATGAACAGCTACTTGCCACATGTACGTGGACGCCTCTACATGCTGCCGTCTTTCACCAGATGTGCCATCTGCTGCTCCCATTCAGATGCAGGTTCCATGTCACACAGGCCAGAATCCTCACCAGGCCGGTCATTCAGACTATATACATCGCCTGGACTCAAGCGCCGGTGGCCCTCAGGGCCTGTGCATTCCCTCAGTCTATACTTCATCTTCTTAGTAACCTTGCTTACCTCTCTACAAAGATCCCAGCTTGCACTGCATGGACGATGGTCCTGAACCTGGGCTTCTCCTCGGGCCGGCGCTTGGCCATGCCCATCTTCCTGCTGAAGGTACACGCCAGCCAGTCGCGTACTTCGCTGGGGACCGACTCTGCCTGCAGGTCACTGAGCTCATCCTCGGTGTCCAACAGACGCCTGCGGAGCACAAACACCTCGGACCCTCAGTATTATTGGGTGTCGCTGACAAAAACCATGTTATGGACACAGAACTGTTGTTTGTGCCAGTTTCTTTCAGCTGTTGTGTTTCCACCTGTGTTCAGACTGATGGGAGAACAGACAACACTCGCTTTTATCGTTTCGGTCAGATTTCCCATCACACTACAATGAAAGCCTGATACGTCTGACTCAATGAGGTCTGACGTGTATTTTAAATTATTATCAGCATAGCTATGAACCTAGGTCTGAACTGATCTGATAAGCCGTGATGTCTACAAATTAAAGCTGTTGGACTTTCACATGACCAGACACACAATGTCAGTTAGTTGTGCCATCTAAATAGTGTTTACATTCCATCTAACACATCATTTCTATGCTTCTCTCCGTCCTTTCTTACTTTCGTCCGTCCCACCTGGTCTCATCAGTGTAAACAGCATCCAGCATGGCAGCAGCCAGCTCCAGGTTCCTGCGGAGCTCCGGCAGGTCCACAACCCCATGGTCCAACTGCTCCAGGACCCCCTTCAGCCTGGCACAAATACACACAGTTTGTAGACTTCTGCATTTCAGTTCCAGTTGTCTCAGCTAAATGTGAACCATTGAGCAGCGACAGCATCCAGAGCTGATCCAGTCACACCTACACTAAACTAAAAGGTGTTTCCGAAGCTCTTAAGCTTTGATTGTTGCTTATTTGCATGGTTAATGGACTTTTCTACCTCGCTGGACAAGGTGCGTTACGCGCCGGCAGGTCAGCATGGACATGTGTGGACTGAATGTGGCTCTTAACAGACAATGACTATAATACGTTGGGATGACGAGCGCGTAACATCAGCAAGCAAACGAAGCGAAAGCTCCCTGGTGACGGTCGGCCCTTCTCTAGTTATTTACTTAGGTCTTTCATATCACTGCATCACCTGAATGCCGTCGGGTCCCTTTGTGCCCTTATGTTTGCAGTCGTAATCTTAGCTTGGAACGTTCCCCCCAGGCCATCGAGCTGCTTGTCTGGACTCCTGGTGTCTCCTCCCTGCGGAGGAGACATGGGAGCACAGATTGACCAGCTGGGTCACCGGGGTCCTGTCACAACTCATCGTCTCAGTAGCGAGATGAGGTTAGAGTGACTGTGCCGGTTGGTTCGAACGCTCGTGTTTGCTCCTGATCGTTCACTGCTTCCTGTTTCGTCAGTTTGAGTTGCAGCTCAGCATGTGTGTGTCCACCCCAGACGTCCGTCCCTTAGAAGACACGCGTCTCCTAATTCTTTGGGCATGTGACGTGGAGTCACTGCTGTATTTCTACTCTGCTGTTGCGTGACGCAGCCGTGCTTTCCGCTTAACAAGCAGACGGTGCACACCTGCCGACTGACAGGAGGAAGCAGCCGCCTTCATACTTTCACCCACACAGCTGCCGTCCTGCGCGCAGCACACAAGCAGAATCTAAAAATCTGCTTCCTCCAGATGGACACATGACACGTTTGCCTCCTGTCAATCAGCCGACACCCACAGGCCAGGAAATAACCAGGCTGCCTTTTAGCCTGATGGGCCATGGAAGCGTATCAGCTAAGAACAAAGCTGACACCTGAGGTGTAAGCACTAATAACAGCCACAGCGGCACGTTGGTGTTGTTCTGCCGTCCTCTGAGGTTCTGCACTGTGTGGTCGTTACTGGTTAAAGGTGCGAGTCATCAGCAGCTACAGCTCACACTGAGCCCACGTCCAGACAAAAAACCACCAGCGGAGGCGACGGCCAGCGCCGAGCTGCTCCTGGACGCTTAGTCTGAATCATACTGTCAGCGTTTAACGTGAAGCCTGAGGAGTTACCGCAGACGTGTGCCTGCTGCTGGGAGGCTGTCTGGGCGTTGACAGGCAGCGTGTGGACAGTGTTTGGAGGAGAGAACAATGACTGGCAGCTCGTCCTGCTTTCAGTGTTTGAGGCTTCTTGTCGTTTTTGTCAACACCTACACGTTTCTCTTAGAGCTCAGAGAAGATTTTGTTCATTTGTCGAGCAAGTGTCAGGAAATTAAGGCGAAACAGCGACAGGATTGACTGTGACAAATGTCAGAGGGGTTTGATGCGTTGATGGAGCCTGTCAACCGAAGACGAGCAGCAGGATCCACATCACGAAGCAGCAACCAAACCACACGCCAGGAGAAATGTCTGAACAGAAAGAGAGAGCGACAGGCAGGCAGGAAGACAGACAGACAGAAAGACAGACAGACAGGCAGGCAGACAGGCAGACAGACAGAAAGACAGACAGACAGGCAGACAGACAGACAGATAGACAGGCAGACCGGTGGCCCAGGTGTGTGTGGGAGGAGTGAGAGCTTCCTGTGTGCGTCTTACCTCTGCGATGCGTTTTTATACTTCTGCCTGCAAACACAAACACAAACAGAAGCAGTCAGTGAAATGAAGCGACGCAATCGCAGACAGAGTCGCAGCTCAGACGGACGGAGCTTAAGCCCTCAGCACAGAGCTGCCTCCTCACCCCTGCTCCCCGTCCCTCATCTCACAGTCTGCTAATGTGAACTGGACCTCGACGTCTGACTGAGTGGTGTCAGTTTGTTCCTCTTGTAAAGCAGCGCTCACATCTTCAAGGAGCTCTGTTCTGTGGAGGAGTGAGTGGAGCAGTCCAGCACTAGCAGGAACTAACAAACGGAACTAAGACACCACGACTGTTTCCAGATGTGACTGGGTCAGTTTGTGGAGTGTTCTGGATAAATAAAGACGGAGGGAACATGCTCGTAGTCTCACATATTAGCTGTTGAACCTTCATCCCTTGATGGACTGTGACCACAGATCCTCTGCTTTGGTTTCCATGTTTCAACTCTTGGTGCACGGAATTATGAAAATGTTACATGGAAACATGGCAGACGTAGCTCTGCGTCAGCTCATTTGCATCTGGTTTGTGTTTCAGCGAAAGGTTCCAACTTTATTGCTTTTCGCTACAGTATATTGGCTTTTATTAAAGTTGGCAACGTGTGTTTCGTCTTTACATTTTATATTGAGTCCGTGTGACCTTAAACAATGAGAAAGTAAAGTCACAGTCATCCAAACACAGGAGTTGATGATTATTCCAGGGTCACGACTCACTGGTCAGTCCGTCAGGTGAATTGGACGCTGAAGAGTCTCTCTGGGATGTAACTATGTGCAGCACGTACCGGAGCCTCTGAAAGCGCCGTTTGGTCTGAAATTAGCCAGTCACGTCTCCGGGAAGTGACCCCGACAGCTAATCACAGCCGCGACGCGTCTCAGCGCTGGAATCTGACAACGGGAACCTGCTATTTCATGGTCGACTGGTAATTGCACAGTGGCCTGCGTGGGTGGATCAGCGCTGTATTGCAGAGACGGGGTAGGGTGCAGCGGTTCAGAAGCAGACAGGTGAGGACAGAGAGTTTCTGGAGGGTGACTCATCATCTCTGTCATGACTTCTGCACCATTTGCATTTTTTTGTGTTTGGATGCTCCTCCTGGCTGATCCGTTCTGTCCAGTCACCTCACACGATTGTCTCAGTGCAATATTAATATCCAGCGCGAAAAGTATATTTTATTATTAGACGCCTTCTTTTTTGCATGACTTTGTTTGCGAGGCACCACCACAGGGTGCATTTCGCGCTTCTTTCGTGGCTTCACCGCCTACGTCAAGCCCGAGCGCCTTGAAGGAAAAGCAGAACATCCATTAAAAGGAGCGGTGTGAACATAAAGCACGTGCACACGCACACAAACACGTCTTCACTTCAACCCTAACTGGACTCCACACTGGGTTTGTGCTTCTCCATGAGATGCACTTCAGTCCATTTCCACATGACTGGACTTGAAAACATTCACATTCGACATCAAGTTTTTTTATTGCAGTAACTGAACGGCTTCAACTGATTTCTCTTCTATTTTCTGCTTCAGAAAACAGTTTTACTCCTCAGCGCACGTCTGCTCTCTTCATCTAAACAAAGGATATGGATTTAAAGGACGAATACAAAGATACAAGAGAAGGAAATAAAATGCATCACAAAATAAACAAAGAAAAATAAGGACATTCTGTTTTTGTAGCTACTCAACGGACAATTTACTTTGTCAAAATGCTCTGCTGTTACCACGGTAACGAGGGCGGATGACCAACAAATCTTTACACATATTTGTTTTCCCTACAAATAACACAGACCTGCAAACAGCGTTTATGCTGCGTTTATTATGTTCATCATCTCTATTCACTGAAATCAACTGGGATAAATTAAAACGCTGCTGAGTTCATGACGGCTTACACGCGGCATTTGTCGTTGTGTTGGGACTTTTGAGTCCTGAACATAGCTCAGTAACAATCAGTGTGAACCTCACAGTTCATTCAGTTGTTCTCTGTCCTGCTTTACCACATTTCAAAGTTTTATACTTGGCTAATCAGACTTAACGCAGGTGAAGCAAGTACAGTTGCTGGAGCTGGTTCCTAAATAGTTAATGACTAGATCCAAACCAACCAGCAGTACATGGACCGTGGCCTGTGCTTGGCTGCTGCTGGAATCAACTCCTGAAGTAACACAACGAACGCTTTACAGTCAAATCAGTCAACTAGCGACGATTTCCACTACGACAGAGGACGATTTGATTTTACTTTGATGGACTCCTCAGCTGAAGCTCGCAGGTCTGCATGAATGGGCCTCTCAGTAGGCTGCTGCTAATTAGACTTTCATTATACCCCCTCACCTGATCCTCCACGTTCCCTTGTCTGTGTACTGTTCTCCGTGTAGAGAATTGGGTTTTCGGTCCCGTCTGATTAGCAAACGGTAAAAGGTTTTTATCTGGCTCTGTTGCAGCAGTTGACGAAGAGTTGACTGATCTCTGCAGGTTAGAAGATTCTCGTCTCCTGCATCAGAGTCACTGACAGAAACATGTTCACTTCCCCAAGTTTTAAGTTTATTGCTGTTCAACCAACTTCTGCTGGTAATTTTCAGTTTCCTATCTTTTGCTCTTTGCTTTGCCAGTAAGTTACTGAGACAAGATGCTGTGTTCAACAAAACAAGCAGCCAAGGAACATAACGTGTGTATTTTATGGAAATGATTCTACGCTGATGATCAGCTTGTGTACGGTGTAAATGTGGACATGAATCCTGTAACAAACGTACTCGTAGGTATCTGTGAGCTAACGGTGGCTACCGTAACGTTAGCCAGACGTGAGATGTGACGACGACGGAAGCCCTGTGAGATGTGAAAGTGACTGTACTGATGTTTGCTTTTTAAAGGATCATTTTGCGGTTTCTTGTAAAGAGAGAACACAACCAGGCTCGTTCCCTTGTTTCTGATCCTTCTGCTAAGCTAAGCGGACTCTCCGTGAGTCGTCATCTTCTCCAACCCAAACCAAGCAAACAAACAAACCTCCACACATTTTGTCTAATCATCTGTGATGCTGTTGCTGCTCTCATTGCGCCTCATTGAGGACTCGCTGTGTCAACAGGACGCTACAGTCAACGTTCTGAGAGCCGCTCGTTCCTACGCTGTTTTCATGCCCGCCCTCCACGTCTCACTCTGTCTGTCTCACTGTCTGTCGATCTTAGCCGAGAGTTTGCTGCATCGCAACGCTCTGCCGTTGCCATGGAAACTATGGAGAACAAAAAGACATGCTGTTTTTTACATCTGCTGCCTCCAAATTCAGACAGATGTGATGACTCTGTTCCTGCTGCGGCGTTTTTAGCTACTGAGAAAATATCCAGCAGACCTCATCAAACGCACACGTGCACAGACCCGCACATGCACAATCTGTCCCTTATGTTCTGTGATGTTGCAAACCCACTGTTTTTCAGTCATTTGCTGTCATTCATCTTCCCTCCATCCTCAATTCGTGCCAACATCACCACGGCAACCAGCTGATCCCTTCCGTGTGGCTGTCAGGCTGATTCCAGCGCTAGCACTGATCAATCGATACTCACGACAGGATCACCAATCAATAGTGTTATTACGTCATAATCAACAGCTGATTGTGTTTACTCACATTCCTCTCAGTCGAATCAGGACCTGGTTGTTGTGGTTCTGCTCCAGAGAGTCCCCAAAGTCTTGCGTCTCCTCAGCCTGCTGCGCCTCCTCAAACTGCTGCTCCTGCTCAGTCCACTGCTCCTCAGTCCGTGACATCTCCTGCGTCTGCACCTCCTCCTCCTGCAGGTGCTCCTCCTCCCCAGTTTGCTGCTCCTGTTTCACTTGCTGCACATCTTCCCCCTGTTGCGCCTCCTTACTTTGTTGCACTTCCTTCTCCTCATCTTGCAACCCGTCCTCTTTCTGCAGCTCCCTAGTTTGTGCCTCCTCCTGCTGCTCCAGCATTTCTTCTACTTTGTGCAGCGTGTCCTCTTCTTGTTGCAAATCTTCATCCTCCACCTTCTCCTCCTGCTCGTCTTCATGTTTCTGCAACACCTCCTTCTCCTTTTCCTCTGTGTTCAAACCCTCCTCTTCCTGCTGCATCTCCTCCTCATATAGCAGCAACTCCTCCTCTTTGTGCACCTCCTCAGTTTGTGACTCCTCTTGCTCCTCCAGCATTTCCTCTACTTTGTGCAGCGTGTCCTCATCTTGTTGTAAATCTTGATTCTCCACCTTCTCCTCCTGTTCGTCTGCATGTTTCTGCAATGCCTCCTGCCCCTCTGTGTTCAAATACTCCTCATCCTGTTGCATCTCCTCCTCATGTAGCTTTTCCTCCTGTTGCATCTTCTGCACCGCCACCTGTTGCTGCGTCTCTTCTTCCTGCTCCGTGGCTTGTTGCTCTTCTTGTTCTCCCTCCTGTTCTTGCACCTCCTCCTCCTGTCGCATGTCCTCCTGGTGCTCTATGTCCTGCTCTACATCTTCCTGCAATACCTCATCTTGCTGCTCCTGCTCGTCATCCTCCAGCAGCTCCTCAGGCAGTTGTAACTCCTCCACCTCCTCATTCATCATGTGGTGAAGAAGGAGAAGGAGAGGAGGTAATCAGTTGTTTGCAGAGTCACAGAGCAGAGTTTGGTGTTTGCGAAGCGCCTGGACGTCGTTCAGATTCACAGAGTCGTGAAAACATTGACGCAGACCGCAGCCATTTATGTTTATTGAAACTTCGTCCAACTTCCTGTGTCACTTCACAGATCGTCCAATCCAAACGGACAATGTCGGAAGGGCTCCAAGGTTAAAGGTCACAAGACAGGAAAGGACTCAGTGTCCAACAACAAGCCACAGGTAAAGAAAGTGATCAGGTTCCTTCAGTTCAGCTCTGCACTCCAGCACTGCGACGGTAAAATGATCAGCTGAATGTCCCAGAGCATCGCCGTAGCAACGCACAGAGGAAGTCAACCAGCAATAAAGACAGGATGGAGGGAGTAAGAGAGGCAGGGAGAGAAAGAAAAAGAGAGGGAGAGAGATTGAGAGAGAGAGGAGGGAGAGCGATGGAGGAAGACAAAGGAGAAGCAGAGAACCTTGCAGAGCGTTTCCGTGGTAACTCAACAACGGTTGCTAAGAGTGATGGAATCCTGCAGCCGACAGACCTCCCTCCTCTTCCTCCTCCTCCTCACCCTCCACCAGATCCAAACACACAACTTTGTGCGTTCTGATGCGCACGGCCATTTCATCCAGCCCTGCCCTTACTCACCCACTGAACCTCAGTGTGTTTGTGTGCCGTGTAGAATCGCGCCTGAGCTTCTCTGTGTGTCTGTGTGTGTTTTACACGATGATGATGTAATGTTCCTGAAAATGAGACTCACGCAAACGCTCCAGTCAAGCGGCAGAATCCGGGATCTGCTGGTGTCCCCTAGAGGCTGCAGTGGTCACTGCAGTCACAACCTACTGTTTTCTGTCAGGCTGGCGCATGCATGGCTTGTGAAAAAACAGGCTCCGGGGCACAGACACGTCGAAGGCCAAACTAAGACATCACTGCTCGTTGGTGTGATTTGCCTTGAGACAGGGACAGAGAGACCAACCTGAACGCAGGTCGTCCTCCGTGAAGTAAAAGCCTCAGAGTGAAAGAGACGTTCGGTGCCTATTTTTGGTCTCTTGTTGTTTTGGGTCATTATGTGTTTTGGTCACACTGACCTGTGGCTGTTTTTGTGTAGCTTTACATTCATAAGCCATTTCATGCTTAAGTTCTTCAGGACGTCCACTGATGCAAGACACAAAGAGCAGATACGTGTTGTGAGACTCTTCAGAATAAACAGGCTCTTGAAGCTGCTGTGTCTTCACGGTTCTTTCCCTCCATCCTGCTCTTTTCTGATGGCTCAGCTTCTGACCTGAATCAGCTGAGTTGGATTTCTTCAAACCTTTAAGAGTTGTTTGTGTCCGGGGTAACTGCTGCATCTGTGTGCACCTTAATGCATCTGTTGCGTTCTTACCAGGTGACCGGTTTCCTGTGATTGATCGGCCCACAGACCCGCCTCCCAGTGCAGCGCCTGTTCCTGACCGGAGGGGGCGGATTCCTCACGGCCTTGACTGGCTGCAAGGAGTCACCTAGTGACAGGAGAAGAAACCTGGTTAAAACGATAAACACATAAATCTGAGCGGTGCTGCTCCTGTGGGACAGATGCTGCAAGTGAAAACGCAGGATCAGAGTAAAACTGCAAATTAAAAGACGCTGGACAAGGGATTTATTTTGGAAAATACCTGAAGAACCTCCTAGGTTCTGTCCACACTGGGTCATTAGGGTTAATGACTCAGCCACAAAGGTCCATAAAAAGAAACTCAAATTGAAATCAACAGAGCTGCAAAACCAAAGTCAGTCAAGTGTGTGCGTCTCGGCAGCAAGTTGTGGTTCATGTGCGTTAGTGTGTGTTCCAACGTGTGCGTTCATGTCCAACAGAACAGCAGCATACTGTTCTGATTGGTCAGCTGCCCTCTAATTGGCTGCTAATTGGTTCTTCACAATCGGAACCAACGCTGAACAGGCTGTTAAAGACGTGGGCAGCTGGAGAAGTGCGGCTTCCAGTAATGTATTCAGTTCTTTGTTTGTCAAAGGCTTTTGAGGCAACAAGTGGAACAACACGAGCAGAGCAGAGAGGCACCATATGACAAAAGCCATGAAACACACAGTTTAGCTCTAATAAACATCCTCTGATCACATAAACCCCAGTAGATGCAAATATTGCCAATGTTTAACTAGAAGTCACATCAGTGGTGAGTGTGATTCCAGATTCTTACTAAAACATGCAGTTTCTGCCTGATGCTACGTCGTAGATAAAAAAGCATAGAGACGAGGACAACGCACAAGCTCAAATAAGACAAGACTCACCGGTCACAGCCTGACGTGGCAGCTCCTCCCGTGGCGTCACCGTCACCACCGCCATCCTGGAGTCGAGAGCTGAGCAGAAGGAGCCCATGGTCAGCAGGAGGAGGGAGAGTCTGCGCTGTGAGCTGACCCTGGATCAGTGTTCTTCACCTGTTGGAGAGACATCTTCCTCCAGCTTTCAGCCACATGCTGCTGCAGCGTGAGTCTCACTCACTGGGTGGATGTTCTCTCTGTCTCTCTCTCTCTCAGGTCCACCTAGACTCTGTTGTCCTGTCAAACAGCTGTGTGAGGTTTGTTCTGTCGCAGCAGGTTTTTATTCAGCTCAGAGCAGCTGTCCTGTAACGTTGGACTCTGGAGGACCGGCTCCTCAGCAGCTTAGCTTCAAGCTGCTAATCCTCACCTGGAGATGTTTCATCAGCCTTTATGTTCACTGTGATCTGCACAATGATTGACTGGTTGTACTGTCGCCGCAGACTATGCTGAGCTTACTATGGGATGTTGAGCAGGTGGACGCCTGCAGGCATCCAGAGGAGGAAGTCAGGAAACTGGTGCTGAAGGGAGAAAGGATGGATGAAGAATGAGGAAACAGAAGCAGATTAAAGGAAGTGATGTGTGTGTGGCTCTAACTGCTCGAGATGTGGTGTAGTGTGATATAACATGTAGATATAACAAACATCTCTGCTTCTACCACCAAAGTCTTTATTCTGCTTTTATTGTGGCAGCCACCCACAGCAAGAGTCAAAACACAGAGATGAGAACAAACGAGACACGTCAATAAAACACACAAGCAATGATGCCACGTTTTAGACAAGCAGACAAATAAGCAGACAAACCCGAGGAGATGCGAGTACGTTTTCACAGGTTCGTGTTCACCCGCCGTGCAGCGTTTGATCAACCCCACATCCTCCAAACTTCTCCTCTCTGATAAAAACCACACATTTAACAGCAGCTACACTTCTTCTGCTCCACTGATCTTTTAAGGGAGTTTAGTGTTTGGATCCGTTCATCGTCTGCGTTTTAAAGCTCCTCAGCTGATGCAGAAAGCCGGGGTTGGGAGAGGAGGCGGGTCGAGCTGATTGGACCAAAGACAGGGCGTCGTCGAAGGCCTGGCCATCACACGACATCAAGTATCCAACGACAACAGCCGGCGCCCGCGACACGCCGGCGTTGCAGTGGACCAGCACCACACCTTTCTAAGACAGAACCAAGTATTAGAGCCAGAATCAGATCAGTAAAGCCAACCAGAGAACTGAGCAGAACAACATCGCCACATTTTCAAGAGTCAGTCAGAGGTGACGACGACAACATGAATTTGTACTGATGTTCTCTGGACACTAGATGTCGCCGCAGACCAACACACCGTGTCTGAACCTCCAGGGTTTCACTGCTGGGATCCAGACCGGCAACACTTCACCCCACAGGCTTTGTCCCACTGGTCATTTCTCAACGGAGCCATGTTAGCTAAACTGGTATCAACCGTCTCATCTGGCTCTTGGCAACACAGACATTAAGAGCTCAAGTGACAACAAGTGAAACGGTTTTGTTTTGTTTTGTTTTGTTTTGTTTTGTTTTGTTTTGTTTTGTTTTGTTTTGTTTTGTTTTGTTTTGTTTTGTTTTGTTTTGTTTTGTTTTGTTTTGTTTTGTTTTGTTTTGTTCACATCATGCTGTTGTTGTCATGACAGCATTTATAACTGCCAGATGGTCTGCTGAGTAATCTGATGCTGCATTTCAAAGCTAAAGCATTGGTTTGATTATCAGGTCTGGAATTACCGCACACAGAAAAATATCATAATGAGCACACACTTCCTGTAACACACACCGCTAATGACGGCCTAATGACTCCCTGCTGCGTGTGTCTGTGTGTGTGTAGTTTGCGTGGTGTCATGTTAAGGTGAGCTGCAGGCTCCGCCGCTGAAAGCTTGTATCACTGAGATCTGATATGTGTGCAGCTTAATAAAACATGAACAAATCTACACATCTATTATTTAAAATACGGAGGAAGGGAGGGAGAGGAGGGAACGAGGGTAGGAGAGGTCCCTTTGTATGCCCACTGTGTCGTTCTCATTCGGTTCCATCCAGATGATGAGATGGTTCCAGGAGCAGATCTTAATGTGCTGCTGCTGTACTTTTATTTACCCACAGATGAGGCAGGTTCATGGTGTGAAGCACCACGTGGCAGGAAATCCGATGTTTTTGTGTGTTCTGTTGTGGCTGAAGACACGTTGGCTTGAGGAAGTGAAACCGTTTGGAGATGAACTGATGGCGACGATTGTTTGGGTTCGATCCTCAATAGTAAATGAACTGATGAGCGAAGCCATGAAGCGGACGATTACCTCGTTGCGAGTCTGTTGGATGAAGTCACAGCAGTCCTGCAGGTGAAGCAGCAGATCAGCCTCTGGATGATCCAGGATACTGACGGTCTTATAGATGAACAGGTCGGGGAAGGCGTTCTCCACCCCGAAGGCCACATTCAGGACGTGAGACACCTGAAGAAGAGGAGAAAGTCACGTGACTGGCATCAGCTTCGTTTCCAGCTGGACAGTCACAGCAGTTCACACCAAACAGAAAGCTCACCTTGTGTTTTCTCAGAGTACCAAAGTCATGTGCAGCATCCTGAGAACCTGACACACACAGAAGCAGTTCGCTGGTTAGTGAGTGACGTCTGGTCTTTGAACGGCTTCGGGCCGAGGCGTTATCAGTGAAAGCTGAGGCGGAGAGCGACACCATCGGCTCCAGGTCACAGGGTCATGTATGTTCCACCTGTGAACCAGAACCTCCCGCTGTTCTCCCCCACGTCTGGGCTCACGTTACATGGTCGCAGTGACCGCGCCGAGGGAGCAGCTGCTCGTCGAAGGCTGTTTTTATGACTGTAGCTGACAGTGTCAGTTACTGACAGCTGTCAGTGGCGTGAATATCAAGACATGAATCTGTGTATTAGTCTCAGTCTGCCTCTCATCAGCGCACCTCACTCACTCACCCAGCAGCAGGTAGGGCTTCACGAGGCCGACCTGCAAGTCCCAGGAAGTGTCAGGGACGTAACCCAGGGTCTTCTCTGGGGGGGCAGGGTCTTCAACCACGGTGATGGTCGAACCTTTCCAGGTCTCAATGATGCGACGGCCGCTCAGTGATGTCACACGCGTGCACTGCTTCCGCAGGCGCGTCCGAGAGAAGCTCTGGATTTCCTGCGTCAGGGACTGCATAGCCAGAGCAGCCAGGGAGTCACGAGTGTAAGTTGGACTGAGCTGGACCTGAAACGCTGATGGACGACAACAATGGAAGTTAGGCCATGGTTCTGTCCCAACCGCTGTTTGTCTTAGTTCACGCTTCGCTTTCTCTTCTGGCTCCAACCCACGGTCCTGGAAATCGCTTTTAGAGCCTTGCGTGATCAGGAGTTAGGAGGTCAGAGAGCGAACCAAAATAAATAAAAGTTCTGTGTCCTTTAAAGGACAAGACTCTTTTCTAAAATGTTTCTAACCCAGAATAGCTAGAAAGCTTTTATTCTACTGTTTGGTCTGGACAGCGCATGGACTACCAGGAACAATGTGTTTGTAATTGGTGATTTTAATTAGTTGGAGCGTCTGATGTCAAAGTTACTTCGTAAATTCATAAAGCAATTGTTTTAATAAAAGTTCCTCTTCATCCAACTAACTGCTCTGAGCCAAAAGTCCAGTATTAACAGCAATTATCAAATGTTAGCAACACAGTGCTCAGGGTTCCACATGCTGAGCATCCAATACAATGCAACAAGCAGAGAAACATTTTAAAAACCTGGTTCTGGTTCTGAGGTTCTGCTTTGGCCCGATCAGCAGTCGATTCCAGAGCGAGTGTGTCCCGTTCAGAGTCCTGAAGTCATCCTCTGCAGCCGCGTGCAGGTTCAAGGCTAAACGTCAGCTCCTGCAGCGGACGCAGCTTTGCTACCTGCAGCCGTGCAGCTCACCTGTCCAGCTGAAGGTACGTGCACTGAAACTGTGCTGGAGGGCGACGACCTGCTGCTGCAACGTGAAACCTGCTGCCTGTGTCTCGCTCCCTGTGACGCAGCGTAAACAATGATGCACATCTAGTTTAGTTTTCATGGAAACATCACCAATAAGCATCTGATTTGCCGACAGGCCACTGAGCTGGATCATGTTTGGAATAAACTCCCATTTATTTTGACATAACAGCTGATCAGGTTGATGGGCTGTCATCTCTCCTAAAACCACCAGGTGGCGCCGTAGCACGAGCTCACCTGTCCCTCATCGCCTCCTCTCACCTGTGTTTGCTGTTTGTCTGGGTTCAGAGAGAAGCTGCTTCTTCTTCGCACCATGATGTCACAGTTCAGGTCCTGTTTGGAGTGAAACACCAGGAATCTGCTGGAGGACTGTGGGAATCTCAAAGCCTTTTTGTTAGAGCCAGCTTTCACACGTTCAACTGCAGCCTTTCTGAAAAGCTGTAAACGCATTTTATTCTGAATCCAGGCTTAAAGTCCCGTCAGAGCTTGTTGGCATGTGTGGAGAAACAGCAGACATGAGGCAGTTAGTGTCTCCAGATGGACGAGGATAAATGTCTGCAAGCGATGGCATTTAATCAGCGTGAGGTGAGGCTGAATTACTAGAAAACGCTGCCGTATGCCGTTAATGCCTTTACTGCCCTTGTGACCTTTCCTCAAACACCCCCTCCGGACAAACCTGACATTCTAGCTCCACTGTAGGGCTCTGTAGCGTAGTGTTAGTTTACTTTCGGTCCTCAGCAGCCGTGTGTGTGTAGATAGCTGCAGTTCTATTTATGTTGGACACGATTCTAGTAGTTTCCACGAATCTTTCCACACACAGGGAGAGATAAACAGTTTTCTTTCTGGCAGAACGTTTTACATTTCTCCACCGCACGAACATTTGCACTTCTACCTCTATGAAGACACTTGTTGACACAATGCGTTCCTCCCCTCAGCCCATCGACCCGACGAAACGACATCCGGACTTCCCTAACCCTCAGCGGGATAAACGGGAAGAGAAAAGAAGCAGATCATGAAAGGATGACATGAAAGGAAAACATGAGGAGAGACGAAAGCAGGGAAGGTGGCAAAATGAGGAAAGAGAACTAGGAGAGAGGAAACAAGGAAGGTCAGTGTGTGTCTGAGGTTATGACCAGGTTTAAACTACTATGAACTGTGACATATTCATACGGAGGCTTTTCTTCCAAATATGTGAAAGAAAAGAAGGAAAGAGGTGAAGTTAGGATGAAAGATAAAACGCTGACTCAGCGTTTCTTTGTGTTGCTCCATGAGTCATAAAACCCAGAGAGGCCAAGCGCGTGCGTGTTGGACGCGGGTCAACCTCAACCTAACATGGGAAACTCCAGCATCTGACACCCATTACCGCAGCGGCATTGTGTGTTTTAATGGCCCAGTAACAAGACTGTTAATGCAACAGACCCCTCCGAGGTCAAAGGTCAACCTCACTCAGCTTGCTGAATAACGTAAAGGTCAAATGCTTTAGGCTTCTGAGCATGCTGGGAAATGCAGTCTCCCTCTGCAGACCACGGCAAAGCTTTGTCTCACCTCAGATGGTCTATTCAAGGCAACAGTCCTGTAGTGACCACGTCCATCGCTGGTTCCTTCTCCCTCGTTTCTCAGACCCAAGAGCGACTGGCAGGTAACGGCAGGAAGTGCAGCTCTTCACCACGAACACATGGATTAGTTCAGGTCCTCGATGTCAGCCGTCAGCAAATCAACTACTTCACACATGTCTGAGGTCAGAAAACCTTCCTCTCTCATTTATCAGGTAGTAAACTGAGGATGTTTATTCAAACTTCCCATTGTTTCCATCTCTGCACTTTTACTTTAGTTTCATTTCAAATGGAACTAATGGAACATTTTACTTTGCTGCACTTTAATCGTAAGTTAATGATGTGAGAACTAACCACTGACTTCACGAGCGTTTAGAGGCTTTACTGTGTTGATTTTTCATCTAAAAGGAATCTGTCTTTTGGGGGGTGAGAGGAGAAGCAAGAGGGAGGAGACAGAGGTGAGGAAAGAGGAGGGACAGAGGAAGAGGAAGGAGACAGAGGTGAGGAGAGAGGAGGGACAGAGGGAGAGGAAGGAGACAGAGGTGATGAGAGAGGAGGGACAGAGGGAGAGGAAGGAGACAGAGGTGAGGAGAGAGGAGGGACAGAGGGAGAGGAAGGAGACAGAGGTGAGGAGAGAGGAGGGACAGAGGGAGAGGAAGGAGACAGAGGAAGAGGAAGGAGACAGAGGTGAGGAGAGAGGAGGGACAGAGGGAGAGGAAGGAGACAGAGGTGAGGAGAGAGGAGGGACAGAGGGAGAGGAAGGAGACAGAGGTGATGAAAGAGGAGGGACAGAGGGAGAGGAAGGAGACAGAGGTGAGGAGAGAGGAGGGACAGAGGGAGAGGAAGGAGACAGAGGTGAGGAGAGAGGAGGGACAGAGGGAGAGGAAGGAGACAGAGGTGAGGAGAGAGGAGGGACAGAGGGAGAGGAAGGAACCAGAGGAGAGGTGAGGAGAGAGGAGGGACAGAGGGAGAGGAAGGAGACAGAGGAGAGGTGAGGAGACAGAGGTGAGGAGAGGTGAGGAGGGACAGAGGGAGAGGAGGAGACAGGGGAAGAGGAAGGAGACAGAGGTGAGGAGAGAGGAGGGACAGAGGGAGAGTAAGGAGACAGAGGAGAGGTGAGGAGACAGAGGAGAGGAGGGACAGAGGGAGAGGAAGGAGACAGAGGAGAGGTGAGGACACAGAGGTGAGGAGAGAGGAGGGACAGAGGGAGAGGAAGGAGACAGATGAGAGGTGAGGAGACAGAGGAGAGAAGGGAAAGAGGGAGAGGAAGGAGACAGAGGAGAGGTGAGGAGACAGAGGTGAGGAGAGGTGAGGAGGGACAGAGGGAGAGGACGAGACAGGGGAAGAGCAAGGAGAGAGGAGGGACAGAGGGAGAGTAAGGAGACAGAGGAGAGGTGAGGAGACAGAGGAGAGGAGGGACAGAGGGAGAGGAAGGAGACAGAGGAAGAGGAAGGAGACAGAGGTGAGGAGAGAGGAGGGACAGAGGGAGAGGAGGAGAGGCGAGGGCAGGGAGGAGGGCTAGAAGAGGAGGAGGAGGTGAAGGCGGCTCCTCCCGCTCCCTCCAGCTGCCTGCAGCCCGGACAGCAGCAGCAGAAGCGCGTCAGCGTTTGGATTTCCGCGTCCGTGACCGAGCGAGGCTGCAGCGACTGGGCTGCCGTGACCCCAGCGTGACCGACATGCTCTCCCCGGGACTCTCCGTGTCTCTGCTGGCCGCTTGGTGCGCGCTGTGGCCGGCTGCGGTCCGGGCGGCGTCCTGCGAGCCGGTGCGGATCCCGCTGTGCCGGTCCATGCCGTGGAACATGACCAAGATGCCGAACCACCTCCACCACAGCACGCAGGACAACGCGGTGCTGGCCATCGAGCAGTTCGAAGGGCTGCTGGGTGAGTTTCACAGCGAAGCAAATCTAACGGTAACGAGTCACAGGATCCACAGACGCTCGGTAGTTGAGCTCGGAGTTGTCTGGGACTTTCTTTCTTGTTTTAGGATTTTAAACGTTTTACTCCAACCAGTCATTTGATGTCAGCTGGAGCTCTGCGAAATGTAGTTTTCCAGTATTACATAAAGCAAATGATGAAATATTGACTTGGGGACAAAATGGCAAGAAAACGTCCATCTTCCAGCCTCAACGCTTGGATCACAACCAGCCCCATCGTCCGCTTCACTGAACAAGCCAACATCACAGTGCGAGGGGTCGCCCGGCCTTCAGCAGTGGCACAAGCAGGGCAGGTAGGTCCAACGGTCGCCAAACGGGCCCAGGAAGGCATCCACGAGCGGAGTAGACAAAACCCTCACACAGGAGAGGAACAGAACCCAACCTCCAGCAGAACCGCGGTAGACCAGACAGAGATCAGAAGTTAACGGTCCTGGTGCTGCTGGGTGGCTTCGTGCTGGGTTCTGCTCTCTCTCGCCGTTGAATTGGACACAGAGGAAACGTCCAAACCCTTTTGTTCAGGAACCAGTTGGACACGGTCTGAGCAGCAGCAAACCTGAAACCTCTCTGTGACTAAGCAGTCGAACTCGTGCAGCCTCGTCCTCGTAGGTGAATAGTAAACAACTACTTCAGACGGAGGAACAACAGACTCGTGAACATGGTCCCGGCCAAATAAATTCAGCTGTCTCTAGTTTGGCCCCGGCTTCAGTGGCTGATTGTGTGTAATTAACTCACCGCCGACCGCAAACGCTGGTGAAGTCACTGGGCCTCCCGGGAAACATCCCTGTGGTGTCCTGTGGATTTAGAGTTGGTCCCTCGTATTTGAGCGTTACCCCCAACGCAGAAGCGTCTTCTGAGAAACGAGCTGCCTCAATGCACAGAACCACGTTTCATGTCTCGTTCACAACCTGCATCCTTCAGCGTTGACGTCTTTGTCTGGACGCGTCGTAGATGCGGCTGAAATGCAACGTTTTACCAGAGCCGATAAAGACGAGGGGCTTTTCCTCAGCGAACGCGTTTTGATCTGCGTGACCTGGACACACGTCTGGGAGGGAAATGGGCCGTTTCCAGTGCTGTGACGAAGCTGGTCTTCAGCAGACATTCATCGCGTTTTATGTTCACGCTAATTTGCACTAAACTCAAAGTTTGGCTGAGGCAGATCAAGAAGATCACCAGAGGTTTTAGTTTGGCCTTTGAATTTTGCTTCTCCTGCAGACGAGTCGATCTCGCTTTCGTCAGGGGCCTTATCGACCAGCTTCAACCAGCTACGATCAAGTCTTATCGCTGTGCAGCTGGTTTCAGAAAGCTGAGCTAGTTCACGAGTTCAGATGTTTGATTCCATCGTTAATCCTGGAAAAGGCGTCTGTCTCTTCGCCATCTGTTGTTGACTCATGTCATGTCATGATGCCATTGGAAAAGCCTTAACGTTAGCAGAACAAAATCAAAAGTGAGCTCAGGAAATATGAACGTCAGGGTTTTGTGGTTGTCTGTTCTCTTCTGCTTCGTGGCATCTGTCCACGCTGCTCTGAAGCTGCTAACTTCAGTCCAGAAGCTAATAAAAGTCAGATTTATGCAGCTGATCATTAAACACCACTGGCCTGAATGTTAGAGGTTCACCCAAGCGATAAAAACCATATTTCTCCCTCCGTCTTTTAGCAGCTTCTAATCATGCGGATAGTTTTGCTTTTAATGGTCCATACTATGAGATTTGCCTCCTCGCTGACACTGATCAAGATTTAGTTGGTGCTTTTCTCAGAGCGGTGAAAAACAAGCTTGGAGAAATGGTGCGTGCGCGTTGCTTATTATGGTAATGAATGAAATGGGTGAAGCTGGATTCACACTGGAATGTTTTTCCACATCCCCGCTGATATCGCATCGCTTCCAACAGCCCTTTTGTGTGATTTGATAAGTTTGACAAATACTGCTGCTCTTCAAACCTGCACGTTCGTTCCACTTTGGTTGGTTGTTGCTTTCTGGACACATGTAACTCGGTTTTGCTCAGCTGTGGCTCCACTGGGCTCAGAATTAAATTTAAAGCCATGTGGTCAACCTCATTAACTACCATCATAATTTGTGATGTAATTTCATCTGTCTTCGCTGAATTCTTGTAGGTATTAGTGCAAGTTAGAGCCAAGCCGACGTTGTGGGAGTGAGACAGAGGCAGAGCATTAACCAGAAAAATGTCCCAATGTAAGACCTGCAGCCCGAGGCAGGAAGCAAGGTCACAAGTTCAAGGCAGTGCTGCCAAACGTCGGCCACGTTCTGCCGTGAACAAAGATGATTTAATTGATTTCTTTTTTATCCCTAGGCCTCACACGTCGGTATATCCGGGGCGTTCTCTCTGGGTCGACGCGTAGCTAACGCGCCTGTCGTCTGTTTAGGAACTGGCTGCAGCCCGGACCTGCTCTTCTTCTTGTGCGCCATGTACGCTCCGATCTGCACCATCGACTTCCAGCATGAGCCCATCAAACCCTGTAAGGGGGTGTGTGAACGGGCCAAGCAGGGCTGTGAGCCGGTGATGAAGAGGTACAACCACAGCTGGCCCGACAGCCTGTCCTGCAGCGAGCTGCCGCTGTACGACCGCGGAGTCTGCATCTCGCCCGAGGCCATCGTCAAGGCAGAAGGGCCAGGTATGGCGCGTCTCCTCTATTCAGGCTGAAATGTGATAACTAAGAACTGAGCCAAGAGAAGGCTCGAACCACGAGCTGCGGCGGAGGAGGACGGAAAAACTACGTCTGAGGCAGGTTCCTGGGACATTCAAACAATATTTAGCATCGTGACTTCTGAGCTCAGGATGTCGTCATCTGGTTCTCTCACTGGACGACACGGACCATCAGGAAGCATATTTCCTGCTTGGCTGAGCTTCATCAATGTCGTCTGTAATGTTTCTACTCTCAGCAGTTTCTGCTCCCTCTCGGAACAGATACTGACTCATTTCCCTTCCAACTTCACACCCACTGCCTTTCTCAAAGAAGTCCTTGATGAAGGCAGCCCACTCGTTTTACACTCGATAAAACCCTTCACTGTCCTCGGTTTCTCTAAACAGGCCTTGGACCAGCAAGTCTCCTAAAATAACACTCATCTCAACCCCCCTGACCTCCGAAACGATACACCCACGCATGTCAGAGCTGCCCTGCTCAGCTCCGCTCAGCAGGGTTTGGGATTTTCCCTCGGCGTGATTTGTTGATTTGCTGAGGTTCAGTCAGGGTGGAAGTCATTCCAGGGATTTTCAGCAGGCCCAGAGTCTCGAAGGTCGGAAGATAAAATGCTAAAGGCTACAACGGCTAAAGAACCTTTGGTTTCATGCGATTCTCTCTGCAGAAATGAGCACCAGGCCTGTTCTGGGGTCCAGTTTTTAGTCGAGTGTTCTTAGAAACTGCCTGTGTCTAGATGTGATGAAGTGCTAGCGCTAACCCGTCTGAGAGGAACTAAATCAAGTCCACAAACCGTTTGCAGCTGCTAAGGAGCCGGTTCGTAACGATCCTGCTCCCCAGAGGGTGAACCCTTTGTCTGTGTCCATCTCATAACCTCCAGTGAGGGTTGAAATCCCTCCTTTTACTGGATCCATTGCCAGACTGTGTCCGGGCCTGTGCTCTCCACCTGTTTGTCTAGAATAGTGTGACCTACCTGTGGTTCAACGCGTTCTGCTGATTTGCCTGAGCTTCTAACGTTCATGCTGTTTCTCTGTGACCGGTCCTTCTCTGTGTCTGAACAGATGTGTATCACCAGGACCCAGCCAGGTGTAACCCAGGTGAGCTTGACTTCTCCTGCAGCACGTCTACAAATCCACAGCCTTACGTGAATGTAAAACCAGTTTCACCCTGTTCTGACAGAGTCCGGTCCAGACTTCCCGGTGGACTCCAACAACTTCCACTGCAGAGAAACACATGCAGGTAATGTGTGTCCAGGCTACTTATGCATCGGTGACGATCGTGTCTGGTATGTGCGGCACGTTCAGACGTCCCACGTGGGTTCGGCTTGATAAACGCACGGATGGACGGTGCTTTAAGAGGCTGTTTACACCCAGACGTTCATCTGTGTCTGCAGGTCGCTGTAACTGTCCGGCCGCTAAAATGAACTTCAAAACCTACCGGAGGCACAACTACAACTACGGTGAGTCGCTGACCTTCGAGAGAACAGGGCGTTTCTGCTGATCCCGCTCCGGCGCCAGCAGTGATTGGTGCTTTTCTTCAGTTCAAACATCCCCTTTGCTTCACTGAACATGTACTTCTTGCTTCACTTTGACCGGTTTAGCGCCGGCGTGATTTGGCAGCTCCAGCAGAGATTTCCGTGGGGATTTCTGGAGCTCGCTAACGCCTCTGGCCATGAAATCCACTGGGGGAAAATTTCTTTCCAGTTAACAATAAAAACAAGATCTCATTTTGTAAATATTCAAATATAATTGAAACCGCATGGTGGCCTGTCAAGATGCACAGCCCTGCTCTTAGAGTCGCGAGGCTGATTCTAAGTCCGTGCTGTCGTCTCCAGTTCTTTTATTCGTACTTATGAGTATGTTTATCTCATGGTGCTATAATTCACGTTCTTGCAGAACTTTATTTCACGTTTCCATTTGTTGATGTCCTTGCTGCTGTTTTGACATCCAGAGCACGTTTCAGCAACTCCACGTGTTCTTTATCCTTAATGTTAACTAGTGGTTAAATGTTTTCAGTGATCAATTCAGACAAGAAGCTCTTACTCGCTGTTCCAGCATCAGAAACGGCAGCTCGTGCACATGCATGAGCCGTATTTAGTTGAACCCGCTGACGAGTCTGTCCCTCAGTGATCAGAGCGAGGGTGAGGGAGGTGAGGAATCGTGGTCTGGAGCCCACGGCGGTGGTGGAGGTGAAGAAGGTTCTGAAGTCTTCTCTGGTCAACATTCCCAAAGAGACGCAAACGCTCTACTACTCCTCGTCCTGCATGTGTCCTCCGCTGACTCCGGAGGAGGACCACCTCATCATGGGCTATGAGAACGAGGAGACGTCCAGGTAGCTGCCGCAGCCTCGTCTGCTGCCAGTCGATGGAGCGTGGCCCTCATTCTGTGTTGTTTGGTTGCAGGTTGCTCCTTGTCGAGCACTCGAGTGCTCTGAAGTGGACGGACAAACTGGGCAAAAAGGTCGAGGTGAGATTCTCGGCAGTGTCGGTCCCAGACTCACTGGTGTCACACGTGTTCCCGCTGTAAACCAACGGACTGAACACAGCTTTAAGTCCTTCACTGAGCTGATAATCTGTCAACTCCTGCAGCGTGTGTGTTAGCTTTTCCACTTCGTTAACATCGTGATGAAAATACAATTAATGGGTTAATGTTTGGTCTCTGTCACCTCACTCTGTCTATTCTGTCCAGAGATGGGAACAGAGCCTAAGGAAGCGGGACCAGCAGCGGGTTCGCCAGTGAGATCCGGCTGTTTGCATGTGTGTGTGTGTGTGTGTGTGTGTGTGTGTGTGTGTGTGTGTGTGTGTGTGTGTGAACATTGCACTATTACGAGCTGTTGTAGCTGAATGTAGTTCATCCCTTCATCTGTCAGATCGATGTGATTTGTCTTTAATTTTCTTTGCACAAGCGTAATTTAGTGTGAGTTTGTTTTGTGTGTCTGTGCGTGTGTGTGGAGGCTGTAGAAGGCGAGTGGAGGACACGAAGCCATATGAAAGGCCATTTGGACAACGACTAGTCTGCAACCACGATCTGACCTTTGAACTCTGCTGAAAGGAAGGGAAGTGGTCACGACGCCGTGTTCATACAGCAGCATCCAGACAGTCGACGTACTACTGTGCTTCTGTACTGTGGGAGCTAATCGTGGATGTAATAGATCCAGAATGACCACAAAGGCACATAAAGGCTGCGTCGGCTCAGACGCGACTGCAGAGAGCAGGACGCTCACCGTCCAGAGGTGTCTGTCGGTGTAGAAGCTTCCTGTATCGAGCACCTGGTCAAACGCTCACATCATCATTTGCTGGAAATGTGTATGTGCAGTGTGCTACAGTTATTGTTTTTATGTTCCAATAAAAATATTTTAATTATCGTTTGAAATTCTAAAATTAATGCTTGAACAAGGTTTTACCTTTATTTTTAACTCGTGTTTTGCTTATTTCAACCAACTTAATTCTTTTGACTTGTGCGTTATTCACTTTGCGCATTTTTCTGTTTTGTGATTGTTGCTAAAATGACAAACGACCTTTGCCAACAAAATGTACTTGGTTGTGATACATTGTTCTACATAACGTCTGTTCTCGTAAACGTCCTCAGAGGAACAAGCACAAAGCAGCTGAACCAGCACAGTAAATATTGCAGTAATTCTGTTGTGCGTGTGCTTTTCCAGCTGCGATGTGTAGATGTGTAGATGTCCTCATACTGGGTCGTTCATGTAAAGACTGGCTCCACTCACACTATCGCACACTAACGCTCAGTGCTCACTATCTGTGCATTATACTAACCGATATCTGAACTCCTGACTTCACAACAATTAAACATGAATTACAACACGTGGTCCAACATGAAGTCTGTGGGTGTTTGTCCTCAGGTGTGTTGCTTCATGGTGGCGCTGACAATAAACGACTGCATTTCCGGGTTGGACCTCACTTTAAAAAGCAGCAGGCCTGATATTGAGCCTTGGGGAACCTTTAGCAGTGAGAAGGCTCAACAGGTCTCAGTTATGTCCAGATGCTGTATCAGTAAAACCAGATGTGGTTGCAGATCCACGGTTTGTAATAAAAGCATCAGCGTCTTGTTAATGTTACTGTGATGCATGTTCGTACATTTGCTTTGACTGCTAACATACATGACACAAGGAGAAATGAACCTGAGGCGCTGGAATGATTTGGTTTTAGGGGAAACCGTGCAAACTATAAAATGCATCCCTACAAGTTGTGTCCAGAACCTCAGTGTAATGTTCACTACAATAAACTGAAAGACCTTCTGACCTTCAGAGTGTCTCAGTGACGGGAGAAAACGTTGACAAAACAAAGCATCAGCATGAAACACAGCCAGAGTGTGTGTGTGTGTGTGTGTAGGCGTTCTTCCAGTAGTTCCTGGCTGCTCATTTCCACCAGTGTTTTCTCAGCTGCAGTTTCCCTGAGAGAGGAGAACATGTTTTCACGGATCTGCTGCTCCTTGTCCTCCTCCGCTCCTCTCGTCCATGTTGGCCGTCGGACTGAAAACACACCTGGTGTTGGTATAAGGTGCAGCCTGTTCCTCTGGCTGAGTGGCTCCATTCATGTCACTCAGTGCTGACACAGCAAACAGCCACACAAACAGAATGGTTTGCTGCTGACTGAGCTCTTTGAAAGCGGTCGAAGCTGCGTTCACGTGATGCTGGAGGGCAGAGAGTGGACAAACAGCTAAAAGTAGCAAAGCGCTATATCATTTCATCAGGTTCTTAAGGTTAACACAACAAGCGATGCAAACGTCCTGGTACCCGGCGGTGCCGGTGTTCACAGGTGTTTGGCTGCGTATTCATGGTTCCATCCACTGCTTCCTGCTCCTCTGAGCCATCAGGCCTGGGGCCACGTTGAATATTAACCGTTTGACCCCCTTTAGTCTAATAATCGTGTGGATTTTCAAATTAGATCCCAGATTAGATTAGATCTTCCCTGAAAACTGACGGATGGATCCCGTAGGAATCTGGACAGTCTCAACTCCTTCAACCCTGGACAATGCAAAAATGATTTCAAACGTTGACTCGCCAGACCACAGACGTGTTTCCCACCTCACCGCAGTCGCTGTGACGTGAGACGTCTTCCGTTTCCATTTGCTGAGGCTTTTAATGTCCTAAGCCACACGTGGTAAAATCCCTGAATTCTTTACGTTATAAACCTCTTTCGCCCAGTCAGAGCCGAACCTCCATTGCTACACGGTGATTTGAATCCTGACGCCATCCAAACAGAAAACACCACCAGGATGGTTCCCACAGCATCTCGGCCAGTTTGTCCGAGCTGCTGCTTCAGTTCCCATCGTGAAACAATGGAGGGCGATCGCGGTAAGTGGTTCCAGTGGTTTATGGAGCCGTGCTGCGTCAATGCTGACCTCTGAGCGCTCACCAAACAAAGGGAGGGTACACAGAAAATGCCCAGATCCAGTCATGCTGAGTGGAAAGAACCTACGCTGAGGTCATTTAGCCAATTACAGTCCTAGAAAACATATTTTATGGCGAGTAGTTACCTGAGGATTTCCACCTAATGAGGAGTTCTTCTTTTTATTCCATGGGATTTCATGATGGCTGGATTTTATACTCAAAACATAACAGTCAACAAAACAGGAGGCTGACGGACTGGAAACAGTTTAGTGATACATTAAGCAGTTAGTTTACACCTTCTTTCCCCTGAGAAAACATCATGATGATTGGTGAATCCTTCTGTGGGTAGTTTTCTTTAGGTCGCATTAGATTCATTCTAAATACACACCTGCTCCCAGTTTCCTCCCTGTCAGTCACTGGTTCTGGTTCTGTGGAGCCTGTTTGATGCAGCGGTGCTGGGTTGTAAAGCTTTTGTGACACAGTCAGTCTGTGGTTTGACGTTGGACCTGTGCTGAGGTTCAGTCAGTCGGTTTAGTGTTGTAGCCCTGCTTTGGGCCCGGTTAGTCTTTTGGTTTCAGTGTCCTAAGCGGTGCTAAAATATTATTGTGCTTCCACCATTCAGTCACTGTTGAGGATCAGTCATCAGCTGATTCCTGCTCTCTGCCAGAAGAACAGCAGTGACACCAAGTGGTGAAACTAGAGACACAGCCCTAAAAGCTGGGTTCATGTATTTACTTTCCTGATGTTGTCCCTCTAAGTCAGTTGTCACTGACCACTGGTCCTGTAAGGGTTAAAGCTCACAAAATGTCCGTTACGTTTCTCCACAGTCGTCGTTTATTAAATGCATTAATCTGTCTGACAGGGTCTAAACAAATACAGAACATAAACATTCTCCAATTTGAGAAGCTGAAACCAAAAAACGTTGATTAAACTAGTCAAATATCACAATAGTTTAAATAATAAAAAATGTGACTGTTGCATACAGCGTTTAATTCTCACGGTCCAACAGTTTCCACATCAATGATAAAACCCAACGCTGTCGGTATCGAGTGACACTGTCCCACAGTTTTACTTCATAGAGTAAATACGAACAATGGAGACGAAATAAGCGTGTTCAGTACATTCACAGCAGGTTCGGCAGCAGTCGGTGTCTGTGTTCCAGCTGTGCTCTCATCACGGAGCGCTAGCGGACCAATCAAAGCCCTCTGCCCTCTCTGACCAATCACATCACTAGTGTTTCTCACGGCGACGCCTTAGCGTCATCACAGCTCGTCCTGCGGAGGGAAACAGGAGTCAGGCCCTTCTTTTGTTTTTCTCATGCCACTAGTTTAAATGTTTGCTGTGACCAGTACTGGTTACCTTTAGTTTGCTGTGTGGCTGTGATGACGTCTGTCGGAGGCTCCGTCTGATGGAGTCAGCGATCACGTTGGCGTCCCGGCTGTTTATGTGTTCCCCGCTTTGCTCGTACTGTCAAACAATGACACCCTTAGATGCAAATACAGACATTTTCCTTTTTCAAATTAAAGTAAACAGTCATTTGTACAGTATATAATACGGGTGAAACGTGGTGGGTTTTATTGTGAAGATGTCCCAGTGTACAAACAAAGACCACTAATGGTTTTAAGGTGGGCTTTTCTACTTGACCTGCTGTTACACCAGAACATGTTCTGCAGCATTTTCTCACCCTCCTTGTTCCCTGGTACGAGTAAAATCTGACAGTTGGGTAGGCGGTGATTCCAGCTGATTGACAGGTCTGATAATGAGCCTGACAGTCCACCTTCCCTGCGCGAACCTCTCCTTTGAGGATCTGTCAGTCACACAAAGAACATCCTTAGAACTTCACCTGCGAGAACATGTCTCAGTTTGTAGCTGGTGGAAGAGTCTAGTTGTGGTTTATCCTAAGCTGAGACTGACGGGAATAACGGTGCCTCACCCGAGCCAGGACTTCAAACTCTGGCGCGAAGTGTTGACAGGGTCCACACCAGGGGGCGTAAAAATCCAGAACCCAGTGATCCTGTCCTGACAGAACCAGAGACCTGAAGGACTCTGGAGTCAAGTCTACAGACGCTCTGGGTAAAGCACTGTAGTCACAAAACAAAATGCAATTACTGTGACAGAAAGTAGAAAGACAGAAAGAAAATGGAATTGAAGAGAATGTTTCACCTCAGCGCCCACGTCCTCAGCGACTGAGCGTCTCTGTGCCAGCCGTTATAACTCCTGAGGACAGATCAACATCAGAGAACCCGTTCTTAGATACAAGTACACGGGTACTTCATGCAACCGTCTCTTTTCTGTCGTACATACTTGTAGCGATCTGGCTGCCGGGGGTCGCCGAGGTAAAGGCGGATTTCTGGGTATGCCCTCACGCTCTGACTCTGACAGAATGACTGATGCCGCTGACAGTCCACTGAACCAACCAGGATCAGACCCGACAGCAACTAGACAGAAAACACACAGGTTAGACAACTGGAAACATGTTCCAGTTTGTGCCCAACTCAACACAACTTTTTATTGTTGTTATTGATGTTAGGCCCAGAACGTTGATGTGGTTTTACTTTGTTTGGGAGAGTTGTGTGTGTCATACTCTGGCCATGCGTCTCCACTCTGGCATCAGGGCCTGACAGGGGCCGCACCACGGAGCGTAGAAATCCACCGCCCAGACCTGCCCCTCAGTTCGACCTGCCACCGACAGAGGCGAGGAGAGTTACTAGTTAGGAAAACCAAAGGTTGTCGAGACTTTAATGGAGAGTGGTTTAAAGCTTGTTACTTCTACCACAACCCTACTTTCAGTGAAATATCCCGTGATGTGTTAACAAGTGATGAACAACCACAACTGTCACTTACTGTCAGGACTAGCGTTACCTTTTACTCTCTCGCTGAAGCTGGAGGGATCCAGGACCACCACCGCTGGATTGACCAGATCCTGCAGAGACAGACGGACATTCTTCAGTAGAAGTCGATGAATCCACCTGAAACGTTTCTCTCTTTGCTTCCCAGTAACCGCGTTTCAGATTAATCTGTCCCTGCAACATCAGCATCCTACTCACACTGTTTCAATAAAACTTGCACATAAACCAGTAGGTGAAACATTCACAGTTGTTCATTTAATACATGGCTCATGTTTGCTGGTGGCATATTATGTGGCATTAGTGTGTAACATGTCAGCTGTGGTACCTGTATGAACTCCAAGATGCCGTCAGCTGAATGATGTCCTTCGTATTCATGCACAGAGGAGCCGTTAAAGATCACCGTTGTGGGATACGCCTGAATATTATACTGACATAGAAGGACAAAAGATTATCAGCCTGTCAGGGCTCAGTAGTGGTGGTGCAGTCTGGACCCGCTGGCGTTTACCGTGGAGCAGAGGTCCTGGTGAATAGTACAGTCCAGAGTGCCAAACTTCATCTGTCCAGCCAGCTGGATGGAAGCTTTTCTCAGCTCAGGCAGAAGAGCTCGACATGGGGGACACCACTGAGCACAAAGGCCAAACACGATTACAAACGTTGCTGTTAACACGTGGACGCGTCTTTGTTTCAGCACCTGTCTGGTTTCTTACAGGTGACACATTTGTTGAAATTTGCACATTAATGGAAACTTAGCTCATATCTCTCTGCTGACACATTCAACCTTTCAGCCTCTATCACGTTTAACATCGACCAGATAGAGTTAATCTTGGATTGGATGTGCAACAAAGCAGGTCTTTCCTGTCTGCTTATCAGTTTCTCTCACCATTTGTGCTGTAGGTGTAGCACCAACACCAGCCCTGAAGGTAAACATGGAGTGAAGCTGCTTCGTCAAGCCACAAAGGATGAAATATAAAACCACCTCAGGTTGAGTGAAGCTTATCACACCTGACGTGGCACTTCAACCCACATGTACGAGAATTTACTGCCTGCTCCTTTCCTCTGTCTGAAAGGATCTAATGTGTTTTGGCTCAGACGGGCTACGTACAGGCTTAGTGTTGTCTGCTACAGAAACATCAGACATCAGCCACAGAACCAAATGTCATCATCATTTAAACTTAGTGGTACCATGACAATCTGAGCAGGTGGAGCCAGTCAACACAAGGCGGTTAATGATACGCACCAACCGAGTGGCTACCAGTAGTAAGTTACACACCGGAGCAAAGAAGTCGACCAGCCAGGGCTCCTTTCTGTTGGACGGAAAGTTGTCGGGCCTCAGTGTTGTTACGTGAGCACGGACGCTTTCCCTCGCAAACCCCACGATGTTGTACAACACGTCCTTACCTACAGACACGACACAGATGAAGTCAACCAGAAACTATTACTGGATTCATTACTTAGGGATCAAAACAATATCTGAGTTGTATCCATGAAGCAGCGTATCACAGTGGAACACAGAAAGGCAGTTAAGCTCAGTGACAGAATTTCAGTACTGACCATGATGAATCTCAAAGTCATGAATTCCCAGTCCTTTGAACACAGCCACACAGGGTTTATGAATATACAGAGACCGACACAACTCAGAGTCTGCAGCACAGTCTACTCTGCCAACCTGGAGAGAACCAGACAGAGAGTAAGCACAGAGTGACAATGAGAGACAGACAGAGAGAGAGACAGAGAGACAGGTACCTGTATGTGGTCATTTCTCAGAAACGCTTGTAACTTCTTGTACTCGCTGGAAACTGCACTTTTGCCTTCAAAGGTAAAACTGACCAACCAGCGATGATGGGTGAGCTTCCGCTGAAAACATCAGGAGATACTACATTTCTAAGTGGAATATTACATCAACATGTACCTCAAAGCCTTGAAGCGCATTTGAGCAGTGCAGTAGCTTTTGTAGCGTTTGTACCTGGAAGCCGTCACTGGTCAGAAGTTCCAGATCAGGCAGATGGTTGATGACCTGGTTGTAGATCTCTCTACTGTCCAACGAATTCAGCCACTTAACACACATCCACATTGAATCAGTTGTACACAAATACTAACTGGGCAGAACAGTCCACATATAGACAAAGGCTTGTGTCTCCTACCAGGATGCTCTCTTTTTGATCCAATGCACTTTCGGGCGGGTACAAAGCAGTAGCTCCACTGGTCACCTGGAAAAAGAAGGCTGTTTTACTGCACGTTTTACTGTGGGAGCATGCGTCTGACAAATGAAACATTGCAGTGTTTACCTGGAAACTTTGACAGAGGTTTGCCTCGATGACACAGTCCATCCACCCCACCTTAACCAGACCATCCTGCAAATACACACACGCTATGTCTTACTACAGGTCAGAGGTTCTGTGCAATTTCACCCACAAGGACAAGCAAGATTCATTCAGGCAGAATCATGAAATCAATACAAACTCAAAAAGGGGCATCCAGTGAAATAATCAAGCACCTAAAGCACGTAAAGATAAAATGGGACAATATGCTTTTGCTTCCTCACCAGCATTCCTGCCAGCTTCTGTCTTGTTCTCGGTTCCAGGCAGTCTGAGATTGAAGTGAACACACCAACAATATTGAAATAGCTCCAACTCAAAGAAAAAGGACTGAGACGTGTGACTGAACTACCATGTGTCAACAGATTGACTCACCTCCAGTGTCCGAGCAGAAGGTGATCAGCCAGCTGAGTCCTGCAGAAAACGCACTCTCTATCTCGCTGAACACATTACCTACAAGACACCCCACAGTCACACCGGGTTCAGAGCACATAGAAAACTCAAGTGGCTCCATTTATGCTGAAACCCTGCTTCACGTGCCACTGTGATTTACCTTGCCAGAGCTGAGTCACGGTTGTAGTAATGAATCTCATAGAGAAGCGGACCAGGTTGTCTTTAGAACGCTCCCCATTAAACTTCTCTGGATTCTACAGCAAGATTAGTGTTAATGAAACTGAACTGAACGTGCAGTGGGACCGAGACATCAGGTTAGTAAGAAGTGCACATGGCCAAAATATAAAAGATGTTGTGCTGATTCCTGGATTTTATTCACCGTTTTCAGTGTAAACACAGACTTTACAGACCTGACTGAATAGATTTATTTGACCCATTGAACCAATAACAAAGCAGTTGATAAAGAGCAAGAGTGAACCAACCTGTCCTGCTTTGTAAATGAACAGACTGGGGTAGCTGTTGATGCCTTTCCTCCTGCAGAGGTGGTTGTTGTCACCACAGTTCACTGCTCCAATCCTGATCACTCCATCCATCTCCTTTGCAAATTCCCTCCACTGAGGGACACGCAGATGTTGTTTTGTTTATACTCAGTAATTATTGTCTGAATAATGATAAACTACTGTTCACTGCTGCTAAAATTCTCACAGAGCAGCAAGCACTTCAGTTGCAGGTGTGTGCTTTTTTTTGAGGGGTTTAGTTTTGTGATATGCCTGTGAGTGGGCTGATTACATCCTTTAATGTCTTATTACCGTTGGAGCCAGCTGGTGACAGTGGGAGCATCGTGGGAAATAGAAGTTGATGAACCAGATTTCTCCAGAGTTCACTGCTGCCTCTGTAACACAAAGTACACTAGTAGGTAAGAAAACTGTTCAGCTGAGCCCATGGACAATGTCTGATATGATGAAAGAAGTCTGTGTGTTATAAACTGACTTACCAAAATCTCCACTGTCTAAGGTGATGATCTCCAAATCATCATCATAAATACCTGGATACAAACAAAGGTTTGGACTGATTTCCTACCAGTACAAACTAATGTTAATATTTCTCTTGCTACATTATGTTTTCAAAAAAGAAAGACTCACCAAAGTCATAGCGATAATAGTTCCAGCTCTCATAGCGTCCTCCCTGCTGCTCGTCCAAACCCTTTTCTCCATATTTATCGTATTTTTTCCTGAGGTCCTCGTCCTTCAAAACCTCATACGCTCGATTCACCTTCAGGAACTTCTCATGAGCGGAGGGGTCACCCTAAGAACAAAAGCTTTAGTAGCCTACGGTGCACTGCAGGCTGAGCTGCTGTGTTGTGGTTCTGTTTTCAGAGACTTACAGGGTTTTTGTCTGGGTGCATGGTCAGCGCCAGCTGCTTGAAGGCCCTTCGAATCTCTCTGGTCGTGGCATCCCGGCTTACTCCCAGCAGGTTGTAGTAATCTTGGCTCTCTGCCCAAACCACTTCCACCAGGATGATGAGGAGCAGTAGAGGCAGCATAAGCCGAACGGGACGAGGCTCAGCTCTGTACCCCATCTCCAGGCCTTGCAGTCCCACCAGAGTAGCCAGCTACAGCCCTGGAGCACACGAGCACACACACCATTGCTATGCGACCTCTACGTGATAATAAGAGCAATAACAACAGAAGTGGATTTATTTGTGCAGGTACAGGTGCGGGGTGAGATGTGTCATTAACAGACTGTAAGCAACTCTTGTGGAGAAATACACTAGATGACTCGAGCAAACGACCTGTTCCGTTACTGTGTGGCCTGTATGACCAGGCACAATCCGAGCTCAACCGGCCCAGTGTTCACTCCTGACCAGGACTTTAGGAACGTGAAACTGACGGAAGACGACAGCAACGTCACTGTTACAACTTTACCAGGTGGAGCTGCTCCACACTGGGTGGAGTAAAATGTACATCCAAGGAAATTCTGAGAAAACCTGCAGTAAATCAAAGGAAATACTGCAGATAAGCTGAGGTCTGACATCTCTGCGGTTAACGGGTCTAACAAGTCTACACACGGTGTTTGATTGTTAACTACTTAAATTGCCCCAGGAGCAAGGCGTAAATAAGCTAAGCTAGGCTAATCTATCAGATTCAACAGCATCTAGCTAATTAGCTTCTTAGCTTCCCTGCGACATCAAGCTCTCTGAGGGAGTTAAAACTGACATTCATCTAACATCTTCCAAAGCGTGGCTCGTATGAAACTCACGACAGCTCCGTTACCTTAACGGTGTCTCAACTTCTAGAAACTCTGAAGCAGAAGATCCGCATCTGCGTCCGGCTCGGACCGGCATCAAGTTTTCCACAAAAAACGTAGAATTCCCGTTTCCGCTAAGGGATGCTTTCACAATAAAACCCTGCACAGAAAGTTGGAAGTTGCAAAGATCAGCTCCTGAAAATAGTAGTTTACTACAAAAAGTCATACATTAACATTAAATACTAGCAAAATTCCCAATTTGAGTCTGTGTCAGTTGTGCAGTAGAGGACGTCACTGGAGTGTTTCCACCGGGGACGTTATAATGATGACGCATCTCGTGTTTTTACAAAAATAAATATATTATAGTATATTGTATTCGCGTTGCAGCTGGGTTCAACAAATTCCACTGTTATCTACAGTAATAGGATGACATTTTAAATATTACCGTTTACATATTATCTAGACATATAAAATAATTGGAAAAGTACGTAATCACTAAAACGTACTTAATTTCCCTCACATATCGTATATAGTAAAGTTCACAGGGAGCTGTTGCAAAATGTCATCATTACTGCGGTTAGTACGAAACGCTCTCTGGCAGTTCTTGCGATTTTATTTCGATCTCGAAATAAATGTCTGAATCGTGATTGAAGCGGCAGCTTAACTAATTTTATAAAATGTCCGTCGTGTGTTGATGACGCAATAACCGTGAGCGCTGCGAGTGTTCAGGGCCACACATACGTTGGTTGTTAAATTATCTCCACGGCAATCCACGTCCTCTTATTAGATAAATCACTGATACAACGTTGTGATGGGAAATAATACCTATAGAGGAATAAGGAATTATATTTAATTAATACAGTTTCGAGATTTTGCTAAACTGCCAAGCCAAATAAATATTATTCGTTCATCCATTATTTGCAGGAGTACTGCCATGAGTGAGCATATCTACAAATACATGGTCTTATTCAGGAAGGACAAATAGGATCAATGATACAATAATTTCAATTTTACCTGCTTAAATTGTTCGTTTGTTAGCATGAAACCTGGAAGATTTGTTCCAACTCCGAGCAGAACATAACTCCACTGAACGCATCTTTTCCCCGACGCTTCCTAAATGCGCCAGATGTAGTTGAGCTCCAGCCGCGTTGTCTTCTCTTCGAGCTTCTCAGCCCTGCAGCATCTGACTGGGTTGTCTGATTTTAATTACACGTCGTTCAGTACCTTAGACTGTAGTATTAGCATAAGTCGTCTTCTATCAAGGCCGCCCAATTACAGTAAGACAGTGTGACAAGCTAATTAGCTGCGCTAGCCACGCTAGCTAGCAGGTTGTCTTTCTCTTGGCGTCATTTCCTACTTTTGAAAATCGCGGTCAGAAACAGAGATGGAGTTACAAGGTAATCCAGGTTTGACAAGCTTTTAGTTTAGTTAAAACAATGTGTATCTGTGTTAAAGACGTTTTCCTCACGTTTAACTGTGGTGGAAGAAATACGCTATCGTTTCTGATTAAGCCACAGTAACGACAGTAGTTTAGACAGACCTAAGGCAATAAATTGTATATACAAGCATAGAAGACTGTGCTGAGTGGCCCCTTTCCACAAAAAGCCTTCCACCGCAAACGTGACTAGAACGTTAATGCTATTATGAAGTTGACCCGTTGTCACAACCTTTTTTCAACTTTCCCTTTCTGTCAGTGGGCACTGAACCCATGGCCCTGGGCTCTCCCACCTCACCTAAGCCAACGTCTGGAGCCCAGTTTTTGCCTGGCTTCCTGATGGGCGACCTTCCAGCTCCAGCTACCCCTCAGCCACGTGTGTTCAGCCTGGCTTCGCCCCTCACAGACAGCACTGGTAGGGATTAGAGGCCAGCACAAAGGCTCACATTTGGACGTGTTTAAAATATGACTTTTGTCGAGACTCTCCTGCTTTTTAGGTGGAGGAGGTTCTGCCCCACAGCCTGTTGTACCCACACCAAAAGATAAAAGTGGAGCCCCACCTGTCCGCAGTATCCACGACGACTTGGCCACAGTAGGGACGCCGCTCAGCGCACACAGGCCAGTTAGTAAACAGGTGCTGTTTGATTTACTGCGTCTATACAGTATTGGGCGGTCGTGGCCTAATAGATAGGGAGTTGGACCTGTAGCAGATTCAACCCAGGTTCGGCAGGTCCGACTGAGGTGACCCTTGAGCAAGGCACCGAACCCCCAACTGCTCCCCGTGTGTTTGTTCATGGTGTGTGTGTTTCACTGCTGTGTGTAATCACTTAAGGATGGGTTAAATGCAGAGCACAAATTTCCCCATTGTGGGATTTATAAGGATTCACTATATGTTGCCATTCCAAGTGTTTGGCAAAAATTTAACTTGCTTACAGAGAATTGTAATCAAATTTGAATAGTTATAAAAAATATGTTTCTATTCTTTCTCAGGCTTTCCAAGTGATGCAGTCTCCTCTGTCTGGACGCCAGGCTTCAACTCCAGGAACAGGTACACGCTGATCGCTACCATGTTGGGGGAAATTTACGTAGAAACCGCCTTCAGCCGTCTGGCCCATTACAGACAGACACATCAGCCATTATCCCAGAGCCTTGAAGCTGCAGAGCACAGGAGTTTTGTTTTGAGATGGAGAACATCATGCATTTTAATGGTGTAATGGTTTAATTGGTGTAGGGAACAGTGTGTGTTCCTGAGTGGCCCTAGATGAAGTTGTTCAGGTGTTCAAGTTCCCACAGTGTTTGTGAGGTCACCTGATGACCGCTGATCCTCCCTGTGCTCTGTTGCTCACCTGTCTATATACCCCTGTGTTTCTCTGCCCAGGCATGCAGCAGATGTGCTTGTCTCCAGCTCAGGTGGATCCGTTCTACAGTCAAGGAGAGGCCCTGTCGTCTGACGATCAGCTGGACCAGACCTGGGTCACCGTGTTTGGGTATTTTTTTTTTACTGATGAGTATTCTGACTAACTCTGTTGCACTGCTCTGTTCAGAGTGTAATGTGACTATATTACCTCTGTGTGTGTTTGATAGCTTTCCCCCAGCCTCAGCATCTTACATCCTGCTGCAGTTTGCTCAGTATGGAAACATCTTAAAACACAAGGTGAGATAAACACACACACGTACGCGGTCTGATCTGCGGTGACCGTCAGGATGTGAGGACTGTTGCAGGTCTAATAGTTAAGTTTATATAAAAAGAGACACTGATTAGACACTGACTTCTCCCCTTTGTACATGAGTTACCAGTTTTCTATCTTGCAGCAAACTACTACCACCAACATCCCAACTAATTCATATCAATGAGCTTCATGATGATTGCAGCCTATGAACCTTTGTCATTCATTCTTCATTAAGAAAGCAACACTGTGTTCATATAGGGGACTTTGCTTTGGATAAACTGAGAACAAACAGCTCAGGTGAATTGATGTTTATTGATCACCAGATGGCGTCTCCCGGTAACTGGATGCATCTTCAATATCAGTCTAGACTGCAGGCCAGAAAAGCTCTTTCTAAGGATGGAAAAGTGTTTGGTGATGCCATCATGGTGGGAGTGAAACCCTGTATAGACAAGGTCAGTACCTGGTAGCTGTCTGATTGGTTCTTCACGTCCCATGAAACTAAGCTGAGGTTTAATCCTGACCTGAGCAGCAATAAAGTTTCTTCGTCTTCCTTAGAGCGTAATGGACTCTGGCGAAGTCGTCTCTCCTCCCCTCTCCTCATCCTTCTCATCCTCTGCCCTCCCCTCCACCCCTCGCTCAGCAATCAGACCACTTAGCGCCGCCTACAGGAACTCTGGCAGTGACTACCAGGTGACTTTTGACTTCTGGCTTTGCTCTGGATGTTTGTTTTTATTTTGACTAACAGCCTAAATACTAAATGTATTTAGACCCAATCTTAAATACTAGCAAGTGTTTATGTCCATGTTTAGGTGGTAGCAGACAGACAGACACCTAGGAAGGATGACAGCTTTGTTTCAAAGGCAATGGAGTACATGTTTGGCTGGTGATGGTACGCAGTGCATCATGGGATACCTGCAGACTTGGATGAGAAAGCACCTCAATAAACAGATGGAACTATTCACTACACCTTCTGCGGAGAGGAGTATATTTTTAAGTCTTTGTCTCAATAAAGTTTTCGTCTTGTTTGATCTCAGTTCTTCTTTTTGCTTACAAAGTATGGCCACACGGTCACATTCATGTGGCCAAACATTTGTGAAAATGTTGCAGTCATTGCATATTCCAGTGTGTGTGGACATTTTGAAGACATCTGTTGAAGACAAAATTATATTAAAATACAAGCTTCACACTTGAACGGGAGAATAATAATTTGTGTACTTTATAGACTTTTATGGAATTTTGCTTGTTAATTATCAGATTGACCAAGTTTAACTGAAAGTTGATATGAAGCTCATTATCATCTAACTAAGGAAATTACATAATCGGGTACTGGAGTGATGCGTTCCTCTAATTTGGCTGCTTTTATAACCAAGCTGATGTGAAGCTTCATCCAGACTGTGCTGTGATGTAGGAGAAGCTCTGTAGCCAGACATGCAGAGACAAGTGGACAAAGTAATTAATAGAATCAGCCCCATGCCCAGTGACTAAAGCATTTGGACTATAAGTGAAGCATTATTTCATCCAGTAGATGGGGCTAAGCATCCTCACAAATGTACGTAAACAACTACTGCTACTTTCTAGAGGTAATATTTGAAGCCCAACCTTAACATAAAAACTGGATGGAAGAGCTGCTAAACGACGAGTCTAGTGAAGTGAATAATGACCTGGTGTCTCACCTATTCTGTCTGATATCAAGTCCAACAACATTTTTTTGGAATAGCCTGAGTCACCTTGGTGCTTCTCGACTACACACAGTGAGTAACACAGCTGGCTCATTGATCAGACCGGTTATGTGCCTGCCTAATGTATCAGAGAGGAGCCGATCTTTATGTAGCAAGACAGTCAAGAAGTAGTGAATTTAAAGAAAGCAAAAGATGTGATACAGAGTGGCTCATTTCAGAATAAAGTATATTGACTTACTGATGAGGATTTCTGAATTTCTAAATATATGCTGCTACAATTATGTGGTTTACTCATGTACAGTACTTGAGCAGTTGTGGCACGTTACTACACACCTAATCGTCATTTTTTTTTGATAATGTATGCTTTTTTTTTGTAATATTGTAATAAGAGTCACACTGGAGTCTTGAGTGTTATTGTCTTCCATTTCAGAAATCTCTCACCAGTTCTTTTTGTTAGTAGTTGGTTGTCCTAATCCTAATCTGGTCCCCCTCAGGCTTCACTCCATCGATAAATGACCAGAGCAGGTGTCACAGGTAAAAGAGCAGAGCGGGAGACACGCTGTTAGGGAAAACACAGGCAAGAGAAGGAACAGGCTTCAGCTTAGGGTCACATGGCCTCACACCGAGGAGGCGTATGTACTCACATTTAGGTGACTGTGACCGTTTGATGCTCCAGGACGCTCCAGGAATTTGAGCAGTTTATCTAGGAGACGTATCCGCTCTCAATTACCCACCCAAGTCCCATCAGAATTGAAGGAGAGCCAAGGCCTCGAGTTGTCTCGGTTCATTGTCATTCTGAAAGGTTTCAGTTCTGATCCTGCGGTTGAAAAGTCGGAAAGTATGACCCTGCCACCACTGTGCCTCTGCCACACATGATGTTTTCTACCACTTATTTCAGAATCATTGAATTGCGACCTTAGCTTCTCTCTAATAACTCTCAATAAAGTTTAAAAAATGTTAGCTTCAAACGTCAAACACTTTCTCTGTTATAAATGCTACCGAATGTCTCTAAGTGACTGTGCCGCCGTGCAAGTGGCCTCTTGTTTGGCCATTCGGTCCATCGGTGGAGATGTTGCTTGTTTTGAACACGCGCTATCAGGCAGCACTACACACACTGACCTTAATGATCGGGCTCGTGTGTGCAGAACGGGAAGTATCGCGATACTTCCGCAGGTCTGCGATTCCAGAGCCGATATCTCGCGCTACCTGCGCCGTCGGTGTCTCATTCCGCCACCGTCGAGCCTGCCGGGAGGGGGTTTAGTTTTCAGCTCCGCAGTATTTTATACGGAAACTTAAACAAAATTCATATTTGTAACAAACAACGACGTTTTATTTATTTAAAGTAAACGTAAAAGTCTAGCTAACGTTATAACGCAATCGTTAACTTAAGGCGGCGAACTTATACAGGGATAATTTGACGGTTACGCGCAGCCGGTCGTGAGCTAACAAAGAAAATCCTTTCTCTCGACAAATAATCCCCCACTATTCACTTTAGTTATGAGTCATGTGGTCGTTGAGAATCCACACGGTCTAGATCAGCAGGTAAGTGCTTTTGTGTTTCTTAAGAATATTTGTCCGTTTGTGCCTTTTCCCCGCGTTACGCACATGTAGTTTTGGCCAGAGAAAGACGGAGCGTCGTGAGCTAGCTAAGCCGCTAGCTGGAGCTAAGCTAACGCTGCGACTGGCAAAATGGAGGCTGTGGAGAAGATGGTGATGGCGGAGCTCGACACCGCGACACTTAAGCGCCGTCTTACCCTTAGAACAGCCTGACACCAGGCTCAGTCCGCACAAATATGATATCTAAGGATGACCTCGTCTAATTTCCCTCTTATTTACAGCCTCAGCGTTAGCTGCCGACCAGCGCCCGGCCGGTAATCTAGGCCGGCCCGGCTAAATGTTGGGCCTTCTCCACCTGAAACGTGGCGCAGGAAGAAATGTTGGCAGGCTATTTGGCAACGGTTAGTTGTGGTGATCGCAAATCCAGTAGCCGTTCAAGTTTTGGCCATGCCTGTAAGCTACGCGGCTATTTGTCAAGGAATAGTTTTACTTTTTTGGTGTTATGCAGATTTATGGACATTTTCAGTCTGATGGCTGCCGCGTCCCCTGCGTCGACTGCTCGATAAGTAAACCAAGTTTTGGGAAGCAAAGCTGACGTTTAACACACTACCACATTTTTGGCGACGGTCTGAAACGGCAGTTGAGTAGTACTGACTTTTAAAGTCTGCTGGCACGGAACACTGACCTCTACTGTGCCTTCAGTAGTGTGTCGAAACCCCAAGACGATCGCGATTTGTTGGCTCTAGTCGTACGTCTTTCAGATAAAGGTCATTATATTTGTTTTTAATGTGTTTATGGCGAACGGGAAGACACAGATCACTCGACTCTGCCTAGTTTGTCTGAAAGTAACGCGGTTTGTGGAGATAATTTACAAAACGTTATTAATCCTAACAAAGTAACGATCGTAGCAGTTATTGGACATTGACAAAGTTGCGTTAATGATATATTCATAGGTTCGTGCTGGTGTGTGTGTTTTACCCATCTCATAGAATTATTCAATTATATTGAATATTTTATTCATTATTAAAAAATAGGAAGTGGTTGACAAGACCTACTTTCTCTCCTGGTGGTGTCTTTAAGACTCATGTTTAAAGAACGGGATCATTTAATTAATGTACTGATTCTAAGAAGAAAAAAAAACATCTCCACCTAAACTATTTAAGTTGCTGCAGTGTCCACGATTCTTTAATAGTTTTTTTTTTTTAATTTCTTTACGTGTTTTATGACATTTTCAATTACTCGTCTTTTGTAGCTTGCTGCCCTAGACTTAAACTCTGCTGACGGACAAGGCGGAGGAACCGGCAGTAAGTAACGGGCAGATTTAACCAAATGTTTACGTATTTGTGTGCAGTTTTTACAACTAAATCAGATTATTGCCATGGAGATGCAGCCTGTGTGTGAAAACTTTTTTCTTTTTCGTGTTTTTGTCCAGGACGTTACATTCCACCTCACTTAAGGAACAAGGATGCTTCCAAAAATGGTGAGTGCAAGCTAACCTCCACTAAACCACAGCCATTCTATCAACACAGATGTGACTTGTGATGTTCTTGCTCTTAAAACCCATCAAAGGCAAGCAGAGTTGAGGAAGAACAATTTGATCTTTTCAACTAGAACCAGAAAACTATAGATTTCCTGATGTTTCATTTCATGTTGGTTCTGCAATGTTTTTGGCTAATTTTTACTAGTGCATGGAGGGAGGAGGGAAATCCACATCAAATGGGTTTTCTGTCTATGCATGAAGGCTTATTATGGCTCTTTATACAGTAGGGTAAATGTTGCTGCAACACAGCAGTGGCCTCATAATTTCACCCCAGAGTGCTCACAGATAAGAATGGTGCCAATATTAGAACTGCCTCAATCATTTGAACGTTTTACAATTTTTGCCAGCAAGCAATTCCCATGTTTATATGCAATGTCGTATGTGGGACCAGAAGTGCTAGCTGACTGACAGATGGGTGGGTTATTTTTTTTAAAATCAGGATCAATGTCTTTGCAGTCAAGATTAGGTTGTTGTTGGGGTTTCCCCTTTTTATTTATTTTATTTATTTAGCCTCTTAAAGGCGCCAAATCAAGGCACATGTTGTGCCTGGGACACATCCGGAAATGTGTTTTATAAAACATGGAATCATGATACTGTGTCATTTTGCACACTTGACGTTTTTCTCGTTTTGCTGTTTTCTTATTCCACAGCAGGAAATGCTTATTCCGCTGGTAGACAGTGCGGTTATTCAGTGGCACCAGTAAATCTCTGTAAGTCCCTTCTATCTGCTTTCGCTGAGGGCAACCTGCATTTCCAGATGCATGAAATAGCCTTTTTACACACAGCAAAGCCAGTGTGAAGGGGAGAGAGTGAATCTAGAGCTGTACACTTTAAACTAAAAGTTAATCATAGGGTCTTGAGTAATTGATGTGCTTCTCTCTGCTGGGATGCTTTATCTAAATGACAAATGTTATCGGTAAAGGGCAATTTGATTACACTTGTTTACCAGTGAGACTTCTACAGCTTTTGAGTGTAGTGCATTTTTACCACTGTATTCTCAAGCCCACGTTTTACCTGTAAATGTTCCCCCTAGTTTCTTCTAAGCAGTTCCCACAACCATGGCAAGCAGAGTGTCAGCAAAGACACAGAAATAACTATACTTCAGGATGGGATGACTGTAAGATTGGTAACTATTAGTGTAAAGTCAAGCCCAACACACTTACTGCATGAGCCCGTAATTATGGGCGCGTCTTTTTATAGCCATCTTCCCTACCTTTGCTCAGGTTACCCAAGACTGGCCTCTCAAGAGCTTGCCTTTTACCATGCCTACAGTGGCGGTTGGAGAGACAGATGCGGTATACCTGCATGCCATCTATTCGTTGGCAGATTTTCATGGTGTACATAGCTGAACACTGGGGTGTAATCGATGTGCCCCTGCTTTGTCATGGTCACGTGAGGAAAGGCAACAAAAATCTGGGCCTAACAATATTTGAAAGCTTAAAAATTGCTGCTTATGATGCATGATTGTGCCTTAAACACTTTGCACTGCATCACTAGTGTGGCTGTTCTACTAATAAATGAGACCATTAATTACAATCTACTGACTTGCTCCTCGTATGGACCATGAGTCCTACACCTTTGTTGCGTTGTCATACCATTTAAACCTGTTAAAGTAACTGTTTTGTGACTAAGTAGAACGTCTGCATTAATTTTGCCCACTTATCTTATGTCGCAGGTCTCTTGCTCACTTACTGTAGCCTTTTCAGGTGTGGTGCACTAAAACACGGCACTGTGCTGAAAACCTGAGGACATGCAAGTTTAAAAGACGGCACAACTTCCCCTTTGTTACACTTGGTGAAATAGTTCTGTAGTGTCTCTCTGGAAGAGGTGCTTTTAACCTACATAACTATACCACTTCTGTTGTTTGCAATCTACTACAGTTGCTCTAATGTATTGTCCTTGCGAATTTATACCCTGGCGACATGTTTTATTTGATGGTGAGTCTGTTTGGTTGATGCTCAGGCATCTCTTGGGGATGTGAGACTGCTTGGAGACAGCTAGTGTTGTACCCATGGAAACATTTTCCCCAGATGAAGCAGAGAACTGCGCTAAACTAAATTATGATCTCAGACGCCACAATTTGTATAACAAAGCCAAGACAGTGAGTCGGGATTCTGCTGCATGCTAATGGTTAGGCGAGAGATGGCAACACAATTTCTGAAGTGCACTTTGCAATCAAGGTGTAGCTGGTGACGTTTTGTACTGGTAGAAATGGGTGTGTGTGTGTGTGTGTGTGTGTGTGTGTGTGTGGCGAAGTCTGCTCTTAAAGTTCCTGGCTGCTGCATGTGTGTTCGGTGTTTTCACAGGAAGGCACATGCAGTTTCTGTCTGTTACCAGTCTGGATGATTAGATTCCACTTCAGATCCTAATATGACCTTTTCACGGGCTTAAAGGTTTTTTTCACTGCATGTCAAATCTACTCTCTGCTACTGGTAATTTTTTTTATTTTTTATTTATTTATTTTTTTTTTTTACTTGTGTTGAACCACTGGCCACCATTTTTGTTGCCTAATGGTAACTCTTAAATGTTCAGATTAGTATTGGAGATTGTTACATGGCAGCTAGCTTACTGGTCTGCTGTCAGTTTCATGCAAACAATTACAAGGCTTTTCTTGTGCTTAAATAAAAGGGAGCAAATTGCGAAGGCGCGTTAGATGATGAAAATTGAGACACACAACCCAGAATTCATCCTCTGGTTGAATTGGATCTCCTTTGGACTAACCTGTGGCTGGTCTGCCGTTTTATGCTGCTATAGCCAAGGACTTGCTGTGGTAGCACTAACAGCGCCTCCTGCGCTGATAACAGTGGGGCCACCAATGGAAACGATGACGCAGCCAGCGTCCAAAGCTGGGCAGGTCGTTGTGGTAAATGTCACGTAGAGGCAGTGCTTACTAGGTGTTTCAGCACAGATCAAGTTTTGTTTTTAAAGCCAATGGACTGTTTTCACCTTCTTAATTTTTCTGTCCTCTTCCACAAAGGCAGAACTTGCTTTGCATTTTTGCTTAATTTATACATTAACTCAAACCTGTTGCTGCAGCCTCTTCTCATTTTAGTCCAGGTTCTAGTCGTTTGTGAAGTGTAATCACACAAATTGCTCGTAAAATGGGCCCCTAAGGAGGCTCGGAGCTAGTAACGGGCACTGTCAGATGCGTTTACTGACACAAGCAATCCTCCTCACAAGCCTCTTACTGTTTTCATTTCCTTTCACTTTAAGATTCACCTGGGTGGGACAGTGGGCGCACCAATGGATTTGTGAATGGTTACCATGACAATCGCACCAACGGGGGCTTTGGAGGGCGTGGACCCCCTCGCAACGATAGAGGTGGGCGAGGCGCCTACCGTGGTAACAGGGGTGGAGGCTCGTTTAATCAACCATTGCAAAGTGCAGGTGGGGAAAACCTGTTGTATCTCACAATACTGAGCTACAGGTGTAGTTTATACTCTACCCTCCCCCACCCATGTTTGCATTTATGACAAAATTATGCATTTAGTCTGCATGTATATAGTAAATTTGCATTTACTGTGCATTTAAAGGTGAAATCTGGTCTTTTTCTTTTTTTTTAACGGGACTATTTTGTCGGGTAAAATTGCAAACTGCATTTAAAAGAATCCTCGGTCATACCATTAACGGGTCTTTATCTACCTAATGCAGCATTTGGAAATTATGAGAACAAAGATGGGAACTGGGGAGGACCTCCCAGAGACGCGGCGTTCAACAGCTTTGGGGGCCGCACAGACAGATCCAAGCCCGCCTTCTTCAATGATCGTGGGACAGGATCCCGGGGAAGGTGTGGAACTGCTGCACTATCGGTGTGATTTTTCTCTGCTGGTTTTAAAATACTGGGCTCTGATAGTATGTGATGTTTTTGTTGTTGTGCAGATATGACCGTGGGGGCTTCTCTAGTGGAGGAAACAGTCGTTGGGTGGAGGAATCAAGAGAGGATGACTGGTCCAAGCCCACTGCTCCCAATGAGCGCCTGGAGCGGTACGTTTTCTGAATACATTCTGAATATCTATCGTGCAGTGCTTTGTCTTTTCATATGAACTTTAAAAATGTGTCTTGTAGTGAGCTTTTCTCTGGAAGCAACACTGGGATAAACTTTGAGAAATACGATGATATTCCTGTGGAAGCTACTGGCACCAACTGCCCAAAACACATCGAAATTGTAAGTTTTACTCAGCGGTTCTTTTAATTCTCTATGGCTGTTGTTGATCGGCCAACTGTACTGATAGTCTGAACTTGTCATTCAGTTCCATGATGTGGACATGGGGGAAATTATCATGGGCAACATCACCTTGAGTCGTTACACTCGTCCCACACCTGTCCAGAAGCATGCCATCCCCATCATCAAGTCTAAGAGAGACCTGATGGCCTGCGCTCAGACTGGTGAGTAAAGCTCGAGTTATGTTAGTTATTTTCCCATCATGTTTTAAAGGAAAGCATGAACTAGCTGAATGCTTTTTGGCCACACAAAACTAAATAACTGAACTGTGTTTCAGGCTCTGGTAAGACTGCTGCATTCTTGCTGCCAGTGCTGAGTCAGATCTATACTGAAGGTCCAGGAGACGCTCTGCAAGCAGCCAAGAACAGTGGTCAGGTACTGAGAACTGTTAATGACTGGCTATGGTCTTCTGTTGATAGTGGGTGTGTTTAACTTCTTTTTTAATGCCATAGGAGAATGGAAGGTATGGCCGCCGTAAGCAGTACCCAATCTCCCTTGTTCTGGCCCCTACCAGAGAACTGGCCTTGCAGATCTATGATGAAGCGAGGAAGGTGAGCTAATGCATAAAACGAATAATTACACAATCTTTCAAAACAAATCTTTAATTCTAATGGTTGTGCTTTCCCCCGTTTTCCAGTTTGCGTATCGCTCACATGTGCGTCCCTGTGTGGTGTATGGTGGAGCTGATATTGGCCAGCAAATCAGAGACCTTGAGAGAGGATGTCACCTGCTGGTGGCCACGCCTGGACGTCTGGTTGATATGATGGAGAGGGGCAAGATTGGTCTGGACTACTGCAAGTAAGTGTAGCAAGCTTGACTAGGTTTAACTTCTGTGTTGACTTGCATTACAAATGTAGTGTCTAGTCAAAACTGACTGGCATGATGTTCTGCAGCTACTTGGTCCTGGATGAGGCTGATCGCATGTTGGACATGGGGTTTGAGCCACAAATCAGACGCATTGTGGAGCAAGACACGATGCCCCCTAAAGGAATCCGTCAAACCATGATGTTCAGCGCCACCTTCCCAAAGGAGATCCAGGTATGTTGGTGCAGTCAACACGCATGCAGTTTTACATGATGAGATTAAATGTGTGTATTTATATTTGTGTAGATTCTGGCCCGTGACTTCCTGGAAGACTACATTTTTCTGGCAGTGGGCCGTGTTGGTTCCACTTCAGAAAACATCACCCAGAAGGTTGTCTGGGTAGAGGAGAATGATAAGAGGTCCTTCCTCCTTGATCTGCTTAATGCCACAGGTAAAGAATGCAGTCACACAATTATCCCTCCAAACACCTGTCCTATAGGTCGTGTTAAACTCCTACATCATTCTGTCTGTCTGCCATGTTTCAAGCCAGTACTGACTTTGTACATCTTTGTAAACAAATGCACTGAAAATCTCATGTAGGGGTGATCAGGCCTTGAAGGCACTTATTTAAGGGGAATGTAATGCTATTGAGTTGTGTCCTGAGCAGCCTTGCGTTTACTGGCTGGTTTGGTTTTATCTTAGTCATTCCAACTGAGATTCAGGAAAATGTGACAGAGGCCCCAGAGAAACCAGGTAAGTTTGAATAAAATATACCTTTTACTCTGACCCACAAGCCAGAAACATCACATCCCACAGCTCACCCTGTCCCTCTGCTCCCTGGCTGACATGCTGCCTCAGTTTTGTTTTTCCATTTCCAGTGAGAATCTGTAGGAAGTGACATTTGCCTTGCACTGTACAGACAGACTGCAGAGTTGGTCAGTGAAACCTCTGCCGCTATAAGGACCCAGCACTGACTTCAGTTTATAGCGTGACCTGCTTTAGAACTTGCTCCAAATAAGCAGTGTTGCACTTGTGCTGTAAAATGCAACAGGTACAGCTGCTGCTATAAAAAGCTGTCTAATAAGTAATTTATGTCACGGAGTGCCTTGCTAGGCCACGTGCTGTCATTAAAGATAAAAGGGGCCTAGAGGGGGGGGTTAATGGAAATGTCAAAGCTGTTACCACCAGAACAGTTTAAAAAAAAAAACAATTTGCTTAAACACTCTGGCTTTAGCCTTAATTAGTGGTGAGGATGGAGCTTTGGGTTTAGTTTTAATTTCTTGGCTTGTGCCAGAGTGCATTGGCTAAACAGTTAGGATGTGTAAATGACTTGGAATGGCCTGTCCTATCCCATCACCCCAGACATTTTTATATCAAGCTTTTATTCTGATAGCCATTAATGCCACGTATCTGACTAGTTTATAGTTGTTGAACATGAGCTCCTTCATGAACCTTCAAAGCTGTGTGCCAAAGAACAGAGCTATGTCAATTAATGGTTGTCAGTGAATTTAAAGCTTTTTATACAACCCCTTCATTTCTAAGTTCTCATTTTGGTTTTGATTACTTCATGATCTTACAATTGCTGACCTTTTTAGTATGCCTGAGTTCCCGCTTCCATTATTTTCTTAGCTCAGTATTTATGTACATAACAAAGTTTTATTTATTTTTTGGTTTTCTTTCATACTCATCCCTTGTGGTTGTGCAGGTAAAGACTCATTGACTCTGGTGTTTGTGGAGACCAAGAAAGGAGCAGATGCTTTGGAAGATTTCCTTTACCGTGAGGGTTACGCTTGCACCAGCATCCATGGAGATCGCTCCCAGAGGGACAGAGAGGAGGCTCTGCATCAGTTCCGGTCTGGACGCTGCCCCATCTTGGTGGCTACAGCTGTAAGTAGCCATGCGTTGGTTTGCCTCGCAAACTGATTGGGTGTAAATTAAACTTTTGAGGCTTGGGAAAAGTTTTAAGTTAAAGAATGCTCTGTGTTTGGGTTCCTGTTTTAAAAGCTGAGGGTATTTTGGAAACAGGTGCTAATTTTTCTTCTCTCAGGTGGCTGCTAGAGGTCTGGACATCTCCAATGTGAAACATGTCATAAACTTTGATTTGCCCAGTGACATTGAGGAGTACGTTCACCGTATTGGCCGTACGGGACGTGTGGGCAACCTCGGTATGAAGCAAACAGTGTTAAACAAATGATGCTCATATCTGGAGTTTTGTTCTTACTCTTGGCCTTTGTTGAGCAGGTCTGGCCACGTCGTTCTTTAACGACAAAAACAGCAACATAACCAAAGATTTGCTGGACATTTTGGTGGAGGCCAAGCAGGAGGTTCCTTCCTGGCTTGAAAGTCTGGCTTATGAGCACCAGCACAAAAGCAGCAGCCGTGGACGCTCCAAGAGGTAAAGGAGAGGACGCCAAAACAAACCCCCCATCCCCCATTAAACACGACTGAAGTATGGAATTAAGTTTTGTTGTGCTGTATTGTCCAGGTTCTCTGGTGGTTTTGGAGCTAGAGACTACCGTCAAACACCTGGATCCGGAGGCTTTAGCAACAATCGTGCTGGGCGCAACACTGGCGGCCATGGAGGAAACCGTGGCTTTGGTGGAGGTAGGCAAACAATTTCCTCATGAACTGATCAACGCCTGAGTTACTAGAGTTTAAAAAGAAAACTACTCAAAATCAACATGTCAATGCCAGTAGTATAAACCAGCGACGTTCACTCGTAGTATCCTGCAGGTTTCATGTCTGAGCTGCAACTGGAAGCGCCTCCATTAATGCCCAACCTCTTTTCTGTCACAGGTGGATTTGGCGGCAACTTCTACAGCAACGATGGCTATGGAGGCAACTACAGCCACTCCGGTAGTGTGGATTGGTGGGGCAACTAAATGCCATAGGAGTAGGTTGCCATGCCAACCATACCCAATGGAAACCACATGTTAACTTAAGCCAGACCATAACAACCCTCCCTGTGTAGCTTCACTGACACACAGTACATTACCAACCTGGTTCTCTGCCATTCGCTTCTCTCAAAAAGGAAGTGCAGCACGACGCAAAGGAAAGTCACCAGCACGTGCGACGCACAAGAGACCGCAGAGATTCGCACACCTCAGAGTGAGCATGGATGCTGACACGCATTGTCCGACAGCAACCTCGGACTTTCATTGTTAAAAGTATTTTTGTTCTTTTGTGGGGGCAACCCGATTGAATAACCTGAGGATCATTTGTATGTTAATGTACTGTGCCTTTTTGAATTTAACCAGGAAATCTGTTTTCATGTCACCAGATGAAAATGGCCAAGAGTTCTAAATTAGTTTTTACTCTTTTGTTTGGTGATACTTATTAGAAAGGTAAAATAAGCTTGGACTTAATCAAACCTTGGCAAATACTCGGGTATTGTGGCTCTCAGAGTCGCGATTCCATTTGAACTTCAAATTTATTGCAGGAACATCATGTAGCCTTTTCTGTAGTCAAACAGCTAATGGAGCCATTACTACGTCTAACACAAACTGGGCCACTATTTTAATCCTAAGGGACAACGTTACATTGGTTTTTCTTTCGTTTTGCTCACTCTATCCTGGACAGGCTCCTTTTTATGGTTAGTCTTTAAATAGCCATTCCTGTTGTGATCTTAAACACAGAAGTCATTAAGCTCAGTGCCAACAGTCGCTGAGGTTGAAACCAGAATATTCAATGCTGGAACTTGTTACTCCACATTTTTAAATTGACTTGACAGTGTTACGGCAGCTAGTATGTTACCAAGTGCTAGCTACATAAAGTGGGCGGTGTTTTTTTTACTTGAAACATTTTTGGCGCAGGTGTATGCAGAATGGAAAACAGGTTTTCTTTTTGTTCGTTTCTCTACAAATATGTATCAAAACAAAATGCCTGCCATCTTGACCGTGAAGTTCAAAATGGCTGCATAAAGGACCACAGCATTGGGACGGCAGAGCGTGGTGTTGGTGTTTATCGAATTGACCGGCAACCATGGGGGCCAGTTGGTATTCTACGCTTGCTAGTGTTTTGTTTTTTGGTCAAGGAGGAACGACACGTGAACTGAGTCGCAGGCTTAACTTAATTACTAACGTTTTCTCTTTTCAAGCTGCGTTGGAGGCATGGTTTCATCTTTAAGAGACAGGCATTTGAATGATCACTGAGGTTTATCGATTAAACGGCAATGAACAGAGCAACAGGGTAGAGCAGCTCTCTGACCACTGGGGTCTGGGGAGCAGGCACGGGGCACAGTTTTCAGTGCACCGCCATTGTCAGCGGCTTTGGTTTCTATTGCTGTGCAGTGCAACTGTGGAGGTGGCCGAAGATGGAGCGTCACTTCCTTTGGCAAACATTAAAGTACTGTCAGGTCCTTGAGGTTCATCTGCGCAGACGCGTATGTAAAGAAATCTGTGGCTTTTCCTCTTCGGAGCAGCCATCGAGAGGAGGAGAGTGGGAGCGTTCGCTTCTAAATGCTCCCAGTTCTCATTGGGTGTGTTGTGCCTTCAAACCTTTTTTAAGAAATTGAACTATAAGCGGATGCACTGACAGTGTTGAGAACTTGAGATTGAATGGTGCTACTTGATTTAAGTGTGTAGGCCCTTGTATGTCGTGCCCATCAAGTTTTACAAAAGTTGTTTTATTGCACATCTAGAGTTTTATATAGATGTCTTGGATATGTGTCCTTAAGCTTCCAAATATTGTGCGAGGAGACTGTGGTGGGAAAACGCAGCTTGTTTACAAAGGGGAAGGGTTGTCAGCGTTCAAACCAGGATTTATTTGGGACCAGGGGATTTAGCAGTTGGGGGAATTTAGCCATTTGCACAGATTTCTAGATTCTACTTTTGCTGCTAGTTTTGTGTAATTTATTAAGCATTTTTGACAAATATTTATTTTTGTAAGCCTCAAAGTGATTCTTTGAAAGTTTCAGACACTTGACCAAAAGACAGTACAAAAAAAAAAACACTGGCACTTGAATGTTGAATGTCACCTGTGTGCGTGAAATTTATATATTTCAGGGTAGTGTGAGCTTTTAATGTTTAAGATGCATTGGACTCAGTCGGTAATATCCACAGCTGTTTCAGGGCCTCATCTGGGCCAGTAATCTTTGTTAGATTATACTAATTGGTCAGCAAAATTTGAAATGAACAAACATGCCAAGGTTTGGAATAAAGCTGTCAGAGCAAATCAATTTCCTAAGCATATCAGTGCAGAAGTGTTCAGATTCTCCAAATGTGTGCATTATTGATTCTTTACTCTAATTTGACCTGAATTCTTTTTCTCCAGTGAATGTCTGGCACATGGCAATCCTTAAAGAAACAAACATGTGGTTTATTCTCATTGTTGTATTTGCATATATGACGCCTCTGGCGTTCCCTTCGAATGTGGAGCAGGTCTGCAGTACTGATTCCTAAAGCAGCAGCGTGGGGTCAGATTCAGGTTCGGTGCCACACAGAACCTGAGACTCGTTCCATGTTCTTCGGGGAACCCTAGAGCTCTTTAGATGTAGACTTTGCTTTCTGTATTAGCTTAGAGGCTCCTGCGCTGCATGGGGAAAAACTCAGCTGTGCAACTGTATGATTTTACCAAAATAAAATGTTTGAATGCAAAGTATCTGAAAATCAAGCATGTTTCATGAAGACTTGTTTACTGTAGTTGTTCAGCGATGACCTGTAGCAGAGCAGCCGGAGTCCGTGCAGCGTGGACAGGCTGCACAACTCGATTTGGTAGATTGGACAGGCTTTCTTTTGAAGAAATAAAGTTTTCATTTGTAAGTTCAACTGTGTCCTGTGTTTTCATGTGTGTCTACTTTAATTTGACCGACTCACTGACCTAAATCTGTTTCTTGAAAGGCTTCAGCCGAGCTCTGGCTTTTCCACACCGACCTCGCTCTATTAAGGGTTACGGCTAAATATTGTCCTTGGCGCTCGGCCAATGAAACTTGGAGAGACTTACTCGACGGTTTTAGTTCCTATAGATGTGACATAATCCAATATTTAACCAAATCTGAAACAAACCCGTCATTTCAGTTCCAGGCTGTGACAGCAGCATATTCTTATTAATGCCTGTTTTGAACGAGCTGTTTGTCAGACCAGGTGACCTGAAAACCAGACGACCCAAATCCCGAGCGCTGTCACATCACTAATATCATCCCACCTCCCGTGAAAACCAGATGTGCAGTGAGCGTGAAGCTTGTGCTGAAGTTTCAGTGACGTATTTATTATTTCTGACCTGAATTTCGTGCTTTCAGTCTCTAATGTGCTGAGTGTGTTTCATAACTGCTCAGCCAGTGACACCCATTAAAGCGCTGTTGTATAATTTCTGTCAATGTGAAAACAAGGTTTTAGGGACCTTAAAGTGTGGTGAACGTTTGAAGGGATGAAACGGGTCTGACTGGGCCAGAAGAGCCAAAAGCTCCAGCAGAACCAGGCTCAGGGAGAAGTACAGGCTGGTAACACTCGCAGAGACGTGATGCAGCGTTTTCCACCTTTCACGCTCACGTTTCTATCGAGCTTCCTAATCAGACACGTCATCATCCGCACCGATGACCTGCTGCTCCATTTGTCCATTTCAGCATCTGCCAAGTTTCATGTCCTTGACGCTGTGGCTCTTTGTTGGGTGTAATCTGCGGCTCTAAGTTGCTGCTCAGCCTCGGACGTTTCATCCCAGAGCTTTGCTTTACTTCTGTAATCCTGCCAACCCATCTCCATCTATCCCTCCCTCCATCGTTCCATCCAGGGGATTTGACTGCCATTAAGAGATGGATTTTTGCTGTGTGTGTGTTGGTGGAGGATGAAGTGTGAAAACACAACCACATACACTTACACAGGAGAACTGTGTCAGGCTGCAGCGTCCTGTAACTGCTGAACATGGTGGACGCATGCGAGAGCGCTGCGATGTCTGGCCTGCGTGGATGTCACTCGCTGGACGGATCTACAGGTACGTGGCTCCTGCTTTTGCCGGTTGATTGTCTGTCTGCACAGGTAAAGAGACGTGATCATGGGAGAAGATGTGAAACCACTGGAAAAAACCGAGCAAGACTTTATTGCATATAGAGCGTCTCCGCCGTGGATCCAGACACGGAGACGAGGAACCTTTATGTCTGTGCTCTGTGCTCAGTCTGCACAAACTGTACTGATCTGTAAATTAGCACCATTTTGTGGTTTATTGCTGTTTCAGGCGTCCGTTAATCCTGCGTGTCCCAGATGAGAGAGTCCAGTTATGACTGTCATCGCATTCACTGGTCAGTTCACTCTGTTTCTCTCTCCTCGTTTCCTCACCCTTCACACCCACCGTTGTTCGTTTGGTTGATTCCACAGCCTGGCGAACGTGGACTGAAACCCAGGGTGACCAATTCAATTTCACACCCAATTTAGGATGTTTACTGACGTGTGAATAGAAACTAACCAACAACGAGCTTCATGGTTAAAGTCTGATTTTAGGATTAAAGTAAAATCCTAAATGAATAAATCCTCGCATGGTGCAAAACGTTTGTTCTGTCGCTGTTCTTGTATCAGCGGATTCGTGATCCCTGGTTTCTACGTCCGAGGGAAAACCGAGCTCACACCTGAGTTATTCTGAGTCACGGCGCCATCGGTCTTCACACTGTCTGCCGTGCTGTGTTCACTTCCCTCTCTCCCCCCGTCAGTCTCTGTGCTGTGCCTGCTGCCCCAGGCGGAGCCGACCCGCTGGGCCTGTGCTCGGGCCTGTCCGGCCTCCTGCTCCTGCACTCAGGAGAAGAGCTGCAGCGTCCTGTGTGACCGCTCCGGCCTGGCTGAGCTGCCCAAAGAGTTTCCCTGCGAGGCCTCCGCCATCAACCTGGACAAGAACCGGCTCAAGTTCTTGTCTGAAAGGGCCTTTGGAACCCTGCCCTCAGTCAAGTCTCTGTCTCTGGACCATAACAACATCTCCTTCATTACACCTGGAGCCTTTAAGGTCTGCTGGCATCTCAACAGAGGCGTCGTGTCTGTGTTTGGCTGAATGTGCTGAGTCGTTAACCTCTGTCCCGCAGGGCCTGTCCAACCTGGTGGAGCTGAAAATGGCGCACAACGAGTACATCAGCTACCTGCACACGCGCACGTTCACGAGCCTGAAGAAGCTGCTGCGGCTGGACCTGTCGGACTGCAACCTCTTCAACATCCCCGACCGCATCTTCATAGAGCAAACGGCGCTGAGGGAGCTGCTCTGCTTCCAGAACAACTTCAGGAGGATCCCCGGAGCCATCAGGGGCATGGAGAACCTGACTCACATCTACCTGGAGAGGAACAAGATCGAGGCGGTGGCCTACAACTCCCTGCTGGGCCTGGGGAGCCTCCGGTGAGACGCTTTGACTCGCACCGATGCCGCAGGGATTGTGTGCATATTGTTGCTTGGCTTGTGTCTCTAGGCGTCATTGTGTTTGTGGTCAGTCTATTTGCGTGTCTATGAGGATGGAGCTTCGTTTATTTACTCATATTAGAAAATACTTTTGTTTGAAAATGATGAACTAATTGCTGCAGTAACTAAAGATTATTTATCTGTTTTCCAGCCTGATGCACTAAATCCTTTTATTTTGGAGGGCGTTGCATTCATGTTTGACTCTGTCTCACCTGAGGATCCTGGTCGGTCTCCTCTCTGTGTTTGCCTGCTCAGGTACCTGAACCTCCAGGAGAACCGCATCAACGTGATCCATGAACAGGCCTTCCAGGACCTGGTGCGGTTGGAGAATTTCTACCTCAATGACAACCTGCTCTCGGATCTGCCCCGACTCGCCTTTAAGGGCCTCATACGCCTCAAGATGCTGAATCTTGGGGGAAACCAGTTAACGAACGTGTCCAAGACCTGGTTCAGTGACCTGGTGGAGCTGGAGATCCTGTACCTAGACAGGAACCAGCTGCTGTACATCGAGGAAGGCACCTTCGAGAACCTGACCAGCCTCATCTCGCTGCACCTGAACAGCAACAACCTCACCTCCCTTCCCCTCCCTGTCTTCCAGCCCATCTACTTCCTGGGACGCCTCTACCTCTTTAAAAACCCCTGGGAGTGCGACTGCTCCCTGGAGTGGCTGAAGGAGTGGATGGAGAACTACAAGCTGGTGCGTGACATCCCTTGCGCCTCCCCTTCGTCCGTGGCGGGGCTGGATCTCAGCGAGGTGGTCTTCCCCAAGGTGAACGGCACGTGCGTGAACCCCGCAGAGGTGAACCTGACCACGGCCTCCTCAGACATCGCCTCCACCACGGAGAACCGCTTCAACAGCCTCATCACCAAGCTGCTCCAGCAGGAGCTCAGGGAGGACGTGGGAAACAGGACCGACAGCCGCCGCAACGGAAGCCTGGGGGAGCCCGGAGACGGGCAGCTGTCTGCAGGGGTCAGAGGTCAGCGTGCTCAGACGAACCAATCACTTGTCTGCTTCGTCGTCCCGTGGCTCATCCTGGCGTTGGTCAGACACCCGGACGCGATTCCATGTCTTGACTGCACATGAGATCGGTGGATTCTTTCATTTGTCCAGGGAAGGACGAGCGAGGCCTCCTCCTCGGCAGAGAGGATTTGGGGAAGAGCGCTTATCGCGTATTTGCAGCCGAACGGTCTAGATGAGACGACCGACATGTGGGCTGTGCACGGTTCCTGCTGGTGGCTGATTCATTTGGACAATTACTGATACGGGAGCTGATTTCAAACAGTGGATTACAGTTTGAAGCAGGATGTACAGGCTTTTGTTGCATAATACGCCATTTTAAATATTATTACGTAAGACTCGTTAGTAGTGTCTTTGTTCTACATCTACTGTGTGTGTAAAGCGAGCGGACTTAAGAGCTCCCGTACTTATCTCCTCAGCAGATGTCCTCCCTGCTCGTTTCTGTTCCCTCGACTCTAAAAGTAGGTTCTGCAGCTTTTCTATAAATGCATTAATCTTCTTATCACATGCTGCTCAGTGTCGTTGCTGTTTCTGTAGACTAACACATAATGGACCATGTGATGTGGTGGCTGTGATTGAAGGAGGGAAAGAATCTAAATCAGTGAGAAAAGCTTCCCAACGCAAACGACCGATTGGCAGCAAGTTTATATTTATGTCTAGCGATGTGTTGAATGTAGCGGCTTGGTCACAATCTATTTTTCTAAATTAAAACCCAGCTGTGGATCTTTGATTCTCCTGTTCACTGACTCGCCTCCAGTTAATCTACCTGCCAACCTGCTGCCCGGGTCATTTGGGACTAGGCCCAGACTAAGACGACTGAGGCTGGAGAAGGCATCACCGCTCTCACTGAGTTTGATAAGATCACATGACATAACATTTATACAGGTCCACGTTTGTAATGTTTCCACATGAAGTCAGTGTTTTCTGTCTGTTGTCGGCTTCCGGTCTGACTGCGCGCACCTAAAAGCTGTCGAGCTTATTGAGTCTGTGTCAAAGCAGAAGGTCCCAGAACGGACTAACTTGGCACAGCTGCCCTGAGTGAAGACCCGGGTAATAATCATCTGTAGCTAAACTAGAAGAGAAAGTAACCACGATTCCCCAAAAATGGCCTTTAAACAGGGAGAATTAGCATAAACCTGCCGTGCGTCTGCCTTTGCTTACGCCCTTGTGTCAGGCAGCCGCTGTTGGACGAAGCCGCCATCACTGGGCGCCTTCCTGTCACTTGAGTCAGAGATACTTTAAACTTTCACCCTGTGCTGAGGTGACGCCTCCATTTTAAGGACCCGAGAGTCGTACACAGCTGTTCTCTGACTACAGCCTCTTTTTTCACGTTAATGCTGAGGGATTACTGAACAGTGAACCAGTGGTTTTTCTAATCACTCACTTGGATTGATTGAAATCCGCAAATGCAGCCAAACGCAGGTCAGCGAGCGTCATTTCATGCCCCGCTGTCCTACGTCTGCAACTTTAATTTGCAGGTTATTTATTTGCAGGATGTAATTAACAAAGTGTAATCTGTAAAATTAGGAATAATCTTCATTTCTTCGAATTGTCATTTTCAAATCTCATTTTGTTTTGTTGTGAGCAGTGGCTCAGTTTGTCCAGACTTGTGCCAGGAAGCACATCCGACATAAACTCTGGTCTAGTTGTGCGTCCGGTTGCGTTCGTGAGCTGGAATGGAGCTAAACACACAGAGTGGTTTTTAAGTCATGGTTTGTTTGTGTTGTATTATTTGCACGAGGAGCAGTGAAAGCAGCAAAAACAAAAAAACAATCCAGGTTGAGGTTTGAAATGTATTTTAAAAAGGTTTTATACTGAAGAGCTTCGTCACGGAGCCATTTACACAGAGGGCAGCAGTCAGTCGCCCGCTTACCGAATAAAACCCAGCGTTTCAGCCTGTGTTCAGCAAACTTTTGTCTTGGACGTCACGTTCCTGAGGTGGAAGGAGGAAAAGTTCTTCCTTTTTGTACCGGACCAATCAGAAAGAGAAAAATCAAGACTTTTATTTGATTTTCATATTTACAAACACATCTCACTACATGGTCGTTTTTCTTATCTTTTTTATAAACCTGTGGTTTAGAAATGTCACCCGAGATGCAAGGGATGTGCATAGGTGTCAGGTCAACGTCCGGCTCCGCTGCTGTTGGAATTTTCTTGCCCCGTCTTGCTTCGCTAGGCTGAGTTCAGTCTTCCAAACAGCTGGAATGTTAATTAATATATACTTTGTCTTTTTGCCGTTGGAGGTTTACACAGGGACACTGACAAATGTCCACATGCATGATAACCTCATTCAGATCTCTAAAACATTTATGGAGTCATTTAGAAGAGACAGTACCTGGTAGGTAGGAAGGTGCGTATACGTGTGTGAGATACTGCAACAACAGGAGCGAGTGGACCAAACGTTACAGCCTAGAAAAGAATGGGAATCAGTGAATGACGCGAGCCTGCGACCTCCCCGTGAGGAGACGCTGCAGCGTTAGTGTGCTTTACCTCAGTCTGCCGCGAGACACCGACACCGTCTTTCTACAGATGGCTACAACACCCAACAGGACAACGGCGGGTCGTGGTGTTGACCACGCGGGAGGAACGGGCACAGTACTGTCTCTTTAAAACAAACATCTACAAAATGTCGCCTCCTAGCTATTACAGACATGACGATATTCACTTTAGTTTACAACACTATGACGAGGTTGTAGGGGCGAGAGTCCGGACACTGGCTGCCACAGGCTGTTTGTGCAGCACAGGACAGGGTTTCCGGCTGTGGTCGCTTTCGATCCAGTGCAGTCTAGAGCTTGTTTTGATTTGCTCTTATTTTGCAGAGGGGAATGATGGGTTCTGGATGAGAAGATGGATGAGCGGCAGGTCAGTAGACCCAGGACACAGGAACCCACTGGCTGGTGGTGCACACCAGGTCCATGGCCTCTTCCAGGTGCCCGATGGTGTCATCGATCTCGTTGTTGATGATGGTTTGGTCGAAGTAGTGCGCGTAGGTCTTCTGCAGGATCTCAGACTCTTTCTGCAGCCGCTGGAGAGACTCATCCTGTGGAGGAGGAAGTACAGAGGTGTTGACAGTGATGAAGGCAAAGTGATGCAAGTCTAAGCTAGACATGACCGCAGACTTCGGCCTGGATGGAGCACAGGGCTGCTGAGGGTCCTGACACCAGTTGAGTGTGGCTGAGCCAACATTAGACTGTAATAGAGCAAGTTGTTCACTCATAGCTACACATGAATTTAATATCAAACTTCAGTTTGAGATGCACCGGAAGGATCAACTCAAACTGAAGTGGACAGGAAAAGACTAATGGTGCTACTTACTACCACAACCGTACAAACAAGCTGAAGTGACACACACACGTCATCAAAACCAACTACACGGCCTCAGTCCTGTGAGGTTTCACTTACTGGCAACGTTCGACACCACCTGGGCGTCTGAGTGGAGCATCACCCAACAGACACGCACGCAGCATGCAAAAACAGACGAGCGCAGAGGAGTGAGAGAGCAGACGCCGCGAAGCTGCTGGCTCGTCTGACAGCTTTCACGATGCCGTTTGTTTTGTTACGGGTTAAAGGGAGACTGCCCTGGAAACAAATGACCAGGCAGGTCTACAGCAGCTAGTCACGCTCGGTTTCGCTGAGGGTCAGGAGCTGGAAGCTGGGGGACTCCTACCTCGCTGATGCCTGGCGTGATGGTCGGTGCAGCAATAAAGACGACGTACGGGGCGAACTCCGCCGTCCGTAGGATCTTCAGGGCCTAAACAGCAACAAGTGTTTCTTCACTCAGTCATTCACTTGTTTTTAATTGAACTCCAATAAACAGTGAAGCGCACGTCCCCACACACACCTGAGGTTCGACGTCCAAAATGGCTACGAGTCCCTGCTGGTGGATCTTCCGGATGGTCTCCAGGCGCGTCCCGTACATGGCGTCCTCGTGGCTGCCGTACTCCAGGTACTCGTTGTTGCTGATGTCCTGCATCATCTGGTCGTGGGAAACAAAGTAGTAGTTCTTCCCGTTCTCCTCGTCCTTCTTCGGGAGTCTGGTTGTGTCTGTAGGATGGAGGAACAGGTGAGGTTCAGTGACGCGTGCGGTGCTGCTGCTGACCGGCGTGTCAGCGCGTGGTCTTACGTGGGATGGGGTAGGCGAATCTGTCAGGGTGCTTGGTTATGAGCGTGTTCTTAATGTGTCTCCTGCCGACTCCATGGGCACCTGTCAAAGACCAACATGCATCACTGAGTCAGTTCTGGTAGATGATGAAGACCTACTTTAAGCCCTCACTCACCCAACAACACCAGAGTTTTCCTCTTGAAAGCAGGAAGCTTCACAACCTCTTCGTAGGTGACGAGGTCTAGTTGGTCGAACACTGGAGGAAAGAACAAGTTGATGAGAGAGATGGAAACGAGAGGCGGGGAGCCGAACCAGGCTAAGGAGGAGGAGATGGTGGATGGAGAGACGATGCAACACTGGTGCTTCAAGCAGATGGAATTTAATTTGACAGTCGCGATGGGTTTACTCTTCAAGACTTCTGGTCCTCAAATATGAATATTTATATACACTTCCATAGAAACGTCACTGATTGCAAAGGTCCTGAACTACTTGTTTTTACTCGCCCTTATTCATTTAAAGGCAGGTTAATTTTAGCCCAGCTTTGGGAAAACAACTCCACCCCGCGCTACTTCTGCCTTCTTCTGGCGTCTACATCCTCGGTGACTAGACGCAGACCTGGAGAAGTGGCTGACGCCCGCGGTGCAGAGTGTCTCTCCTCTGTAACACGAGTCTCTGGGTGATGAACAGCAAAATGCAAAACCCACAAGGCTCTGGGTTCTGCTCTGAGTAGTTACATGAAGTTACAGTTGATATGTTGCTCAGTGTTGAGTTGACATGAGCCTCATGAGAACATTTGGACAAACATGGATAGAAAATGAGGAAGGATCAACATCACAACACACAAACTAAGCTACATGGTTTCAGTTTGGTCTCAACCTTCTGTTGTTTCTTTTCAGTGTCAACAGAAACTAAACTCAAACTACAGGCTACAACTCACAGAGGACAAGACAGTTAGAGGTTTGCCGTCACCGTGGTTACTTACATGCAGAGAGGCCGTTCGGTAGGAGAAAGCCAGAGAGATGAACAGGACGGGTCATAACACGGTTCAACAGCAGAATTACATAACAAACAGCTGGGCAGCTGAGCCAACACTGACACAATAGTGTTGTCATTGGGTGAATACGCGTCAGCTGGCGAGATGTCACCGTGTGAGATGAGGCTGTGCCAACATGCACCGTCACCAGTAACACAACAGAGCCTCAGACTGGGAGCTGCAGGGTCTAGTGTTTTAACAAGCCACGGTTTGACAGCTGTCTGTAGTTAATCCAACATGAGGTGGCAGTGAAGGAAGAACTGTCGTGTTTGGCAGATCACAGATCAGGGACCGAAGCTCTTTGTGTTCAGCATAAACAGCGGATCAAGTCATGGGCTACGGTTCGACTTCCTGAAAGGACGTCAGTTCCCAGTCTTCAGCTCAGGTTGGTGCTAATGGACTGAATGGGATCAGTGTGTGGCGCAAGCTGAAGAAGATGAAGGCAGCTCCCTCCAGATGGACACGTCATGCTCAACAATCACACACCACGTCTGTAGCCGTCGCACTGCAGGTCTCACTGTACACAGTACAAGTAATAGTACACCTGTCTCAGCGCTCGACCCCCGACCTTCAGCTCCCTCTGCAGTCGCAGCTCTGGTTGCAAACACGTGGTGACCGAGTCATGCAGCATGTGCTATAGTCAGCGCTGGACGTGTGTGTCTTCTAGGCCTGGTGAGGTGATGGCACCCGTTTACTAAGACTGAGCACAGACGCACACACCTACCTTTCAATAAGACCTCGCCTAACAATGCAAAGATTCACTGAGCTGCCCACAAATCGCCCCCGTCCTCCTCTCAGGTTTCTGCTTGACTGGCAGCTTTGTGACCCTAAGATCCTGTTACACACAAGCCTACATCTGCTCCTACAGACACGGCCCTCGGCCCACACTCCCTCCCGCCTGCAAAGCGGACGCATGCGTGAGATGGGCAGGCCGGCGACGCGAGCATGCGGGCGTGTGGGAGTGTGTGGTGTACCTGCGTTGTGCTTTGCCAAATACTTGTCTTTGTACTGCTTCTTCTTCTTGCCGAACCAGGTGCAGCTGGCCTGCTGCTCCTGCTTGGTCTTCTCCATGGCTATACACGCCACTCGCCTGCAACGGCCCCACGTTACTGGGATTCATTTTGTGACGTTTTCAGCGCTCATGTTTTCTGCTCTCACCACTCCTGCAGCTCTGGCGACGGGATGAGCCCTGCTGTGCCGTTTTTCGTGTTCTCCAGTTTGCCCTGCCACCAGTTGTGGTCGTCCTTTGAGATGATCTGGATGATGTCGCCCACTCGGAAGCGAACGCCGGCTTCTTTGCAGGGGATGAGTTCATCTTTGGAGGGGTCGTATTCAAACTGGGCCCTCACGTATATCTGTGATACAAGCAGAGAGATCAGAGCTGGGCGTGAGTGGGGCCGGTGGTGCTGAGATGGATGATGCAAGGAGTGGAAACTGCACAGAGGTGGAAGAAGTGCAGGTCGTTTAGCATACTGTGAGCGCTAGGACTGTCTGGTGGAAGCCTCAGTCCAGCGAAGGCCTTTGTGCCTATGAGCCTCTCGTCACACTGGCTATTAACAGCACAGGCATTGTTCATGTGTCCATAGTTCATTGTCCTGTTGTAGGTGTTGTGGGCAGTGGGGGGCTGTCTCTTACCTTAACAGCCATTGTGTCCTTGATTGGAGGTCTGGATACAATCTAGGATTTGAAAGCATCACACACATCATGCAGCAAAACAGCTATGCAAGGACAAAAGAGCCAAACAAGATGGCGACCAAGGACGGTGGAGGGGCGGGTGGGGCGGGTGGGGCTAGTGGTGAGGGAGGATGAAGGTAGCTGTTCGTGTTTTGCCGCTGCCCCGTTGGCCACAGACGTCTCATACGTGAGCGGGATGAAGCGCGATGGCTGGTGACTGACACTACATTTTAGTTGGCTGGTTTCAAACTTATCACTGATTAGTCTGCAGGGTGTAACAATGCCTGTGCTGTTATCCCCACGCTGAACGTGCTGAAAGCCAGGCTGAAGACACTGCAGTGGTCATGGATTTGTGCTCACACGGCATCAGACCCTAGAAGCTGAGACCTGATCCAGGAAGACTGTGAAAACTAAGCGGTTCGGATAAGGAGCAACACTCCAGCTACTTCGTAACAAAGCTCAGTCAAGTTCTAGTTAAGTTACCTCCCTCGGCTACTGTCATCTCTGTTTGAAATCAGAGAAACAAACATAAAGGACCCATTAGTAGAAGGGGGCAGGGCCGTGACCTCTGCAGTGTCTTTACTGTCCCTGTGAAGTGACACAGACAGAGCTCGACATTTGAACTGAAATGCAGTGTGGTCAGTCTAAGCAAGAGCATCTTTCTAGTGTGAATCCCAATAATACAGATGAGTGTGAAGAAGAGAGGAGGCTGTAGACGCTTCAGTGTGAAGGGAGGGATGTCGAGTAAGAGGCTTAGTCACCTGTCGACCTTTGGGTTGAATGGTGGATGGCAGGTCCTGTGGGAGTTGATGACAGAGAACATACGTATTAAGTCTCACACACCGGTTGAAGAGACACACGCAGCCTAACTACCGCTCAGGTAAAACACGAGGAAAGAAGACTTCTCATCTGTCAAAGCTGATCTGGCTGTGCAACCAAGCAAGCACAGAGCAAAGCAGAGTGTCCAGCGCCGGTGGGACACAGAGCCAGCGGCGAGGCTCAGCAGGCGTGATGCACACCAATTTGGTAACTCAGATATCGGACACAGATGAACAGGGACACAACTGATTCAGGAGCTCTACAGAACGAACGTACTGAAACAACGGGAGCAAACATCTGCACGGAGGGAGGTGGATCGGCTGACGTGCAAAGGTACGCACACATCAATGTGACAAATGAGACGCACGGGGGGAGGGGTCTGTCTGCGGGGCGGTCCTTACCAAGATAGAACTGTTAACGCTGGAGTGGCCATTGGCAGGGGACTGCCTGGAGGTGTTGGGGGACTCTTTCTGCAATAAGACACACAGGTCAGCAGAGCTAACACTCACACACACACACGGCGAGTTAGTCTGTGGAGAACAGCCGCAGCGCGTCGCCACGGGGGGGCGCTACAGCAACACGGCGAGCAGGACAGCAGCAACAGGACCAGAACGCTGGGATGGAGCCTGGAGCTTGATCTTCAAAATAACAGCAACCATCCCATCCCAGTTTTAGACTGAGCAGTTTTGTCTCAGTCCACGTTTAAATAATCAAACTAATTACATACATGGTTTTAAATGCGCAGGTGCCACAACACTTTTATTTCTGTCCCAGAAAAGGCGATTTTAGCTCTTTGGAGTCCACAACGGGAAGATTAAGCTTCTGACCTTGTTGCGTTGAGCTTCGGTCTTTGAATTCTTTTCGTTTCGTGGTATTTACGTTACATCTGACATCTCTGTCGTCTGTATTTAGTATCTGGAGCAGAGGTTTGCTGAAACTTGTGCTTTACTTTAAAGCAGCTTATGTCACCGTAGCTGTTAAATATGTTGTGAATGTTGTGTACGGGACGTAAATGCACTGATGTGGCCGTGTGGATGTTCAGCTTCTGGCTCTCTGCGTTGTGTCTACCCCCTGCAGCATGTGTCTTGGTGTGGTGCTTGGTTTTTGGGCAGCAGGGGCTGGAGGAGGCAGTGGGTGCGGGGTTCCGGTATCCTGGTTGTGAAATTGGTGTGCTGAGTATCAGAGTCAGCCTCAGCAAGACGCCGCAAACACACACAGCTGGGTTATGTACACAGTCAGATGACGGGCAAGCAGTTAGTCATCGCATCAGGAGAACAGAAGAGGAAGAGCCGTTACCTCACACGAGGAGCCCTGCGACCGGTAACTTGGCACGATCTTAAAGGTGATGCTGCCGCGCATTTCTTTCTGTGAACACACAAACAACTGAGCTGCAGCAGGAGCGGTTTAAATTACCAGCTTTGCAAAGTGAGGAGTCAACATGTGTACTTCAGACATTTCAGAGCAAACCATAGGTTCCAGGGAACATGATGAACCTTCCTGTTTTCCGATGTTTCACAGATAACAAAGCTGTACAGTCGCGTCCAAACTGTGGGAGTGAATTTGACACTCACCAGCATCTTCTGCAGCTGCTCCACGGTCTGATTGGCCACGCTGATACCGTTGATCTCCCTGATCTCGTCTCCTACGTGCAACGTTCCTGAAGGGAAACGAGACACAGACCCTCTGAATTTATTCAACCCATGTGTAGCTGGATGAGAAGAGCAATGATTTAACAACAGAAGAGAAGGGGAGATAATTTAAAGGCTTCTGTGGCAGCACAGAGCACGGTTGAGCCCACGCACCTTGTCTGTGGATCATCCCCCCGTGCATGATCCTTGCGACGATGCAGTGGTTGGAGTCGTTCATCTTCAGCGTGATGCCCTGCAGAGACGAACAGACACATCCAGAACGTCAGCTCTCAGCCCCAGCTCCAACCAGAGGCCTCTCAGTATAGAAAAGCGAGACCGTACCATGGGCTCGTCCGTGTTCTTCTGGAACTGGACCAAACGGACTCTGGTGACGTTCTCCAGGTCCATGTCTCCGTTGGTGCTCTCGGGGGAGTCTCCGTTCAGGTAGGGTGAGGTGGGCGGAGGGGTCACCCTCAGAGCCTCGTCACTGTAAACCTCGTGGGCCACGACGTCGTGGGCCTGCAGCAAGGCCTGAGGAACACACCAGCAGACTACAGTCTGCTTCTTCATCTGAGGTTCAGAGTGTGACCCTGCGACAGGTCAAACTGAGGCGGTGTGATAAATACAACCAGCTACAAGTTGAAAATCCAAACGCAACGAAATGTCCAGGATCCCATGAAACCGAGTTAGAATCAAATCTGACCTTACCACAAGCTCAAAGCAAAGCCTGGGTTTAGACCTGCGATCAGCTGTTGTTGGGCCAGAACACGGTCTAAATTAAGTACCACTGGCACTAATGAAGGGGTCTGATTCATTTTCACAACCTGTAGCTCCAGCCTGAAAAAGAAGCTGCAGCTTATCTGAACTGTTAATTACTGCCTAATATCGATTGTTGTGTCTCATTAAAACACCCAGAACAAACCGACTTTTACACTTGATCACTTACAAACCGCTTCATCCAAATAACGGGTAAATACACGTCTAAGCTTAATGATGCAGGACTAGGACACTAGAAGCTTCGGGGCTTCTGCTTGAGTTACAGCCTGACGATGAAGGCGTCGACGTACATCGCAGCAGAACAGAAACCGAGCGGCAGGACAGGGAGGAAGCTGGAGGTGTGCGTCCGCGAGGACTCAGGCCTCAGCGAGTGGAAGAAGAGAAGTGAGACCGATGAGGAACACACAGCGAGAAATGGAGAAATTTGAATTCTGTTGAATTTGACAATTCAATTAGAAACAGAAACTACAACCGTGTGTTTGTGCTTAAAGGCTACAGCTGAGCTCTGCCTGACTCTTATTGGACCTCTTCAGCATGTTCGTCCCTCGGTTTGCACTCGTCTTCAGCTCTGAACCTCTGACCTGGCAGCACATTGCACAACTTCCCGTAATGACGAATTTCCTCATCTGCTTCTGTTTTGCATCTCTCATCCCCTGCATCCCTTCTGCTCACCTACACAAACCATCTACTCTGTGTTTGAGTCATTTCGATCTGTGATGTTACTGCATCCGTGAAGGTGATCCATGAAGTGCTGTCTGCAGAGGTCAGAGCGTGTTAGACTCACCATGAAATGCGGCTGGGTCAGTATCCGCCTGAGTTCTTTAGCTTCGTGGTTTTCTGGGTAGCAGGAGATTTCTTCCAGTACCTAAAGAGGAGAAACGGCATCAAACCGGTAAAAGCCACGTTAGCTGCTGTTTGTTGGCGTCGAACGGTTCACGCATACACCCTCTGAGCAGTACGACGCGCCCAGCAACCGCCAGCCTCCGCTAAACTCTCCCTCACCCTGCCTCCTGCCGCGGCTCAGCCAAGTGAGCTCAACTCTGAGTGAAACCGGTCGAGGCTTCCGCCTCTCCTGCCCTTTTGACTCGGCCCGGTTTGATGTCAGCTCCAGTTATGTTACGCCTGACTGGTGAATGTGGCTCTGTAGAGGTGAGACGTCTGAGGGGGGAGCTGCTGGTCGGGTTCCGCCATCAATCAGACGGGCAGAACAGCCAAGCACTCGTTATGTACCGACTGCAATAACATCAGCAGCGGAGACATGGACACAAGAAGGTTTCCTCAACAGAACCAAGGCCTGCAGACAGAACCAGAAGCGATCCCCTGAAGACTGGATGGACAGTAGAGGACAGCGACACCGAGGTCCGTGCGTCTCGCTGTTGTTTACAGTCCATCCTTCAGTCCGAATCCAGCCTAACGCAGCCTGGTCCCGCCTCCGGACAAGCCATTACGCTGTGTGTGCAGCTACCTCCCAGTTCTACCCGTGTGTGTCATGAACACAGCAGTAGTGTGGTGCGGTCTTACATATTCCAGATGTTTCAAAGCGCCACTTGCTTCTTCTTGGGAGGAATTCTTAAGTGGAGGAAGACACAGGAAGAAGGTTACACAAGCTGTCGGCTGTTTAAAGATTCTCTCCATTTGAAAGCTGGTGAGATTAGTATCTACAGCCAAAGCCAGAACTACTCAGAGAGATTAGTCGAAGCAATAATAAAACATTTTAACTGGTTTGCAGGTGCAGTTGGAAGCTGCTGGAGTGTTTCAGTGTCAGCCAGAGAGAATCAGCAGAGAGGAGGTGAAGAAACTCGCCAGTAGTCCTGAATTATCCTGGTTAAAATTCAAGTAATGCAAATAAATTCGGACTACGGATCAGTTTTGTTGGCGTAAAATCTGTGAATTCTACCAAACGTGGAGCACAGCACAAAGCAGCACAGGCTCCCTCAGAGACGCGACAGCTGTTCAAGCTCCGTCTCCATCGCCCGCTTCCTTTGGATCCAAACCTTAGCAGCAGACGCGAGGCAGAGCTGCGTCAATTAGTCAAGTCACCACAACCACAGAGACGGAGCTCGGCCGCACTAAAAGACTCTTCCTGTGTGAACAGGGCTCGGCCTCCTCCGCTCCCTCACGGCTTTGACTGCTGCCTCAACAAAGCCCCCGACGCAGCCGCTGCAGATTTCTGTGCACACAATGATCCGCACTGATCCACGCTTCCCTCGCACACTGTTCAGGTCCAGCCTGCATCCTGCTGGAGCCAGAAGTAAACACATAAACCCAAACTAACTGTGTCTGTCAATTCATCAGCGCCAGGCTAAGACCCTAGAGACCATAATGCAACTCTCTGTGAGAGCAGAGCCACACTAACGCTGTGTGACAGACAGAAGCCTGAGACCTTTGTCAACACGGGCTGAACAGGCCTGTGTGCTGTAGTACAGCTGCTCAGAGAGTCAGGGAGCTGCAGCGTCAACTAATTACCCTCCCAGTGATTATTTCACTTACGCTGCTGCACAGGACATTATTTCCATCCAGTCTGTGGATGGAAATACTGAGGCGTGACGCAGGATGTCGTCGTCCAGTCTGGTCCACCGTTCAGTTTTGTAGCAGTTTATGCTGAAACCTTACGAACACACAGGCCCAAACGTGCTCCGTGTCAACTGTCTGAATGTTGACTGTACTAGAGACCTGCGTTCTCCAGGAAACACTGGTTGTCACCACTGGAGTCAGATCAGGATCAAAGCCACAATGAAATACAGACGAGACACATACAGAGCTGGAGCCACTTAGACCTGACAGAGGAGCAGACGAGACAGCAGGTGAGTTAGAGCTTTAGAGGCCGGAGGCGTTAATGCAGCCGCGTCGCATGAGCAGCAGCAGCAGCAGCAGCGGCGGCAGCTCACCTCTTTGGCTCTCTGCACGGCATCACTGGAGGGGTTTCTGATCTGCGGCGACGACTTCGTGTTGATCTTATCGTAGAGCTGAAACAAGAGATTAAAATGAGTCACACGGTGAAACCGAGCAGCGACATCATGCTCAAAATCTATTTATGCAAAGAATCATGGTCTTTATCAATCTGAGAGCAACAGCTGGCTGCTGAATCTACGTCTGTTATTCACATATTCCATACCGTGGAACCCGTCCTACCGTGGGACATTTCCCTACCGTGGAACCCGTTCTACCGTGGGACCGTCCCTACCGTGGGACCCGTCCTACCGTGGGACCTTCCCTACCGTGGAACCCGCCCTACCGTGGGACCTTTCCCTACCGTGGAACCCTTCCTACCGTGGGACCGTCCCTACCGTGGGACCCGTCCTACCGTGGGACCCGTCCTACCGTGGGACCCGTTCTACCGTGGGACCCGTCCTACCGTGGGACCCGTTCTACCGTGGGACCCGTTCTACCGTGGGACCCTTCCTACCGTGGGACCGTCCTACCGTGGGACCCTTCCTACCGTGGGACCCGTTCTACCGTGGGACCCGTTCTACCGTGGGACCGTCCCTACCGTGGGACCGTCCCTACCGTGGGACCCGTTCTACCGTGGGACCGTCCCTACCGTGGGACCGTCCTACCGTGGGACCCTTCCTACCGTGGGACCCGTCCTACCGTGGGACCCGTTCTACCGTGGGACCCGTTCTACCGTGGGACCGTCCTACCGTGGGACCGTCCTACCGTGGGACCCTTCCTACCGTGGGACCCGTCCTACCGTGGGACCCTTCCTACCGTGGGACCCTTCCTACCGTTTCCTGTCCCTACAGTCCAAAGGTTTAGGGGCCTTCAGGTCGTGTTTGCTGACACACTAACATTTCACAGATTCACTGAACCACAAATGTTTAAACAAAGTTTTACGCTTTACGAGGTCAATGCACACGTTAATTGACTTGTGATGAGATTCCTGAAGAAACAAAGAAATGACAGATGCTCATATTAACTGCAGCGGAGATGCAAAAGTCCATCCACAGAAGAAAGTAAACTTCCTGGACAAAACAGGCCTGTGTGCTGTAGTACAGCTGCTCAGAGCAACAAACAGCAAATCTTTTCGAGAGCGGGACACAAATCGTCCTGTCGTCCCACCTGCTGCCGCCTGCGACCACCCAGCAAACAAGCTGAGGGGAGCAAAACACTGAACAAACTCAGAAACAAGCTGCAGCTGCAAGCAGGTCTACATCACAACAGGCAGCTCTGCTTCACCTGCCTCCATCACCCCGAATGAAAACACATCATCAAACAGGTCAAACTGAAAACGGGGGTTAACTGAGGATCTGAAATTAACTCGACAAATGCTTTTCCTGAGAAAGGAAAGAAAAAGAGGAACTCACTCAGGTAACAGAAGATGGAAAGAAGAAAAGAGGAACTCAAAGAAGAGGAACTCACTCACTCACGCAGGCTTTCTATCTATCTTTCTATCTCCGTGTGCTCCAGCTTTCAGCTGATGGAGGCTGTGCTTGGTGTGAAGGGCACCGCGGCCTGACAACAGGAGCCATTGTTCCTTCGTGCCACCCCCCCCCCCCAGAGCACCGGGGTGTGTCTGCCGCCCCAGACTCCCACTCGCTGCCTCGCTGTCCTGGCTCCAGCTCCAGAGCCAATGGGCCTTTAACGCTGCACACACCATTAGCATCACTCTTCTTATGCAAACCCCAGTAGCTTCTCAAGTGTGGATTTGTTTCCTGGAGCCTAGCAGGCGATTAACTAGAACAACTAGATTCCTTCCAGCTCTGAGCAGAACGTGCACTATGGCTGGGCTCACGTGAGAAGTGGTGCTGCTGACAAAGTACGGCTGGAATAATGAAGCACACGTCCGAACGTGAGGCTGTGACCTCGCCGTGATCCGCGTCACATGCACCATGAGGTCACAAGGTTGGACGGAACGGATGATTCTGATTCAACACTTGGAAACCACAACAGCTGCAAGGAAGCAGATTCCGCTGAAATGTGAAATGTTTCTGGGTTGTTTTAAAGCTGAATAGTTTGATCAGATTGTTGTAGTTGCTGTTGCTTTAATGTGGTATAACGCAGCCCGTGGCCTTGATCCCGCTTTGTATTACTGATGGTGCAGTCACCTGCTTCTCTGGTTGTCTCTCTGCTGTTGGGTAACAGCTGCTGCCTTAATCCTCCTGACAAATCTTCTGTTTAACAGCCAGAGAGCGACACAAACACAGAGTGAGCAGAGGAAACTAAACGGATTAAGGGAACAACTATAAGAAAACAAAGAGACAAAGCGATGCTCTCAAACTGTCAGAGCAGCTGTAAACTCATTCCAGACGCTGTGTAGCGTCTTCGCTGGCTGCCGGGACCCAGGATTTGTGACCCAATATGGTGCTGATGTAGTGAAGCAGCTATGGCTCAGGCCTCAACATCCCTGAGCCCCAGGAACAAGCGGCGACCGGTCGACAGACTATGTTTCACACACTCGTGTGATTTTATTTAGGTGCCAGCTTAACCTGCTGGGGCGTCTAGATTGTACAGTGAGGACCTCAAAAAGCTTTTTTCTTCAGCCGGACACTGATGCAGATGCGTATCTGAATGCGAGCTGTTCAGCAGTCTGTGCTGCAGTCGCTCTGCTTTCAGATCCACACCTCGCTGTGGCTCATTGCTGGAAATACATTTTGGTCACAAAACAAATCCAGTGAGAAGTGAGAAGAAACAGAGCCCGAGTGCAGAACGTGTGCAAAAGTCCAATGTGGTTTTCACAAAGACAAGTAAAAATAACTACAACAGCTCACTCTGCATTTATCAGCTGACAGTTCCGGGGCCGGATGTCTGCTCTCATTTTGAAATGACAACTCACGTCTTCACTCACTCCACAAAACCTCATCTAAGCCTGCAGACGATGCGCGACGAGCGCTGTGGGTTCAGGAGGGGGCAGTTCACGAAGGTCTTTACAGTATCTAACCGTTCCGGCCACATGTGATCACTATGCTGTCATGTGCTTGTTTGTGTTGGTGTCTGCGTGTTGCACTTACATCGAGCAGTGTGTGGAGATGCTGGTCCTGGAAAACACTGTGGAGGAAATCTAGATCCTTTTCACTGCAGTCTGTCAGAGCGTGGATCTCCTCTAAACTGTCCAACACCTGGGACACAGCTCCTACAGAGCACAAGTCTGTGAGACCAACACTGAAACATCAAGACGGCTGCTGTTACAGGAGTGTCCTGAATCCCCGTGTGGAAATGAAAAGGCTGAATTCTGTGCTAAAGAACATAAACCGCTGACTGATATTAGGCTCAGTTCAGCCGCTATGTTAAAGCCACGTTAAAGGAAGTGGTTACAGTGAGTCACTGGCATCACAACGCAGAGATACGTACGTTCTGCAGCGAGCAGTCCTGAGCGGTCGGAAGCATTAGGAACAGACAGACAGGTTAGAATTTGGTTGAGCAAATAAACACAGGCGGTAATGTTAAAACGGTTCACAGGCCCAGACCTGTGTCCCCCTGCAGTCAGGTGACATGAAGCTAATGCGTCATAATTCGGTCAGAAGCGGCCTGTGGCTGGGGGTGAGTGTGGTTCGTCTGGGCCTTACGCCGTTTAAACAAGCACCAAAACATTGAGGGAAGAAGCCAGCCTCAGATTCGTCAGCGCGTACCTGAGGAGCTGGGGTCGTCGGAGAAGTCGTGCAGCTCCTCAGGAGGGTCTCCGTAGAAGGAGTTAAACTTGTGGCTGGAAACCGCAGCCAGCACGGCGCCCTGAAAAGACACGCTCCACATGTAACCGCTGCCTCGCCACCGGACGCACAGACGCTGCTTCACGACGCCAACCCGTGCTCGTTCAAACCTTGAGCTTCCTCCTGGCGTTGAACTTCCTCAGCTGCTCCACGGTCTCTGGCAGGTGGATCTTGTAGGCATACCGGTCCCGCTCCTAACAAACACAGACAGGAAGAGAGCTCACGTTAGTCCGCCTCCGGTGGGTTCGGACCTAAAGCGGCAAAAAAACGCTTTGAAAACGGTTTTGACTCATTGGCTTGTGGTTTCACAGCCCTTCATACATTTGAACTTCCGTTTGCATTAACGCAATTTGTTTTATTTCAGATTGTTGATCCGTGTGTCTATCAGTCAAGATAAAAAAACCCTGAAGTTGCGGGTTTCTACATGATGCAATCACATCCTGCACCAAATCTGTAAATGAGCTAGAAACACGGAACCCCTGACCTGCGGGTCGCTCCCACGCCAAAACTAGGACCCTGGTCCTGCCTCTCTGTTAGGAGACTGGTCTGAAGCCTGCTCAGGGGTTGCTTCATATGTTTATCAGCCTGTTAACGAGCTGCAACAACTAAACACAGCCTTGTGGTCCATGTAATTACAAAATGCTGAATTGCGAGCAAAGAGGAAACAGCACATTACATGCGTTAATGTGTTTACTGCCCTGTGGTGCTTCCACAGATAGATAGATAGATACAAACAGAAGCTGATTTGTCTAAACTGGATCCTACAAATACAGGAGCTGAAACATCAACAGTTGAAGCAGAGAAAGCCGTCGCCGTTACACAGAAGACGACAACAGAAGCTTCTCGCTGACACGCAGTAACACCTCTGTGCCAACGCCCGCGCTGTTGTTTTGCTGAGCCACTGAACTTTGCGTGATGCCTTCAGGCGATTCCAACCAGGTCTCAGACAGACGAGGAGTTTCCACAAACTAAGGACGCACATCTTAGACGCCACCCACACGTCGCACTTTCCAAAGCGCAGAGTGTGTTTAGATGTAAACAACGGCTGTTGTCAGACATCACTGAGCTGCGGCACCTTGAGCCAGGGGTGGTTGAGGGCCTCGTAGACGGTGATCCTCTCAGCCGGGTCCAGCATCAGCATGCGTCGCACCAGGTCCTTGGCGCTCTCCGAGATGTGGCCCCACTGGCGCGGATTCATCTACACACAGACAGACAGCGCTGACGTAAAGCGTAACCTGAGAGCTGCTCAACTACTGCAAACCTAAAGCTTCGAGTGAGTATAAAGTTCTTTCAGCAGTTCTCGATGAAAGCTCCGTACCTTGTACTTGCCCTTGCAGATGGCTTCGAACAGACGCTCCTTGGTGCCGTAGAAAGGCAGGCAGCCTGAGAGGAGGATGAAGAGGATGACTCCACAGCCCCACACGTCCACGGGTTTGCCGTAGGGCTCTCGCTTCACCACCTCTGGGGCCATGAAGTGGGGAGTTCCTACGCGTCCTGCAGTTACAGAGTCAGTTCAGTACAAGTACGAGCACTAAGGACACAGAGATGCATTCAATACGTCAGCTTTTTTTTAATTCCTATTTTTAAGTGTTGCCTCCTCATTTGGCTACTTTAACGTCTTTCTGTTGCTTAATGTGGGCATTGGCTGGATAAAATGCACTTCAGGACAATTCTCTGGAAGTTGAGTCCAGGCAGGACTGGACTGAACGATCCAGGAGGGTTGGATCATCAGTGACGCCATGACTCTTTACTCTCTAACATAAAGGTCCAACAACAAGCAAATGTCATCATGTGTGTTCATGGGAGAAGCCGAATGCTGTAGTGTTTACTGCACCTCCTGCCACCAGGCCCGACTCTCCGAGTTGGATGGCTACTCCAAACCCCCCGAGCTTCACCGGAGCAGAGTTCTCTTTGGACGCCAGCAGGACGCAGTGAGGCTGCAAACAGAGGAGGTAACGCAGACTCGTGACGTGATTGTCGTCTCTGGCTAATTAAAGAGCGACTCCCTGCCATAAATAACAAATACTCCATGTGGAAGACACACCCAAATACCCGAGTGTAGGAGGATCGTAATAAGAGAGCAGCCACACATCAAACACGCTATTTCTGACCTTGCTCCGTGATGTTAGCTGGTTCACTTTAGTTGTAGTTTGTGACAATTCAACGTCTCACAGGCAAATGAAAACACAAAACCCAGCATTTACTCCAACACCAACGAACAAATACTAATGAGCTGTAGCTTCGTTTCACAGGGGGAGGTTACATTTTTAACAACATGGAATCGTGTTGACTATAAAAGCTCCCTGTGTTAATCATCGGTCCCACATATACTTTATTACTAGAAGGCTACAACTGAATCTACATTATATAGGATGAGAAGTGACTGGCCCTACTATACACAACTGAGGCTTCGGCGCAGCTGCACCGAGCCCTGCCCTCCTCTCTCTATCTCAGCCGGAGATCTGAGTCGCTGCAGGAAGCAGGGGCTGACCGGTTTCTGTGTACATCACTTCTCCTTCTCCTCTCAACAGCACAGCTGGGGACACACAGACAAACAAGCAGCAAGCACAACAGAAAGAGGAAGGCTGCACACAACGCGGTTTGCATTTGGACTGAATTTAGGTAAATAAAAGTCAGACAACAGCAGAAAACGCACAACAAGAGGAAGCTTCCACTGCGGCAGCAGGTTAGGTGTCTGTCGAACGGATCACACGGGACTAAACAGGAGACTGCTACAAGCTTTTGAAAGTTGTTTTATGGACTCCAGTGAGTAGGTGAGTCCTGGCACGAGTTCTACTGGGAGATAGAGACGCTCTGTTCATTTTCACCACCTTAGTTTTGACACTGAACTGATGAAACACTGAGCAGTGTTTTTTTTCAAGTGACTTGCTTTGTTCCTGACGTATTAACTGTCCTGTCTGTCTGGTGGTGGGCTGGTTAATGCTGAGTCAGCCGAGTCAAACAACCAGCAGTTAATCAACGCTTGTTGCCCCTCAGGACGGCAGATCACAGAAGCCATCATGTCAGACACCTTCCCCACCCTCCAGACTCCAAGCGCCTCCTTTGTTCTGACCAACTCCACTGCGAACACGACGCCTGGAGATCAGTGTGTGGACTTCGACGCGCTGCACACGCCTCTGGCCGCGCTCTACTCCGTCATCTTCGTTCTGGGTCTGGCTGGGAACATCGTCGCTCTGTGGGTGTTCTTCTGCGTTCACGCCAAGAAGAACTCGGTGCGGGTGTTTCTCATCAACACGGCGTTTGCAGACTTGCTGCTGGTGGTCTGTCTGCCGTTCAGGATTTTCTACCACAGCCAGGGAAACACCTGGAGCCTGAGTTCCACCTTGTGTAAAGTAGTGGGAAACGTCTTCTACATGAACATGTACATGAGTATGATGCTGCTGGGGCTGATCAGCGTGGACCGATACCTGAAGATCAACCGCAGTGCGACAATACAGCACAGGCTGTTTTCCACCAAGTGGAGCACAGCGATCTGTGGCGCCCTCTGGATCGGGTCCTTCTTATTCATTTTATCTTTTCTAGTGGCAAATAATCCCTCAGAGCCCCACAGGTTGGTGACGCCCGTCATCAAGCTTTCTTATACGCTTCGTCCATTTTGGATAAAAGTATCTGACATAACTGCTTTGGTCTTCTCAGGTGTTTCCATTACAAGCGGCTCCAAGCTGAGGAGTGGAAGGCCTACCTCAACATCTTTGCGATGGTTGTGTTCTGGCTCGTATTCGTCTCTCTGGTGGTCTCTTACGGGAAGATCGCCCTCAAGCTTCTGAGAACATCACAGGAGAAGCCAGACCTGCCCAACGTGGCCCACTACACGCGAACTGCCAAGAAGTCCTTCTTCATCCTCTTTGTCTTCACCATCTGCTTTGTGCCCTATCACATGGTCAGGGTGTTTTACATAAAAACCCAGATCACAGAAACTCCATGTCAGTGGCAGAAAGTGGCCGACACAGCCAACGAGGTGGCCTTGGTGTTCTCTGCCTTCAACAGCTGCCTGGACCCAGTGATGTACTTCCTGCTGTCCTCTTCGGTGAGGAAGGAGGTGCTGCGCTTGGTGAGCCACATGTTTAGCGTCCACAATGTTGCTGGAGTCAGTGGGAGCAGCTCCACCGAGAGGGAACAGACTAATAACAGGACTAAGCAACTTAAAGAAGATGACTGACGCCAGGCTTGGCCTGATGGACGAGGCTGTGCATGTGTGGATGCATCAGAAACTGTCAACTCCACCAATTGTGGCTTGTTGCAAACGCAGAAAGTAAAGAGACTGAACAGGAACTATTCACCAAATGACCCTGAATTCTGCAGGTCGCCATCAGCGCCCAGGTTTGAGCAGGGGACCTATATCTACTGTAACACAGCAGCTGACAGCAGGACTGATTCTGAACACATATTCCGCTCACTGCTGTGCAACAGGTAGAATTCACAGCAGATGTTCCGTCGCTGTAAAAGCTCCCAAGCGCAACACGCTGACAGCTCGAAGTCTTCATGAGCTACAGTACCACAGACGTAAAAATGTACCAGCTCGTGCCAACAGAGCCTCCTGAGACCGTGCTGTGCTGTTAGCATTATATCACAAGCCACATGGACCACATCCTGTAACCTTGTCCTAGGCCACTTCCTCTACTCCTTTGTGTAAGTTAGTGCCGTCAGGCTGGAGGGCGCAACCGATGGCCATTGCATTAGCAGGTGGCAGTAAACTCATTAGAACGCTGCATCACGAGCTAAACAACCGGACGTGATGTGTGTATTGATGTCATTTACCTGTACGCAAAGTTTATGAATGCATTTTAAATAAATAACTTACTAATTTAAACGAAACGATGCTCCATCTAAATACTGTGACGAGAGAAGGAAGTGAAGGCTCTGAGCAGCGAGGCCGAGTGGAGGGACAGCAGCGCCACCTTGAGGCCAACGCGTCCAAGTGCAGGAGGCAGAGTTAAGCTTCTGTGGTTTATATGGAACTGAATGCAGACAGACGCTTATACATAGCTCAGCGAAGCTTCACGCTGCATCATCTGAGAGGCGTCACACACGGTTACTGGGGAAGTTTAAAGCAACAGCTATTTTAAAAGAAGCCCACACACAGAGGCGAAACGCAGTATTTACCACAGTGTTTACCGGCTGCTGCAACAAGGAGGAACCAGTGAAGCTTCACACTGAGCCGGTAAATGAGCGCCTGTCAGCGGTACGTATGCACGGCCTGCGGGCATTAGCCAAACAGCCACTGTCTTTTTATTGTGTTATGTTAGGTTATGTTTAGGTGGGACTGAGATCTTCATTTCATCACCCAGGAAACAGTGTAGTGTAAATTAAAGACATCAGCGTTTCAAAAACAGCAGGGGGGAAAAAGTATCTGCTTCAGCTCAGCCTAATCTAAATAGATTATAAAGATGAGTATTTACAGATACACACATATCTGTCGACCTCTTCCTTTTTATTTTTTTGCAGTGCATCCGTTTACAAATCCTGTCAGAATACAACTGTGATCATAGAAGATCTTAAATGAAATCCAAGCACATTTACACTGAACACATCCTCAGAAGGAAGTAACTACTGTTGAGCAACAGCTTGACAGAGGGAAGTCTGCCCAACGCTGGGCTGCAGGCCTGTGACCCAACCACTACTCAAATGTTGTGTTATTACAGATCCAATGGAGCTCATAGCGCCGCCTAGTCCCGCCAACGGATCCTCGCCCTCCTCCGTTTGCAGCCTCTGCCCATCTGCTGCCACGTACGTCTTCCTCCCCTCCGCCTACGCGCTCCTCTTCGTCACCGCTCTCCCAGCCAACTCTCTGTCTCTGTGGGTGTTCCTGCGCCGCATCTCCACCATGTCCCCTACTCACATCTACCTGTCCCACCTGAGCATCTCCAACGTACTGCTGTCGCTCGCCACTCCCTTCCTCGCCGCCTACTACGCCCAGAGCTCAGTCTGGACGCTGGAAGACATCCTGTGCCATCTGGTCGTTCACGGCATCACCCCGGTGCTTCACATCAACATCTACATAAGCCTGATGATCCTCACGTGGGTCGCCCTCAGCCGCTTTGCCACCCTCATCCAGCACACCCACGCCTCCAGGCAGAGCGCCTGTGTCACCCTGCTGCCACACGCCTTCTTCTCCCATCTCAAAAACGCGTCCTTCGCCAGCAGGGTGTGTGTCAGCGTGTGGGTGGTGGCAGTGGGGGGCATTGTTCCGGTAACAGTTTATTATTCAGTGAACGAAGCCATGAAGGGCACCGCTGGCTCTGGGGGAAGCGAGCTGTGCTACAACCCAGCGGTGGAAATAGGCGGCATTCTGTCGGCAGCTTTCTCGGTGCCGCTTATAGTTCTGTTCTTCGTGTTCTACCTGCTGGTGCTGATGTCCTACGTGACAGTGTTGAGACACATCAGACACTCGCGGCGCAACACGACCATCAGCACCTCCCAGAGCCTGCTGGGTAAGGTGTTCAGAAACATCGTCATCATCCAGGTGAGTTGTGTTCTACACTACAGGAATAACTGCAAATAGAAATATAGAAAAATGGAGAAGTAGCCCTCTCAGCTTTTGAACTTCCTGTCCCAGCTTGTCCTTTCAGTTTGTCTTCTGCCGTATCATGTCTTCAAACCCATCTTCATTTCTTTTGCTCATCCTCGCCTCGGGCTGACGAACGCACATGACATCCATGACAACTGTCATCCTCTTTCCACCTACGTGGAGGTAATTTTAACTTTGGACATATCTTGCCACGTCCCTGAAACTTTGGCTACAGCGACGTTTCTTTCTCTTCCTCAGGTGAAGAACGGTCTGTATCTCCTGGCGGCACTGAGAAGTTCAACGGATCCTGTGATGTACTTCCTGTTAGACAAGACGTTCCGTCAACAGATCTTCACAGTTTTTGGACGCAAACGGGTTCGAGACAGACCGACATTCTGGTCCGTTACAGGAAGTGCCAGCAAAAAACCTGCACAGCTGCGAGACAAGAACGTGTCTTCTGCCACTTTAAGTCGTGAGAGTGTTCTGTAGGTTAAAGAAGGTTGATACAGCTTTTAATGTGCTGGTGTCATGCTTTATGTGCAGTAAAGTCCAAGTGCTTTGGATCTTGTGTTGCCTCTTCCTGTGTTTAGATTCTGAGCACGTAACACACGTATGAAAACACACAGGAAGACCTCCAAGTAGTGAACACACAGGCTGAGGTGTCAGGTTCAGACCCTGAGGAAGGTCTGCGGAGAAGCAAAATGAACCATGTTCACACCACTGTCCCAGCTGTTCAGGTTCAGTAGCGATGCCAGCGGCTCCCTCAGACCTGTAACACGCTTAGAGGCGACTGTGAGCATCATCGCATTCATTTGCTTGTGTGAGATAAGCAGCAGCCCCCCGAGATGGCATTAGTTCCAGTGGATGTCCACTGTTGGTAAAGACGCACACGATGACTAATTGTTGTTTTTGTTTGTTCAGATGAAATTCTTTCAGGCGTGAAAGATCATCGCTGCGACGCGCCATCTGTGCATGCATGTGGTTTAACGTGGCCGTTTGCACAGCTACAGTCCCACCACCTAGTGGCTCGAAGGGCCGGACACGAGGAAACCCAGGAAGCGTTTAGACTCCAAAAACCTAACCCAAACCAGCACTCTGCTGCACATTCAGCCCTGTGAGCCTGAATGAGTGGCTGTCACAGCTGAGCGTCGCCTCCAGGCCCATTGAAAGCCATTAAAGGAGCCATAATCTGTGGCCTACAACCAGTCATCCTCACACGTGGCAGTAGTGGCGCTGCTAATGCGTGTATCTAGGTCTGAGAGGGCTACAGCCTTAAAAAACGCTGACATAGACGCATTCGGTGGGAAGACGAGACTTCTCTCCATCCATCGCACATATTCAGATGTAGACTTTGGCAGTCACAGGAAAAAGCCACACAGAGGGAAGGATCCGGCAGGCAACTATATTGAATTATCTCCCAGTAAAGTGATCAGACATCACTGCAGAAAGTAAAGAATCAGATTTTGGTCAATTCTACTTTTTCTTCTAAGACTTCACCAGACTGAGCTCAGGAGCGATTGAGCGGTGACATCTCTGCCTTATTCTGACTCTTCATTACAGTAAAACTGCTGCTGGAACATGTTGCATCTACTCTGAGCAGGATGAAAAGCTCGGACTACAGTCCGCTGATATAAGTTACAGTTCACCGAACACGTGCAGTACCAGCGACTGTTCTGAGGACATACGACCTGACCAGTGTCAGAATTGTGGGAAGTTCAACCACAGTATAAAGATAAGTTGCGTCTAGCATAGCAAGCACAGAATGCTGATGAATGTGCCATTTGACTGCAAGGGTTGCATTCTGGGAAGCCACATTATAAAATTCATTCTTCTGTTTCTGCATCTGACACGAGAGAGCTACCGTTGTTCTAGGGTAAAGGGGGGTAGGACGGCTCCTCATTCATGTTTCACAAGCTTTTCTGTGTTTGTGGATGTCCTGGGTTCCTCAGCACCGGGACTGACGGATGTTTGTTCTCCAAAGCACATCTTCACAACAAACACTCAGAGCATGAACACGGTGCAGTGCTGCAATTCAGAGCCGAGCTGAAGCGAATCTAGCGATTGCACAACATTTGCATGCACTGTAGGAAGGAGAAGGCAAAAGGCAAACGCATACACAGGCTGCTGTCTCTGGGGAAGGTCTGTGGTGGAGCCCAGAGAAGTTACGCACGGGGACGCTGTGTTGACTTATGAACATTAGCTCTTACATGAATTCAGTGACTTTCATGCGTGGAAGGCTGCGGCGCTCACACAAGCCACATTCAACAAGGACAGTTGTGTTGATAAAGCTCTTCACGTGTTTGTGTGTGTCCCTGTAAAGGGCAGAAATCTCTGGCAGAACATCTGATAACATCTGAGTCGCTGGTAAATGGTGATAATGCAGCAGCGCACAAACACACCGAATGTCAAAGCTTAGCGTTCTGTTGGTTTTCACAGCGACTCGTGTTCCTCAAAGCAGGAAGCAGTCAAACGTCACTTCCCCCGAACTCCCGGAACAGGAGCCCTGGCCTCACGTCCAACTCGCTTCACTGGATTTCACCAGGTACAAACCACGACCCGCGTCACAGTCCTGACAGCTGTGACGGAAGACAGACGCCACGTTGCCCTGGTGAGCTGGATGCGTTACTGCCTGTATGTCATAGTACAAATAGCACACGGGCATTTATGGATGAACTGTAATGTCCAGTGTGTGAAATGGAATCATTAAGTGACTGACAGCTTAGTGATGAATAAACCGACCAAAGCCTCCATTAGCTGCAGGTGAAGAGAGACCACCAGAGAAGATCTAATGCTCCACAAACAGTAAGTGATTGTTTACTATTTGATTCTCAGTTCCAGTTAAGCATCTTCTTCCTGCTGAGACGTGGGCGTATGTGAAACTTGCATCAGAAGGAAGTGTGTATTTTATTTAGCCTATTCAGACAGATCTCTAGAGTGACACGAACCCTGACAGTTTCATGATTACACTGCAAAAGTTGTTGTTTTAGATGGATCAGATAATTAAGCTGTGAACAAAACTGTGAGCTGGGGCTCTGGTTTTCTTTACGTGGGAGCTGATTGAACTGGAACTTCTTTTAGTTGATGAGACGACCGATACGGCTAAAATAAAGCCTAAAAAGCTCCACAGCTGTGACGCCGCTGCTTAAGCTCGCGTGCACTGAGAGCAGAGAACTGTGAGCTACGATGCTGAAAAGAGAGGTAGGAATAAGCATCTGGGCGCTGATGATGGCCATATAATATGCATTACGAGTCTCTCAGAAAAGGCAATAAAATACGTTATAAAGAGGGAGCAGTGCCACTGAGCTCTCTGAATATCAAATAAAAGCCATTAAACTCACAACTGGGGAGGCTGACGGGGGAATTGTGTTTTGAGCTGCCTGTTTGTTGAATGCGGAGCCGGGAGACGCTGCTCTGAATGCAAAGCTTTATTTCCCCTCCTGGAAGCCAGGATGGCTCCACTTACGATGAAGGGTGGTTACGACAGGCCACAGCCACCTGCAGCCACAGCGAGCAAGGCTACGCAGGGCACAGCACACAAACCAAACCCGCAGGCAGCCTCCTGGATGGTGAATGCTCAAGCTTTTACATCTTGGTCCTCCTGCACATACTGAACCTTTACTCATAGTCACAGGTTCATTGTGAGGCCAAATCAACAGGCGCCACCTGAAGGAGCAGCAGCTGCAGCTTAGACCTGGATGACAACATGTTCATGCTGTTGCTCAAGAGTAACCTGCTGCAATCTTAGCACTTTCTCCATAGCAGGCTGCGAGTGTTTCAACTCCATGTTTTCTTCCTCTTCATTCCTGTGTCAGTAACAGCTTATGTTCAAACCTCAGTTCTTTAAAATAAAAAATAGAGAAAAATAAAAATTACATATGAATTCAGCAGGAGAAAGAAACGCAAGACGTAAACTATTTGCCGGAATCCTTTGTAAACATATAACTGTTTATATGTGGGACCGGAGCAAGAAGCTGAAGGCGAGCGGCTGTTTGGTGCTTTTTCAAGCGGCCAACGTCGCTGTTAAGTAAAGTACCTTGACGTCTCTGTGGATGACGTTGTTGTCGTGGCAATAGCGCAGCGCCTCCAGGATCTGTCTCATGTAGTGACTATAAAAAAATACAAAAACACGAAATCAATGAAGAAAACATAAAGACGATTCGTGCGAGAGAAACGGGGCCTGTGAACATCACCTGGCAACCGCTTCGCTGTAGACGAAGCCAGCGTCTGCCCTCTTCACGATCTCAAAACACAGGTCTGCTCCGTCCATGCTGAAAGACAGAGACGTCAGCGTGGCTCAAAGGTCGGGACAGAAAGGTCGTTCTTATTGAAGCTACTGGGCTGGTGGAGAGGCTGTAGATGCTGTATGTGTCTGTACGGCTGAACCTGGTCCTTGTGATACCCTCCACAGCTCAGATGTGTCTGTTATGTAACTGGCCCGTCTCATTTACACGATAACGTAGGTCAGGAGACAGCAAAGAGTTAATTAACAGCTGTCCAGTCAATAGTTTTCATTTCTAACTCTGGCTTCTGTGATACTAACTAATTAATTCGTTAAAAAGCCCACAGCGGCTCCTCACCATCAGTACTAAGCTGCTGTGGACGCTGCTTCGCGGGCTGCAGGTACAACACTCAGATAAACACTCGTGTCATTTAGCTACGGCCGCTTCGGTCTCATCACTGCTCTGCTCCCATTCCAGCGCCAATTACTGCAGCCTGCTCTGTGATGCCACTAAGCCTCTGCCCCAATTAAGCAGGGCCATTATGCTGAACCTGGCTGCAGCACGGCCCTGTTTTCTCCGTCACATCTCAGTCTGCTGGATGAGCCTGCAGGGAGAGCTGGGAGCCACACGGAGCCATGTTTACCCACTTATGTTTTCTGCTTCCTGAGGGCTGCTCAGCTCAAAGAGAGCGTCGCATCTACCTGCACAAGCATTTGTATGAAACAGCTGCTTGAGCGCCAGTGAGCTCAGAAACCATGACAATCCCTTTAAATGATGCTCCCTTGCATTTCCTTGAAAGTTTTCTCCCTGCACTGAGCCACATGAAACCCAAGCACTTGCCTGTTCAGCGATAACAGAATTAAATGATAAAGGCATTAGTTCTGGAAGAGGAGGAAAGATGAAGATACTGAGCAGGCCGGGAGGATTTCTGGGACGGCTGCTTTGAGAAAAAGCTGGAGGTAGCAGCAAGTGTGAAATCTTCATCTAATCTCTTTCCCTGCATATATTCAGTACAGAACTGCCCTCACGCTCTGCACGCTGCCTTCCCTCATTCCTTTCTTCTTCGGCGACCACATCTCCAGCTAACAAGCTCTCAGATCGGCGCGATTATATAAAAGCCCGCAGGGTGTTGCTGCATCCGAACGCACGTCATCATTTCCTCTGGCTGCTTCAACCCACGGTGACCCCTCGTCTCCTACAGGTGCCGTCTTTTCGCTCACTCACGTGTGCTGGCGTGAGGCTTCTGACACGTCTTGTGTGTTCTGTCATGTGGCGCTGAATCCTTGCAAGGCCAAGACTTACAACTCAAAAACCATGTAGAGCATCCCATCCGAGCTGTACGTCTCCAGCAGCTCCACGATGTGGGGGTGTTTCAGCATGTGGCAGATGCTGGCCTCCCTCTTCAGATCTGAAAACACGCAGAGAGAAGGAGAGATTAGCAAGACGAGCTTCACGCCACCACGTAAACGCATCATCGTGTTAATTGCGGGCTTTTACGCGTGAGCATGTGCAGAACAAGCTGCGACTGCCTGCAGACACTTTCCAGGAGCTGCTGGATCAGAGAGGAGACGATTACAGGGAGCGACGCTGCCTCTTTGTTTTTTACAGCACAGCATCCACTAAACGACAACTGCATCCGAACCTGAGCTGGACACGTGAATTAGTCACGTTGTGGCAGCAGCAGAGGAATAACGTGACGCAAGTGTGATCTGACTGATGGATGGAAAAATGATGATCACACTCAGAGTCTTTTAGTGGCGATACCAGCTTTGACATGTTCTGAGTTCTGCTTTTATTCTTACTTTAATGATGTGTGAGCTGACAGTGCAGACTATGACCAGCACCAACCTCCTTCGGCTGCTCGGCACCAAATGATCCTCACTCACATGAAGCTGGTTTGGCACCGAACTAAGCTGTGCATTCGATACCAACAGCTCACGTTATCAGCGCGACAGAAAACCTGCAGATGTCACATCATTCGCCTGCAGCTCAGCCTGGTCTGTTCAGCGCCGTAATTGGCAGAGCCTCGCATTTAAAGGAATCTTGACTCGCCTTGGAACGGTTCCACACCAGCGAACGCTGCGGCTCCTTAGCTCGGCAACGGACTTTTGTTGTTTAACTCGACTCTGCAGGAGAGTCTCATATGCAAATAAGCAACAAGTTTCCACTTTCCTTTAGTCTAAGTGCTGTTTGTTTATATCCATCCCATTACTTTAGATCCTCTCATTGCTGCCTGGTGTTAAGCATGCAGCACTTTAATTACTTTCTAATGAAGAGAAGGGTAATGGAGGCGGTTACTGAAGCTGAAATGAACAATGCGGGCTGGTTGTTGAGATAAATCACTAGGGAGAGATGACAGGCACAGCCAGCAGCATCAGAACACAACACACAACATCACACAAAACCTTCACACACAGACGTCAAATGGATGAAAGATAAACACAGTGTGGACAAGACTGGTGAGCGCCCGAGAGGAAACAGCCAGCGTGACATCGTGTGAAAGTGCAGGAAGGGAGATGCGTCTGTGATACGACACTAGATCAGCTCCTCCAGCGTTTCTGGCTGGGATTCACCTGCAGCCACCGCATTAAATTTTCATCTCCATCTTCTTTTGCTGAAAAAGCAGTTTGTTCACTTTGAAGCACAAGGCAGCACGTGTTCCCCGCGTCGGTGAGGACCTCCCCGCTGCTGGAGGCGGGAACGTGGAAACGGGACGGAGCCGACGTTTGTCCAGTCTGAAACTCTGATGCAACGCCAGCAGACAAACACACCAACGTGCACATGTGAACTACGGGGAAACGTTACTGTTTGGTTCTACTCCGCATGCAGTGACATTTAATTAAGCTCTGAGCCGGTTGCTGCTGCGCTAACATTAAGCTAATCCTCGGAGGACCAGCACAAACTACTGGGATGCTAAAGTCGGATAAGTGGCCACACATAATGTCATCTGACTGCTGCTGGAGATGACAAAAGATTATAAAGCGAAAAGTAAAACCACAACCCAAATATACTGAGCCAAGAGTAGCGGCTGTGGGCGAGTCCCCTTCCTTGCTTTTAAATCAGTGTGTGCAGCCAAAGCCAAGAGGAGATTATTGATGCTGTGGCAAAGTGTACGTAACCAAGTATGGATAGACAGACACGAGTGCAGAATGCTCTATATTTGTCACCGCTCAGTACGCCTGCTGTGAAAATATGCATCAGTCATAACAGCAGGACTTCTGGCAGCGTAATTTCCATCTGTGATCTAATATTTCACACACCGAAAGCCTCACGTTATGAAAAGACACTTGACCTGCTTCCTCTGCTTGTTCCTCATGGGTTTGTCCACGTTTGAAACGGACTAATGCTTGAAACACAAGCTGCTACAGGGAGATGAGAGGAATAATGAGCACAGGGCGCAGAGCTGGAGACTGGCGCCTCATCAGCTGCTGTGGAGAAAACCTGCAAGGTCTGCAAGTACATGTGGCAGGTTCTCGTCAGCGGGCTCTGGGTAAATGAGCAGCCGGCAAATGTGCTCCATATAAACTAAAGCGAGAAAGATGGGACGAGTGGAGGCGCGGTCCTTCCTGCACAAACCCACCTGAACGCACACGCCATCAGCTTCTTTCTGCAGTGGGCTGCAATTTTAATATCAATTGTGAACGTGACAAACCCATCATGTCTTTGGAGCATCCACATTCCTGACTGAGAATAAATATTTTAAAATAAAAGTGAACCCTTATAAATCCCACAGTGGGGAAATGTAACCCATCCTTAAGTGATTACACACAGCAGTGAAACAAACAAACACGCTTGAACCTGCAACCCTGGGGCTACAGGTCCAACCCCCTGAAACTGTCCATTAAGCCCTGACTGCCCCCAAACTAAGACACTTTTAGTACATTCACATCAACTGAATGCACTTCAGGTGTGTCCTCAGAGTCTATAGCCTACAGGCAATCAACGGCAGGGTAAATGAGATGTTTCTGTATCCATGGCGATGGCAGATTCCCACGTACAGAGGGAAATATAAGAAACGCATCCTGTTCCTGCTACAAGTTTTCATGGCCTCAGAGAGTCGCCCTCAGCAGCGATTACCTTCACACTGAGCGACGAGACATTCTCAGAAAAAAAGAGAATTTGATTAAACGAAATGATCTGAGATGAAAGCGGGAAAATCCAAGAGAGAGATGAAAAGAAGAAAGAGAGAGAGAGAGAGAGAGAGACACTGAGCTGGACGGCGAAGAGGCCTGATAAAAAGAGGTGATCGACAGTGATCCCTGCACCTCCTGCATGGAAAGGAGGCCTCGATATCTTTAGGTGGGCACGTTGGTTTGTGCTGCACCTTGCAGTGGTTCCACAGACAGGACATGTCACGACAATCGAATGGACAGCAAATAAACAGTGGAGGACAAGAACAGACGGGAAGATTTAGAGCAGTGGGATCCAGAGGAGCGAGTAGGCGATGGCACGTCCTCTGTCCTCTCTCAGGCCGACCTGGACGTCAAACACACCTCCGGACAGGCTGCTGAGAAACAGGCTGGTGTGTGTGTCCGTGTCAAGCCCCGCTGGCCAATCAGACGCCAAGACACAAACCATTTGACCCACTTGCCTCGGCCTAAGCTCTGTGCGTGCCTTATTACTGCGGCGCCGTCTCACAGCTGCCCGCTCAGGCAGTGCTGTTCACCACCAACAACAACGGAAATAAAAACAGTGACAACATCTGGTCGGCCTCTAGAGGGAGCGCGGTGTGATGGATTCCCTCGCGCTGCAGAGGTGGGGCCGATTGGATAGACACGGCCGGGGAGTGTGTGTGTGTGTGTGTGTGTTCATAGACATACATAAACACTGGCTATGAAGAAAAATGGAGCTGGTGCGGTCAGACAAGTTACAATGAAAAACTTTCATTTGGAGTTTTCTGATCCGAGTTTAATCACTAGCCTTTATGAGAGCGGAGATGACAAAATACCCTGTTTCCACGGAGAGAACAGTTAATCAAGACTCGCTCTCACTTCCTGACGCTTGTGCAGCTCACAGAAAAGCAGACTTTCAGGCATTTTGTTGATAACAAAGCCTCCGTATTTGAAATGAACTGCTCCTAATGGAAGCCACTCCAGCGGGTCCACTTCAGGCCCCAGTGCCAGCGGTGACCGCTCCCCTGAGACCTAAAGGAACATGCTTGGCCGTTAGTTTTAGACCAGGGTGACAGCCTTTGGTTTTTGTGCTGCTGCTCTACGTGAGCATCCCTGAACAGTGATTTCCTTTGTTTGACGGCAGCATGAATGCAACTTGTTTCCTTCAGCTAAAAAGCTGTAACTCTCTGCTCCTGTGTTCCGGAGCAGGTTTACATGGAAAAAGGCTTCCAGGGAACTCGATGGAAATGTTTGGCTCGATAAATCCCTGCTTGCGTGAATCGTGGCAGACTCTAGTGGGTCCCTCTCTCAGTCCTGTGTTCTTCAGACACCTCTGTTCATACATCATATAATAATAGTCCTGGTCTCATCACCCCCTCACTCCAGCCTCCAAATATCTTTAATTCAATCTCTCCTCCTCTCCAACCCTCCACTGCTTGTTGCGCCAGCTGGAGAAATCTGATAAGATGTCTGCTTGATTCGTCTAGACGAAAGCTCAGTACAACACAAGGAGCTGGAGCTGGAGGAGGTGAGTGCGTCTCCTACCGACTGTAAATATTCTACAGCCGTGTTTCTCATGTCAGTTGGTTCTCTCATTACTGCATGTTAATAATGTATATCTTGAAATAACGTAGTCATTGACTGTTGTGATTTTAATTTCACAATGTGCATTTTACATTAAATAAACACAAGCAGAGAACGAGATCTGCACATTTTATATGCTCCTTCCAATTAGCCTCAAGGTGCCCTGATGAGGCTTAATTAGGAATTACTCCAGTGAAGCAGCTGAAAGACAACAGAAGACTCTGATTGAACTGGAAAAGTCCCCAGAGTGTTTGAGAGCATCTGAGTGAATGAGAATTAGGCCAGTTGAAAAGACCCAGTGTGCTCAGCGGGCTCGTTTCGCTCAGGAAAACAAGGACAAGCGTCAGCACTCTCCTCTGCACGTCACCGGCTCTTAGTGTTTAGCAGAGCGAGGTGAATCCAACGCTGTCACAGAGCAAGTATGTGTGGCGTAGTAATGCTCCACGGGAGAGAGGCGCTGCCAAAGACTTACCCTCTGTGCTGAGTCCAGGACTGGAGGTGAACTGGGCCACGTCCACAATCTTGACAGCAAACTGCTGCCCCGTGTCTCTGTTGATGCATCGCCTGACCACGCTGAAGGGACCCCTGCACAACACAGATCAAGACAGGAGAACGTTTAACCCACAGGGCAGGAAACACCAGACCTTGACAGTCGCCCTGTTCCTGCTCTAACGGCGTGTGGGGGTCTGTGTGTATGTTCACATCAAGGCATTGTGCTGTGTTCTATCATATTTGTGTTCAAATCCTTCTCTAACATAATTAACAAATTGGTTGATGTCTGAATTACTGCGAGTCACAGCAGTGCCCAGCAAACACCGTCGGATCCCTTTCTCTGTGTGAGCTACTATGACCCTGCAGCCAGGAGAGCAGAGGATGCGCGCGGTGACGCCTCCTCCCGGGGCTGCACTGTGGCTCTCACAGAGTTCACACGCTGAATCGCCCCCTGTGGAGTAAGTGTATCATCCCGTTCAGTCACCGGGATAAACAGAGGTCTACCACTAAAAGGCTGTGGGCTAGAGAAGTGTCCTGCTCCCACTGAGGATTGATAGCAGTGAGTGAGAACGTGACTATCCCAGCATGCATGTGGTGAAAAGCAGGAAAATAAAATTAACCTCTTTAGATCAGACGCGGAGGCAGACAAGCGAGACAGCATGAATGGAAGACAACGCGGACAGGCGGCTGTCCGGTCCTCAAAGGCATCGCCCACTGTTTCAGCAGCAAATATAATGTTACTAGATCATTTCACTGAGAAGTTAGGGGGCACACAGCAGGACGAGCGGATATCACCACTACTGGACACACGACAGGCATCAAACGGCCTCCACATACATTCAGAAACTAGAAATATTTTCATTTGGTGCTTGACAACTGCCCAGCTCTACATAGAAGGACAAGACAAAATATTAGCATGTGCTGTCTGTTACCTTGGTTACGATGCTGCTAACTCCAGCTCAGATGAGAACATAAGGCAAGAAGATCCAGACCACACAAATATTAAAACACACAGCGAGACTCCCACCGCACGGCCTGTGAAGTGGAGCAGATGCAGACTATACAGCCGTGGCCGTGCTACATCCCACCTTTGTCCCGTTGATCACACGGCTTCAGCGGCAGAGCAGCTTTACCCCGCGACCGACTGCAACAAATACCAACAGGTGATACCTGCAGTAAACTACCCATCTCGCAGCGAATTACACTCTGCACACGCTGAGTGGTAATGTGAGCGCTCCCATTTCACAGCTCAACACAACACCACCCCTGGCTGCAGCAGCCTGACTGACTGGCGTCGGAACGCACGCTGTGCCTGTGTGTGTGTGTGTGTGTGTGTGTGTGTGTCAGTCGTCCTGCACAAACACAGACTGGTTGAGCAGATGGTGATCAAGCTAAAGCTGCTTAGCGTCGAAGAGTGAGGTTGGACGGCAGCATTCGGAGACACGCACGCACCCAGACTGAGGGGACTGCGTGTTGGTTTGCAACGCACACACGGGTCATCGACAGGCAGACGTGAAACTTCACCAGCCACACACACTAGCGGAGAAGAGGCTGGAGAACAATCTACAGGTTCATCAAGACACCGCTGGTGAACGCTACCGAATCCAGACAGCGTCCTCCCGACTCTCTCTGAATTTTCTGGACTGTGAAAACCTGGGCTCTGCAGACAAATCTCCCTCCTCCTGAAAGATACCGCCAGCTACAAACGTTAAAACCATGACAAATGAAAAATATGCGAAATCCAATGGACGGTCCAGCAGGACTGTGTTTCAGGCTAAACTTTGAACTGTCACAGCCTTGCATCAGTAATGCAGGCGAGCCGTCCTCCACCTTATCTCCCCCCGTGCTACAGCCCAGTCACTTCACCTCGGTCGGCCCTTCACAGCGCAGCAAATGCCAGGCGTCGCTCGAGGCTGCGCTCTTTACAAGAACTAACAAGAGGCTCTGATGGAGCCAGGACAAACGAAGGGAGGGCAGAGAAAGGCCCGATGGCCGATAACGGGAATGTGGGCCTTGATCACCTAGTTCTGAAGCAGCGACGTTAGAACTGTGAGCCAAACCTGAAAAACCTGAGCCGAGGGATTTTCCCTTTGACAGTGAGTGTGACAGATCATGTGAAACAGCAGAACCAGAGCGTGTTCGTGCTTGATTAAAATTCAGTGGCCAACTGTCGCCATCTTAAACGTATGAGCAGCACCTGGATCACTTGCCTGACATGAACTAGATTTGACCGTAGAACTGGAAATCAGGTTTCTAGATCCCACAGCAGTGTGAAACCTTCGTACTATAGACACAGACTAGAATTAGCAAAAAGAAAATGACCGATATCCACAGCTTCATCCTAGCGTAGTTATTTTAGCTCCTGTCTCCAGCCCACAAATCCAACAATACTGATCGTTGATGTCACTGCAAGATTTGAGATGAGCTGAGCTCACATTTATCTGCCTCAAATGTGTGACCACTGAGCCTCAGGAAGTCAGGTGTGGCCCCAGCCTTTCAGCACGTTCACTGCTTTGTCCAGATTCATAGTGTGGACACGAGCCTAGTCTTCACAAGATCAAAGGTTAAGACCTACAAATGTGTGAAAAGAAACTAAAGAAAATATTCATCAAGATTAACTTCAGAAATGTGCCGGGTGAGAGGAGGTGAGGGAAGGCAAACGAGGGACGAGCGATGGGGGGTTGAAGCGCAAACGGCTCGAGTGGCGGAACTGGGCGTCTTAAAAGAAATCGACTGCAGATGAAGGAGCCATTCTAGTTCTGAATGGGGCTCAGCTGCGCACAGCATCAGCCATTAGAGCTGTGAATAGAAGTCAGCTGCACACGCGTCCTGTACTTTAGCCAACTTCACTAAGATAACAGGAAGAAGTGGAGGAAGGACAGAAAGAAGAAGAGGAACACAAACAGGAAGAGAGGGAAGTGGCAGCAGCAGCGTCTGCTCGGTCTGAATGCTTCCTCTTCCTATTGCATGGATTCAATAACAGACCGGGTTGTTGAATTATAATTATTTAAGGCAGGTTGACAAAGGTTACTCAACAAAGTGTTCATCTCATCTCACCAACACGTTGGCCTAAAACCTTTCATTCTAAGATCTCTTGCTGATTATAGAAACAGGTTTATCAAAGTCCAACCTCCTGTAACTTGTCTGTGTTGAACACTTATCAAATAAATGCACTGATCATTAATCTCTGTTATGTTCCCACCAAGAGAAACCAGATTAAGCACGGAAAGCGACGCTTACTAAAGACCTAAACCATCAATACTACTTTGATTATATTTGATTAATTATGATGTTGAAAAGCCAACTTCAGGTTCAGACATCTACTAACTAACTACTAACTAAACTAGCTGATTACATGATACACAAGTTATTACTGTAATAATCCAGAGAAGTAGAAGACTAGGAAAGAAATGCTGCCTCGGTGGCTACGTGTTGGTGAAGAGCTGCCGGCGAAGACTCGGAGAGAAATCTGTCTCTTAGTCGCCTCCCAAAAAGACGGAAAGCTCGTATTGTAAGTACATCGAGTTATTAATGGTACATTTAAAAGCATTTGATGTTTTAATGTGAAACACACCTAGACAAGCCTGCAGAGGTTTAAACAGGGCAGTGGTTTTATGTAATATCTGCCGCTGGCGCCATGATTAATTCATTGTGGTGTAGCCATTTAAGGTTCAGTAAGCGTTTACCTTTACAAAGCGTTTGTTTCTGATGATCACCAACGACACAGAGGAAATCACTGCCCTGAGGTGTGGCCGTCTTACCCACACGCAGGGACAATTGTAGGAAGTAATCACATATCACCTTTAGTCCCACAGTTCGCAGCAATAAGCAGCCAGCGAACACAACTCTGACCTGTCCTCTCTGCCCTTCGGCCGACCTCCCGGGTGGGACCCGTACTCAGCCGACAGCAGAGGGAAGCTTCTGCTCGCCAACGTACCCAAAGGGAATTTACAGCGGCGTCAAAAAGACAGGGTACCCTCCCCTGCCTGGCTTCTATCTGCATCCATGTGTGTATTGCAGCAATAAAAGGTGATTTGCAGGCCGCGCTCTTTCCCAACTTCATAGTGCATCAATCAGCCCGTGTCTCATTCCGTAAATGTCACCGGTTTTACGACATACACAAGTCCAGCGCATCACTCACACTCAGACAAGCCGGGCTGGGGACGGCTCTACCTTCCTGCACATGTGTGTCACTCAGATTATCAGAGGAGGCCGCGGCTCCCAGAATTAAAACGGGGGAAGATGTAAATGTATTCTGAAAGGACAAAAAAGATCACGCAAAATAATGGCAATCCTCCTCTCGCCAGTGGTACACGATGAGACTGATGTGAAGGAAATGAGCAGGAACTGAAACGCTAACAGAAAGAATAACGAAGCTTCAGCCTGGAGGAAACATTAGAGGATGAACACTAATAGAGTGTCATCAGCGTGTTTTCAAGCAGAGGACAGTCAGGAAGACGCACTTCACCGACAAAAAGAAAAGGTGTGTTCAAAGTCTCCAGCAAGTGAGATGTAAATGGAAGACATCTGCTCAGCCAGGTCTGTTTCCAGGTGCGAGTCCGTCCTTAGCTGCGTGTATGTCATTAACATCCTGACTATTAAAGTATATGAGAAGCCGCCAGAGGCAGTGACAGCGACGCGATGGCACCGGGCATGACTGGAATCCTAATTCCTCCTTTAAAGCTCCTACAGCGGAACTTTACGGGCCCATCTATTGACTGGGTGGATTAACTCAAGCGACCTCACACTTTAAAGGAGTACAGCTGGGAACCCCGGAAGTTGGCAGCTCTGATTACCGTGACAACGTCCAGGGATGGCTTTTCATTGGGCGCGGACCTTCAGCAGTGGCTTTCTAATCCATATAGAAACGCAGAGATTCAGCTGTTGCTGGCTAGAGATGAAGCAGAGGTTTTAACCACAGAACTACTGTCCAGCTGGAGCAGCGTGTGGACAGAAAGGCTCAATATGTATACAGGCCATTCAGCCTTCAGAATTTAACTACCTTCCCCCAAATGAGCACGTTGGAAATACAACCAGAGGAGGAGAGACGCTGGCAGAACAGCACACGTAGCGTTTAACCAGGCCCATGAAAATGATAACGACTCGTAATAAGTTGTTATTAAGGGACGAGGCTGCCTTCCACTCAAATATAAATATATAGAAATGAACAAACTGTGTGTAACCACTGGATGAAACTGTCCATGAAGCAAAGAACACCAAAAAAAACTCAGTGATGCATCTCAAAGCATCCGAACGTCATCATGCTAATGTGACACAGGCAGCTGCAAATCTCCACATGTGCGTCAATGTTTCAAGAGGTTCTGTGCTGCACACGATCACTTCAAGTTGATCCAGCAGAGCCACAAATTCAATTAAAAGTCTGCGTCCGGCCAGAGGCTTCGCTGAGCAGACAGAAGCAGAGACCGCGCCAGTGAGGCATGGAACAAAATCAAGTTGGCGCGAGCGAAACAGAAAGATGGTTAATATTTTCTTTATCTGTAACCCAAGACAAACAGAAAACTGCAGGCACACAGCAGTTTAGCGCCACCGTGTCTTCTGTTTTCTGAAAACCGAGCCTGGGCACAGCGGTTACGTAAGGAGGCAGGTCTGGGAGCTGGTGTCCGCTGCCACGGGGATAAGGAAGCCTGGACACGCCAGCACCTGCGGCACAGCTGACCCCCCCACAGAGAAGCTACTCGCGATGGACATAGTGAGGGCCCGCTATTAATGGATGGATGAACGAATGAACAGCCTTCTGGTTTTATATAAACGTAACAATCACCAGACGAGTCTTCACTCAGCTCCATCAGCCCTAGTTTAATCAGACGTGATTTCAGTGATTTCACTTATGTAACTTTATGATTCACATGTCACTTCATCATGGTTGCATAAAATTAAACATTTAAAAATCTACTTTATCAGGATTTACTGTGTGTAGCAACGTGATTCATGCACAAAACCTGCACGAGGCCCACGGTGAAAAAGAAGCAGTTTCTTTCCCTTCTCCCTCCAGGCAACTGCCCTCTGCCTCCACCTTCCATGTGTAAAAAAGAGCAGCTCCTTCGTATCACAGTGTCACACGCCAGCCAGACGTGAAGGGTTTCACTGCACGCCTGTTAATTAACCCTGTGGGTAATTTGATTCTGTGCAGCATCAGCGGCCGGTTGTGTTTGATGCATCAGGGTTCTGTGAAAGACGGCACGCAATGGCTTCAATCAAGAATCGAAATAAGAATCATCGAAATAAAGCAGAGAAGAAGCAGGAAAACGCACAGAAAACATTTTAATATTTCTTTTTAAGAAGGAGTTAAACTCCTATAAAGATGATCTGACCATAACAACCATGCTACAACATCCAGAGGAGCATTTGAACCAATCACCAGTCGTCGCTGCCAACCAATAAAGTTGGTCCTCACTCACCCATGTGCCACTAAGCTCTATTAGAGCAGAGCTCTTTTTTTGTGGCTCAGGGTGTAGCGCTCCATTCTTCAAAAGAAGCCGGGTCCTCCAGTGGATTAAGATGGAGATCGTGAAGCCTCTTGGCTGTGATGTGCTAATGTGTGATGACAGAGAATGGCAGATAAAGTGAAGGAACGGGAGGGGGAGCTGAAAACGTATTAGGATTCTGTCTGAGTCGTCACACAGACCAGGGGAACCGCTCTGATGCTCGTACCGTGCGTCTGTGCTCATAGTCAGAACAGAAAACAGCTGATGCACAAGAAACAATGACTCCTGTTCAGGCCACATTTCGTGTTGCGGGAGATTCAAAATCAACCCTGCAGACGTCTTCAAGCATCCAACACTCGGATTAAGCTGCGGCGCTGCAGGAGAAATAAACACTGACACTGTGTTTATGAACTGAACTGGTCTGGAGCCAAGCAGGAAGACTCAGAAGCACATGCTGAGGGTACAGACAAACAACCTGCTCCCTCACCCAGAGACGAAGGGACGAGGAGGACTGTGCTTCACTGCTGTATCCTGACGGTGCAGAAGTGGAAAGACAGCAGCACGGAAAAACGTGCGGGGGGGGAATACGCCACACACAGACGCGTTTCCTATCATCCTCCATCGTCCACTGTGGTCTGGTGCGGTGACACCAGCATGTCAGTCAAGCCAGAGCCAACCACCCTCTACGGTCACGATCTGACAGAGCCGATCCAAAAACAGCTCCCATTACACACAGTCGTCCCGCGTTACCTTGATGTCTCCTGATAATAAAAAGTCGGCTGCATGACGCCATGAGTGTAGAGCGGATGTGTACATGTGCTGCATCATTAATGGGCCATTAGATCGTTGCCATCACTCTTCCGTTAAATCATTGATAAGCTTGGGGGGCACTGCTGGATCAGAAGGGGCCCATTAAGACAGCATTTAGGGTCAGTGCTCCCAGGAGCACACGCCATGTTTACGGTGGTAGCCTGCAGCCCACAATGATCTAATGCCCACAGAAGACTGCAAAGGCCCGGAGCGCATGGCTTTATGCTTTGGAGCATGTGCTGTCTGGGCCTACGTACAGAATGCAGATGTGCAGCCACTAAGCCCCTCACAGCCCAGCACTGCTGCTTATGGAGACGTTGTCATGCGTATAAACAAAGCACAGACTGAAAACTGTTGTTTGTCCTAATCGTTCCAGTTGAAACCAATTAAGCTTAATTATCTGTTCTATAACCAGGTTACACATGTTTACTTTTAATAGCGACAAATTAAAATGATCCCATTATTTTTTGGGCTGTTGATGCCATGTAGGATTTTCTCATTAGAAGGTTCTGTGAAATCAGAGACAACGCATGATTCTCTGCGTCCTGTTTTTCACTGGGTCTAATTTGGGAGCTCAGGCTGGATTCCCAGCACAGACTAGTTTTGCAAAGATCCATCCTTGAGCTACAAACACGTCATGTTAACCCTCGTTCAGCCTTCGAGGGGTCAAAACGACCCCACTGATAACCAGGGGGCGCTCTAAGCTCAAAACACACACAAGGGTTGTGTCAAACAGCCTTCGTGGGTGTTACATCCAAGCAATGAACACGTGTGGGTCTATGATGAACAAGTTCATCCAACCGTTCATCTACATGAAGCGTGTTGTGATTTATCGGCTGTCTGCAGCTGTTTTATCCAGCCCTTGTGTGTTTTTTGAGCTAGGAGACCCCTGTTTTCACTTTGACCCCTCAAAGGCTGCACCAGGGTTAAGAGGTTACTGCTGCATGAGGCTGAAGATCAGGTTTAGACACACAGTCACCAGCACCACAGCTTCACATTACATGGGTTATTGTGGTTTCTTAGACCGAGCAGGCCTCCAAGCCTCCGACCCACCACTACGATCCTGAGGAGTATAGAGTGGAAACTCAGAAACCAAGTCCCTGGAACCCTCCCTGAGCTAAACAGCTCCAAAAACATAGCGGCTCACGGTGCAGCGCTTCAGTGAAGAGCGATCGATGCGATCAATCAAACTTTTGATTAACACTGCAGTGCATTTAAATGATGAAAACTGGAGATACAGTAAGTGCAAGAGTAAAGGCGCTGGATGCCAACCAACCACACAGCCATGAATTAGTCTCTTCACTGATCGAGGGGCCAATCTTGTTTCTTGGAGCAATGAATCACATCCTGCATCAAGTCAGACGTGTGTGTTTGGGAAGTGAATGTGCACCGTGGTCAGCATATTGGTTTGGCCATTTCCTCTCAGCTCAGACTGCAGTCTATAAAACGTAATGAGCCCACTGAGCAGACACTGGGCACACGCAACGCACACGCAACGCACACGCAACGCACACCGATTAATCCTGCTCCTACGCACACACTCCTTGAACGCTCAGATGAGTTGGGAGGTTTCCTCCTCATCTCCTCCGATTTCACGTTCCTTCTAGTTGTGGGCCTCCTTACGTAACAGCTCCAACAGTGACGCGTGTGTGGATCGTTCACTGGTCAGGAGTCGTTCTGAGATTCAGTATTCAGTAAGCTGCAGTCTGTGTTATGACCTTTTCACAAAGCGCAATAAAGCAGCGATGATGAGGAACTGTACTGCTTTGAGTGATGTCACGTCTTTGTCTTTCTGCTGGCCTGTAACAGCTCTGTGTTTGACGTACAGCCTCTGCTATGCACAACAACAAACCACAAAAACATCTGGAAAACTCTCCACATTCATCTCTGACCGAGTTGGCTTCAGACTAAGACTCTCTGAAACCACATCTGACTGTGAGGAACCTGATCTTCGATGACTCACCGTCTCTGAACCACAAACCAAACATTGCCTACACGTTCATTCGCAAAGAGTTTGCAACTGCATTTTGTGCATCAGAACATTCACACTGACTTTAATATAAGATTATTAAGGCCTTCATCTAAACCAGGCTTCATGCTGAGGCATCGCGGTCACCAGTACACCCGGAACAGCCTCAGTCCTTTCTGAGCACAGCATGGTTTTCTGCCAGCAGAGTTGTCCAGGACGCTGTAAACTCTGCCAGAGACCCAGAACAATTCTGCCAGTTTCTGCCAAGTTCTCACACAGACCTCAGAGAACGTGAGCTGCTGTTCCGTTCTCTTCTACCATAGAGGTTAGCAGCTGTAGGGTGAACAGAGAGGAACAGAAACTATGACAGACTGAGAAGAGCCAGTGAAAGGACAGGATTTCTTTTGAGGCTCAGAGACCAAAAAACACAGTTTAATGTAAAAATGCATGAGGGACAGACAGACGCCAACTCCCCACCCCTACGGTCTCCTCCACCCCGTCAGGGACAAGGAGAAGGGAAAGGTCACGCCCCGGCGCCTCATGGAGGCTCCGCTGAGACATGCCGCCTGGTCAAGTCTTAACGCTACGCCTCGTCTCTAATTACCACGGCTCTGGAGAACCCACCGTCCAGCCTCAACATCACTTCCAACCCCATGGTCAAAGGCAGGAACACGCAGCAGAAGGATGCATCTGATTTCTTGTACAATTTCGCATTGATCTACATGCCAACGATGCCTCGACGGGGCCCCATCGGCTCTGCACAGAAATCCATAATACACAGGCAATCGTCTGAGAGCACAGTGTGTGTCAGAGGAGAAGAACTCAATACTCAGCAAAAAGCTTGGGGCAAAGCCTTTCTGGCCCACACAGCCTTTAGCTGTGAATCTCTGATCCAAGTTGTCTGGTTACAGCCCCCGCCTGCACAAACAAGTCCCTCCACACTAAACTTAAAGTGCAGAGCCTCCAACCATTTCACACCTGAGAGTGGACTCATCTACTAGTTGTTCATGGCTTCTCTGCGTGCGCCTCAATCAGCTGATTTAGTTTCCATCCTAAACCAATCAGATCCACTGAAAGGTTTGATTGATCAACCAGTTACACTTCAATGTCAAAGGTCAGGGTCACTGTTCATTTAAACACGCTGAATTAGACGAGATCCTGGAGGGAACGTCTGGTTTTTTGTGTTGTTGGCTCCGGTCCTAGTTGCGGTTCTGACGCCATCACTTTCTACTTCGACAGTCCCCTTTACGCTTTATAACTCTGGCAAGACTCCACTGATGTTTGTCTGCGAGTGCGAGTCTGCCATCTGTCAACGCTGCCGCTCGTCCCTGAGTGATTATCGCTCCCTTCGTCTCTTGTTTTCACTGCCAGCGTGGACGGATGGTCGTACGCTAACACTCCCACTTGAGGCTGCCGTTTATTTTTATGGATGGCGCTTTTGTTTCCACTGTGTCATTAATCATAAATGGTTCTGCATAAGGGAGGCTCTGCTTTTCACAGGACAGTTAAATGACAGTGGGGACGCTACTGAGAAAATGGTGGCGCTGTCTTCTAATTATAATTCTGATAGTTACAATAGATTAAGTTTGTATCACCTGTTTAAGCCCTTTTTGATGGACTATGGGTTTTAAACTGCGCATTAATTTACTTTACTGCCATTCAGCAGGAAATCATTCCTAAAAACTGGTTTACAGCAACATGCTGCTCCAAAGTTCAGCTACGTACCAGAAAACCTACAGGAGTGAGTGAATGTGCTACTCAATCAAAACGGACGAGTACACGACAGGACACAGAAGGACGGTTCAAGCTGGACCAGTCGGGGAGGAGCCAACTTCCAGCCTCTGATCTGAACCTTTCATTTCAGTCTTTATTCTGTTTCCCTTGCTTGGGAGAAAATCAATGACCATCAATTACAATAATTGAGTCTTCATTTTACATTTTAGGTTTCAGATGTAAAGTAATGTTCATCTTTGTCGCGCCTGAATCTGCCTCCTTATTGAAAAACAGAAAAAATTAAAACTACCTTTCAACATGCCCTGAAACCTTCCCCCCCGAACTGATTCATCTGTCCACATGCGAGAAAGGATCCACCTCTTGGTTTGTTAGCGCTGGGCTCTGTCCAGCACTAGTTGTCGTTTGCTTATGTCTCATAATGCTTCTCGTTGGGTGAAGCCAGCACTAAAGCTAAGATTAGCCCACATTCACACCAAGCAGTCCCACACACACACACACACAGGCTGTGCATCAACATCATGACACTGATTTGTGCCCGTCTAGTCTGGTGTTTAGTCTGGGTGAAGCAGTGTAGCTGCTGTGCCGTCGACTCTCGGACTCTGTCGTCAGAGCTGGAGAGGAGCGTTACATCTGGGGATAAACACGCGGATTCATTTGAGCGAGACTCAGCAGGAGGCGGCACCAGGCTGCGACACGTGGTTTTTGTGCTTCTCGGGGCATCACCTGTTGTGTGTAGCGCTGTAACACTGACCAACAACGTGCGCGCCGCCGTGCACGCCTGGCATTACATGTGAAATGTGAATGTTTAGCTGTTACTAGTCTTCAGAAAAGCTGCGCAGCGTCTTTGGTTTTACGTTTCTGACTGGTTCCAGCTTTCAGTTTTATTGGCCTACACGAATAAGTTGCAGTTTCATGATACCAATTAGTGGCAGCCCTGAAATCCAGCTCAGCAATCAATGAATGAATGAATGTAAAAACAGTTTTACTACAACAGTTTATACCAAGTCATTTGAAAAAAGGTAAAACAAACACGGTTTAATAAATCCAATGTATATTATAAAGCAAGAATATGATTTGCCCTCACCTCCAAAAATGACCCCAAATCATTTATTTTACTAAAAACCTGAATAATTAGTATTAAGACGAGCTGAGAAAATTAGCAGCTAAATATCTGCAAACCGGGCCCATGAGCTTCAGAAGTGGACCACGAGCGGAGGACTTCCTGCTTAGCTTCTAGTTATCATCATGACACTGCAGTGAGAAACCATATGGACGGCACGTCGAGGTTCCGTTAATCATCAAGTCGTGTCACACCGTGGCATCACGGCACAGAACCTCGAAGGTCATGGCCTGCACACAGGAACCAGGGCCTCTGCAGGTTTCAGGCCGGAGGCGTCAACGCATTCCTTCAGAAAGGAGAATACAGCTGGAAGCGGATGTACGTGTGTTTGTGTGTGGGGATGCTTGTAACTGTACAGTGAGCTGACTTCCATGAAAGCCCTGCGAAGAGTCCTGAGCGGGGCCTTATCGCCCTTTTGTTACCGCAGGCAAACGCCACAAGCCGACACGGTCAGCTCCTCACTTAACACCAGCACGGAATCAACTCCGGCCTTCCTCACTTCACAATAAAATCAACTGAGCACCGCAGGAACACAACACAGTCAGTGTCACTACGTCGTCATGCCCGGAACACAATCACACGTTTTGTGTTTAACTTTCTGAAACAAATTAGTTTTGGTAATTTAGGTATTTGATTGAACAGGATGAACATGATCCACAGAGGATCATCTAAGCATTAGTTTCCTTTTACTCACTGGTAAAACAACAGCTGAGCTCGTACAGGGAACATCCCCACACACAGGTGATTCAAACACAAAACACCTGTTGTCACACTTCTGAGCTCCTCAGCTCCAATCGCCCAGAGCGCCGGCGTGATTTTTGCCAACTCTCCGCCTCCTCCTCCATCAGTGACTCATCCTCCAGCCTGCACCTGCTTCTGACGCATCCTCGCATCCCTCCTGCAGCAAACAGCTGAGAGGTGTGTCCACAGACCGGACGAGCAGGAGGTAAATATTTAAGAGGGGCAGCCCGCCACACGTCTGCAGCAGTTGTCTGCTTTGTGAGCAAGACGCACGGGAAAGTCTCACTGAACTGACCGTGATGGGTGTTTGAGTCCCGCTGTGCACAGTCTCCTCACTACTCACACACAGCAGCTCCAGATGGCAAAGCAGCCGAGGCCGATAAGCGACTGTAGCGCTACTCTCTCCATTCACGCTCCATCCTCACGTGGCTTCGTTATGTGAACACGCACAGCCATTTACACTGGTGATGAGTAATGACAGCCCCATCTGAGCCACGGACACAATGGAAATAAAGCAAATGTGGGCAGAGACGTTGCGCAAGGGCATGAGTGGGAGGAACACAACAGTCGGAGAGCTCAAGGTCTGCGTGCGCATGTGGGTCATTCAAGTTCTGTAACCAGAAAGAGGTGAATCATCCACCACTACTCAACCTGCAGTGTCATTTAAAATTTTGGTTTAAATTATATATTAAATAAACCAAATTTAAATTTTTGGTTTAAAAAATGGTTTTATGGCACATATGAAATCTCAAATTTCATAAAAAGTGGTTTTGTTTTTAGGCTTCAATTGTCAGAACATATGAGGGAAGAAGTGGCTTCTTGTCACTGTATGGCTACAGTTTACCCAGAGGCTCTATATTCTATATGATGGGTTTTGGGGCCTGACAGAGGGCTACTAATCTTATTTAAACATAGCAGTATAGCATAGTCATGACAGTCCTGATTGGCTGACGCTCCCTGAACGCCTCTATGACAGCGAACCCAGCACCTCTGCTTCTTTTACAAGCATCCTTGCACCTTCCACTCCGCTCCAGGCTCTGAACGCAGCACTCGGGCCAAGATGCAAAATGAGTGACCGATCAGAATATCACATTTCCAGGAGATCTGATCGCAGCGCAGCACGAAGGTGTAAAGGGGTAAAAGCTGTGGAACCAACACAGCCCAAGGCTTGACCTGTGCCAGACGAGAGCACTGCTGAGAGAGCAGACTGACGGTTTTTACTGCTGTGCCACAAATGCAACCCAGCCTAAATCAGACAATGTGTTATTGAGGACGAGAGGAGAGAAGAGGAATCACTCTAATTATATTAGGAACGCACAACATTTTGCGGCCTGGCTCCGTGTTCCATAAAATTTACTGAGAGATAAAAGAAATTCTACTTCTATTTTCTTGACATTGTATTTATTGCAGCCATAAATATCGCCAGCTTGTATTGTGTGAGCTGAGGGAGAGCAAAGAGACGAAGCAGATAAAGAGGGAATTAAGGCAGTGACTGCAAGTCCGTGACGCCTTGAAGTAAGACAATGTGGTTTTCTGAGCCAGCTCACCACAGCGAGTCTGAGCCTCTGTCGCCGAGCCCCCGTTGCACTTACAATGAGCCTGGGACACAGAGCATGTGTCACCCATCTGTCAGACAATATGTCAACGCAGCTAAAATACTCCTGCAGCCTCTTGAAGCCCTGAGCTTCGCTGCTTCGTCGCCTCCCTTTGCCTCCGTCACTTCTCCTGTTCTGTGGCTTTCACAAGCTGTTTTTCCTGTTTTCTGTACGAGCTGCTATATCCAGGAGCAGGCTGCAAAACCTCTTCCCTTCACGGAGCCAAGAGCTTAAGAAGTGATTCAGCCAGGAACGGACACATACATCATTAAAAACTGATTTTACGATGAGATGCTGCTCTGTGGCTGTACCACACCGTGTCTCATCTGCAGCCACCATCAATGACTTAAACCCAGCTGTAAGACACAAAGAGCCACAGACACACAGCTGACACGGCTTCACGTCCAAGCCGTCAGACCCGCCAACATTTTCACTTGCTGTGCATTAGCGTTAGATGATCACAGATCGAGGAAATGTGTGTGTCTGTGTGAGCTTTAGTCTCAAATCAATTTACCCAGCACACTCTCCGGCGTTCTTCTGGTCAATATGAGCCATTGTTTGGGAGCCAGGCTGGATGGAGTGTGATCACTACAGCCCCTTCCTCTTTCTGAAGAGCCCATTGTCACCAAACATGTTTAGCACAAAGGCAATAATGAGAGTCTGGACAAAATAAATGAAATGCATCTATTCTAGCTTTCACTAGGGGCCACCATCACAATACATTAGACTCATGTGGATGCACACACAGCCATGAAGCACAGGCACGTCAGGACACGCTGCACAAACAACATGAACTCAGCCTGTAGCCATTCACTTCTAATTCAAGACGATTCCGATTAGGAAAAGTGTAGCGTGCTACAGCCAGACGCTGTTTGCCGCTGAAGTCCCGTTAGGGACGTGCTGAAACTGCACATCAGCAAAACCATCAGGTATCGATCCACAACTGGACACTGTGAGTATTAAGGAAGTGTGTCACTCTCCACTTACCGGGCTGTAAGTTTGTAATGGGCTCGTACCTTTTTAAGAGCCTGCAGGATTTATAGGTTAGTAAATAGCCAACTGGAGGCCTAACGGGCCACTACACAGGTGGCCTCAGGGCTACTTTCACTAAAACTGGCCTCTCCGACCGGACACACGAACTGGGAGCAGCTTTTGGTGATTACGTTTGCATAGGTTGGCATCTCAAATGTGATTAATCATGCAGCGCGTTCTCTGCTCTCTGTGTATTCACACTAAGGAAAAGATAAAACAGAAACCTACCATTGTTTATCCAACACAGCCCTCATCCATGAAAAATACCCAGATCAGCCCTGATCCTGATCCCAAGCCCTCATCGCTTCGCCCTAAAGCCTTATGACCAGCTTATGATTTCAAATTAGCATTTAGCAACATCTTGATCCCAAAGGAATCGCAGCGACACGTTCAGAGTGTGGGCGGCGCATTAGGAACAGAGCGTACTGATGGGGCGAGAACTCGAACCCGAATACTGGCTGAACTGCAGACCGCCATAGCTACCGTTCACCCTGAGACACAGACTGAAGCAGGAAACCATCCAAAACCAACTTCTACATTGAGTCTATGACTGTGTTGCTGTACTGGATTGAATTAGACTGTACAGGTGTACTTAATAAAGTGGCCGTTGATGAGTGGTGGCTGATGCACGCTCAACACAGAACCCAGTTACTTCACGTTCGTCGTTGGCTGAGGAGCTTTCTGAGAACAGCCCGGGTGACTAACGCCTGACGTTCTGTATGAGCTGACAGTATGAACAATGTCCTCTACAACCGTGCTGCTATAAACCTGCCAATGCCAATGTTTTTACGCTCTGAAAGGGAAATGTCTTTTTCCATACGTGTTGCATGCAGGGTGTTTTTCCAACAGGCCCCAGCTGTAACCCAGGTGACAGTGTTAGCTTTGGCACGCAGCAGCGCTAACGGCCCCAGCTGAACGACGCCAGGGTAAAAAATCTAAATAGGAAGAAAGAGGAAAGAAAACAGCAGCTGAAGGTAATAGAACAGATGTGCTTCACTGTTGCTGCACATGCTAAGATGATGACAGCTTTCACCTCTAAACGCCTCTGTACGGACTAATTACACACACACGACGTCTCCATGGGAGAGCGGTTGGACACGCGGGTCAGCTGGGAAGGAACTTCATTAATAACACATTAAAGGAAGGTGCTGTCTCCTTGTTAGCCGACAGAAACCTGCTGTGACCACAAGCTCCATCCTGACACGTGCTCATTAGCCAACAGGCCTGAGTGAGACACAGTTCTTTAACGACAGCAACTACTGACTTTCTGCGAGTTGTGACATGTGACATGTCATCCAGGAAATAAGAGGCAGTTTATTCAGCTAAGACAATAATTAGTATTTAGCCTTTAGGAGTTAATTATGGGATCAAAGACATTTATCAATCTTTGTGAAACATGCGAGCAGACTTGCTGGAGGACAACCGACCGTCACATATGGAACTTAGTGCCAGTTAACAGAGGAGCAGAGCCACAGTTGGCTTCTGGTTTTAGACTAAGGCTGTGGTCATGATCATGAAATGAAAAGCCCAGAATGAGCACAGCAGCGATAGGTGCGACCGCCGCCCCAGGGCCTTCCTCGCTTTGTGCCTTTTCCAGATCCTTCTGATCGCGACGGCCACCAGAGCTGTCAAACGTAAAAACTGAAGGTACTTCAGCCTCACGTGGACTGTACTACTACTAAAAGTCTCAGTCTGCCTTAAATTATCTCTGAAACACCAGACACTTTTTAGGGAAATCAACCCGGACCGCTTGAGCTTTTGCAGCTGAACAGATTAAGAATCTGCAGACAGCTCAGTCTCCTTAATAAACAACAATTTGCAGACAGTGCGTGCTTTCAGAAAGACGTGCTGTCGTCTGTAATGTCCTCCCAAGGCCCAGATTTGAGGGTTTTATAGCAGCTTGAGTCACATTGGAGGGCTAGTGAATTTGTTACGTGTGATCAGAGTCTGTGGGTCAGTGTTCTGGAAGACGCTGTTACGCAGATTACTTTGCTCCTCAGCCAGTCGGACATCGGTGAAGCTCAAGGCATCAAACACCCTGATCATCTGGAGGCTGTGACCGATCGCTCCATTAGTAAAAAGCTCAGGTATTACGTATGGATTATCCTCCTCTATGGGAAGCTAAAGTGGAAATGAAGAAAGCGAGAAGAGTCCCCGGATAACAGCTTTGTTTATGCTGCTCCGCTTCCACAACAGCCTTAGGAGGTGAAGTCAGCATCTACGCTTTAGAACGAACCATCCACGGCAGAGTGTGAACGTCAGGACCTTTCTGCCAGTATAATTTCATACTGCAATATCTGTTTGGTTCATTCAGCCACCGTGTTACCTGATGATACAAGCGCTTATGAAAATTCAATTGTTAAAACTGTTCCCAAAGTCAAAGTCATTCTTTATTGTTATATAATCTTACAGAATATAAATGATGCACACCTTAGAGACGGGACCTAATATTTTGTCTATTTCTTTTTTATCTATCTCAAAGTTAAATAGATTTCCTGTTGAGTGAGGATGTCCAAGCCACCAAACATCACCATGATACGATGCAGCGCCGCAAAAGGGGAAGAGACGAGTGTTAGCGGAGAAGGGTTGTGTTTCTTTGACTCCAGCAGGCTGCTATTGTGAAACTAAACAAGACGGCGATGTAGCTCTTGGTACTTGCGCACATGGACAGCTGCTTGGGGTGTTTTCCCATCTTGATGAGGATGGATAAATATTTTAGTGGTCGAGTGTGAGAGCGCTCTGCTACATCATCTTGTGTGTAATTGTGCGGAACTGTGTGCTGAAACCAGCCTTTGAGCAGATTTTCTCCTCCGTACCCCGACAGGGAGGCTATGATCACTTAGCGAGCTGTTTTCACACAGCGAAGCCTCCAGAGGAAACGCCGCATGTGCATTCCCAAGAGAGTCATAACCACAACACGACTGTGCATCAAGCCTTCAGAAAACGTTCCCCTTCCTCATCCGAGTTATTCACCAACTACTGCAGACTCCCGGGTAAAGTGGATTTATTACAGCGGACTTAAGGAGGCTCTGTTAGAGAGGACGCCTCGTAGCAGACAGCCATCAGCGCCGCTCATCAGCCCCTGGAAAAGCTCAACACACTCCAGAAAACCACCACTTGGCAGATGCCATTATTTAAATTGACCCCCGGTGTGAAATTTTTCTAGGAGCCTCTACAGTAAACGCAGCCGTGCCGGCTGTGTTTTATAAGGCGCTGTGGTCTCCCAGCGTAAACGAAGCTGTGTTTAACCTACTGACCCACAGCCCGTGGCTCTGCTGCTGCCACGGCCTGGGTGGATCATTAGTACATGACCTCTGGCTAATGCAGCGGCGCTGGCCGCTACTCAGTCAGCATTAGCTAGAAGAGTCCAGCCTTGGGCATTAAAATTAACAAACCAACACTGCTCTGTGTGAGCAGTAGCTTGTCCTGTTCAGGTGACTTCATCAAGGACACACAAAGTCAGCAGAGCTTTTAAAACACACAATTGTTGGTAGACCTGAGGGAGACACACACACCTTCCCCATCACTGCTGTGCTTCCCTCCAGTCAGCAGTTCACTTCCTGACAATTACAGGGCGACACGTGCGCAGACGCTGATCCTCCAGGAAAGCAACATGAAAACCTGACGCACATTAACGCACACACATGCACACGCATCAAGGTTTAAAGTGAACCCTTAGAAGTTTGTCTCTGCATTTAACCCATCCTTAAGTGAATACACAGCAGTGAAACACACACGTCGTGAACAAACACCCGGGGCAGTTGGGGGTTTGGTGCCTTGCTCAAGGGTCACCTCAGTCGGACCTGCCGACCCTGGGGCCACAGGTCCAACCCCCTATCCATTGGGCCACAACTGACCCCATTGATCACTGGTGCCACCGTGGGGACTGAAAAGTGCCACAACTTTAAGTTTCAACTCCCAGCTGTTTGAAGCTCTGGGAAAAACAAAGGCAGGACATTTCGTCGGGGATAGTGCTGCTTAATTCCCTCCGCTGAGAAACTTTTCTCCGAGGTTGAACGAGAGAAGAGCACGGCCCCGAGGCACAGGATGTCTCTTAAAGTGCAAGTCAAACTAATGGACTGCTTCCATCCACTGTGGCCCTGACCTCGCTTGCTCCCTCCCTCCCTCGTTGCATCTTCAGCGCAACCTCTTACGCTCTCCTCCTCCAGCACCTCCCTCCATCCTCAGCTCTCGTCAGAGCAAACATCTCTATTCACTTTCTCCTACCCCCCCACTCTCTTGTTTTTCTCTTTGTGCCTCAGGACGCAAAAGCACAATGGGGGGGATCAATCTGACAGCAAGGAGACAGATGTGCTCAAAAAGCTCATGCACATGTGGGTGACGGGCTTTGGTCCCAGGTCAGTTCCTTGTGTGGCGGAGCCCGCCATCACACTAACAAGTAGGAAGTACTGCGACGGCCAGGTCAACGCAGACGAGCGCGGTTACTACTTGGTGGAACACCGAGCAGAAACTGAAGACAGCTGCATGGTGGCGTCGGCGACGAACCCCAGCATCCACACACGCCTGCAGAGACGCGTTTATAATTTAGCCTGACGTGTACAAATCAAGATGGTAACTGTTTCACACCAAGAGGCTATGATACAGCTAGTCTACAATCCCAGTGTGTGTGGGTCTGCTACTGCTTTCTAAGCACAGAGGAGCAACACATGGGCCTGAATCTGCAGCTTCGCTGAGGCCGCCCAGCACGCGGAGCGTTGGACGCTTACAGCGCCGCCTCTGCTGGCTGCGGTGTTGTCATTTGGTCGGGCTTCCCTACAGTTAATCCAGTCTGTTTCAGAATCACACACACAACTGGTACTTTGGCGGCGTCTTAAAAGACCACAGGGAAGCGCCTGGTAAAAAGGCAGCTCGCTCCGTCTGCAAACTCTAGATCACAGACAGACGATCTGTCCGATACGATGAAGCTCCAATTCAGGAAACTCCAGTGTTTGTTGTGCGGCTGACTCAGTGTTTGGCTTTGAAGCAGACCCGCTGTCGTACCAGAACCTTGGCTGAGCCCCGTTTACTTAGAGGAGGAGGATTCCATTGGGCTGCATGTGAGCAAGGAAGAAAACTGCCTGTGACTGTGGGATAAAAGGCGCATACGTTGTTTTCAAGCTTGCCTAAACATGTAGTGTACAGGTCTCATCACGCTGTCGAACAGTCAACCATCTCTGCGACAACCCAGAAGCCCCAGAACCAGTCGGTCTGCCGAGCTCCCGGAGGCTTCATTCAAACCCGGCACTCTGGGCGGCAGTCAGTGATTCCAGCGTTTCCCACATTCTGGCGGCGTCACAGCACCTGGCTGCAGGGTTCTAAGCCCGGGATTCACGTTCAGTCCCTGAAAGGAGCCGAATGAACGCAGAGCAATCCACCAGTTTAATTCACCATCATCCAATAAACTAACACAGTCTACTGGTCACACTGCTCATAATTAAATGTTGACACTGCAGATATGTTTCGCATTCACATTACGGTTGACGTGGGCTCCAGCCCCACAGAGCCTGGCTGGCATGTCGGGACTTCCCCGTGGACAAACGCCGCGCGCTGCGGTGGACAGTGGATGAAGCCTCGCAGCCGGTAACGCAGACCAGATGTGCCGCGTGCATGACTCACGCCGGCCCGCGCCCTGCCCTTTAATCTCTGCAGCGCCATGCCAACTGCCACTGGGTCAAAGCACACGAGCCGCGCCAGACGCCAGTCCACGCGCACACCGAGGAACACAATGACGCGAGGTTCATCCGCACGTTGGAACGAAGCGTCACGCACCAAAGACACGCGGGTGTCGTCCAAAGGCGCCAAACGCCCACTAAGGTCATTACGCGTTCAACTGTGACGATCACCATTAGTTCCTGCCACGCATTTCGCTCGTGCGCGCTCCCCCAGGGCATTCAGAGTGGAAACGTGGAGTGACAGAAGAAGCGCGCACCAGCCGCGCAACACTTACTTGCCAATGACCTCGCAGAGCTCGTACACGTCTTCAAAGAGGATGTCGTCGTCCGCCATAGTCCGACCCCGGTTGGGGACAGTTGTCCCCCGAAATGCGCGTCCCGAGCCTGGCTGCGTTTCCCAGCAGACGGTGCGAGCGAAGGCCACAAGCGGCTGACCGTGTGACGGAAATACCCGACACCACCGCCCGTAGCGTCAGCGGAGAGTCCGTGAAGAGTTCCGGGACAGCTCTCCAGCCAAATCCCAGCGGTCCACCCCAAGACGCCGCGTCGCTGTGGGCGAGAGCTTAGGACGGGACCGGTTGGACCCCGCCTCTCCCGCGGGCTCCCGGTCTCCCAAAAGCAACACTCGGCTGTCAAACACGCGTTAGCTGCGCCCGCTAACGGCACCGCTGTTGCAGTCACGGAGGGAGAAATGCTCCAGTGGACCCAGCGGGTTTCAGACTCGGGTTCCGGCTCTGCTCCAGGTGGTCCACTGGTCTTCACATCCCGAACAGCCGCTGCGTTCACTTTCGTATTGTTCAGGGATCCATGGAGTCCCCCCTGACGTCTAGCCGACGACCCGGTCCGAGTCTTCGCCGGAGTTTGTCTTTTCGCTCCTTCCCCCGCGGTTCGGAACCACTTTCCAGCCGTTGGTTAGTGATTTATTCCCCCACCGTCGCCTCGCTCACCCGTACGTTCAGCTCCAAGGAGCTTCCAGAAAACCAAGCTCCTCCCACACGCGGGCTGCGAAACTGAGTCGCTTCCCGCCATTTTGGTGCCTAGACGTTACCCAGGATCCCCATTGGAGACGTTTAGGATTCGAGCCAAAATGGCGGCCTGGCGGCGCCATAAAGTCTTTACCAAAACCGCAGTTTCCCTAGAACCTTAAAGCGGAGGGATAAACATGAAGAGCTCGCAGCCGGAAGCGACGAGGAATTTCCAAAACATTAACCTCATGGTGCATATTTCTAATATACGTTATTATTAATAATAATAATTTTGTTGTTACATTCAACCTCGTTTATTGAGTCAAATGACGACCAAGTAAAGTTTCATGAAGCATATGAACATTTGTTTTATTAACTTATTATAAAGGTGACTGCTACAGTAAATGTTGCTGTTAACGGTTTAGCCATTTATTTGACATTAATCTGTTTTTAAGCCAGTCAGACATTTATGTGTGTATTTACACTATAACAACAGAAGACGTGCTAAAACGTGTAAATGCAGCTGTTTAACCGTGAGTGGATACACTTTCAACAATGTTTCGGTGACTAACACTTGTAGAATTATGATATATGTTGCAGCTGTCAGGGTTGTAGTAAATATGGAAAATCTGCTCAATCCTCTTGTTACTGTGAGAACAACACACAGCAAGTACGGTGATTCATATTTTATGGGCTTTGGTGGGATGAAATCACTGCCAGCTGATTGCCTAATTAATGCAGAGTGCATAAGTAGGCAGAGGTAGTAAACCCAAGATGATCAGCTTGTTCTTTATTTTTTCTACAAAAACAATGTGATCTAATCAAATAAGGCCTGTAGCTACTATAGGTGTTACCTCGGCCCCCTGATACGCGAAGCTGCGTGCGGGTGAGCTGGGAACAGCAAGGTCTTCGGCTGAGGAAACACAAAAATCAGGACATCAAGGAAAACCTTATCTCTAACCAACACACCCTTCTAGACTCAGTGGTGTGTTTACTGCGTGCTCTTAGCCCCTATTTACAGCTGCTGTAAACTTTACAGCGGTACATTTCAGAGATGCTTGTGCATGTGTGTCTGACCGTCATATGCATCTTATCTATGTCAGCCTCCAACCTCACTGCATCACGGCAAGGCAAACTGCTCACACCGAGCTTGTGCAGCGGGTCCATATTCACATGAAGGGGAGTATGTTGAGGTCTCTGCTTCCCACAATGCACCAGGTTGGGAGTTTCATTACAGCCTGTCGCATGAAAGCGACTGTTGTTGACCATTTGCAATATTGTGGTGATGCCTTTCTGCTGCAAAGCACATCTGAGGAAACAACACAAGACGGATCAGCCTGATGATCTGCTGAGCAGCTCAGAGGGACCTGCCTGCTGAGCGACAAGTTGTGCGAGCACATGTGCTACAAGACTCAGAAGATTTACTCTCACATCCACAGGTTTCCTCTGGTTTTCACTAAATCACCAGTAAGGGCCCGTTTTACTGAACTAGCATAGAGGATGTTCGTCTGAGAGCACTTTGTTAATAAAGCCACAGCGGCGAGTGACGCCGAGTGTAAGAGCGTGACGCGTGCTCTTTATGGAGACGTGAAGCCTTCTGAAGAGGGAGGGAGGCGATCACAGCCTGCCTACGAGTCTTCAACATTTCTGTGATCTCCTGCAAGTCATCAGCGACATGATCTCATTCACTTCTTCTGTGTTCTTTCATTCATTTCTCTCTTCATGGGTTTTTGATTAGGACAAACGGACACAGTGCAAACTAACCAAGTCCTCTGCATATGAAGAGCGTCCTAGTCTTTCTGTTGAACAGTAGCCTACATCTGCATTTAATGACCTAAATAACCGTGGAGATAATTGGTGGTAATCATTTTACAGCCATGTAAAGTCCCACCATCACTGTAGTCATTCTAAAACTCATGTATTTCATTCTCTAACCTGTGTTTATTTTCCAGGCCGCTAGGAAAGATTGTCTGTTTTGTTTGATAAAATCATTCCAACAATGTGTGACAATAAATGAGTTTGTTAAAAAATATGTCTATTTTCATTGTTTGTGCTTTGTGTGGACGCTGTATGATTGAGCGTCTATCTTGCTTCAGGTGATGTGCTCTACTATTCAGTGGGATAGATAAACAGACGTTAAAAATGATCAGCTAAGTATTTAGCGTTTCCTGAACTGAAATGAATTAACGTCGCTTCCCTCCTTTGCTGAGTAGATCATGAAGTCTTGGACTGGCTTTGAGGCCGTTCGTCTGTGTCTGGACACACTGCAGAGGCAGATCACGACACGCTCCTAATGACAACCTCTGCTGGTTTTTGGTTTTGCCCGTGGCTGAATCTAAAACAAAGCGGGGAACTTCCCTGCTCGGAGGCTTTAGGAGGAGCAAGTTGAAAGCATCATCTTTTTGCTGTAGGAATCCATTCAGGAGCTGTGTGCATCTCTCCATAACGCTCCATGACTGACTCAGAGTCTCTCCATCTCACATCACAGGATGCTCTAATCCACGGCCCGTTGGTCCTTTAGGTGCCTCCTCTTCTGTCTCTGTTGTTTTCAGGGAGACAGACTGGAAAAACTGTGCAAATATTTTTTTTATCCCTGGTTTGGGAGAGATTAGCTCTCAGTTATGTTTCTTTGCACATCCTACCACTTCACACTCGCTCTCCCTGCTCATCAAATCAGCAGCAAGTTCATTGTCCTCTGTGCAGTTGAGTCTGGAGCAAAGAAAAACACACAGAGGCTGGACGTGATAAGTCCGGCTATGGAGAAACCTGTCCACATCACGACCAGCGGCTTTTCTAATCTTATTAACAAAACAAAAATCAATGGTGGTTAACACAGGCTGGATCGATAGACTTCACCCTCACAGGAGGGATGAGCAATGTGCTCACTGTTACAGCTGACACCCGGAATAAAAGCCAAGGTGCGTTTGTGGATGCATGTGTGTAAGGAGGCGAATGCTCATCTCAGTCTGGCTGCAGTGGAGGGGCTGTCTGCTGAGTGCTTATCAGGAGGAGGCGAGGACGGGCAGGAGGAGCAGACTGGGGGCGAAGGAGGAGGTGTGCAGGGAATGGCTAATGGTGCAGCTGCTTCTTTGGGACGTAGCCGCACAAGCTCATCACAGGAGTCCATAAGAACAATATTTCCTCATAAATGCCAGAGCAGACTGCCACGCTGAGAACAGCACAAGCGGGTACTAAAAGCTACAAAAGCCTTTCTGTCGACTACAGAGCCTGGAAATGGGGCTGGATGTTTTTGCTTGTGCGCTGGGGACATTATGGTTCGTCTCTTTATGCACAAAGACGTGTGAGTTGGGTTTAGGTAGTTACAGCACATGGAGTACGTGACACTTCACACCTGATTTTAGTGTTGTTACATTCACTTTGCCAGCAAGTGCACACGTACCTGTGTCCAGAATAAAGGGCGTCACAGTGAATCGGAGCAGCTGTAGGTTCAATTTCACTGCATAGCGTTAACATTTTGTGAGATTTAATTAGCTTCTAAAATGACAACACACCAAGTCTAAACTAATGTCAATTGTCATCAACTGTCTAATTACTATTGATGTTAATGGGCAATGATTGATGCAGAAAATGTCAACAATCAAGTGGAGCCGAAAGGAAAGTCAGGGAGACAGCGAACTGGAGACAAAGACAAGGACTAGAATAGAAGACAAGGATGGAACAGAAGACAAAGACAAGGACTAGAATAGAAGACAAGGATGGAGCAGAAGACAAGGATGGAGCAGAAGACAAGGATGGAGCAGAAGACAAGGATGGAGCAGAAGACAAAGACAAGTACTAGAATAGAAGACAAGGATGGAACAGAAGACAAGGATGGAGCAGAAGACAAGGATGGAGCAGAAGACAAAGACAAGGACTAGAATAGAAGACAAGGATGGAACAGAAGACAAGGATGGAGCAGAAGACAAGGATGGAGCAGAAGACAAGGATGGAGCAGAAGACAAGGATGGAGCAGAAGACAAAGACAAGGACTAGAACAGAAGACAAGGACTAGAATAGAAGAGAAGGATGGAGCAGAAGACAAGGATGGAACAGAAGACAAGGATGGAGCCGAAGACAAGGATGGAACAGAAGTGGTGACACCACTTTGATGCAGCAGTTAAGCAGGAGGACACGACGATAAGAGACTGAGACGCGTCCTTGTCACCGTGCCACAGGTTCTTGGATGTTGGGCTGCAGAGCTTCAGAGCAGGTTCTGATTTCAGTGGTTTGTTTCTATCACTTTATCAGCCGTCAGTCAAACTTCTGGCTCCTGGCTGATCACGCTCCGTCTCGTCCTCAGGATGAGGTTTGATGTGTGAAGGACGACCTTCCTGCAGGTACCAAGGGTGGAGACACGTTCCCCACTGTGTGCGGGGTCCATTGGTTAATCCGGCCACGCTGTAGCACCCTTTAGGACACGTCTGGTACATCATGACAAACACTGGAGACGATTCTCATTAGCGCTGATGTCTCTATAAACCCAGCACCAGCCTGTGGAGATGTCATATTTAAGCCCAGCAGGAAGCTCCAGCTTAACTGCCTCAGTAGCAGAGAGGAAGCTGCCTTAGATGAGCTCATCACTTTTATCCCCCATGATCTCAGCCTCGAGCCACGAGGATGCGTCTCCCGCAGCTCCCCACCTTCTCACTTTCCTTTCTTCACACCGCTTCCCATCACACTCTCCGTACGACTTCATTTCCCATTTTCTGTCTTCTCAGCAGCCTTCTTAAAATATTATTTTACCCTCTCAAACCAAAGGAAAGTGGTCAGCTGAAGAAATGTTAGCTTTTTATCTGAGAGCTCTGCTATGACCAAAAGATGTCTATACCATCCAACTGTCACGACTCTCTGCCGCGACCCAGAGAAACCCCACCTGGCCTATAACCAGCTCACGGTCCAAAATCTGAGGAGACTGTTCGTTTGCTAAAGCTAAATTGAAGTTTCCATAAACATGAAGTCTCAGCCAGAGGCAGGTAGAGTAATCTGACCTGAGAGCAGGGGAGAAACATCTACTCACCAGCACCTCGCAGCAGAAATTACCCCAAGTGTTCAATGGGCACATGGGCAATGGGAACACAAATCAACACGAAACACACACGGTTGTCATGTTGCTTACAGGTCAGTCCCTGAGCCGAAAACACAAACTGTGGATTGAGGTCAGCAGTGAAAGCAGAGCTAAGCTGAGATTCCCTCAGTGGAATATTGTAACAGATCCCAGTGAGGCTTCAAAGGGAGAGGCAGGCAGTAAGCAGCGATCGGATTTGGGTCCCGTTGGTGTCTGTCGCAGGAAAAACCATCCCAGAGTTGATCTCCTCTGCCCCCTGATGGGAATTAGGCTATGAGGAACACACACACACACACACACACGCTGTGGATGCTGAATCACATTAGGGGCAAACTCACTGGGCCTAAGACGCCCTTGGGTGAGTATCCACAAGGCCCCTAGAAACAAAATGGACCCTCGGCGCCTGTAGAGCCAGAGACGAGGAGGAGGCCATTCTCACTATGCAGCTGATCACATCATCGGCGAAGTGACAGCGACAGCCTCCACCCTGCAGCTCTGGTCGTCTGGGTGGTGCCGAGGACTCGAGGGGCCTGTAGTAGAGCAGTAATTAAACCATCACACAGGTCTCTGTGTGTGTCTTTGCCTCCTCATCCCAGACTCACACAAGTACTGGTTACTATGGGAACTACTTCCCTCCCTGCTCTACAGCCACTCTGAGCTTTTGCATTCACATCCAAATCTCTTAACGTCCGTTCACACCTTGCGTTCCCCTGGTTCTCGGTTATGGCTTTGTCATCACTCGTGACCTTCATCACCACCTCTCTCTGCCGTCTCTCTTCCCACTACCGCCAGCTTTTTGTCTCTTCGTCTTCCTACTGTATTTCATGCTGCTTCTTTTATCTGACTTTCTATCTGTCCTGCTGCTTGCAGCATGAAACCAAATGTCAGCTCTGAGCTGGCACTGAGAGGAAACGTAAGGGGGGCAAGCGGAGGCGCACGAATGGAAAAAGACAGAGGCTGAGACGGAGCAAAGGGAAAGACAGAAAGCAGAGACACGAGTGGAGAGAAGGAGGCCAGAGAACAGAGGTGGACGGGCAGAAGGCTGAAGCTCTGCAGGTAAGACTGGGAGCACGTTCCGGTTGAAAGCATCGTCCTCTCCGTTCTGCCTTGGCTTAGTTTGAGCTGCACTGAGTTCCCAAATGCTTCAAGAGGGAAGGTTGAGGTCACACAGGTGAACTGCACCTGTCAGAGCAAGAGCTAAATCAGGCTGGGTCCGACCTAAAAGTGAAATCCAGGCAGATTAGTTTTTCTTTCAGGAGCGAGCGGGTGCAGGAGCTGAGCACTGAGCGATAATGAGGGAGGCCTGTGCTGCTTTGAACCGGGGAGCGGAGCGATCGAACGCCTCGTGACTCACAGCCACTTCCATGCATATCTGGCGGAGGGAAGGTAAATGCAGACACCAGCCCAAGACACCTGGTGTGAACAGCACACGCATGTAAAGCTGCTCCATCAGAAGGAGGGATCGTACAGGGGAGGAGTCATCCAGTAAATGTTTACGATGAAACGGACCTCAGCTCCACCTTCTCTGCTTTTATCGTTTACATAAAAAATGATTTAAAAGAGAATACGGGATGAAAAGACCTTCAAGGGAGCGTTTCTGAGCGTGGGAGTGATTTGTGTCAGGCTGGCGGGAAGATCAAAGTTTCCTCTCTGTGTCACGTGTGTCACCATTTTTAATCACTCACACTTTCATCCCATCGACAAGCGGCATTTCTCCGAGCACATTTTGGATTTGCTTGCTTTCATGTTGCGTGTTCATAATTTCTAAACGCTGCGACGTTATGCAAGTGACACAAATTCTAAAGCAGTGAAAACATCCTCACGTCTGCCTCCCGCCGCTCACCCATCGCAGCGCAGCCTGGCTCGTGGTGGCCGGTGCGATGAGCTTGGGGCTAATTGGGTCGATGGGCATCAATTAACAGAAACACGGCGCGTGTGAGCAGGTGAACCGTTGCTTTGTTTGGTCACGTTATCTAAGCGGTGTGTGCATTATTATTTGTTTTTGGGCTTAGCTGCGTTTTGCTGGTAAAACAATGCGGGCTACTTTTAACCAGGTTATGTCACCATGGCAACAGATGCTGCCGAGCCTCACTTCTTTTTAATATTTATTAATTCCATGAGCACAAAGCTGCTGTCGGAAGGTTGGCTCAGAAACTCTGTGGTGTTATTTGTCCTGTGCAGATGCCGGCTGGATGCTAGCTGTGAGACAGATCAGAAGCTCCACTTCTTCTGCTTCCTACTGGAGTCATACAACCCTGGGACAAGAGTGACTTTTTATGTTCCAGATTAAACATTTGATGCATCATTGGCCCAATTTACACTGTCCAGCATTCATTCATCTATTCATCCAGCATCTATTTCTGGCCACTCGTGAGTCTGAAGTCAAGACGAAATCGCCCCTGAGGGCTTTTATAATCTGTTCAACATACAGCCACCGGGGAACACTGGCTCATTTGGAGTTCTCACACTTCATCTAAAACTTTTAGAAAAAAAGAAAAACCTCTCACAGCTGGAAGATGACGCAGACAAAACGGAAGCAGTAATGGACCAAGCGTGGTAACTATAAGCTGACATTCAGCTCCGGTACCGGTTCCTCCTCTCCTTCTTCTCTGACTCTCTCTCCCACGTGTCAGAGGCGGAGGTGAGCTCATCGTCTCCCAGCTCTGTTCTCAGCGACGCTGCCCACGGTGCCAGCGTGTCCAGCGGAGCGTGTGAATGGGGTCACGCTGGGAGACGGAGAGGGAAGCCGCCATCCGTGAACGGGTCTCGTCTGCATTAGCGCTGCTTGAAGGCCGGTGGGTCGGAGGGAGACCAGCCCTTACCGCACGGTCCTGCTGGGTCGGGTATGTGTTCTCTAGGAACGCACCACGGATCTGCAGCTTCTTATTGTTCTGAATGCTGGAGGGAGATGAAGTGGTCTGTTCAATATATTCTGAACTGTCCCGCTTCCCACAGCGTGAGCAGCGAAGTGGAACTGGTTCATCAGGACTCCCTGGCTCCTGTTTGTGTGTAAATAGCTGCCTGTTATCGGTGACTGGAGTCGTAAATGACATATGAGGGAACATTTTCATATTCACTCAACTGCTTTCCACCACTTGAATTCAATTAACAGGGTAATGGAGGCATTCAGGCTCTGCGCTCAGGGTTGGAATTAAAAATTTCAATTGGGTTTATAATTGAGTGCAAAGGAAAGACCTCAGGGGGTTAGACCCGATCTCCAGGGCTCCTCTGACTGCCTCAAGGTGCTGGATGTGGTTGTGAAGGGTCCATCCCCTCAGGATGAACTGTACCGACTTACCACCTGAACGTTTATTTAACGTTGATATTAGAATCTGCCTCATGCCATGATTTAATTTATTGAATGTTTTCTACTATTTATTAATCTACACGTAAAGATGTTTTCAGGCATTCGAGTATTCAGTCAGTGCCGGGTTCCCGTTCTTTTCGACCTGAGCTCCGTTAACAGGCAAATACAAAAAGCTGAGAGCAGGGGTCAGGCTGCCAGCGAGCAGCAGGAGCTGGCTGAAGGAATGGGGACGCGTATATGTACTGGGAGCAGCTGGTGGTGGCTGAGTGATGACGTAAGGTCAGAGCACGGCGGCTGACGATCACCAGGTGCTGCTCTCCCTGCGTTTTAACCTGCCCGTCGTTCCAAGCGACCCTGCTACTGTACGTCTCATTCACAGTGCGGTAAAAATAGTGCATTCCTCCATCTGGGTCATTAGTAATTGTGATGACAAGTGAAGGCTGTGCCACGACGGCTCTCCAGGGAGGCATCAAATTAAGATAAACAATGCCTCTGCATATGATACGGAGAAAACGAGAGCACATCATTTCATGAACGCTAATGGAAGGCAGTCACAGAGGAACCGACACACACACACGAGCCTTGGGCCATTGGGCCAAGGCTCGTGTGTGTGTGTCGCTTCAGACAGCGGTTTGTGCAGAGACGCTCATTTGGCTGCATTCACACAGAGATTAATGGGCCTCAGTAAACGGTGGGAAACTCATGGGACCTGGAAATTCAGACAAACATTCACCCCCTGCTCAGACTTTCCTTGACTAAACTCGAAACGCCTCGGCTGAGACCATCTCAGACGAGCACCAGCGTGGAGCAGTGCTCGCCGCTCGCCTCCCGCCTCCACACTGACCCCAGATCAGAGCTTCTCTTTGTGGGATTCTGTCAGAGATGTCTGTGACGTCTGAGATGTGTAGGGACCATCACGTGGGTCTGAATGTATTACCGTCATTTCATTTCTCGCTTTATTCCATAACGAACTAAAGACACGTGTTTAGTGAGTTTGAATTAAGAGCCACGTCCTGGAGAGCAGTCGGTTGCTCTAGATGCGGCCAGAAGCTCCAACATACGCAGGAACCATTTCGATCCAGTTACAGCCAATGAAGGAAACAACCTTTTGTAGCTGCGGGTACCGATGCAGCCTGAAGACCTTTAGATCTTTGCTCTATGATGCATCTGCACAGAGGCAGACGTGAGCTGCTACACTGATCCTCACTGAGGTGGAATAATCCGATGCCACTCTGCCGTCAGTTTTACAGTGCGATTAGGCCAGGCTGCCGTTTGTGGAGACTCATTTAGGATGAGTTGTGATTAGCTGCTTCCACCCTCTGAGCCATTGGACGTCTAAATGGGACATTTTAACCAGCTGGGAATATGACAGAGGCAGCTGATTCCCTTAAGTGCTGCACTCGAGTGTTTATTTCCCTGCTTTCCCTGTAATGGACCATTTCCCTGCACTGGCAGGAACAGAAGCGTCTGAAGAGTCTGGTCTTTATTACACGGAGGGAGAAAAAGGAAAAGTGTGCAACGCGGCATCGTGGGCTGCAGGGCTTCCCTCCAGGGCTTCAGGCTGAGGAAGGCTCCCTCTGCCTCCAGCTTCCCACCGCAGCCTTGGGCAGATTTACTATCTGGCCCCGTTATTTATTACTTCTCAGCCGTGATGGAGAGGCCTGCAGGGCTGGAGTGGGTGGCGTGATTAGATTCTTCCATCAGAGGAAGCCAGTGTGTCTCTCTCGCTCCGGTGGAACTTTAGGTTCCTGCTCATTTCATTGCAACAATCAACGAACCAGCGTTCTTGTCGATACCGGCGAGAAAACACAGCGAGTCATTGTCACATCTCCAGGTTATGACCTGAACTGAAGGACAGCTGATGTTCTGAGGTTTTGTGTCTCCCTCTGAGGGTGACTGGGATTATTTTGTAGTTTTTGGCTGTGCTCAGCACCAGTACGTTGTTCATTTGGGTTTGTGTGCTGAACGTTGTTCTTCTCTCTGGTATTTACCCTCCAGGAGTCAAACCCAAACGCGGCTCTCCGTTATCTGGCGCGACGTTCCTCGTGATGTTCCTCTCTAACCTTCTGATGGGCTGAGCGATGCTTCGTGTCAAATGGAATCCTCCTCAGTGCTCCATCAATGTCACCAAGAAGCCGTTGGGAGGCTAAGGGCCCAGCTCCAGAACCAGTAGACCCAGTACTTCACTATGCTGGACTCTGAGCACCACATGGATGAGACTGGTTTGAATCCACACATACAGCGACTTCCTTTAAATAAAACTGACTTGTTTCCTGATCATTGTCACAGAGTCTCTTCCCTTATTCAGGTGGACGGATGATTATTTCATTTTTCCTCAGCTAAAGTGAAATGTCCGGAAAAAGAAGACAGCGTTATCGAGGATCTTGCAGTAAATCTTGCAGACGTCCCTCAAGCCCAGAGCAATAAGTTCGAAAGTCTATAGCAGCCTATAGCAGCGCGAAGGGGGAGTCCAGTGCATGCTGGGAGAGCTGCGAAGGTAGTGACGGCTCCATTATCAAAGAACAGGCAGAGACTCGTTTTCCTTGGTCCAGTTCGCTGAGTAGGAACGAAACCTCAGGAACAAACTCAAACTGTTATCACGTCAAAGGAAGAGACGAGGGAGGATGAAGGCCTCTATAAATGAAGACATGCACTGAATCCTGGTGCTACTGTTGGTTTCTCCAACCAGGTGTTGAGGGATCGGCTTGTTTGACTAGCACTGACTCTGGTGACATCTGGTGGTTCTATGCAGAACACAACGACAGGATGCGCTGCAACAAGCACAAAGCTCAGGCCAAACACCCAAATCCAGCATCCAGGTCCAAAGACACAGTCCCAAACAAAACGCCTCTTCAGCATCGCGCTGAGAGCCACAACAGACAAACGACAGCCAGAAGGTTGGTGAGACACAAAGGTCAGAGGATCCTGGAGTGTTTGAGCTGAGAAGAACAACACAAGAAGACCAGAGCGAGACGGGCCAGGCGTTTCACCTCCAGGAAGTGGGCGGGGCCAGCTGCAGCCACCTGCTGATAAGCTCAGGTGAACGACACCGCTTTAAATGCAGCTCATTATTTAAAACACACATCAAATGCTGCACCTGCTCCCCTGACAGACACCGGTCGGCACCAGCTCCGTCCTCTGCTGCCCGGGGCCACTGGAGGTGCGGCTGTGGGTGGACTCTCCAACCCAGTGACCGCAGAAACCTCAGTGTTTAGCTTTAGCTGCTCATGTGCTGAACTTGCTGTTGTCCGCCCTCTGGTGGCCAAACGAGCAGCATCCTCAGGATTGACAAGATGCGAATGACCCCGCAGCAGGAGAGCAGTGTAAAGGAGAGATTAAATGAACTGGAGACGCGACGCGGCGGCTGCGTTTAGGCAGCGGATTACAGGGACCAAAGGCTCGATTTAGAGGGATGACTGTCTCTCGTCAAGCTGCTCCTCCGTGGCAGGGAAGCCGCGGCTCGATTGACCCGCCAGCCTCCTTCTGGCCTCACCGCTGCACATCTGCAGGTTCAGCTTGGTTCAGTCCAGTAGGATCGCGATCATGTCCTTCACGCTCAGCTCGTCCTCATCCTGCTCCTCTCGTAAGTGGCTTCCTGCTCTCCCTGCCTCAGGTCACAGGTCGTCTGGTTTTGGTTCTCTGATGATTAATCAGGTTAGGCCCGACCATAAATATGAAAAAACGATCGTGGTTGTCTGGACATTTGTAGATTCTCATGTTCTATAAAACTAACGTGGACCCTGTAATAAGACAATGAACGACGGCTCTGCATCCTCAGGGTCCAAATAAAACAACACGCGAGAACAGCTTCATACGGTAAAGATTTATTCACATTTTCTTCTTTTCAGTATCATCAGCTTAGTCTTGAATCAAAGACACCAACGAACAGAGTTACGGAGGCTGAAACGCACAGAAAGACGAGAGGGACGGACGAGTTCCCAGAAACCAGAGGACGACTAACTGGGCCTTGTGTGATGGTCTAGACCCTGGTGAGTCACAGTAAGACACACGCACCCGGGCCATCTGACCTCTGACCTCCAGGGCAGGTTGCTCAGGGAGGGCAGAGAGCGTCACACAGGCACTTGAGAGAAAGGACAGAAACACTACGACTTCCATTAAGGCACCACAGAAACCACCAGACAGACACAAACAGCAGGACTGCAGCCGCCGGACGAGGCCCCAGAAGGTTGGTCCCACCCCTGCTACTTCAAACGAGTCGTCTTTTATCATTATAAAAACTTCACAACATCTAAACATCTTCAGTAGAGAAAGATGCTGGATCATGTTAAACCGCTGAGCAAAACCACATTTCTCGAGTAAATCGTTTAAAAACAACATTGAAAGAGCGTAGAACTCAGGGCTGTAAGAGATTATCACTGCAGTGGATCCGAGCTTCTAAACACGTCCTCTGCCTTAGCAGAAAGGCTGGAGCTCGTCCTGAGGCCGCGTGACGCAGCTTCCTCGCGGACTAAACCGACGCAGTTGTGTGAACTTTGTCACGAGACTCTTTTCTCGGGATTCTTCAAGCAGCTGCTCGGCCCAAATAAATCAGCACCTGAAATCAGCAGAGGCTCCAGAAACACACACACGACGAACACGCGCACACAGAAAGCACAGTGCGTCCAGAACGGGGTCATCAGAGAACATTAATCGTGATTCTTTTTACTCTTGCGAGTTGATCTGTTTTCCTTCTTCGGTAGATGCTGGTAAAACCAGCCGCTGTTGGTCTCACTCCCAGACCGAACGCAGAGTGACGGTGCGCCGGAGCAGGCTGCCGCACAGCCGGGCGCCCCTCAGAGCGGCCCCGCCGGACGTGGAGGACTACAACACACCGTGTGTGGCGAGGGGAGTGAGAGGCCGAGCGGCGGCTTAACTCCGCGGCAGGAGGCCCTTCTTGTAGGCCACCAGACCGGCCGCCGCCGCCGCCACGACGGCGGAGGCGCCCACGAGCCTGAGGAAGCCGCCGACCGAAGGCAGGTGCTTCTCGCAGAAGCTGGCGGGGAACGGGGCGGCCGGGACCTCCTGTAGCAGCGACAGAAGCAGGACAAGGGTTAAAGCACCTGAGCAGCCAAAGTAAGAGAAGACATCCCGGGACGCGCCGCTCACCGCGCACGGAGGCTCCGCCTGCCAGACCTGAGTCTGGTGGATTTTACCCATCGCGTACAAGACCTGCAACGGAAAGACAGCCGGATTTATCAGAACGCCATCGGCCGGCGCGCTCGGCCTTTTGGGGGACGGGTCTGACCTCTCTGGCTGCCCTCTCTCCGGCTTGGACCGCTCCCTCCATGTAGCCGCTCCACTCTGTGGCCGTCTCCGTGCCCGCAAAGTACAGCCTGCCGAACGGCTCCCGCAGGACCCTGGAGGCCAGAGGAGTCTGATCACAACCAGCAAGAAGCCACCCTCACGGCGCAAAGCCGGAGCAGCCGGTGCCGTACCTGCCGTACTGGGTGAGCACTCCGGGGGGGAAGTAGGCCGTGTAGCAGCCGCCAGAATACTCCTCCTCGCACCAGTTCTTCTCCTCGTAGTGAACCGGCTGCGACACACGAGGACACACGGAGCGTCACTGGTGACGCTCACCCGCCAAAGCTGCTACAGTGTGTGAGCGTGCGTGAACTCACGTGCAGCGCCTCCTCGCAGCCCAGCACCCTGCAGTAGATCTCGCAGATCTTCCTCAACCTAAACACAACGAGACGGGACTTCACGCGACGCGTCGACCGGCACCGCGAGGGTTCGGCCAGGTTCTACTCACCTCTCCTCCCTGGTCAGTCCCGACAGCTTTCTGCACTTCCGGGCCAGGATGAACCTGGAAGCAGAGAGACGCTGTTATCCACGCATCAGAGCTGCGTGACGTCAGCGCGTGTTATTCTGGAGACGTGAACTCGCCCCATGATGGCGGGAACAGTCCCATCAGGCTTGGTGTCGTCCAGCGTGAGGCCGATGGGGGCGCCCTCCTCCTCGATCACCATGCTGCCGCAGAACCCTGCTCACACGCACACACACACACACACACATTAGCGACTGCGCCCCCCAGGACAGAGGCTCTGTCCGCCGCGTCCTGCCCACCCTTCCTCCTCCAGAAGTTCTCCTTGTAGTAGACCATGCACTTGATGACGGAGCCCATGGGCACGCGGTGGATCAGCTGGTTCCTCAGCGGGGGCAGCTCGGGGCTGAAGTGCATCTTCAGATTCAGGCCCGGGGGGGTGGCCACGATCACATACTTGGCCTTAGAGCCAGGAGGGAGAGAGTGGAGACGGGTGTCAGCCAGCAGGGGGCAGCACAGAACACAACCACACAACCGGCGTCTAGCTCGACTGGAAGGACGTTACTCCAGAACTACTGCGTCCAAGTCCAGCGGACCAACGTTTATGCTAATTATGCTTTTAGTTCTGGCTACGTTATAGTGACTGTGATTTGCTAAATGTGTGTGAAACTAATTTCGTGATGACTTGACCTTCTTACCGTGTAGGTCTGCTTGTCCAGCGTCTCCACCACCACCACGTCTCCGCTCTGGTCGAGCCTGCAGACCGGAGACTGCAGCTTGACGCGCTGGCCCAGCTCTTTGGCCATGAACTCGCTGATCTGACCGGAGCCGCCTACAAACTTCCTCTCCTGCAGGGGGGGAGCAGGGAACGTTAGCCTGTTTATGCTGCTCTCCGCCTGCAGATCGTCTAGAAAGACAACGATCTCCACAAACACCCGGAACCGAAGGGAGTCCGAGCGAGGAGCAGATCCAGAGCCACCGGCCTTTTCCACACGGCTCCTGTCAACATCTTTCTTCTTTCTTTCTTTCTGGAGGCATTTGGAAGGAAATTAATGAGCGGAGCGGAGCCAAATGGGTCCTGGCAGCGCCACAAGCTGAGCCTGTGCTCGTCCTGTTTGATTAGTGTTGTTCCAGCAGAAAACGCGTCAGTTCATGTCTTATGTAAGTTTCTCTTTAAACTGTTTGTGTTCACACGCTGGCACCGCGCCCTGTTTATCTGAACGCCGTCCGTTCCGCGGTGGTCATGGCAACAGGACCGCTCAGCTGGCAGCGAACCGAGGAGCCTGCATTACGGTGCCTGGGACGTCTCACGGCTGGACGAGTCTGACGAACTGGGGACTTTCCCCACATACTGTTTTCACTACTATTAATGAACAGTCGAGGTTTGGATGTGCTTTTATTAGCTCGAACATCAGGGATCTGCTGAATAAAGCTAAAGGCTCAGTGAGACTCAGACCTACCTGTCCTCCGTTGGTGGTGGAGAAGATCCTCATGGTTCCTCCGCACTGCTTCACATACCACAGAAACCAGAGCGCAGACACCTCGTGGGGCTCAGAGGTCACGTTGACGTTGACGAACAGCGTGGCGAAGCGCAGGGCGGTGCTGGCAGACGGAGACGGAGCGAGGTGGTTAATAAAAGGGCTCCCGTTCAGTCCCGTACGTACGTCTATGCGCGTCCTACCTGGTCCAGCAGATTCTCTCAAACAGCTGCTGCATGGTCATCTTGTCCCACTCCTCAGCGTGCGGAGCTCTCCAGGGAGCCTCTGCGGGAATCTGAAGCACAGCAGCAGCGACACACAAACACTCAGCGAACACGAAACAGGAAGAGCAGCGAGAAGCAGCGCAATGTGTTGGTTCACCTCCTTCCCCATCTCATCCATCGTCCTCCACAGGTTGTTGAAGTCCAGGTAGACGATGGGGTTCCACATGGGAGGGAAGGAGCCCTTGAACGGGTACGACCTCCCCTGGACACAGTTAACCACACGCTGTCACCTGTAACGACTGTACGTGGATGATGAAGTTGGAACGTGACCAGAGCATGACACTGATTTCAACGGTCCAGCTGCGGGTTAGTATTAATAAACACAGCTAAATAGACCTTAACTGTGGAAAATAAGCTGACACCAGAGTGACTTCACACTTCACCCACAGAAGGATCCGCAGGTTTAGTAGTTTATGACCCGTGTGATAAGAGCCTGTAGGTTTCAAACCGGCCGCATTTCCCAACATCAAACAGCGGGTGAACGCTGATTTCAGATGTGACGGTACAACAGGTCTGTCGCCGCGGTGACGCACAGAGCAGAGGAAGAAGCATCTGCTTCCAAACCAAATGAACATGAGCCACTGAGGTTTGCAGTTTGCAGGTTCTCTCATTTTTCATGTTCTGTGACTGCGTTGTGTGTTTAACACACGTGACTGGATGTTTCTCAACCTTTAAAATGCAAAGTGACTTCACTGGTGCCAAATGACTCCTCTCCCACTAAGGTCCTGTAATAAAGCTGTACTTTGAGCACAGATAAGGGACGTGACGAACGGCTTTGTTCTTTATCAGGATACTGGTTAAGATACAGCGGCATCGTCCTCGTCTCTCTGCGGCCGTGCCAACGCGCACGACGCCTACGCTGCTGCTGCAGCGACGAAGCAGCTGAACCTCGGCCCCGATGGACTTTCATCAGTCATCCCTGATAGCGACGCCTCGTTAACGGGTCCGGGTTCGCACCGGCCTTCTGGAGAAAAGCTGCTTAGCTACGCGGCTTGTGTGAAAGCTACTTTTAATTACACCACCATTTACTTTTACTACAGCTCTACGGAGTCGCAGCAGTGAAGCGTTAGCGTCACGTGCAGGGTTTGTGCCCAGCTCAGTCATCTGGTGAGTGTGAAGGAGCGGAGGTCAAAGGTCGCTGCTGCAGATGCCCAGGAGGCAGCGGCGTCTGTGTCACCTACAGGAAACATTCTCTCCATCTTTCCTTCGCGGCCTGTTTGCTGCTGGCACAGTTGACTTGTCAACAACACAAACGCTATATCGCCAGCATTGCTCTTTGTTCAGACCCTCATTTGAATATTACTGCAGAGTCAGCTGTGAGGGCGACAGACAACACACAGGCAGAGAAGAGCCGTGTTTGATGAGGCCGCTGCCATGGAAACCGTCCAGGAAGCTTCCAGAGCTGTGTGAGAGTCAGGGCCTTTGGGAAGATCTGACAGAGATGGTCGCTGGGGAAACACGAGCAAGGATCTACCCAGAGCTCAGCATCAGCTTTCCATCGCTGCCTCGTATCTGCCGAACGTCCACCGCTTTCCCAGCGCCGATTAAGTGGGTCAGTTGTCCATCAGAGTCTGGACCTTCCTCTAACATGGCTCAGTCACCGCCGAAGGTCCTCTAACGCTACGTAACAAGCTGGACTTCAAACTAACCCCACAACTGAGAACCTCCAGACTCCGCTACACAAAACGCTCCGACACAAGCTCACAGTGTGATGAGGACTCAGAACCACAGGCAGCGGTTCTGGAGCATTAAACCAGTTCCTCACTGCTTTGCTTCCACACTGACAGAAGCCTGGTAACAATCAATCCGTTTACATGCTCTTAAGTAACTATAAGTCTGTAAGTAATGAGATTTCTCTTGCTCCAGCCTGTCTGCAGCAGTGTCAGCGTTTCTATATGATGCAGTGAAACGAGGATCCTCAATCTCTGAAGTTATGATTCGATGACTGTCTAGATGAACTCCTCTGACATCCAGAGGAAGCAGCCGCTGCGCTGGGCTGGGCTTGGGGTACTTTGATCCAATCAGCTGGAGGATCACAGCTGTGTTAGGGGCCACAGCGATGAGATACGGAGCAGAGGAAGAGGAACAAAGGGAGATGGCCTGAGAGCCTCTGCTGCCTTCCTCCGCTGCTTGGTCGACCACTCAGTGTAGGAGAAACTGCATTAGAGGCCGCCTCAGGCACAGATTAGCATCTCCAGCCACTACGGCTGGAGAGGAGCCGACTGGCCGGCTGCTCGGCAGACATGTGGGACATCACGGGAAGGACACGAGGTTTGCAGCTAAAGGTTGAATCACACATGTAGCGCAGCATTTAAAGAGCCGAGCCAGGTGTGTCTGAAAGCTGAAGCCACCTCACTCCCCACGAAGCAGAAGCTCCACATGTGGGGAACGTCAGTAATAACAGCGCTGCTAAACTCATGGGATACGCACGTTGACATGGTGCACCAGCTTCTCCTGCTCGTTGACCTTGTAGGTCTTCACACCGTACTCCCTGGCCAGGCGCAGGATGCGGTTCTGAGTCGGTCCGACGTAGGCGCCGCCGAGATCCACCCACTTGGTTTCCTTATTCTGAAACAACAGCCAGGCACCGTGATCTGAAAACGTGCTTCTTAAAAGCTGCATAAACTTTCTTAATGTTCTTAACTTACCTGCACGGTGAAGGTGCGGCCGCCGACCCGGTCTCTGGCCTCCAGCACCACAGGACTCAGTCCGCTGGCTTTGAGCAGCTTCGCAGCACTTAAGCCTGCACACAGAGACACAGACGAAGATCCTTGAGTTACTGCTTGTTCTTGGACACAGATCTCTAACCTTCAGGCTTTGAGGGAGCAGCCTGGCTTCCAGGCGGTCGTGATAGAGCAGAACGGCTCGGAGCTACGCTTTCAGCAGCTGCTCACATCTGTGCAAATGTTTTCCTGGCAGTGGCCCTGAATTCCTTCCTCCCCCTCATCTCCGTCCTCTCTCCTCCAGACCTAAGCCCCGCTGGCGCTGGCGTGGTTCGGCTTGTCTTAGCCAACTTCAGCCTGAGCAGAGAACATTAGTCCTCTTCCCCGTTAAATTGATGCTATTACCTGCACTCGGCTTCAAAGGTCAGGAAACAAAGAGCGTCTGGTGTTTACGCCTACAGCAAAATCTGCAGAAGCAGCCTCCAGTTGATGTACGGCTTTCATCAGGGCCCTGCGCTGGCTTAGTCTTGTTTGACTAGAAGCCCTGAGTGGATGTGACTGATCAGCACAAAGCTGTTATCGCTTCAGAGGGATGCTCCCATTTCCCCAGAATGACACGAAGCAGCGTAATGTGACCTGTACAAGAAAGAACCACACAACCTGAATCCGAAGCTCAGAGAGAAACAGACAAACATCCGCCTCCAGACGCTTCCCGTCGTTGCTATGGCAGCAGAGAACACAGCGTCTCCACACAGCGAGCAAACGATGTGCAGCTTCTGTCATTAGTGGTTGGAGCGCGGCCTGCGATCATTAACCTTACGATCTGCTCAGTCAACACGGAGCTGTGACAAACGGGGCTGAATGTCAGCTGCACTTTGGAGGAAGCATAAGAAGAGACGTCCCAGAGGCGTCCGCACCGAAAGACGCGCTGGATGTTCACCAGATGCAGCCGTCCTGTCATGTGACCCTTTTGTTGAGGAGGGATCAGACGTGAGGGGACAAATCCACGGCCTCGACGCAAAGCCGCTCACGCATCACCTCCCGTGTCTGTTTTGTGTCGTTCCATCCTTTCAGGTTAGTGAACGCTAACAGCTTTAATCTGCCTGAAGAATAAATGGATGTGTGTCTACACAGACAGCATCAGCGCTGATTCGCCCTCCTCCTCTATTTTCCTCTCATTCCTGCGTCTCTCGGTTCCGTCTCCTCCAGAACCTCAGTCTCTGCTGACCTCGTTTTCTCAGAGAAAGAAACAAATGAAAAAACTCCCTGTGTCCTTTTCCAGCTCAACACTCAGGAGTAAAACGTCGGCCTTGCGACAGTCAGTCACGCAGCATCTCCTACATCGTCCTGACCTCAGCCCCAAACCCAAGGAGCAGAGCATAGGTCAGAGGAGGACGCGACCCACACAGATGACTGACTGACGGAGGAGCATCTCTCTGCTCTTCACTCAGCGTCTCGGCTTTTATTGCAGGGTGCGAGCTGTGCGATAGAAACGGGTCTGAAATCCCAGCTGTAACAGTCCACAGCACACATCCATAGCAATTACTGTCGTCAAGGAAACAGTTGGAAGACTCTGTGTGTGTTTCTCCAAAGATCTGACAAACACGGCTCACACACATGGCCTGAAGTCAGCCACAAATGTGACAGCGCACGTGACAGTGGGACATTTCATTTGCTTTAACACTCTGGCGGACGTGTTTGCGTTTAGTGTTTTCAGACACAACCAGAAGCGACTGATTCACATCGATCCAGGGCTGGAGGCATCGATCGCTTTGTTCCCTCTGGAGGCGCTGATTGTCTGAATAGCAGCAACCACATGGACGCGACGGAAGGACAAAGACGCTGAGTTCACGTTCAGTTAAGGAAGAAACACCTGTTCACCTGTAATAACTTATTAAGCTAAGTTAAGTTTGGCTTTAGGGACAACGGCTCTTCTGTTCTAGTCGTCAGCTGATGTGAGTCACTGGACGACGCTGGGCAACATTACACGAAAGGCAGCAAAACGTCCACAGACACACTTACAAATAATTACATTAGTGACCATGACGGAAAAAATGTGGATTATTTCGCCTCTAAGGCTCAAATGTGTGTGTGATGTGCGTAGACGTGGAGCCATGAATAGAATCCAACAATAAGAAGCAGGGAAATAGAAAAGAAGAACGTGGGACGTGTAAACTTCGTCCACAAAAGGAAGGAAACAAGCTGCCATGCGGCGCAGCCAACGTGGAGCCACAGCATCGCGCCCGGAGGAGCAGCGCTGGCCTCGCTCGGCACTCGACACAGTAGCTGAGATTCCAGCTGTGCCCGTCTCACGGGTCGACCTGCATCCCGCAGCGCAAACAGAGGAGCAGGACGCGTGAAACCGATAGTGATTATTCTGTTTGCACAGCTGGATGAAGAAAGGGCAGTTGGAGGATTGCAGCCACGTCGGAGGAAGAAGGGAACCGCACGTCTCAGAGCTGCCGGACTCTGTTCCCACCTGTGTGTGCGTGTAAACGCTTTGATCACACTCCTACTAGTTGACCTTTGACCTGCCATAGAATCAGAATCAGCTTCAGTCAGATTTACAAAAAATCACCTGAAAACGTATTCATCTGGTGTTTTGAATAACAGTTATATTACGGGTTGTTTGGCACAGACGACTCCGTCACTGTTTCACAGCCAGGTTCTGGTTAAAGGTCGCTCAGTTCAGTTCAGTTCACCAGGAGCCAGAACCCGTCACGTCTGCAGCCTTAGTGGTTCCCATCGTCCACAACTTCCCTGTTTAGGCTCCGTACGCACTGGCTTCCCTTTCTCCCTTCCCCAGTTCTCACACATTTAGTCGTCTCGTTCCTCTTTCCTGCTCCCGTTGTCCTCTCCACGGCGGCTGTGGCCTCCCTCCTCCTCCTCCTCCTCCTCCTCGGTAACAGGCTGTCACAGACGGTTTCTGGCCACCCCTGCAGGCTGCCGTCCTGCTGCTGGGTGCTGGCAGCCAGCACAACCACAATTACATTTGCAGGCACACCCAGCTGAGCAGAGGGTGAGAGGGGGCAGCAGGCCTCCGTGGCCTCCGCGCGTCGACTGGACAGTGATTGTTATATGTGGAGCTCATTGTGACACAGTAAAGGGCAAAGCTGCAAACAATCGATGTAATTACGAGAGTCTAATGTGACCAGGGGGAGGCTCGGGGGGACACTTTCACTGGGCAGCATTTGTTTCCCTGTGTGGCTGCTCTGCGAACCGACACCGACCTGAAAGACTCGCAGGCAGGAAACTGTGGAAAGAGGACAGAGGTCACACAGAGGAAGGGAGAGGACGCGGCCGCCAGCGTAAACAGGTGGTTCTGCACAGTCTGGTCTACGCCAGGAACCGACCCCCAAACACTTCACACGACCGGACACCGGAGGAAACAACGTCTGTTATCATTGTTGTTTGCGCTGAGCCTGTAATCACAGCCTGGAAGCTCCAGACCTGCTCCTCAGCATCTCACCTCCGACCGACGCAGACAGCGGCAACGACTCCCCTCTGCGCTTATGTAACGAAGTGGCTGAGGAGCTGAGCCTACACAGGAGGAGCTGAGCCTACACAGGAGGAGCTGAGCCTACACAGGAGGAGCTGAGCCTACACAGGAGGAGCTGAGCCTACACACCTCATCCCGGCACGAAGCCTCCGCTCAGCCCAGACGGAGGGTGAACCAACGCGCGAGCGACGTTTACGCAACAGTTGTCAGCCGCGTCCCGTAAAGCGCCTCATCGCTACCGATGGATCACATCCAGCCGAGCTGCCCCAGAACCGGAGAAAACAAGCGCTCTTGCCTGAGATGCCTCCGCCGACCACGATCACGTCGTAGCTGCTGGGTGCCGTCATGCTGCCGCCGCTCTGCTGTGTCCGCTGGGCGCGTGGCGCACGGAGGAGCGCATCTGTATTAAAAGCGCGAGGCGGCCAGGCCCACTCCGCCAGACTCCACCCACCGGCTCCGCGGACGGGCGGGGGGTGGAGGAGGTGGAGGAGGGTCACATGTACCGAGCCTGAGCCACAGAGGACGCAGCCGCAGGAGCAGCCACCGTAGCGGAGCCCACTGCTCCTACAGCTGCCTGTTAGCAATAGAAAGATACAAACCGCTGTAAGAAGACTCAGCGGTGTCTAAACAGAGTAAAACCATCTGCCCCCTGGTGGCCGGTGGCGGTGAGGCAGCCGCCTGCTGCCGTTGAGCGGCCTTCTTTCATCCGTCTCCGTGGATTCACAGACGCGCGTGGGCTTCGGCGCGTGGGGCAGGTGTCTGTCCTCAAGTCTCACGACGTGCTGCCACCGAGCACCGGTGACATGCAACGAGCCACGCGAGACACTAGAGGGCGGCAGCGGCGCATCATGTCAACCATGTCTGTGCTGTTCCTCCCTGGGAACCAGCAGTTCTGCAGATGTCCTGACCCGGTTGGACCAGCGCTGTTCTCCAGCTGCTCTGAAACACTGGATGATTCTCAGCTGATGACGACAAACCGGAGCGGCTGTTCGTTTATCCCCCGCGCGGCGTGTGTGGTGATAAAAGCCAGCACAGAAAAGCAGATTCATCTCCATTTTATTGGGTTCACGTGTGAAGCCGAGCTGCTGAAACATCTACAGAACAGACCGTTTCACAGTACGATGCAGCTCCACTCACCTGCACAGAGAAGGTGACAGGACGCAGGGGCCGGCGTAGAAGCTCCGACACAATAAAGGTCGATCCAACGGTTTCACAGACACACAAAACAAGCACACACTGACTCACATCGACTGCAGAGACAAGGGGAAAACGACTACAGGCAGTCTGGCTGTTCCTCAGTCGAGCTGATGATACTACTGTGATTAGGTTACTGTGAATGAGGTGAAGGTGAGCTGCGACGGCTGGAGAAGAGCGCGAAGACAACACACTGCACGTCTTTCTAGCGAGACACAAACAGGCAAAAGCGGCGGCTTTATTAACGGGCACAATAGAAGCTGTGGTTTTGGTGAGAGCAGCGTCCGCAGACCTCAGGGCTGTGTTACAGTTCACCTGACGAGCTCGATGGAAGCGTTCTTGGCCGTGCTTGCGCTTTCTAACGAGCCGTGTGGTTTCGTGGTGGAGGCTTTACGGCACTGGCTGGAGCCCGTCGTGCCGGAGAATGATTTGCATTGACTGAATGCACATAATAGCGAGGGTAGAAAATGTTCTGTGTGAGTCCAGAGGGCCGGTCAGCGTCGAGGCCTCCGTGAGGGTGGTTCAACGGGTCCAAATGTCACTCCCAAGATAACAACAAGCACCTTGGGAGTCATCTGGGGCAGTTTTCTGATCCAATAATCAACCAAAACTCTCAAGACGGCTTTAGATCCAGGCCCACGGCCAAGAAAAACTCGAGTCTTGAGTGTTTGGGGGCTGCGGCGCCGCTCAGCTGCACTGCTCACAGTTGCAGGCCAGGATGTATCTGTACGTGGCCGTGATGCGCGTCCCGCCGGCGCAGCGCAGCCTCACCGCCTTCAGCTTGGAGGTGTGCGGCCGGCAGCAGGAGCAGGTGCTCTTGAAGGGCTGTTTGAGCACCGAGCTGAAGGAGATGAGCGGGTCGGAGCGGGTGGTGTGGCTGCAGTGGCCCTCGCAGCGAGACAGCAACACCATCTGGAAGACAGCAGAGACAGACACCGTCAGACACACGCACGGGCTTCGCTCGACCTTCAGCCTGCGTCGCACAATGAGACACTGTTTGCCTGTTTGGGATCTGAGTATCTCCCAAGGGTCCGGCTGCACCTGCAGACGGAGAGATAGCAGCAAGGCCGCTCAGCATTCCTACACCTGCTGCAGCTCGGGGCTCAGGGTCGGTCACACGGGCTCAGCATCCGCCAGCGCCGGTCCGTCCTCTGCGGTCGCATTCCCGTCCGCTGTGTCACGTCTGGACGCACGCGCACAGTCGCCACGTTAAGACCGTCTGTGCGTGACCCAGCTGAGGGTCAGGTTGTCGGACGGCGGCGCCCCCTTCAGGCTGCGAGCTGAACAGCTGCAGCGCTGAGAACGCTGAGATTCTCCGTTAGAGGTCGGGTGTTGAGGTCAGGTCCGTCATCCACTCTCAGCTTGGAATCTGATAATCCTGCTAACGAACCTCCTGAAAACAGCCGGTTCGACTGATGTAAACTATTACTTCTATCAAAGATCCAATGATTTATTGATTAAATTCAACCTTAATTTGAGCTGAGAGACAACTGACTTTTCAGCTTCCCTTTGTTTGCTGTTGTTTCTTGAAGTCTTTATACCTTTATATTTTTCTTTCGAAAAAGAAAAACGAAACGAAAGCAACGAAAAATGTGAAAACCACATTGAACGTTATTATGGTCATGAATGGAAGATTTGCTGCCAGACCACATTAGTTTTATTTGGAGCCAGAGTCATGGCAGCTGGACAAGGACAACTCCTGTCTCACCTACAGGTTTTCTCCTGGTGAAACAGAAACATATGAGACGAACTGAAACTCCATAACAAGGCTGCTGTGTCTGCTCCCACACAGTGCTGCTGCTGGGGATACGCTGCGTCACGACGCTGCGTCGCCTGAGCCAAGCTGCGGTTACGCCACCTGCTCCAAGTCCAAATATAAAAACCACCGAAGACCTGGTCACTCAGACCAGAACGGCAACAGCAACAAAGGCAGCAGGAGAAAACCAACAGAACCTTTCCTCTACGGCCTTCACGTGCTCAGTGTGACTCAGTGGATCGTCTCTGTGAGGAAGAAGCAGAATCAGCACCGAGTCATTTATGTGGGATCCACTTGCAGAGGGAGGAGGTGGGACTCGTGTCCAGCACAAGTCACACACAAAGCTAAAGGATGACGTGACCAGGAGAAAGGAAGCGTCTCCTGTCGCCCAGAGGCTCTGGAGCGAACAGAACCGGCTCATACGTGTTCTAGTGCCCTACCTTGGAGTTGCACTTGTAAACTGGGTGCGTAATGGTTTCCACAAAGTGGTGCCTCATGCAGCGGTCCGGGTCGGACTCTCCCAGGTGCGGGTGTCCGTTATCGATGGCTTTGTTGCTGTTGGCGGACTGGACCGAGCCCAGCAGGGGGAAGCACATCAGGACCAGCAGCAGGCCAGAAGGGGCACCCGAGGAGATGGAGCCTTTCATGGTCAGGCCACCCTCAGGCTTTGGACCCAGAGAGGATGCTCGGTCCGTCACACCGACTCTGCGTCTCACTGGGGAGCGGGGCGTCCTCTCGCTTGCTCTTCTAGTGGAGTGGGGGCTTAAGGTCAGCGACCTGCTGGACGAACGGCAGTAGGACGTAGCGAGCCATCCCACTCTGCCTGGAAACAGAGACGGACACAGAGAAAAACGTTACTGGGTGCAGGCTGCGCGTAGTGTCTAATCCGTGGACCCAGCCCTGATACTGACCGGTTCTAGTGATTGATGTGTGCGGGTCTGCCTCCCATGTGGACGCACAGAGAGCAAACCCAAGCCAGGCCCTGAGCTCTCATTACCACGAATCCCCCTCCCAGCACGTTTTTTCCTGTGTGTAGGTATTTATATTCCCAGCTTCATAGCTTCATTGTCCTCCCGACTGAGGCAGGCTAACAGGCAACGTGCTGTGAATTAGGGAGAGGTCAGAGAGACGAAGCCGCGTAGTGATGGAGGGTTGAGGTTATAACATGTTTATGTTGTTATGGCTGGTAACCTGCTCTGCTTAAGTGCGTTTTTATTTGGATATTCATGTCTTTACCTCAGACGTTCATTACCTACTGTGTGAAGTCTGCCCTAAACCAGATCGACGCCGGTTTTACATGTGCAGGCCAACATCACAAATCACAACGGCCTCTTCAGTCGCGGCTTAAACCTGATTCGTGTGAGCACCAACTCCAAGTCAAACGGACTTTCTAAGCACCTTCAGGTGTTATTTGATGGCTGTGTGTGTCGTTTAGCACTGACTGCTGTCGCCTGGCTTGAAGCTGGATGCAGGTGGGCAGTGGAAAAGAATGAAAAGATTGTTGGGAACATTTCAGTGCATGTCCTCATCCTCGTGCTGATTCGTCGTGTGAAACAGCGTTTGTGTGTTTGCCGTTTCTGGAAGCGGAGGAAATGAGCAGTGAGTTGTGTAGCAGCGTCCGTCTCCAGCGCAGGCCGATGCCATTTTTCCTCATTTGAAGTGAATCGCTGAAACCCGCTCTGCCCCTTCCACCATCCCTCCTTTTTCTTCCTAAGCAGAATCATTAAACCTTAACATTTCTCTAGAGAGAAATCTAAGTATCGTTTGGCCTGTTAAAATAAATACTCCCTGAGATGTTTCG